>OX328101.1:17681686-18307199 GCA_946811185.2 Hippopus hippopus
TTATAAAGATATTGGTTAACTTCATATAATCAGTTCTGGTAATCAGGGCCTGTATTTACAAACATGTCTCCGTTGTCTGTGCATGTCATATTCTTTGAAGATTCGACCTGTCTGTGACGCATCACCCATCCCTGAATACTTGTGAAAAGTAGGGCTTATACCGAAGCTATTAGCCTATTACCCAAGCATGTAGGGGCTGTTTTAATAAATGGCCAATGCATAGGTTACATGCTAGCTGATCATAGCTGAATGAATCGCACCAGGTAGCATTTTATTGAGTAAACGTTTATTTCATTTTGAAATTCAAAGTAACGGTTGATGTTTTGAAAATTAGTCTGGTTCTGTACCCAGAATGCCCAAATTAGATAGACGTGTAGTAGTAGAATGCCACCTAGTGGGAGATAATGACATGTCTCAAGAATGTTCTTTGTCTTTTCCTAGAGTTTGAAAGTAACACAACTTCTGATTGGCTAAACCAAATGGTTTAGCCAAGCAGATGTTGTGTTACTTTCAAATATAGAACATTCTAGAGAATAAGACCAAGAATGTTCATAAGAATGGTTGGTTAATACAGACGCAAGGCTCTGAAAATTGTGAAGTTGCAGTTCAGATTGCTCTTTTCAACTTTTGCTGCACATTAAAAAAAATTAGGAAATTAGACATGAAGACTTAAGTCTTTACCAAACATTGCAGTGTTCAAACAACCTGTAGAAAGGAGGCTTTTGAAAACATCGTAATGAAAGGAGAAAATGCTGTTTTTTCTCCTTTTCTCTAAATGATTTCTACCTTTTGAATGATAAAACCCATCACTTAACTCTTTTACCAGATGACAAAATTTTATACTCGTCCATATTGAAACCATTTGCAGGACTAATTGATTGTGTCTAAAAGGATGAGATGGTTACTAGGATTCTCTCCTTCTCCCACAATATTTTCAATAGCTTTCTATCCCATGTTCATGAAGACCTGGGATTGTTTGGTAATGGGTAAAACCATGTTTAATTTTAAAGAGTGGAATTCCAATTTTTTCAAAATATGAAATGTGTTAATCTGTTAATTCACATCTCTTTCACAACAAAAAAAAAAACATATGAGCAAAGAAAACACATGGTCTGCATTTGCAGAAAAATTCACTCGTTGCTGTAAAAAAAAGAAATCAAAGGGAGACGAGCCTGTGCTGCAAGTTATAAGAAAATAAGGAGTTATTTCTCTTAGGTATGAATGTAGAATAACTACCAGTAGGTCATATAATGACTGTGAGCATGCACTGAATTTTACCTCTTTCCATACAGAACTATAGACTTGTATAATGCAAGTAAGTATAAATAACATAAAAGAGAAATATTTGAAAAGCAAACACAGACAATGCATGGTTGAGTGATATAGTGGGAAAGTGCTCCTAGATCTCTATTGCCTAGATCTAGTTCTTTGCCATAAAAATGTTATTCTGACAGAAACAGCTTTGAAATTCCATTACATGTATCTGCATCTTTAGGTCTGACTGAACGTCCATTTCATTTATTAACCCTTTACCACATGACAAAAATTTTAGACCTGTCCAAAGCCAAAGCTTATGCAGACGCAAAATTCAGTGTGGCTAAAATTGTGGAAGTTGTCTATGATAGGGTAGAAAACATTGTGGGAAAATGAGAAAATGCTGGTTACCAGCATTTTCTCCTTTTCCCACAATGTTTTCAAAAGTCTTCTTTCTCAAGGTCGTTAAAAGTTGGCATTACGTGGTAAGGGTTAAGCAGTACATGGACTTAAAATAGTACAAACTGACTATTGTTTTTGTAGTTAGATTGATTGACTGATTGTATGGTGTTTAATGCTGTTTTCAACATTATTTCAGTTATATCGCAGCAGCCAGTGCACCTATCCATGCTTTCCTGGAGTCTCTTTTACCAGTACTCCACACAATATTCTTTCCAAGCCACTGGCTGCTTTCCCACATAACCATTGTCAAAACAATGGTCAGTAGTGAGAAAGGAATGAATCCTGTTGCAATGACTATCATCAATCCTCGGAAAGAAGTTGGCTGAGTCAGGGATCGAACCCACGACCCCCCTGTTCTCAAGTCCTGTGCACTACCGACTGAGCTACTAGGGCTCGGTGTTTTTGTAGTAAGCACACTATTGTTGAATATAAGAGTGGTGCTATAACTAGATTTCATCCCAATTCTTTCTTATTTTTTTTTTGAGGGGGGAGGGGCTGTAACAGTGATGGGGAAGATGATACATGTAGTTTGTATTAATAAGCAAAAAAACCAAAAGAAATACTTCTTAAACAATTTGCCTCTTGTGGAATTTAAATCCATTACCTTTAAAATCCATAACTTAGGAAACATTCTTACTGATTGATCCTGGCAACTTTTACTCTTTTGTGTTCAAAATGTGTTTATCCCTTGTTTTGCAGTTACTGCTATTCCGTTACAAATGGAACAGGAAACTTTACAGAAAAAATACTAAAAACTGGGTACATCTAGATCTAATTCCATTTGTTTCCAAGAGTATTGTTGTCTTTATTTTGATCTAAACAATAAAATTTTTGACTTGTCCAAACCCAAAGCAATTAACAGACGACGAATTAAATATGACTGAAATGGTGGAAATAAGAGAAAACACTGTGGGAAAATGAGTTACTAGCATTTTCTGCCTTTCCCACAGTGTTTTCAAAAGCCCTCTTCCTCAGAGGTCATTTAAACCCCAGGATTGTTTGATAAAGGGTTAACAAACAATTCCGGGGTTTGAACGACCTTAAGATGGAAGACCATTAAAAATATTCCGTGAAAGGAGAAATTACTGATGAGCATGCAGCGTTTTTCTCCTTTTTACCAGTATGTTTCCTATCTTTTCAAAGAAGTAGCTCTATACTATCATTTGCGCCACATTTGTCTGCAAATGCTTACAATTTTGAATAAGTCTATTTTCGTCTGATAGATCTGAATATAAATGTAACAAACCTATGAGTTAAAAAACAAAAAAAGACTTCCTTCTAACTTAGTTACATATATATCTGGGACAGTCAGTTCAAATAGATTTAGAGGGTGTCCCTTTAAAGATGCAGAGATACACCTATGTTAATTTACATATCAATAGTGCACTGCGCATGCGTGGTACATTCCAAAAAAAATGGGAGGCCGTTGAAACGATGTAAACTTACGTTTACTCTCATTCCAAATGTAGGTTAAAGTGTTTCCAGACGGAGTTATCACAGTCGTGCATAAACGAAATTAATTTTGGATTAAATGTGACTGTTGCTTTGATTTATATTCGTCTTGTGGATTTAATGATTTGAAAATGACTAACTCAAGTAAAGCGCAAGATCGCCAAAAGCTTGCGAACTTGATTTCACAGTGGAATCAGGACCATTACGATTTATTTGAACTGAGTGCTCCAAATGAGGTAAATATTGTGATCTATGCTATTTATTTTTTTATGGTATCATTTTCAGTTATACTTTCTGAATTTATTTTTCACAGAAAGTTGTAGTTATTTTGTTGTCAACATACAGGTAAGTTCAGGTGACAAATCGTCAACAATATTTTCAAAATGGCTGACGTCAAATTAGGGTCAGGTGCAACTTCTTAAACAATAGTTTGTACACGACGGATGCCGATATTGCAGTCCTGTTGCCTGACTGTATTTATTTTGCCCCGTTTTCATACTGTCCTAAAAGTTCTTAGATCCGCGGGGAAAGTCGAGTTTTGTTTACCTGTTGATATAAAGTTATCTCCCTTTCAAATTGTGATCCAGTCACTTCCTGCATTTATTAAAGGTTTATTAGCAGTTACTTAGTATTTTACGTGTTAATTTTCCAAAGAAATTAATTAATTTCTGTAGCAATTTTATAGTCTTTTTATGTAGAATTATTGTATAATAGATCAATTGTGTACCAGATAACATAGTTTTAAGATTGTTACAGCATCTGCAGACAAAAAATTAGATAAGGCTCAAGTCTATATGGTATTGGGGTCAAAACAGCCTACTTCTAAACCAAAACAGCCCAGTGCCAAAACGGCACACTTTTTGCCGTTAATTAAAAACTTGTGAAGTTCTTTACCATCATATGGATCACATAATTAGTTTTGTAAAATTTACTTACTATATGGGCCGAGCCCTGGTAGCTCAGTCGGTAGTATACAGGACTTGAGAACAGGAGGTTGCTGGTTCAATCACCCGCTTGGCCAATTTCTTTCCCAGGATTGATGACAGTCATTGCAACAGGATTCATTCCTCTCTCACTGTTGACCATTGTTTAGATGATTATGTGGGAAAGCAGCCAGTGGCCTGGAAAGAATATTGTGCGGAGTACTGGTAAAAGAAACTGCAGGAAGCATGGATAGGTGCACTGGCCACCGCGTTATCCTGAAATAATGTTGAAAACGGGAGTTTAACACCATACAATCAATCGTGCTTGTAATAATGGACTTTGATCATAGGAATCAAGTGTCTCCTTTATGAAATTGTGCAGACATGTACAGTGATGTTTTTTCCTTTCTAGAATGTCTAGGGCTGTTGGTTTTCCACATAGTAATTTGTGAACCACTGAAGGTGAACAAACCCAGTTGTATATATTCAGTGTTTCTCCCAGAGCGCTTTTCTTGCGTTTTTGACAATGATTTTTTAGCTGACGCACTAAAATTCGTTGTGTGTGTCTTTTCTGACACAACCAAAAAAATATCAGTTCAATCAAAACAATACTTTATAGTGCACACCATGACGTCGAGCCGAAATACTAAGGGGCAAAATACGGTTTGTATATGCAGAGAAAGATTTCGTATGCCATGATTACTTTATATCGAGAGCTTATGATATGGCGCCCAGTGTCCAAAACCGATTTTATTGATACTTTATTGATAAATATCTGCCAGTACTGCACAAAAAAAGAATTAAAGAACATGAATTGCTACCATCTGGCTTCTCTCTGACACAGTCACACATTTGAAACTCTTGTTTAGTAATAATTAACTAGGTAAGTAATAACTAATGTGTACGTTCTGTGTATTCTAGACGCTTTCCAAAATAGCAGGTAAACCAAAAAAAAGAAACAGAAAGACTTACAGACTGTTTTGTTGTCCCTTCCACAAGTAAACACCTCGAAAACATGAAAAAAATGAAAAATCAACAAATGTAACAAATATCCGGCTTTTGTCAGACTAAGAAAAATAGTTTCAGATCCGAGTCGGCGGAGTCAAGGGAAAGGTCCCTAAACGTGAATCTAAGTAGCTTTAAAAAGGCATTCATAAAGGTGACCCCCAAGATTTTTGTATGACCCCCAAACATTTGGAAGAGGGGTCACAAAGGACCCTCAAAAATTTGAAGCTGGGAGAACACTGTATATTTTAAAAGAATGCCGGTTGATCATGAGAAAAGAAGGGGGCGCAATAGAGCTCACATAATAAGACAGCATCGGATGGATAAGAGTGCAAAATATAAAGAATCAGTGTCCAAGCTCTAGAAATGAAATTCATTATTTGAAAATGAATAAGAGTAAAGGAAGTTTTAAAATTCATTTGGTCAGAGTTGCTCTGACTATGGGATTTGTGTTGGAAAAGGAAGGAAATTTGTGTAAGTTAAAATTGCTGGTCACCAGTATGTTTTCTTTTTGTCCATGATGTTCTCAAAAGTTTACTTCCTCAAAAATTGCGTTGCTTTGATAAAGGGTTAAGGGTCAAGCCATTCTATGGCACTTATCAGAAAAAGCATGTATAAAGGAATGTGTACAGGATTGATTTTCAATCTAGCATGGTTTATCCTTTGATCTATATCCAATTTAATTTTTTCCACAATAATTCTATGTTGTGTATTGAATAACATAACAAGTAGAAGTCAGAGGGTATGGAAAGTGAACCAAGTTTAAAGGGTTTGCACATGTTAATGTCACGTTTACAATTTTGTTACAGCACTGTTCAGTTATTGAGGGGGCCAAAGACTCTCAGACTTGCTTGATGCTTGACATGAACCTTGGTAGAGGAGACTTAACGACAAAATTTTAGACTTGTCCAAATTGAAAGCATTTGCAGACGACAAAATAAATGTGACTCAAAAATTGAACCTTGACTTCAGAAGAGTAGAAAACATTGCGGTTAAAGGAGAAAATGCTGGTTACCAGCGTCGTTAAAGAAGATGGCTCTTGAAAACATCATTGGAACAGGAGAATGTTTTGTTTTTCAGCATTATGTGCTCTACCTACAATATTTTTTACCCATTCTGGCACTAATCTAATAATTTGTGCCACATTTAATTTATAGTCTGCAGGATATTTTAACTCTTTACCGAACAACAAAATTTTAGACTGGTCCAAATTCAGAGCATTTGCAGACGACATATTAAATGTAGCTGAAATGATGCTAATTGTCAGTGAAGGTGTACAAAACCTTGTAAAAGGAGAAAATGCTGGTTACCAGCGTTTTCTCCTTTTTCCACAAGGTTTTCAAAAGGCTTCTTCAGGGTCATTAAAACCAGGGATTGTTTGGTAAAGGGTTAACTCTTTAGCAAAGGACAAAATTTTGGACTGGACCAAATTGAAAGCATTTGCAGATGACAAATTAAATATTGCTTGAACGGTGATTTCTGTATTTGATAGGCTAGAAAACATTGTGGGAAAAGAAGAAAATGCTGGTTACCAGCATTTTCTTCTTTTCTCACAATGTTTTCAAATGGCTGCTTCCTAAGGGTTGTTAAAACTCAGGATTGTGTGGTAAAGGGTTAAAGGCCAGTTTAAAACTTGGTCGTCTGAGAGAATATACCAAAGAATGTAGACTCAAGTTTGTTTGCCTGACATGGTAAAGAGCCAATAGCTGCAGGAAATGGGGAAATGGTTTATGAAAATATTATGGTGTATTTTGCTAGTGCTACTGGGTTGTTTTTAATCCTTTATCAGACATAAATTTAGCAAGTTGTCAAAATTGAAAGCATTTGCAGACAACAAGTCGAATGTTACCTGTACTTAAAAAATGAAAGTTGACATTCAAAGGGTAAAAATAGTTGTTGGAAAAAGAGAAAGTGCTGATTACTAGCATTTTCTCCATTGCCCATCATATTTTCACCCTATTTTGTTATGGTTGTTAAAACTTGGGATTGTGTTGCAAAGGGCCACATGTGTCATCTATCTGTCATAACACACTGCCTAGAGGGTGTAAACGCTTCAATAACATGACAGGTAGTATATGACCATACACCACAGAAATATACTGTACCTACACAATAAAGATGATAGGTGAATACAAAATAGTTGCTATTTGTCCAGTTTAGCATCATAATCCATTACCGAGTACAAAGCTTGGCTTTTACTTTCCTGTCAATAGAGAGCCTGTAAAAACAGTTGTGGCTGGAGTTGTGTTGCATGTAAGCTGTGTTATTGTGTGAATCCTGTTATTAATTAGCCACTGTCTGTATGAAAAAGGGGCTTAATGCATCTGAAAAAAATATCAACCCAGGTCAGCCTGCCCAGTCCATGTGGGCTGACATGGGCCAAATCTTTTTGTTATCATCAACTTTTCTGCATGTTAAAGGACATTCTACATCAGGCTTCACTTGGTTGTTAAACAAAATGGATTTTATGGATTCATGATAATATGATGACTGGCTTGGAATCATGCATCTCGGAGATGCATTAAGCCCCCTTTTGCCATAGCATGGCTTATGTGTTTGTAATTTTTTTACAAGCTGTGACTTGTTCAGAGTTTGATACCTGGAAACGGGTGTCAACTTTGCCAAAAGTTCAGCTGAAAAACGTTGCTTTCTGGTGTAGTTCACCAACCATTCTTAAGATTTTAGTTATAGATTTAGAAAGGAACACAACTTCTAATTGGCTAAACCACTTAGTTTAGCTAATAAGAAATTCTGTTACTTTGAAATCCAGAAATTTCTCATAAGACAAAGAAGTTCTTAAGAGTAGTTGGTGAATAAGGCTTCAGGTGCCTGTGGTCTCGACTTGATTTACTCTTGCTGTAAAGAGCTTTTAAGTGCCCAAAGCAAGGTTCAGATTCAGGTAGAAAGCTAGCCAGCTTTGAATTTTACTGGAATTTCTTTTCAAATTCAAAGCCTTTTTCTTTTAACTCTTTACTAAACAAACTACACTCATCCAAATTGAAAGCGTCTAAAGATGACAGATTTGAAAGTGATACAAATGAACTTCAGTTGTTCTTTGACAGACCAGAAATCATGGTAGGAAAAGGAGAAAATGCTGGTTACCAGCATTTTTCCTTTTCCCACCATGTTTTCCAATGTCTTCTCCTTCAGGGTCATTAAAACTCAGATTGTGTATTAAAAGCCGAAAACCATGGAACCCCCAAAAAATATTTGTGTTTAGGGTTTCCTGGCCCTACCTACATGTAGCTGCAGACCCTAAACTTTTTATCATACGTTTGAAAAAAAAAATCGGGTGTGATTTCAGTACATAGTCCATGTAAAAAGTTTCTGGGAAAAAAAAAAGAAATCCCTACCTACCCAACCTACAGCATCTCAGACCAAAACCCCAAACACAGATATTTTTTTGTTAGGCCTAAGAGAATATGTATCAGATTTAGAATTAAGGTTGATGTGAGAAATTTCTATACTAGATGGCAAAATTTACAATTGCTTGAACTGAAAGCACTTTCAGACAATTCATTAAATGTGTCTCAAATAAATTGGGCTCTGACAATGACAGGGTAAAACATGGTGGATAAGGAGAAAATTCTGGTTACCGTTATTTTCTCCTTTTGTTTTCCCCACATTGTTTTTAAAAGCTTTCTTTGTCAGAGTTTATAAAACACAAGATTTTGTGATAAAGGGTTAAGTACTTCATTGCATCAGCTGTATGCAAGAAAACCTGTTGAAAGGTAAATTGCTTTCACACTTTTACACAATTGTATGTTAAACACATTACATTCTGTAGTTCTTTGTAAATTCGGTGCCATAGCTGAGACTGAGATTTACACAACTTGAGTTACTCTTGCAGATATTAGGGTGAAGATCAGACTTCATCATAGAAGGCACAAGCTGATTTCACATTCTATCTATTCTGTGTAATGTTTGTTGGATATTCTAGGAATTGCAGCTTTGACATTGCAATGTTCTCTTTTTTGTTAGAAAAATGTTCTTTTTCATTTGTGTAGGAGTAGCTCATTACCTGGGCAAATTACAACCTGTAGTGTTACTGAGCTGAAGCAAAGATCGTGCCAAATTGTCAGAATACTTAAATTTTGTTTTTATTGTAGAATTTTCTTGGCACTGCTGAGCCATAGTAGAGCATTTTGTAGCATACAGGAATTGAGGCCAGTGGGTCATTGGTTTTATCCCCAGCGTGGCTAATTTCTTTATTAGGGTTGATGATAGTCATTGTGACAGGATTTATTCCTCTCTAACTGCATTGTTTTGACAATGGCTGTGTGGGAAAGCAGCCAGTGGATTGGGAAGAATAATGTTGCAAGTACTGTTAAAAAGAAACTCCAGGAAAGCACGGATAGGTGCTTTTGCTGCAGCGATGTAACTAAAAGTATATTCAGTGTTGTTCAATTCTTAGCATCACTAGTTATCTTTTTTAACCTGAACATTTGTTTGCAATTGATGAAAGTTATAGTTTTCTGTAGACATGTATGGTACAACAGTACAGCACAAGTTCTGCTTCAATTTTTTGTTGGGAGTTAACTTCTAATTTGTGGCAGACAACTATAAAACTTCCCAAAAATATGGATACTAGGAATACTATTTTATCAAGTTAATTTGTGTGTCAAAAGGATCTATCTGTAACTAGTGTTCATGCATCAAGAAGAAGGAACATTAAAAATATGCAATCTTGATGATCAGTGGCTTGGCTTTCCTGAAAATTTGTTACTGATGCTGTTACATTCATATCAAGTAAGATTTATCATAGGAAGGTGGTAACCTGGATTATGAATCTATTGGAATGTTTTGGAATTGTAAAATTCTCAAACAGAAGGAGACGCAATCAGATTGTATCAGCAGGTGAAGACATAGGTTATGTACAAGAGGTTTGTTAACTCTTTACTATGCAATAAATTTTAGACTTGTCCAAACTCAAGGCATTTCCAGACAACAAAAAAAAGGTGACTCAAAAATTGATATTTGTTTTGGAAAAGGTTGAAAACATTGTGGAAAAGGAGAAAATGCTGGTAACCAATGAGGTCATTCATGTAGTTCTGACATGCTCAGAAAACTGTAGATCAGTGATAAATGAAAAAGCGAAACTCTGAAGTGGATAAATTTTACAAGAAACCTTACATTGTTAATGTTGCCCAATTTACCCAAGTCATAATTTTGTTGACTTTACTATTTCAGAATCTAGAGTTCCATGGTGTTGTGAGGTTCTATTTCCAAGATGAGGATCATAATGTTGTCACAAAATGTATACGGGTGGCAAGCTCAGCCACAACCAAGGAGGTGGTTGATGTACTGGTTGAGAAGTTTCGACCAGACATGAGAATGCTGTCTCCAAATAGATACAACTTGTTTGAAGTCCATATCAATGGAGGTAAGTTGCCTAAAATCCTAAATCATTTTAGACATGCTCTGGCAAAGGGGTTTAACTCTTTACCAGTCAACAAAATTTTAGACTTGTCCAAATTGAAACCATTTGCAGATGACAAAATAAACATGACTCAAAAAATTGAAACTTGAATTTGGAAGAGTAGAAAACATTGTGGGAAAAGAAGAAAATGCTGGTTACCAGCCAGGGGTGCGGAAGTCCTACGTCCGACTCGTCCGACTCGGGCGAATTTGACGTCGGACAAGTGGCTTTTTGCAGTCTACTCGTCCGCGGACAAGTAGAAAATGAGGAGAAAATTGAAAGTAAAGATCTTTAACATTATCCTTGTGAAATAGAAATATTCTCTTCGTCTCACTTCGTAAACTTCAACATTTTTAAATTGAACTATCAAACTATTCCCTGACATCTGGAATCAAAAACAAACATTTGGCTGAATCTGATTTTATGTGCTACGCAGGCTTTTTATTGATTTTGACTGCACTGCAGTACGGCCGAAATGTTGTGGCTTCTTCGCGCCATTTGGTTTGTTTAATGGAGGCAACCATAACTGAGGCGAGTTACTTTTTGCACATTATAACACCGCACGTAGACTTGACGCGGTTGTCATTTCCCTATCATTCAATATCAAATTCTTTTTTATTATTCGCAAAAACTTGCAGCTGACAAAAAAAGTTGTCTTAATTTAACACTGTGGAACACATTCTTAGTCGGTTGCAGTAAACATATTTGAAAGAAAACCAAACACGCTGTATCCAAGTAAAACATGTCAAGAACCGGGAAACATTACAAAAAGTTTGTTAAAAGGTCTGTAGACGATAAAGGCTAGCACAGCCATTTTACTTTCGGCGTAAAATGTTCAAATTCTTTGCAGATATAGATCTATCTGCAGGTAATCAAATCTCCGCATACTGAGTCTCAATCTGAAGTTTCGGGGCAGTCGGACATCGCCGATCTCCCGTTGTCTGAAAACTAGACAATTGATATCATTGCACATGATGCAAACTCTACATCTCCAGACACAATAACCAAGCCTAGCCTTTTAACTTCCACAGATAATGATTTCCTTGTATCATATGATGGCTGGTAAGCAGTTCTGCTGAAGTATTAACTCCGGCACTCATACGTGTACCACAGTAGTGTAAAAAAAAAGGGCTGTAAGTGTAAACACTGAGATATTTGGCCATGGTCTAAGCAGTTATAGTGTAACTGTTGAATCTTTTTCAATTATTAAATTGTTGTACCTTTCTATTTACTGTATGTATGTACAGTGCCATTAATTCGTTTTATTGACCTTGAAAGTTGGTCAGCTTTTTCCGAATTTGGCCAAAATCAAGCTTGAATATCCCAAAATGAAAGGCTAAGGCCCCTTCCCAATTTTTGGAAAAAAAGCCCAGTAAAGGTTTGCTTGATTACGGTACAGTCAGTTAGGTCTTTGCGTGCCATTGTTTTGTTTTGGACAAGTAAGCTTCTCTGACGGACAAGTAGATTTTTTAGATTTACTTGTCCATGGACAAGTAGAAAATTTCAAGATTTCCACACCCCTGCCAGCATTTTCTCCTTTTCCCACAATGTTTTCTAAAAGGCTTCTTCCTCAGGGTTGTTAAAACCAGGGATTGTTTGGTAAACGGTTAATTTATACCACACAACAAAATTTTGGACTTGATTAAATTGAAAGCATGTGCAGATGCCAAAATAATTGTAATTCAAATGATGAATTCCGTCTTTGACAGGGTAAAAAACATTGTGGGAAAAGGAGAAAATGCTGATTACCAGACACTTCTAACCATAGTCACTTTTTGGGGTGGGCTGGAGAGGTCGGGGGGAGGGGAAAGAGAGAAATTGTTAAATGTAAATGAAGTTATGGTATAATGACCCTGAAAAAGACAGTCCCATTTTGAAGACATATTTTTTTTGATTATCTGGAAGTTGTTCAGTTTGGAAAGTATAAAGTTTGTAAGGGGTCATGCTTACTACACAGAAAATTCTGAACAGAATAGCTTTCATAATACTGACACCTGAAAACCATGGAGAGTTGTTTCTGATTGTCCGTGGACTTGAGGAGTAATTCTAATTATCACAAACAGAACTTCACACTGCATAATTACCAAATTAAGGTCAGTGGAAATGAATGATTGGAATGTGAAACCCATTACCAAAAGATCCTGTGTATTTTTTTCTTGACTGAAAGCTTTTAAAACGCCACAAAAAGGAGTGCTGCATTTTCTTCTTTTTCAACCATGTTACCAGTGATAGACTGATTGCATCATTTGCCTGAATTTAGCTATTTTAATTGTCTATGAATGCTTTGAAGATAGACAAGTATGCATAAAAAAAATTGTGGTCTGTTAACCCTTTGCCATACATTTCCGAGTTTAAACCGTTTGCCATACGATCATGAGTTTTATTGACTCTGAGGAAGAAGGTTTTTAAAAAACAAAGTGGGAAAAGGAGAAAATGCTGGTAACCAGCATTTTCTCCATTTCCCTCAATGTTTTCTATCCTTTTTCAGACAACTTTTCCTTGTTGAGCTACATTAAATTTGTTGCCTGCAAATGCTTTATTGTCCAGTTGCTTCAAAAACCACAAGATTTTTAGGAGTTTTCTGTCAAAGAGAGATTCATTAAATTTTGGACTTGTCCAAATGGAAAGCATTATAAAATTTGCAGATGACAACTTCCCAGTACCTGTTCATCAGATGAGAATATTTAAGATTTGTTCAAACTGAAGGCTTTTGCAGATGACAAATTGAATGTGATAAAAAAAACAAAAATGTATGGGAGAAGGAGAAACTGCTAGTGACCATCATATTCTGCTTTTCCCGAAGTATTTTCAAAAACCATCCTTTTCATCAGAGTCATAAAAGCTTGGGATTGTTTGGGAAATAGTCAACCACTGAGTCAAGAAGAATCCCTATGAATGAATTACGGAACCTGTATCAAATTGATAATGCCAAAAGTAAATATTTTGGAAAATTTGTTTGTTTTGGGTATTGGAAAGTATACATTGTCCTTGTATTAAAGGCTAAAAAACTGCTTTTAGTAAGTTTTTTTGAACTTGAAGGCACATGTCAAGCACTAACAACCTAATCCTCTACAAGACAATCATTTCACTAGACAATGGTTCTTATCCTTTACAGTTTACCAAATAATCCTGTATTTTGTGACTCTGAGGTAGAAAGCTTTTGGAAAAAAAAAGGGGGAAAAGTAGGGCAAAGGAGAGATTGCTGGTAACCAGGATTTTCTCCTTTGACCTCACTGTTTTCTACCCTTTCTATTAGCCAATTTTATTATTTGAGCCATATTTAATTTATCAACAGTAATTGCTGTCATTTTGGAAAATTTTGTTGTCTAGTAAAGGGTTAAAAACTTTGTAGTAAATCACATGACTGTGTAAACCTCTTGAATTTTGCATTTTGTCCTTTTGTACTGGCAGTATCTACTCGTTTGTATTTTATACACTTCTTTCAAGATATTTTGACTATTAAACAGTGAAAACAAGTGCAATTGCACATGAATGTATTATGTTCAACAAATTTTCAAAGCAAAACAAAAGAAATTAAATCTGATAGGTAAAACAATACATGTATTTTTAGATTTTTTTTTCCGTATTGGACATACCGTATATGCACATATTATATGTACTGTCATACCTGGAACAAACCAGAGTTTCTGAAGTTGATAGCAGAGCCAGGTGCTTACAGACCTTTTAAGTTAACCTCTGTCAACTAATCCTTGTTTTAACAAGCCTGAGAAAGAGGCCTTTTGAAAACATTGCTGGAAAGGAGAAAATGCTGATAACAGCATTTGTCCTTTTCCCAACTATGTTTTCCACCATCTGTAATAAAAATACCATCAATTGAGTTACCTTGAGTTGAAACTGGATTTGGATGGTTAAAAGTTTTGTCTGTTGGTACAGATTTAATGCATATTAACCTTAATAGGTATTTACTTTTTAAAAAAGATACACAGAATATCATGGATCATCCATTTCAATCAAATATAAAATGATTGCAGCAGATGATATTTTCCTGCCCTATGCAGATTTAGATATCAGCATGAGGAAATTTCATACTACTACTATAGGGTCATTCCCCCCCCCCCCCCCCCCCAAAAAAAAAAAAACATGAGTCATGCTCTGTGAAAAGGGGGCTTAATGCATCTGCTAAAAGTTTCGACTCAAGTCAGCCTGCGCAGTGTGCGCAGGCTGACTTGGGTGGAAACTTTTTGCTATCGGTCAAATTTCTGTGTGTCAAAGGACCAGTCTACCTTATTATTTGTTCGGTTGGTATAGAAAATCAATATTATGGTGCCATAAGAGTGTGATGACTTGTGCGATATTCAGAGATGCATTTAGCCCCCTTTTGGCAGAGTAGGCTCATATACAGGTAGCTCATACACAATTAGTCGGACCATCATTTTAAACAGGTATAAAATTATTGCAAAAAATTACATGTATTGTTTTTCCTAGTTTATGCATTCACTTGGCCCAGATATAGGTATCTGCATACAAAATTTTAAATTACTTGTGGAGGATCAGTTTGCAAAGAAATATAATATATGTAGCTCCTGCACTACACCTCAGATCATCATTGTAAAAAAGAAATAAAACTCTTGCAACAAATGGCATTGATTGCATTTCCTACCCTATGCATTTAGTTGACCCAGATTCAGGTATCTGCATACAAAATTTAAACCACTAGTAAAGGATCAGTTTGCATTGAAATAAAATACAGGTAGATGACAGCTGAAATAATTGTTGAATAGTCAGCAGGTCTACAGTCTGTCCTATTTTACTTACCAGTAGATCATTTCCTCTTGCTTAACTTTTTGCCACACGACAAATTTTAGCATAATCCAAGTTGGACGCATTTGCAGATGAAAAATTAAATGCTACTCAAAAAAAAATTGTCTTTTAAAAGGGTAGAAAAATTGTTGGAAAAAAAAAGAAAATGCAGGTAACCGCCAGCATTTTCTTGTTTTCCCACAATGTTTTCAAAGCCTTCTCCCTCAGGTTGGTTAAAACTTTGGATTGTATGGAAAAGGGTTAACTCTTTACCACACGACAAAAGTGTAGACTTGTCCATAATTATAAAAAGCAGTTGCAGATGGCAATTTAAATGTAGTTTAAATGATGGACTTCGTTTTTGATAGGGGAGAAAACATTGTGGGAAAAGGAGAAAATGCTGGCAACCAGCATTTTCTCCATTTCAGGCAATGTTTTCAAAACAATTCTTTATCAGGGTTGTTAAACTGTGTGATTGTGTGGTGAGGAGATAAGGAACATTTTGCATCTTACAGAGTATGTAATTTACTTTTGAAAAACTAAACAACTGGCAAAAGCAGCAGGTGCTTGATACAAGCAATTTCTCCTTTTATTGCAATGTTTCATATGAAATTGTATATGAAACTTTATCAGTGTTGATGATTTGTAATAATATATGAGCATGTTGTCACAGTTGTCTGCAGAAAAATTTTCATATATTCAGTGCTCTATGGCATACTTATGTTGTGCTAAAATTGAGAACAAAGTGGTCAGTCAACTAGGGGTGTAACGATACATCGGACTATCGATGGATCGCGATGGTGAGCGTGTCGATGCTACTGCATCGATTGTTATGTTGAAAATCGATAACTATCGCCAATAGTTACCTCAAATATCGATAGTTTCGATAGTTTCACTGACAAGAAAGAGGGAGAAAATACTGCAATTCGCTAATGTATTCGAACGCCCTACAAGTTCGAACACGTTTAATTATTTACAAAAATAATTTATTTTTTAATTCTTTCTCTGAACACTTCCAAAAGTAAGTTTTCCTAAATATTCGGACATTCCGTAACGTTAATTTCCCAAAATATTTGACGGGTAATTTTTTGGAATATGTTTTCAATAATGATCGGCTGCATAATATTCATTTCTGCATAGCAATGTTCATCGTAACGAAAACGAATCCTTCGAGAGCTGATTAACTCAGCGATAATTTTAAGTCATGAAATTAGACCAAAATAATTGCAACATTAAGGGTGTTTTTGTTAAAAACTTCTCACCAAAGCGAAAAGTGTGGATTTAGATCAAAGATCAGACCAAACAGTCTGCCTACAGTCTAATCTTAATCTACATAGGCCGCCAAAACCATAACCATGCGTGTTGTCCCTCCACAAGCAATAAATAAATCTACTATGAAAAATGAATACTAAACCTCGTTCTTTCTTTTCTTTATTTATCAGTAATCCATTTCGAATGCATTCCTTTTATTTCGGCTGCAAGGAATTAGATTAATTTTTAGAAAACAGCCGCACTTTTTTATGCTGACTACACAAAACGTGACACGACTGGCGTGTTCTTGAAACAGCTATATTACTAAATGCAAAAAGGCTTTATCAGCTGGTGTACATGTAAATCGTGCATGAAATAGGCTTATTGCATGGTCACTTTGAATTGATTGGAGGTCGACCTGCAGCCAGATATAAGTTTCTTCGAGCAGACCAGTTTAAGTGTGTAAATTAAACAGGTGCGTTACAACTCAATCGCTTCGAATGATTTGCGTGTTACGTCATACCCCTTATCCAAATTTTACTGCAAACATTTGTGTACCCACGACAGGCCGACAGGCATCTTGTAGACAGATGGCTTTTAATATAGATCTACATCATGGTCGTTCTGATTTACTCTGCTGATGGCAAGATGCCGATTTTCAAAGTTGGCGGATGGTGTAGATAGACATCAGACTAAACAGAACACGCTGTCTGATCTTGGATCTATACCATCCACTTCTGTACTATGAGGTAACTCGTATTAGAAAGCTACTTCTTTCTCGGGCTAAAAAAGGTAAGATAATGTTTAACAGTGTTCCCACTCGCGCAAATTATTGCGTAAATCACGTTACAGAATTGAAATTCACGTAACAGATTCTGGTTACACCCGAGACTTCGCGTAAGAAAATGCATGGACAGAAAAGGCCATTATACGCTTTTCTTGTGAAAAATGACAGGTTTTGAAGTTACTTGTTACCCTCATTGACAATCTTTTTGTCAAATCATGTGGAAATACCTAGCCAGAAATTAACAGACATGAAAAACTGATCGGAGGAAAAAACACGGAAACCCATGACACAACAAAATGTCTCTTTGACATTGTCCGATGAGTGTCACTTCAGATCGTCTTTTCAGCTTTTTAATGACTATAAACAGTAAATTTATACAAATATCTTAATATAACACACTTTTTGGATACACATACAACAAGGTAAAACCTATTATTTCCGCCACCCCCTTTTTTTCAGAATGATAATTTCCTAAAGATTTGGAGACTAAACAAAAATAATCAAAATAATTATTTTTTGTCTGAATATATTGGCCAATTATGGGTAAAATTAGATAAATTCTATCAACTCAAAAAAACCTTAAGGGCTCACATTTAAAAGGTGATTTCTTTAAAAGTTTAAAGTTGCTTTATAATTACTTTTTATTAGGTGTGTTTATGAACCACCAGCACTTGTCGGCATTTTGTGCTTTGCATGCTGTAGTATATCAATCAGACTTCAAAAGTTCAGAGTAATTAGGTATGTTAAATTGTTTGTGAGCCATCTGCATTTAGAAAAAATTGTCAGTGAAATTTATTGAGCATCTTGCATTTAACTCTATTTTCCCCTTTATTTGCTATTCAAAACTATACTCAAGTAGAATTTAAACTACTCGGAGATGTAATTTGGTGAAATTCATCTCATGCAATCATCCAATAGTATTGCAATAGTATTGCAATAGTAACAGGCAATATCAATACTATTGCAATAGTATTTTTTCCAATGTCAATACTATCGCAATAGTAGATTTTGGCCTCAATAGTCAACCCTACAGTCAACACACAAAAACAACTTTAGCTCATGCTCTAGAACATAATGGGAAAAGGAGACATTGCGTGTGATTTCCTTGCTTTTCATGAACTGTTTCTCCTTTTTGCCATAAAAGTTGTAGTTAGTTCATGCTAGGTATGAAAATAGCTTTAGCGCATTCAATGTGGCAGGTTAGTTCCAGTGTGTCAGGTATGAAATATTAGCTCTTTGTGGCAATCACGAAATTAGCTCCTTTATTGCAACCAGCATTTTCTCCTTTTCCCACGATGTTTTCAAATCTTTCAGAGCCAAATCTCATGGTTCCTGTCATATTTGAATTGTTGTTTACAAATGCTTTGATTTTAGAAAAGTGTTTAACTTTGATGTTTGTAAAGAGTTTAACCCATTTAGCACTACAGAGGATAATTTCAGCCATGCCATCAGTACAATTTATTCAAAGGAAAATAGTTGAAGGAAGAATGGATTACAATTCTTTTCAAATTCAATCAAGAAACTTTTGTGGAAAAAAAAAGAAACAACAGATGAGGGATGGTCTTTGAAAAGGGGGCCCAATGCATTTGCAAATAGTATCTACCCATGCCAGCCTGTGCATTCCGTGCAGGTTGACATGAACAGAAACTTTCTGCTTTCTTTAAGTTTTCTGCATCTCAAAGGATCAGTCTACTGCATGATTCAGTTGGTTGTTAAACAAACTGGATTTTATGGATCCATAGATATGACTGTGATGTCTTGCTTGGTATCATCAGAGAAGCATTAAGCCCCTTTTGCAATACTGAAATTTATGTATCGCTACAAGCAGATACTTTTTTCCCTTTATAATTTGTAAACTGCCTTCTGCAAGGTTGTAAAAAATGAGTATGTAAGGTAAGGGTTTAGAAGGAAAAAATGTAAATTTTTTGTTAAAAAAAAAAAGATGTCTGTGGATATCATGTTCCTTCAGTGATACTCAAGTTTCAGATAGTACAAATTATTATGTACCACATTGTGTGAAGTTACTCTACCATCCACTCAAATACTCGACCATTATCTTCATGTTGTCTCTTTGAATCTTTCACTACTGAATGGATAGATTGCATTTTCTCAAAGGCTAAAAATACATTTCACCTGCAAGATCAAGAGACAGTTTGGTCATAATCTAGAATAAAGCAGTGGACAGTGTAGATCAAGATCAGACTGCACAGTCTGATTTTGATCTACGTTGTCCACAAAAGCTTCAGGTGTTGTCTACAAGATGGGAAGAGTGAAGGGTGCTGGATTTTTTGTAGGGGTATAATCCCATAGCAAGAGGTTTAAAAACCTTAGCTTGGCATTCCTGAAACACATAATTTATATAAGTGAGAAGTCACCATGATAATTATGACTGAAATAGTGTTGAAATTGTTATGAAACAGCAGACCATACTTCCAAGCCCTGGTAGCTCAGTCAGTAGCATGCAGTACTTGAGAACAGGGGGTCGCTGGTTCAATCCCTGGCTTTGCCAATTTCTTTCCGAGGATTGATGATAGTCATTGGGACAGGATTCATTCCTCTCGCCGCTGACCTTAGTTTCGACATGGTTATGTGGGAAAGCAGCCAGTGGCTTGGAAAGAATATTGTGCAGAGTACTGGTAAAAGAAACTCCAGGAAAGCATGGATAGGTGCTCTGGCCTCAGCGATATACCTGAAATAATGTTGAAAATGGCGTTAAACACCATACAATCAATCCAGCAGACCATACAGTAAATGAATCCCATTAGGAATGTCAGCTCAACCCCTTTCCCAAATAATGTATTTTAGACTCTTCAAAACTGAAAGCATCTGTTGACTATAATTATGTTTGAAAGTGACACAGGAAATGAAGTTCTCTGAAAGGGTAGAAAACATTGCTGGAAAAGAAACAACACATGAATGTTCACTGTCTAATACAATGAGATATTTCAAGGCAGGAAGGGTTTTGAAATAACAATACTTGGGTTTTTGCTGATGACTTGAATTTTTCATAGTTATTATCTATGTAGCAGTTTAACTCTTTACCAAATAACTAAATTTTAGATCATCCAAATTGAAAGCAGTAATTGCAGATGACAAATTACTTGTGGTCCATTTTTGGGGGATGTATAATAACTCTTATCAGGTAGAAAACATTGTGGTCACCAACATTTTCTTCTTTGCCCATAATGTTTTCTATCCTTCTGGAAAAAAATTTCAGGTTTTGAGTCACCTTTTTTCTTTTTGGTCTGCAACTACTTTCAATTTTGACCAGTCTTGAGTCCAAAGTTTTGTTGTTTTGAAAAGTGTTAACTCTTTACCACACAATCCCAACTTTAAACGACCCTGAGAAAGAAGCCTTTTTGAAAACATTGTGGGAAAAGGAGAAAATGCTGGTAACCAGCATTTTCTCCTTTTCCCACAATGTTTTCTACCCTTCCCAAACCAAATTTCAATTTTTCAGCCACCTTTATTTTGTCGTCTGCAAATGCTTTCAATTTGGACCAGTCTAAAATTTTCTTGTGTGGTAAAGAGTTAAGCTATATAGGTATTTGACTCAGAGGAGAGAAAACAAAATAGTTGACATATTTTTCATACCAGTACTTACCTTTCCAACCGAGGTGAAAAATTTATGAATGATTGCTCAAGTTTGTAATTAGAAATTGTACATGTGTATGTGGTTTTGTTTAAGTCCAGATCTCATTTTCTTCCTCGTCTGAATATCTGAAAGCTTCTCTCAATATTGCATGCAGAAAAAAATATCGGGCCCTGATTGTTAAGAAAAGATTGAATACCTGGAACTGTGGTATTTGTTTGTCATTTGTCATTGAAGTCCATTCCCTCTCTCTATCATTATAGTGTCTTGCTTAACTATTGTTGGCCCTCCCGGTTAGCTCGGTGGTTAGCATATTAAACTCGTGACCTGGTAGTGGTGAGTTCGATGCCCTGTTTAAGCAAACTTTCCTTTCGCAATTTTTCACCTCTCACCTCTGATGCATGTGAGAAAAGTTGTCAGTGACCTGGAAAGAAAGTTGTGTCAGTTACTGGTGTGAGAAAGTAAGGAAACACATGCGTAAATGCACTGACGGCCGTGGTGTGACCTAAGTTGATAAAACGGCTTTAAACTCCAATTCAGTCAATCTGTCATTTACTGCTGTTGCGCCAATGAAGATCAAAGTCAGACTGCACAAAATTCTGGTGAGAAGCTGCCTATAAAATAGCATTTGTTTACCCTGTTCCAAACAATTCAGTGTTTTCATGACCCACAGATTGTACGGTTTTGAATAACTATGTTGAAAAAGGAGATTAATGCTGGTAACCAGGATTTTCTCCTTTTTCCTTACTGTTGGCAAACCTGTAAAATATAAGTACCATTATAATGGAGCAACATTAAATTTGTTGTCAAAAAAACCCTTTCAATTTTTAACAAGTCTAAAGTATGGCTGTCTGGTAAAGAGACTTAGAGTGCAGGACTGGCCTTTTATTAGACTGACAATGTGAATGTCCACTTTGTTCTGAACAAGACATCCAGAAACTCAACAACTGCTAGCCTGCACTGTTGATTACAATAGAAATAAGTTTTGTTACATTATTTCAAATAGAATGGGCCTTCTATGACCAAATCAACTGATATAGAGCTGTGGATATTGTAAAACCTGTAAGATCATACTGCAGTTATTTGCAGGTTGATGTTACTTACACTCTATGCAAAATACACCTACCAGTATGGTAAAGAAATGGTAAGATAGTATTTTGATAAAGCTGTGGGTTGTGTTGGGTCAAAAAGTAGGTCACAGGATCAAATCTTGGAAAAACCTTGGGTGGAGTCTAGAGACCACATTGTCAGTCTGTACTCGTGAAACAATATCAGAATGTTTATTTCAATGATATCTTTGTCAAGTTCAAAAGAAGGTCAAGTTGGTCAAAAATTAGGTCACTTACTCACATGCATTTTACATCATTAAAACCCGGGATTTCTTCTGCATTATCAACCATAGATGACCTTACTCAGGTGAGCACCAATGTCTCTCTTGTTTCTAAGAAGGCAGATAAAGCTGTGATGGAACCATAAGAGAAATGGCAAAGGATAGATTATGGTTTTATATAAAATCAAACTATCCATAACCAGACTATTTTTATAAGTGGAGATTGATTTTGTTTATGTAAATAAGGGCTGATAGAAGAAGTGATTTTGATTTCAAAATTGAAAATATTAATTATTCTCCACAAAACCCTTTGTTGTGGGTACTCATTAGAATCGTGTCATCGAGACGATTCTAATGAGTACACACAACATAGGGTTTCAAAGAGAAATAAAGGAATTAGAATATTATCACTCCCTCTTATCTTGAGCTCTGTCAATATTATAATAAATAAATGAATAAATGAATAACTTTAGTACCTTCATGATCCTCTGGGTACATTTTTCTGAGTCTCCATCCCAGCTTATGTTTTATAAGCTGAGACTTACCAAACAATCCTGTGTTTTAACCCTTTACCACACAATCCCGACTTTTAACGACCCTGAGAAAGAAGCCTTTTGAAAAGATTGTGGGAAAAGGAGAAAATGCTGGTAACCAGCATTTTCTCCTTTTCCCACAATGTTTTCTATCCTTCTCAAAACAAATTTCGATTTTTCATTAACACTTATTTTGTCATCTGGAAATGCTTTCAATTTGAACTTGTGTCAAATTTTGTCGTTTGGTAGAGTTAATGACCCAAAGAAGGATGATTTTTGAAAACATTGTGGGAAAAAGAGCAATTGATGGTTGTCAGCATTTTATCCTTTTCCCCGATGTTTTCCATATTTAAAACAAAACGAGTCCCATCATTTGAGCTATATAATATTCTGTCATGTGCAAAAACTACCATTTTTGAAAAGTGGAAAAACTTTTTTGTGTGATAAAGAAACTGTATTGAATATGGAAGAATGAGCACATTAGACAGTGAACTAGATAAGAAATAGAATAAAAAATAGTTAATAAGGAATCTATGACACTACATGTTTATGTTTTTCAGAGGAGAGAAGACTACTGGATGAGGAAAGAGTTCTGTATGTACAGTTGAACTGGGGAAAAGATGTTAGAGAGGGCCGCTTCTTGCTCAGAAGAGAGGTTAGACAGATTTTATTCACTCTAATAAGGCTTTATTCAAAACCCTATGGCTGATAAGGGCAACTTGAAACACTTCTGCTGACAGTGTAGATCAAGATTAGACTATAGAACATGTAGTGTGGCCTTGGATCTACTCTGACCATACACTAACTGTTCTTTTCACCAAGATCTTTGAAATTATTTTGGTTTTTTGTGTTGGCTGGAAGTGTTGATCTTAGTTTCTAGAAGTCAAACAGTTTAATCTTACTTTTAGCCCATATTGTACAAGCTATTTCAAGATACATATATACTGCAAACTAACTGTCCGTGGAACAGTGGAGAAATGTTGTAGGGAACTCAGACAGACATGGATGACATGGGAAAAAAATATTGGCAAAGATCACAATTGCTCCTTTTCCCACAATGTTCTCAAAAAAAAAAGTCCACAGTAGGGACATGAAATGCATTTGTACAGTAATGGGTTAATTGATTAGTTTCTTTTGAAAAGGACCAAGCTGGTGTAGGTTTACACTGAGTCTAATTCTATGTCATACATTGTTGAAACATGCAGTCTCATCTTGGATCTACACTGTCTGATTTGTTGTCACAGTTGGACCTTGAAACAGGTCTGATATATAGGATCTGACATGAGTTGGCTATTGAGATAAAATTTTGTTAAACGTGTTCAGGGAAATTGTTCCTTGATGAGTTTAATAAAAGTTTTATCTCAAACGCCAACAAATGTTGGATTCTTTTTATAACATAACAATATTAAATGAAATATAGATCAGATGATGCAAAACCATCTATAGATGCACCCGCGGTAATATCCACAAAACCCATTTACTAAGACTATGAAATACGTACAAAATGACGTCAAAAATAATGTCACACAAATATTAATATCAAACGTGTATAAGATTTCGAAATGGGTATTTTACACTGAAAACAAAGGACCTTATGTGATAAATTGCAATATTTAGCCCTTTTTTCCCCGAACTGAAAAGGTCTATGTTGTTTATGCTCATGGTTCAAATAATTCATTTATTACTTGAAAACAAAATGTTAGACTTTTCTAAATTGAAAGCAATTACAAATGTCAAAACAACGTTGGCTCAAAAATTGAAAATTGTCCATTGAAGGGTTGAAAATGTTGTTGGAAGATAATAAAATGCTGGTTACCAGCATTTTTTCTTTTTCTACAGTCTTTTAACCCTTTACCACACAATGACGCCTTTTAACGCCCCTGAAGAAGGGGCCTTTTGAAAACATTGTGGGAAAAGGAGAAAATGCTGGTAACCAGCATTTTCTCCTTTTCCCACAAAGTTTTCTACCCTATCAAAGAAAAATTGCGTCATTTGAGCCACTATGAAATTGTCGTCTGCAAATGCTTTCAATTTAGATAGGTCTTAAATTTTGCCATGTGGTAAAGGGTTAAAAAGCTTCTTCTTGATAGTCATTTAAACTTTAGATTGTTTGGCAAAGGGTTAAGTTGTTGATATGATGGTGGCATTATCAACTTTCATTTCAGGGTGCCACAGCTGCGAGCGAGAAGGAAAATGCAAATTTCAAAAGGAAGCTTTCTAAGCGTGAAAAGAAAGAAAAGAAGAAAGCAGAGAAGGAAAGAAAGATGAACAAAGAGAATGAAGCCAAAAACTCTGGAGTGGCTCAGCAGTTGTATACAGATGCTCCAGAAACAAGTTTTACCAGAAGCATTTCCAATCCTGAGGCTGTAATGAGGCGCCGCAGACAGCAAAAACTGGAGAAAAAGCTACAACAGTTTCACGGTCAGAATGGGCAAGGTAAGGGCAGAGTTTTCTATTTGACTTTGTTGTTCAGGACTGTTCCACTGAAATGGACTTCAGGAAGGCATAGTCAATTTTCACAGGAATATGAGACCTTCCATCAGATTCTTTAAGTCTTTACCAAAACACAAAATTCAAAGCATTTTCAGACAAAAACTTAACTCTTTACCAAATGACAAAATTTTAGACTGGTCCAAATTGAAAGCACTTGCAGACGACAAAATAAACGCAACTCAAAAATTAAAATTTGTTTCCAGCAGGGTAGAACACATTGTGGGAAAAGGAGAAAATGCTGGTTACCAGCATTTTCTCCTTTTCCCACAATGTTTTCGAAAGCCTTCTATCTCAGGGTCATAAAAACCAGGGATTGTTTGGTAAAGGGTTAAAGGTGGCTCAAATGATGAAACTTGCCGTTGATTGGATAGAAAAAATTGTTTGAAAAGCAACCAGCATTTTGTCCTATTCCAACAATGTTTTCAAAATCTTTCTTTCAAAGGGTTGTTATACTCGGGATTGTGTGGCAAAAGGTTAAAATCTAATTTATGAAATCTTCAGAAATTGAGATTATCGCTCATAATTATGTAGTTTAAAGAATACCCTAAAATGCATTTTATCTCTGTAATTTTTAATCAATTTCTAATCAAGTATGTAACACAGTTTCTGAGTGGCTAAATATTTTGTTTAGCTACCGTATTCAGAAATTCCATTGAAATTCAGAAAATTCTTAAAAGTAAGTATTAGAAAGCAGTCAGAATGGTTGGTCGCTTTTCAAAGTTGCAAGGGAATAAGATTCATCTTACAAGTTGATGTGGGGTCCTAACATGCCAGCTTTCCTTTACTACCAACACACTAGTACTTGCTCTTGATGATTTATATATTCCCAGGGAAAAATCTGTGGATTTAAAATGGATAGCACATTTTGCAAAATCTGATCTGGGTAGAAAGTGTTTTCCACAGTCCAATTTTATATATAATAGACATAAATAGGTTCACCAGAGAATGATGGCTCTAATGTCTGGTTTTAATTTGAATGCCATGGTCTTGTCTTATTGGAGTGATTTTGACAACATAGACTTTATGTACATTAAAGCTTGTGAAAATTTCTAGATTGAATTCTTTATTGACTTTAACTGTATAAGGACTTTTTTTCTTACGTCCAATTAGGTAAATTAGGTTTGAAGATTTATTACAATATGTCAATAATCCAGACAAAGGTTAAATTGAAATTTTGTTTTGTCTCTTTGTTTCCCTTATAGAAGAGATTGGAGGTAATGATAGGTTGTTTTTTGCAGTCCTTTTCTGGTATCAGATAGTCCTTTGGTACTAAATTTTTGTTTAACTCTTTCATTACGGCATTTTCTCAAAGGCTACAAATGCAGTTTTGGTGCAAGATCAAAAGAGAGTTCAGTCATAATCCAGAATAAAGCAGTGGATAGTGTAGATCAGAGATCAGAATGCACATTCTGTGCAGTCCGATCTTGATCTACACTGTCCACAACAGCTTCCGGTGTTGTCTATGGTATGGAAAGAGTTATTTAATGGTGTTTGATTTCCTTTCTTGTAGACTATTTAGTAGCATACTAAAATGGTACTATGTTTCAATTTCTTTATCTAAGCTAGATTTCTCCGAAAGAAATGAACAAATTTGTACAGATTGTTGTTTTCCATTAGATCCATATGAAAAATGAGAACAAGTCTCCCAGTGTGACAGTTTATTTTTCAGTAGCATTTTGTTTTTGATTAACAAAGACAATGTACATGTAGTAATATACTAAAACTGTAGGTTATTTTACTTTTTCCTTATTGCCCAAGCTAGACCTTTTAACCCTTTACCCCGCAATCCTGAGTTTTAACGACTCTGAAAAAAAAAAAAGAAACTTTTAAAAAAATTTTGGAAAAGGGAGAAAATGCTGGTAGGCAGCATTTTCTCCTTTTTCCCAAAATGTTTTCTACCCTATCAAAGACGAATGCCATCATTTAAGCTACATATGAATTATTGTCTGCAAACACTTTCAATTTGGACAAGTCTACAATTTTGTTGTGTGGTAAAGAGTTAACCCTTTCCCAAACAACAAAATTTTAGACTCATCGAAATGGAAAGCAATTGCAGACAACAAATTAATGTAACTCAAAAATTGAAATTTGTTTTGGGAAGGGTAGAAAACATTGTGGGAAAAGGAGAAAATGCTGGTTACCATGTTTTCAAAAGGCTTCTTCCTCAGGGTCATTAAAACTCAGGATTGTGTGGTATAGAGTTAAAATGTCACACAAGAAAATGTAGATGCACAGTATCAAAGTCGTAATGAGTTGTCAGCCTGAAAACCTTCACAACCCTAATGAAAATTGCTTAACCCATAGGTTGCTAAGCGCGACTCACTGACTGTTTGTGGACAGTATAGATCAAGATCAGACTGCGATAAGGAGACATTATTCCACTAAGTATAACTTTCAGCTAGCAATATTTTGGTTTCTACTATTTAATTGAAAATTTCATTTTAGTTATTTAGGATAAGAGTTAAAAACTGCCAGTATCCTGTCATTAGCTAATACGGTGAATTGCATCTATCTGTAGATATTTGTAATTCCCGTCTAAAATCTCAGAAACATTTTTTGTAAGGAAGAAAACATTGTGATGGATGTGCAAAGATTTTGCCGTCAAATTGACCCTTTTTCACTTAATTAAATTTCCTAACAAATTATGGACAAGGATAACATTTAGGCAAGATTACTGATATCAAGCAACTAGTCCCAAAACAAATATACAAACATCCATGTTTGCAGGGAGATAGAACAATGTGATACTACTGATCCTCACCCCTTGGGGTCAACTTATCCTTTGGTTTAACCCTTTTGGCGCCGTAGGCAAAAACAGTGACTTTTGCAAATGTCATAGATCAAGATCAGACTGCACAGAACCTGCAGTCTGATCTTTGATCTATACTGTCTGCTTGCATAGTCAAGTCTATACAATCAAAATCTTTGTAAGTTTCAATGGATTGTTTATAGAGCTGTTGAAATAGGTTGAGTTTATTTAATATTCAGTGCTGAAAGAGTCAAGTCTATACCAAATGACAAACTCTTAAACTGATCTAAATTGAAAGCATTTGCAGATGACAAATTAAATGTTTTGAAAATTGGGTAATTTTTCCTCGAGGAGGTAGATAACATTTACTTTCCACTACTGTTTTCAAAAGCCTTCTTCCTAAAGGTCGATAAAACTCAGAATTATGTGGTAAAGGGTTAACTCTATCTTGCAACAATATTTTAGATTTTTTCAGAGTCAAAAAAGTTGTGGATGAAAATTTAAGTTTAATTAGAGTGGTGATATTGTCTCTGAAATGGTAGGAAATATTGGGGGAAATAAGAAAATGCTGGTTTATTAGTATTTTCTCCTTTTTCCCAGTGTTTTCAACAGCCTTCATCCTATGCGTCATTAAAACATGGGATTGGTTTTGTACAGCTTTAGTACCAGAATACAAAATTTTAGACTGGTACAGTCATGTTGGAAGTATTTTCAAACTACAAATTCACTTCTTTTGATGGAATATTTCTTAAAAAGTATTGAAATTATTGAGCCACCTCTAATTTGTCTATTGAAAATGCCTTCAATTAGGACAAGTCTACAGTTTTGTTGTTTTGCAAAGAGTCAACAAGGATTCCATCAGTGTGGTCCTGCTGCAAACTTGGTTCAGGGGGGGTAATAACATGTTTAACTCTTTACCAAACGAAATAATTTTAGACTAGTCCAAATTGGAAGCATTTGCAGACGACAAAATTAATGTGACCCAAAAATTGAAATTTGTTTTGGGTGGGGAAGAAAACATTGTGGGTAAAGGAAAAAATGCTGGTTACCAGCATTTTCTTCTTTTCCCACAAAGTTTTCAGAAGGCTTTTTTCTCAGGGTCGTAAAAACCAGGGATTGTTTGGTAATAGGTTAAAGTCAACTTTTGAATTCGTTAGAGGGCTAAGTTTACTGTAAGATCAAGGATCCTTTCTGAAGCTTGAGGTCAACAAAATTTATTTAATTTCATAATCCATTCTTTAATGAGATTTAAGTTTAATAGATTATAATGGTGAGTTTTGCCAAACATTCCACAATCATGTAGGCCTCTGTACCACAGATTTCACATGTAGAAAGAATTCAGTTCAAACAAGCAGAGTCTTCATCAGACTCTGTACAACCATGGGTTTTGTTAACTCTTTACCAAACGACATAATTTTAGACTAGTCCAAATTGGAAGCATTTGCAGACGACAAAATTAATGTGACTCAAAAATTGAAATTTGTTCTGGGAAGCGTAGAAAACATTGTGGGAAAAGGAGAAAATGCTGGTTACCAGCATTTTCTTGTTTTCCCACAAGGTTTTCACAAGGCTTCTTTCTCAGGGTTGTGAAAACCCAGGAGTGTTTGGTAAAGGGTTAATGAGCACTTTTATCCTATCCTCTGTTCTAATAACTCTGATAAAGAAGGCTTTTGAAAAAGAGTCATGGTCTGTGAAAAGGGGGCTAAATTCATCTGCAAAAAGCTGAAACTTTTTGCTTTTCGTAAATTTTCTGCATGTCAAAGGATCAGTCTACCTCATGATTTAGTCAGATGTTGGACAAAATCGTTTTTATGGATCCATAATTATGTGAGGACTTGCTTGGTATCATGGGTCACAGACCCTTTGCCAGAGCTTGGGATAAATGGGACAAAGGGAAATTGCTCGTAACAATTGAAAGACAAGTACAGACATTTTAGCCAAGTTCATCTGTTATCTAGATGACAAAATCTGAGACTAACACCATATTGATAGCATTTGAAGACCACAAAGTTAGTCTTTCTTACCAAAGTTTAATTCCTAAGCGTCATCAATTATTGAAATAGACACTTTCACTAGGTATAAAAGCCACAGTCATCAAAATTTGATGGCCATTATGACAGAATAATGTAAGTACGGATAGCTGATTGGTTTAGATCCAAGATATAACTGTATGTTTGTGTAGGCTGATCTTGATCACCACATTCTACCCTATCATATTCGTTTAGGCTCAGCATTTTATACTGGTCCTAATGTTCCTTAGCTATAAGAGAACATAATTATGGTTGCTAAGCTTGCTCTCAGACTTTGTGTGATTTCCATGTACAGTTTAAGGTCTACGGCCCCAAAATTGATGTTTTCATAAAGGCTATTTGGCCAATCTCGCAAGCTTCTGTCTTTGAATATGAGAGTTAGGGGCCTTTAGACTCACTAACTCATCGGTAAATATCATGTAATATTGACGTTTTTCGTAAAAGCTATTTGGCTAATCTCAGGAGCTTCAGTCTTTTAATATGAGAGTTAGGGGCTGACCTTAAAACTCCCAGGACTCCATGGAGATATTGAGCACAAGTAGAAGAGAATCATAGCAAGTTTGTGATGCTTACCATATTGTTATAGGGGGTAATTCCAGAAATTCTATGTCTTTCAACCAAGTTAATTTTATTTTTGGCCAGCTAGTTAGTTGGTAATGAATGTCAGATTAATGGGAAGTGCAAATGATGACCCATGATAAGACAGGGCCTATCAACAGTAAACATATGTATGAAATATTGCACTGGGAGTTTTCTCTACTGCTTACACCTTGACTACACAGTGCAGACTTTCAGCAACCCTGAAAAGGAAACCCTTTGAAAACACTGTGGGAAAAGGTGAAAATGCTGGTAACCAGCATTTTCACCTTTTCCAACAGTGTTTTCTAGCCTGTCAAGGACAAATTTCGTCATTTTGGCCATCTTTAATTTGTCATCTGCAAATGCTTTCAAATTGGACCAGTCTGAAATTTTGTGGTCTGGTAAGAGGTTAACCCCTTGGGTTGCCTAAAGCGATTTTCTCCTCCTCCTACAATGTTTTCAAAAGCCTTTTTCCTATGGGCCATTTCAATATAGGATTGTATGGTTTAAGTTAAAGGTCGGACTCTTGGATAAAAACACTCAGTAGAAGATATTGACAGACAGGGTCAGGTATAAAAATCCCTGTAACCTGACCTCTGCTATCTATTTTATTGTCAGTATTATCTGACCCCAAGCCAGTATAAAACAATGCCTTGTTATTTATCCAATTAGCCTCTTAACCAAATTAAAGGTAGAGATTCGTGGAATGCTGCCTTGATATAAGTACATTAATTAACGGTTTACCAAATACCTTGGTAACAACAAGAGAAGCATTTGAAACAAGAAGGCGTCCTGCATGGCTCATTGATCAACATATCAGATTTTTATGTACTCTTTAGCAGATACTGGAGTTTTAGACTCAACAAAGTTGAAAGCATTTGCAGACTACAAATTAGATGTTATGATCTGTGTTTGAAAGGATGGAAAACATTCTGGTTCAAAGAGAAAATACTGTTTACTAGAATTGTTTAATAAAGGCTTAAGGAAATCCTTGTTTTATCCTGGTTGCATTATTCATAATTTGGTAGGAGCCTGGCGTTGTACTTTTGAAACAGAAGAAAAACATGATTATGTAGAGTGTTGGAACATTAACTTAGGAAATTAGTTTAAGAAGGGGCCTAAAACCACCTGTCTCACCAAAATTATTCTTAGAACGTCTTACCCGATCCTAACAAAACCGTAAAACCGGTTGCAGTCAGCATAGAATGTGCAATTTTGGTCCAATAAAGCCTGAAGCCCCATCTCACCAAACTAGTTCCTGGAAAGTCTACCCCGGTTAACAAAAACCATAAAACGGGCTGCAATGGGGATAGAACTTGTAATTTTTTTCAGTTTGCAAACCCAATGTCAATTGATGCCCGACTGCTCCGCGTCTCTACTAGTATCAAAGTACAGCAGATCCGTTTTAAGTACGTTGTTACTCCGTCTAATTACAGGGCGGCATGGAAGGCAAAAATTTTTTAGCAGGCTCAAAGTTCTGGAGCACCCTTCCTGTCCTAGCCCGTCCATCAAGTTTGTAAACAGATCCTGAAAGGTTGCTACTATGTCCACTCCATCCGAACACAGTTTTAAGTCTGTTTGGCAACAATTTTCGCAATGGATAAGAACTAGTTAGGTGTGAGGGGGGTATAAGATTACCATTCAGTCAAAACAAGCAGCCTTTATAGAAACATTATATGATTGTGGGCAATAGAAGACAACTGTATCAAGCATCATATTCAGTCTTTATGGAAATAATGTTTTATATAATTATGAGAGTACAGATAAGAGAACAGAAAAGTTAAGTTGCTTACAGTGTCTGGCACAGCTAAACTATTTTAACTCTTTACCAGAGGATAAAGTCTACGACTTGTCCAAATTGAAGGCATTTACAGACTAGAAATAGAATCTAGCTCAAATGATGATTTCTGTCTGTGTTAGGGTAGAAAAACACAGTGGGTAAAGGAGAAAATACGGGTTACCAGCTTTTAGCTTTCTTCTTCAGGGTCTGTTAACCCTTTACAGCACAATGCTGACTTTTAACGACTCTTGGAAAGAGGCCTTTTGAAATTTTCAAAACATTGTGGGAAAAGGAGAAAATGCTGGAAACCAGCATTTTCTCCTTTTTCCACAATGTTTTCTACCCTATCAAAGGAAAATTGAATCAGTCGAGCCATGTTGTAATAGTCGTCTGCTAATGCTTTCAATTTGGAGAAGGCTAAAATTTTGTCGTCTGGTAAAGGGTTAAACTCGGATTATGTAGTAAAGGGTTACAGTGCTTTTCACAACTACAACTGCCTCTGCAGATAGTGTAGATGAAGATCAGAATGCATGATGCCTAAGTAAAGAAATCTATATCTTCCTAATCAGATATTATCAGAATATTCTGTGAGACTTTTGACCCGTGCTTCCTTGAAATTGCGCTATCAGATCAGAAATTTGATCCATTTAATTTAAGGAGCACTACATGGGTCAAGTATAGGATGTCTTTCCTGTATGTATGAGAAATGGTTATGTGAGCTGAATTTAAAATTGAGATTACCTTTTGATGTGATAATTTTTGCTGCCTTTATTGGTGCACCCTTCTATATGAGAATATTTCATATTCCTGTATCACACAAGGTATTTTCAGATTCATTAAATAAGAATGGAATGGGTATTTTAAGATTTGCCAAGTAAGAAAGAAAATTGTTGTTCTTAAATTCACCAAATCAAAAAAAGAAAAGGAATGATTTTCAAGGCAAAGTAAAGCTCTTTTCGATAATTTGATTTAACTCTTTACCAGATGACAAAATTATAGACTGGTCCAAATTGAAAGCATTTGCAGACAAAAAAATGAATGTGACTGAAAAATTGAAATTTGGTTTGGGAAGGGTAGAAAACATTGTGGGAAAGGGAGAAAATGCTGGTTACCAGCATTTTCTCCTTTTCCCACAATGTTTTCAAAAGGCTTCTTTCTCAGGGTCGTTAAAAGTTGGGATTGTGTGGTAAAGAGTTAAGGCTTTCAAAAACATAGTGATAAAAGGAGAAAATTCTGGTAACCAGCATTTTCCCTTTTCCTCAGAGTGTTCGCTACCCTTTCCAAGACAAAAAACTCATTGATAATTTTTCATCTGCTTATGCTTTCCATTTGGACAAGTCTGATTTTTTGTCGACTCGTGAAGAGTTAACTCTTTACCAAACAACAAAATCACAGACTTGTCCAAATTGAAAGCATGTGCAGATGACAAAATAAATGTGACAGAAAAATTGAAAGTTGTTTTGGGAAGGGTAGAAAACATGGTGGGAAAAGGAGAAAATGCTGGTTACCAGCATTTTCTCCTTGTCCCACAAGGTTTTCTAAAGGCTTTTTTCTCAAGGTCGTTAAAAGTCGGGATTGTGTGGTAAAGGGTTAAAAGAAGGAACCAGCTGTGGAAGGGTGGAGACTCTGTAAGATGCCTACAAAATGTCCCTGGACAAGATCAATTTGTAGGAGCTCTTTAATTGTCTCTGATACTATCTGCCTCTTGACCCATTACCCTACCAGTCAATGATAGACCTTTAACATTAGTACAGGTGATAAAAAACAAAAAAAACTTATGATGAAAAGAATTTCTCTTTTGATAGCATTCAAACATTGTAGGAAAAGGTGCAGTTGCCTATAAGAAGCAGTTGCTCCTTTTCCCCCACAATGTTTTTAAACATTGTCTTCTGTCCGGGTGTAACAAGCCTTATAATTGTATGGTAATGGGTTAACCTTATCGGATAAATGGTTGAGGAGCTCTCGAGTGATCAATTCTGTCCATTCCTCATGATTTGACATGATAAGTTTGTCACTCTCCTTATTGTTCTGTCCTTTACTACCAGTGCAACTTCAGGTATCACTTACACCTGTAAATTTTAACCCTGAAAGTGCCTTTCATTACTACAGTTGCCTTTGCGGTCAGTGTAGATCAAGGTCAGGCTGCACAAAATGTGCAGCCCGATCCTTAATCTACACTGTCCGCATGGCTGAAGCACTATTGATGAAAGCAACCATGAAATTGCAATTATTTGGGTCATATTTCTATGATGAAAATGTCTGATGGGTTTATTTGGCACTCTAAGGGTTAATTATTATTAAAAGTTCCTAACTATGAGACTAGCCTTGTGATTGGCTGAGACCTTCAGTCATGATCTGTACCTACTGCAACTGCTGAAAAGGTTGGTTTACTTTTTGTTTTCTTACTGTGAAATAAAAATGTAAATGGGTTGTATTTTCCATAGGGTGGGATCTTGACCTTTTACCTCTTTACTAAGATTTAAAGGACCATTATGAAATACGCTTATGAAAACTTGCTGGTTTCCCTTTGTCCCACAATATTTTCCACCCTGTCAGAGACAAAATCCCATTATTTGTTCTGTTTGATTTGTTGTCTACAAGTGCACTCAATCTGGAAAAGCGTTGAAAATCAATCAAGAAAGAAAATAGTAGATGTATGGAAGATTTCCTCATGATCAAGTTGCTAGATAAGGAAAAGAAAATAAACTTGGTTGTATTGAGAAAGTCTCTAAGGTCATGTTGCTAATTAATGAAAGAATAAGATGTGGCTATATTGGAGAAAGAAGTGGAACAGGTTTCACTGTAGAAAATGTAATAGTCTAGTTGCATGAGGTTTCTTTTTCTTAAATCTACAAATGACAATACAGAGATAGTTATATGTAATTACATTGGAATGTCTAATTGGAATTTTAAAGTGAAGTTAAGACTACCTTACAATTCATAATTATGCTGAATATGCTCTATTATTGTACAACTTGCTACTGTGGAAAAGTTGAGAGAGATATTTTTTGCCATTTTGTCACATAAATACTACATTGATGTTGCATTGGGGGATTGCAGTTGCAGTGAAATGCAAAGGTCGAGATGAAGCTGTGATGAATTTGATGCAGAAAAGTGCTGAGGACCCTTGTATGACAAATGGAAAACTATAAAGTTTGAAAAAAAAGATCATAAATCTTCTACATTTGTAATGTAACCACTCACAAATTTCCAAAAGCAATGTCTGTTCGAGCAGTTACATTCACGCCAGTTTGATCAAATGGGGAATACAACTCCTGAAACAAGACAACTTTGAAGATATCTGTATAACAGATGGATAGTCTACATAAATGAATGCACAATACATGAATACAGGTGAAACATTCTGGCATAAGAAGTCAAATCTCATTCTCTTCTTTTACCACAGTGTTTGATAGACAGAAATTATTTTCTGCAGGAGGTATTATTCATGTTTTGCAAGAACAGAGACTGACAAATTGAAAATATTTAGGTTGAATTCATAAATTTTTGCATTATTGGATGAGCTAGAGTGAAGTTACCACATGTCATTCTTTTCCATTCCATGTGATAGATCTAGTTAACTCCTTACCAAACGACAAAAATTTAGACTAGTCAAAATTGAAAACATTTGCAGACGACATACTAGTATTGAATTTATCTGAAATGATGGTCTGTGAAAGTGTACAACAGCTTGTGGGAAAAGGAGAAAATGCTGGTTACCAGCATTTTCTCCTTTCCCCACAAAGTTTTCAACAGGCTTTTTTCTTCAGGATCGTTAAAACTTGGGATTGTGTGGTAAAGAGTTAACTCTAAGCATGGAATTATTGAAATATGAATTTTTTTGGTTCAGAAAGATGGCCTGCTTATTCCGAATCAGTTTGGGCCAGAGTATGTTACATAGTTGTCTACATTCAAGATTAGATTGCACAGTTTGTACAGTCTGGTCTCTCTCACCGCTGACCATTGTTTCGACGATGATTATGTGGGAAAGCAGCCAGTGGCTTGGAAAGGAAATTGTGCAGAGTACTGGTAAAAGATACTCCAGGAATGCATGGATAGGTGCACTGGCCACCGCGATATAACTGAAATAATGTTGAAAACGGCGTTAAACACCATACAATCAACCATGTACAGTCTGGTATGAATCTACCCTGTCCACAAAGGCAACTCAGCTTGTGTTTAGTGTTCTTAGGGTTATAAATCTTTGAGCGACTTGCTATGCTTTGAATCAATAGGAAATATCATATGTCACATCTTGTTACGTGATCTTTATATAACTTAAAAGAAATTTCTAAATCATGATAATGGGAGAGTTTGCATAGCATTAAAGATGTCCCCTATAAAATTTTCTCCTGTTTCATATTATGATAATAATTTATCCTTTCTGCTAGACAGTTTAAATTTTGACACAAATACAGCATATAACTTATGTAAAAAGAAGAGCTTGAAAAAAATTGGACCAAGTTGCAGGAATGAGCTTGTAGTGTATGTACAGTGGCTCAGGTATTTTTCATGTTGATTCATCCAGCTGTGCCAACATGGTCATAATCTTGCCACGTTTGTTGAGCAACACAGTCGCTGTCAATCTCTGGGTAACAATCCTGATTTTCATAAAGAGAAAAAGGACACAGGAAATTGATGAAATCTAGAGAGTTGCCACTTAACTCTATACCAGATGACAAAATTTCAGACTGATCCATATTGAAAGCATTTGCAGACAACAACCTGAATGTGGCGCAAATGACAAAATTTGTCCTCAATAGTGTAGCAAACATTGTGAGAAAAGGAGAAGATACTGGTTTTAGCATTTTGTCGTTTTACCATAATGTTTTCAAAAACTTTCTTTGTACAGGTCGTTAAAAGTCGTCATTGTGTGGTAAAGGATTAACTTTGTAAACCAGACTTTTCAGAATTCAAAATATTTGGAGATGAAAAATACAGTGTGACTCAAATGGTGAAATTAATATTTTGTTGGGTAGAAAATACTGTGAGAAATGGAGATAATGCTGGTTACCAGCAGTTGCACCTTTTCTAACCTTGTTTTCAAACGCCCCACTTTCTCAGGGTTGCTAAACACAGGGTTGTCCAGTACAGCGTTAACTCTTTACCAAACAGCAATATTTTAGATGGGTCCAATTTGAAAGCACTTGCAGACGACAAAATTTACATGGCACAAATGATGAGATTTGTATCAGATAGTCTAGAAAACATTGTGGGGAAAAAGAGAAAATGCTGGTTACCAGCATTTTCTCATTTTCCCACGTTTTCATAAAGCCTCTTTCCCAGGATCGTTAAGAGTTGGCATTGTGTGGTAAAGGGTTAACCCCATTAAAAGTGCTTTGGAGTGCAGAATTCAAATGAATATGTAAAAGGTAATATCAGATTTACAAAAAAATTACACCGTGTCTTTACAAGAACAATTATTAATGGCTACTCTTGAATTTTGAACTGTCCAATGAAAATAATCCATAGGTGACCACAACTGGGGTTGAGGTTGGGAAGAGGATTGAGCACATCCATAATAAACTTGTGCTCTGTCCCTTGCAGAGGCCTGAAGTCTTGTGAATAAGGAACTGATTTACAGGAGCTTCCCAGGAAGGGGGTTGTAATTGTCATTGTTGGTGTACGAATAGACAAATAGAATAACAGATGAACAAAATATATCAATAAATATTGGAAAAAATTTTCTGTTCAGAGCTTGTTCTTTACTTCTTACCAACTATATTTTCAACAACTTTCCATTGAGACAGATAGAGGGTTTCTGTGTGAAGGAATTGGCAAAAACTATTCCCTGTATGAACTTCCCCATGTTGGCTTTATTTGGACAGTTCATACCTTATATAGTGGGGGTCCACCTGTTTTGTTAGGTATTCATAGTCAAACTAACCCTTGGTTTACAAAGGGCAAAATTGATGCTTTTGCAGGTAATGCAGAGCAAGATCAGACTAAGAAGAACATGCAGCTTGACTATTAATCTACACTGTCGTCACTCTCCATTACATTTAAAGATTTCAAAGTCAAAACGGCATTGAAAATGCAATTTTGAAGTTTGTGTTGTTTATGGACTAAAGTTACTATCTTTAGGGTCCAAGAGTTAAAATTGGTGAGAAAACTGTATGGTGACTTCGGCTGCAGAATGAACATCATTCTTGTCACAGTTTGCGATGTAATGTTCACAAGCTCTGGAATGGACATTATTCTTGTTGAGAGCATGCAATGTAATATTCACCAACCTAGCTAAGCTCAAATAGTGCCGAGCCCTGGTAGCTCTGTCGGTAGTGTGCTGGACTTGAGAACAAGGGGTCGTGGGTTCGATCCCTGGCTAGGCCAATTTCTTTCCGAGGATTGATGATAGTCATATCAACAGGATTCATTCTTCTCCCACCGCTGACCTTTGTTTCAAAGACGGTTATGTGGGAAAGGCGACAGTGGCTTGGAAAGAAAATTGTGTGGAGTACTATTAAACACCATACAATCAATCAATCAGTTCAAATAATAAGACTTAACCCTTTACCACACGACAAAAAAGCAGACTTGCTCAACTTAAAAGCATTTGTAGACCACAATTCCACCTGGCTCAAACGATGCAGTTTGTCTTTGGAAGGGTAGAAGACATTGTTGGAAAAGGAGAAAATGCTGGTAAACAGCATTTTCTCCTTTTCCCACATTGTTTTCAAAGGGCATCTTTCTCAGGGTAGTTAAAAGTTGGGATTGTGTGGTAAAGGGTGAAAGCTGTATAACTGGCTTTTAATTTCTGCAAACTGTACAGAAAGTCCTCTGTAGGTTTTACATATCTAAGCTTTCAGTCTCTATGTTTGGGCCTTTTTCTTTACTCACTCAGAAAGTTGATTAGTTTACAGTCTCTGAATTGTTGACTTTTTGCTGGTCTATTTTCAAAGAAAATGTCGAGTTTGATGTCATAACCCTTGGGTTGTCGTCTGCATATTCGCAGTCATGCAAAAAACTTTGACGTTTATAATATTCTTGTTGTTATTGAAGATATTTACTTCAGACTCGATCAAGTTGTTAACTTTCAAAAGGGGAACGCATACAACAGGGGCAGGTAACCAACAAAATATTTTTGACACAGTTATGCCCCCTTTTTTTTAACCTTCAGTTTTCACTGAAAGCAAATGCAGCTGAGCACTGGCACCCGCATGTGATGCTCTTATTTTTTAAATGGGCTATAAATTAAAGTGACATTTTCCAAGGGGTGAAATGAGACTAGCTTACTGAAATTTCAAGGCTGTTTAGGCACAAAACTATACAAAGTATTGGACAGCTTTCCAGCATGAAAGTGCGATCGATCTGATCTTAATCTTGCCTTTTTTTTTTACTCTGTTTTGAAAAGTCTCCTGCTGTAGCTGCATAAAGATATGGCAAGGATCAAAAGGCCAATTTCTGCCGGATCAAAAGGCCAATTTCTGCCTGTTCAAAATAATTGATGAAGTTTAACTAGATCAATCTGCAGTTCAATTAGAGAGTTGTCAACATAAATCAGTGTGCAGGACTTGGAGATTCTTTTAGAACATTATTATGGGTAAGCCCAGGGGGCAGGGGCAATATTGACTTTCTAACACCATTCATACTTGTACTTTCATTTGTTTTAAACTTATGACCAGTATACAAAACATGCCCCCCTCCCTTTTTTTTTTAAACGGTGATCTTTAGAAAGAGGGCTTTTGAGAACATCATGGGTACAGAAGCAAATGCTGGTAGCTAGCATTTTCTGACTTAAGTTGAGTTTGTTTTTTGAGAAGCATTTCATTAACATTAACAGACTTTAGTAACATTCTCAATTCCTCAAAAGTTCGTACACCGTTTCAGACTCAACTCGGCAAAATATGTGTCTCAAATGATGAACTCGGCTGAAGTCAGGAATTCAGTCTGTATGTGAATTTGAGTAAAATAAGAGACATAACCCTTAAAGCTCTTTCACTACTATAGTTGCCTTTGTGGCCAGTGTAGATCAAGATCAGGTGGCACAAAATGTTTAGCCTGATCTCTGAATTACTCTGTCCGCTTTGCTGATACACTGGAGACAAAGCAACCATGAAATTGCGATTATTAGGGTAAATTTTTCGGGTAAAAATTTCTGTTGGGTGTATTTGGCGCTTTAAGGGTTCATTTTTTTTTTTGTGAAACTGGGCCCTTGTGCCAAGCCTTGGTATAATCCATACTGGCAGTGCTGTTCACAAGGCACAAGAGACCTCCAACCTTGTACATGTGCATGTGAAACTAAGGGTAGACATGAATAAGTGAACTGCTGTTGTAATACTGTTGAAAGCAGTCTAACTCTTTACCAGTTGTCAAAATTTTTTTTCTTGACCAAATTGGAAACATGTGTGGATGATAAACTAACTGTAGTGCAAATGATGATTTTTGTCTTTGATAGTGTAGAAAACATGGTGGGAATAGGAGAAAATGCTGGTTACCAGCATTTTGTCCTTTTCCAACAATGTTTTGAAAAGCCTTATTCATGAGGGTCATTAAAAGTCTGGACAGCATAGTAAAGGATTAATCTGAAATCAAACATAGATTACATTCCATTTGTCAAACTAAGTGTTTTCTTGCATCATTTTGAATTCGATGCCATTGCTTCACATGTCAGACTGAGGTACATGTAGCAGGAGGGAAAAGTTAATGCATATCTAAACACAGTCCTGCATTGGTTTATGATTTGTATGACACATTTTGGCTGAGTTTATAATTGACATTTTGCATCCTTTGGTTTGATGGTTGCTTTTATTGGTATGCGTTTTTGTCAGTATGTATATGTGAAACCCTTGATCAAATAATCCGGTGTTTTAACAACCCTGAGTTAAATGGCTTTTGAAAACATAGTTGGAGAAGAAAATGCTGGAGCATTTACTCCTTTTACCACAGCATTTTCTCCTTTTCCCACATTGTTTTATTCCCAATTAGGGATGAATACCAATATTTTAGCTATATTTATTTCACTGTCTACAAATGCTTCCAAATGGACCAATCTAGAAATTTGTTGTGTGGTAAAGGGTTAACTTTTTCTAAACAACAAAATTTTACTAACCAAACGTAAGTCATTTGCAGACAATCAATTAGATGTAGCTCAAAAGGTAATTACTGCCTTTGCAAAAATTATGGGAAAAGAAAATGCCGGTTACAAGTATTTTCTCCTGTTCCCAAATTTTTGTGGTATTTGTCGAAGACTATACCACTATGAGTTCAGTATTAAATTTTGAAGACCATGTATCGTATTTTGTGCAAAGCCGAAGGAAATAAACCCAATTAAACTCAATTTTTCTCAGACAAATTAGTTTTTCGGTAGCACTCAGATATCTAATTGGAAATGGCATGTTAAAATACACTGGGTGAGGCCATCGATCGTGGAAATACTAATTCTTGATTGAAAATAGCTTCACTCGCTCATAGCCTTCTATTGGCGCAATGATATATACAAAATTTGTCTGCTGATCGCTTGGTCCTGGGCTTTTTCGTTCCAAAACTAGTTTGTCCCATGGCTATTTCAAAATCATAGTTTTCAGGTACAAACTTAATTTTATTAGATATATTCACACGGTTTCTCTCTCAATGCATCATGCATCCTACTGTCAAGGGACGTTACTCCTGACTCCTAATGATCAAAGGGAGACCACCAATACATAAATAATCCTAACTTTGTAATGAGTACTCTGCCTTCAACGAAAAAAAGTATTTATTTGCTTAGCAGGTTGACTTTCAAGCCAATATTTGAATAATATTTCTCCTTTTCTTTCAAATTATTAATTCCACACAATGGCTTCCTTGACAAATACCACTTCAGTGTTCTCAACACTTTGATTTCAAAAGCTGTCATTAGGGTCAGGGTTGTTCACTTAAGGTATTATCTGTGCAAAAATATTTTTTGGTTGTTTATTTGTCAAAGGTACCTTTATTATCTCTGTATTTATGATCCTACTGTTGAAGTACATATAATTGTACCATAATACTAGTCTTGTTGTAATTCATTTACTGATGTGAATTATGTTCTATCAGTCAGCAGATAAAATTTTATAAACTGCAAGTTGTCACATTTACATGGTAAGAGTTGAATGTGCACCTTCTTGTCTGTTACTGACTGCAAAACCTGTATTGATCAAGTGAAGAATAATTTTGAAAAGTTTTCGAATGCATTATTAATTGATAGGTTATGTTCTTTCAAATGCATTATTAATTGATAGGTTATGTTCTGAACATTGGCATGAGAATGCAAGTTCTGTAATTGAGACACAGCTAACTCTGTATTGCAATTTCAAGGCTGTTTTTGTCAGAATATCTGGCAAAGAAGTTTTCATTGCAGATCTAAGATCAGCCCGCATTTTCTGTGCAGCCTGGAATGGTAATGTCAACATTTTTTAAAATCATTCTAAGCCCAAATCTCGAGAATTTTTCAAATTTGAAATTAATACAATATCTGATTTTACAAGTCTGACGGCTTTGCTGAGCAGAAACTGGGTTACTGTCTAGATCTAGATAAATACATGTACTACCATGCACTTTAGAATGGTTGTTAAATATGGACCATAATCTTGATCTATACTGTCCACATAAGCAATGAAATTTGTGTTCAGCACTGCTAGGATTAATATTTGCAAGTTTATAAACGGACAGAAATTGGAGATATTTCTGTTTTGATAATAATGCTTCTAATGTATCATTTTATCAATAAACTCTTCATATTTTACATTGTCCCATCTATTGGGTATAATTATGTTGTCAAAGAGACTTTTAAAGTATGAGAGAATCAAAAATCAAAATTGCTTGTTATAGAAGTGTTTATTACCTACTTAAAAGGTCAAGTTCATAATTAAGGTTGTAGTTGAAAAAAGATGGAGCAAATAGAGAGTGTATCATCTTTCAATGATGTCCATTCCTTGTTGACCCTTATAGTGCCTTTCACAATTATAGTTGCCTTTGCGGCCAATGTAGATACTGCACTAAACATGCAGTCTGATCTTTGATCTACACTGTCCACTTTGCCATTTTTGACATTTTAGACCAAAGCAACCTTGATATTTTAATTATTTGGGTCTTATTTCTAGACTGAAATTTACCTCTGGGTTTATTCTGGTGCGCTAGGGGCTAAATTTACAGCAAGAAAATGCCAATATAGTGATACTAGTCTGTAGGAAGCACAGGCTCTTGATTTTTTGACACTAACATCCAAAGTTGGATGATGAATCCAAGGCCGGTGCTTATAAAACTTCTTGTAAGCTCATGATAAACCACGTTCATACATTCAATTTCAAGAGTGCTTCTGCAAGTATGACCATGAGAAATAGACTTGTATTTATATAGAAGAAGGTAAAAAGAAATTCATAAAGTTAAGAAGTTGCCATGTGAGGCACCAGTATATCAAATAAGCTGTATAATTTTGCAATTTCATGCTCAATTGATTTGAGTATGAAAAAAGTTCTATTAGTACTTGCCCAACTTTATAAGCTGCCATATAAGATCCTGCAGATTGAAACGTTGGAGGTACACAAATGTTTTCTTCCACTGTTAAATGGAAATTTAGATGGTATGGTTAACTATAATGAACAAATTTGATTGGTTGATAAAGCCACAAATATTCTCAGTACTAGCAGCTACAAACAGTACTGACTAATCAGATTCGTTCATTATATTCACCAAGGCATTGAGATTTCTTTCAACGGTAGGATGACAAAATTTGTCTACTTCCCAAAAAAAATGACTTATCAAATATCTGATTGTATTTTCTAGGACACCCATATCTTGTTTAACTTAGCCACCTTATACTGTGTACAAAGTGATGGGCATGGACAGTTCTAATGATTTTAAGAGGAAACAAAATGTTAGCCCTTAGACCACCAACGAAGTTAAGAATTTTTATTCGAGAGAAAAACAACCAAATAATTGCTGTTTTCGGCCAGCATAGTAGACCATGGAGATCTAAGATCAAACTGTATTCTTTGTGCAGTCTAATCTTAATTGACAATGGCTGTAAAGGCAGCTGCAGTTGGGAAACACATTTTAAGCATTTTGAGTTTTTAGGCAAGCTACTATGTTTAAAATCATTGATAGTGGAAGAAAATGTTCTGTTTACCCTTAGGCTTCTGAGAGCGACTCTAGGACCTCATGTGCATTGAGTAAATCAAGATCAGACAGCACAGAATGTGCAGTCTGATCTTGGATCTACACTGTCCGTTGCAGAGATTTTTTTTCCCCAAGTACCTTGAAATACCAAATTCGGGTTGTTACTATCAGTTTTAAAGCTATATTTCACTTATTTAGCATGAAAAGAGTTAAAACAAGTTATACATTGGATAAATCATTACCTAGGATGTTTCCATAGCAGTTTGCCTGTTTGGAGGATTTTTATCTGTCCTGTAAATGTTCATAAGGCCTACCTAGGCAATGCCCGTAAGTCAAAAGGTCGAGATTGTCAGAGCTATTTTGTTGCAGTGGAACTTATTTTCTATTTGAAACATGTAGCATTTGTATGAAACAGTTCTAATCAGCAATGTTATGTTTTATTGCAGGAATGATACCTTTTAAGTCCACAATTTATAGCCATGTCCATTTGGGGACAAGTGGTTGAAAGGGTCACAGGGAAAGTCAATAGGTGTGAAATTGTCAAAATTATACTGTGTCTTGGGAACACTGTATGGTCACCAACCTGAATCAATTGACCAGAATTGCATTGCCCCAGGGAGTTTGGCTAAATACTGTGGCGAAATACTACATTAGTACCAGAGTCATGCATATATCATTTTAGCCCGCATAGCTCAATAGGTAGAGTGTAGGACTCGTGAACATGATGTTTCGAGTCACTTGAGAGTGTGGGTTCGATCCCCACGGCTGGCCATCTAAAATTACTAATAGTCTTTCGGATGAGACGTTAAACCGACGTCCCGTGTGACGGTGCTATACACCAAGCACGTAAAAGAACCAGGCGAAACTTAAGATGGGTTTCGTCCTGTATCTGCACTATCCCCCGTAACAATACTAACAGCCTTCAGGGGGCGTTGCCCATATGGGCAACCGGTGGCGACGATAAATAAACACAAATTCAATCAATATATGTCATTTCTGACCCTTCCTTTGAATGGTATCTGACAAAATTTTCCCTGCACTTTTTTGTATGATCCGTTTACCAAATAATCACATGTTTCAGTGACCTTACATATAAAGAGGGCTTTTGAAAATATTGTGGGAATAGGACAAAATTCTGGTTGCTAATGTAATCAGTTTTGAATGTTTAAACAACAATCCTTATGAAAATGTGGAAAAGGGGAATATTCTTGTAACCAGTATTTTCTCCTTTTTCCACTATGTTTTACTGATTCAAAGAAAATCTCCTCCATTTTCACCATATGTAGTTTGTTATCTGAAAATGCTTTCGATTAATACATGCCTTAAAGGTGGCCCTTCAGATTTTGGGACGAAAATTTTACAAAAAATACAAAAAAATCATCCTTATACTCCCAAAGCCTTTTAATTTTCATTCATAAAACCCCAGTAGTCGAAAACCATCCGACAACAAGAGAAATCAGAGATTTACTATGGCCCAGGTCGACACCGACAGGAAATACGGTCTATTTTTACATGAGCAACTTGCTCATTTATATACCGGAAATACACAGACGAAGCTTCAAACATAGCGTCCGAAGAAGACATTATGGAAAATAATTACAGTCAAATCTCGGTAATTCGAATTGATAGGGACCACCAGATTTTCTTCGAATAATCGAAATTTTGAATTTTTGAAATCAGCAGTTTTCGGAAATGTTCGCAAGTTTTCATTCGGTACTGATGTTTGACACACAGTTTGCCCTTAGGCGATGTACACAGAATCCTGTATTAGCATTGAAAATGATGAGCAAAGTTTCTCATCGCTTCTTACGCTTGACAACCCTTGAAAACAAACCAATATGAACCAGTATTATAATATGGTTGAGTCTTATGAAAGTTATAATGACCCTGGGGTACCTGATGTAGTTGCTTTTGAAAACATTGTTTAAAAAGAAGGAAATGCTGGTGACCAGTATCTCCTCCTTTTACAACAATGTTTTCTACTCCGTCAAATAAAGAAATAATCATTTAGCGTAACCAGGTGTCTGCCTGTTTGTCTCTGTGCCGAACAATAGAATTTTAGATTTCACCAAATCGAAAACAGTTGCAGACGACATAAATGGAATTTGTGTACGAAACATTGTTTGAAAAGGAGAAGATGCTGGTTACCAGGGGTTTCTCCTTTTCTAGTTGTATTTTTCAAAAGCCCTCTTCCTCAGTTAGAATTCAGCAGTGTTGAAAAATTATAGATAAAAGTTGAATGGTACATGTACTTACCGGTAGATTGTCAGGGTCTCATCCTGGACAAGGGGAGTAACAAGTTGAGGTCAAGCAGCATCATCTTGAGATTTAATCCTTTACAAAATAATCCAGAGTTTTATGAGGAAGGCTTTTGAAACATTGTGAGAAATGGAAAAAACACTGGTATGCACCATTTACTGGATTTCCCATAGATTTTTCTAACCTTCCTAAGACAAGTTCCATTATTTGAAAAACATTGTCTTCGGCCGATGCTTTGAATTTGGACAAATAAAAAAAATTGTCATCTGGTAAGTGTTAGAAGGCTTAAGATAGTACATGATGAGTCCTTACAGATACAGCTATCAGACCTGGCGTCATATGCACCAACCATTCTTAAGCAGTATTTGTCTTATTCTCTGAGATTTTCAAAATTTGAAAGTAACTAAACTTCTAATTGACTAAACCAGTGGTTTAGCCAGTCAGAAGTTGTGTTACTTTCAAATTTAGAAAATTCTTGAGAATAAGACTGAATGGTGTTGGATGACATTTCCAACATTATTTCATTTATATCCTTGTGGCCAGTGCACCTATCTATGCTTTCCTGGACTTTCTTTTACCTTTACTCTGCACAGTGTAGTTTCTGAGCCACTGGCTGCTTTCTCACCATTGAAACAATGGTCACTGGTCAACAGGAATGAATCCTGTGTCATAATGACTATCATCAATCTTCGGAAAGAAATTGGCAGAGCTGGAGATCAAACCAGTGATCCCCTGTTCTCAAGTCCTGTGTGCTACCATCGGAGCTACCTGGGCTTAGCAGAATAAGACTCAGAGAACGTGGGTGTTAGAATATGGACCCGTGTGTTTGTCCTGACTGATATGTCACTAAGATTTCTGACCCTATGGGGGTATTTTTTACCTTTACATTGTCTGTATGTACCTGGCTAACTCTTTCTCAAATGTTTTCAACATCATTTCAGTTGTATTTTGTGGCCAGTGCACCTGTCCATGCTTTCCTGGAGTTTCTTTTCCATTACTTATGCACAGTGTTCTTCCCAAGCCACTGGCTGCTTTCCCACCCAAGCATCCTCAAAACAATTATCACAGCAATTGTCATGAATCAGAAAGAAATTCACTGAGCTGGGGATTGGAACCAGCGACCTCCCTGGTTTTAAGTCCTTAACAGTTCAGACTGTGCTACTGGGTGAACAATTTTTTCAATCAGTATTCTAAAACAAAGCCTGTGATTTTAGCCAAATGTTATTGTCATCTGCAAACGCTTTCAATTTGAACTTGTCTAATTTTTTGCTGTCTTTGTTTTTTGCTGTTTTTGTGAAGAGTTGAAGTGCCTTTCACATCAAAGGGTGCATATCAGTAAGAGCCGGAGGAAAAGATCAGATTGCACAGTACTTGCTGCTTGATCAAAACTCTTTACCACACAATCCAGTTTTAACAACCCTGAGGAAATAGCCTTTTGAAAACCTTGTTGGAAAAGGAGAAAACATTGGTAACCAGCATTTTCTCCTTATCCCACAATGTTTTCCGCCCTTTCAAAGAAAAATTTCATGATTTGAGCCAGATCTCATTCGTCGTCTGCTCATGCTTTCAATTTGGACAAGCCTAAAATTTTGTCGTTTGGTAAAAGAGTTAATTGCATATTTCCCACTATATTCGAGTAAACCAACCTCAATCATTACATTATTTTGGTTCATTCCATTGCCTGTAAGTGTTCATTTCATGTCTTTGGCACTAAAAGGGTTACCTATCACTTTCTAACTTTAGTTTTGCCATTACTATGTCATCACATCTCATAATAACATGTATAACTGATGACAAATTCTAATGACATTTAGTAAACTTTGTTGTGTACTCAGATAAACCCTATACAGTGAATGATCCTGCGCTTTAATGCCCAAACATAGAAGGCTTTTGAAAACATTATGGTAATCAGAAAATTCTGGTCACCAGGATTTTCTCCTTTTACCACAATGTTTTCTTATTCCTTATAAAAGACAAATCCAAACATTTTAGCCACATTTAATTTGTTATAGGAAAGTTTTTAAATTTGACAAATCTGAAAACTTCATCATTTGATAAAAACAAAAAGCTTTTGAAAACTTGTTACACAGGATGACATATAAAGTTGTCTGCATGTCAGTATATGAGTTAACTCGATGCAAAACAATCCCAATACCCTGAAAGAGAAGGCTTAAGAAAACAGGGTGGGTAAAGGAGAAATCATCTCTTAAGCTACATTGAATTGTCTTTTGAAAATGCTTTCAGTTTGGTTGAGCCTGAAATTTAGTTGTTTGGTAAAGAGTTTAGTTCTATGCTCTGCTATGTGTGGAATATTCCATGGTATTTGAAAGATCTTTATCATTATTATGATACTAGTCCAACAGTGGAAAAATACATGTACATTAAGTGTACTTCAGAATTTATTCACAAAGTTTTATCTTTTTCAGTATCTAGTTTAGTTCAAATCTGATATTTATTTTAAACAGATATCATCTGGTAATACTAGGGACCAGTTCTTTTTATAACCTTGTTTCTTGAATAATGTGTTACACAAAATAATTCATAACTTTTCAGGAAAAAAAAAAACAATTCTTTGCCCTGCCCAGTAATTTGCAAACCTTTATACTGACAACTAGGGTTGACTATTGAGGCCAAAATCTACTATTGCGATAGTATTGACATTGGAAAAAATACTATTGCAATAGTATTGATATTGCCTGTTACTATTGCAATACTATTGCAATACTATTGGATGATTGCATGAGATGAATTTCACCAAATTACATCTCCGAGTAGTTTAAATTCTACTTGAGTATAGTTTTGAATAGCAAATAAAGGGGAAAATAGAGTTAAATGCAAGATGCTCAATAAATTTCACTGACAATTTTTTCTAAATGCAGATGGCTCACAAACAATTTAACATACCTAATTACTCTGAACTTTTGAAGTCTGATTGATATACTACAGCATGCAAAGCACAAAATGCCGACAAGTGCTGGTGGTTCATAAACACACCTAATAAAAAGTAATTATAAAGCAACTTTAAACTTTTAAAGAAATCACCTTTTAAATGTGAGCCCTTAAGGTTTTTTTGAGTTGATAGAATTTATCTAATTTTACCCATAATTGGCCAATATATTCAGACAAAAAATAATTATTTTGATTATTTTTGTTTAGTCTCCAAATCTTTAGGAAATTATCATTCTGAAAAAAAGGGGGTGGCGGAAATAATAGGTTTTACCTTGTTGTATGTGTATCCAAAAAGTGTGTTATATTAAGATATTTGTATAAATTTACTGTTTATAGTCATTAAAAAGCTGAAAAGACGATCTGAAGTGACACTCATCGGACAATGTCAAAGAGACATTTTGTTGTGTCATGGGTTTCCGTGTTTTTTCCTCCGATCAGTTTTTCATGTCTGTTAATTTCTGGCTAGGTATTTCCACATGATTTGACAAAAAGATTGTCAATGAGGGTAACAAGTAACTTCAAAACCTGTCATTTTTCACAAGAAAAGCGTATAATGGCCTTTTCTGTCCATGCATTTTCTTACGCGAAGTCTCGGGTGTAACCAGAATCTGTTACGTGAATTTCAATTCTGTAACGTGATTTACGCAATAATTTGCGCGAGTGGGAACACTGTTAAACATTATCTTACCTTTTTTAGCCCGAGAAAGAAGTAGCTTTCTAATACGAGTTACCTCATAGTACAGAAGTGGATGGTATAGATCCAAGATCAGACAGCGTGTTCTGTTTAGTCTGATGTCTATCTACACCATCCGCCAACTTTGAAAATCGGCATCTTGCCATCAGCAGAGTAAATCAGAACGACCATGATGTAGATCTATATTAAAAGCCATCTGTCTACAAGATGCCTGTCGGCCTGTCGTGGGTACACAAATGTTTGCAGTAAAATTTGGATAAGGGGTATGACGTAACACGCAAATCATTCGAAGCGATTGAGTTGTAACGCACCTGTTTAATTTACACACTTAAACTGGTCTGCTCGAAGAAACTTATATCTGGCTGCAGGTCGACCTCCAATCAATTCAAAGTGACCATGCAATAAGCCTATTTCATGCACGATTTACATGTACACCAGCTGATAAAGCCTTTTTGCATTTAGTAATATAGCTGTTTCAAGAACACGCCAGTCGTGTCACGTTTTGTGTAGTCAGCATAAAAAAGTGCGGCTGTTTTCTAAAAATTAATCTAATTCCTTGCAGCCGAAATAAAAGGAATGCATTCGAAATGGATTACTGATAAATAAAGAAAAGAAAGAACGAGGTTTAGTATTCATTTTTCATAGTAGATTTATTTATTGCTTGTGGAGGGACAACACGCATGGTTATGGTTTTGGCGGCCTATGTAGATTAAGATTAGACTGTAGGCAGACTGTTTGGTCTGATCTTTGATCTAAATCCACACTTTTCGCTTTGGTGAGAAGTTTTTAACAAAAACACCCTTAATGTTGCAATTATTTTGGTCTAATTTCATGACTTAAAATTATCGCTGAGTTAATCAGCTCTCGAAGGATTCGTTTTCGTTACGATGAACATTGCTATGCAGAAATGAATATTATGCAGCCGATCATTATTGAAAACATATTCCAAAAAATTACCCGTCAAATATTTTGGGAAATTAACGTTACGGAATGTCCGAATATTTAGGAAAACTTACTTTTGGAAGTGTTCAGAGAAAGAATTAAAAAATAAATTATTTTTGTAAATAATTAAACGTGTTCGAACTTGTAGGGCGTTCGAATACATTAGCGAATTGCAGTATTTTCTCCCTCTTTCTTGTCAGTGAAACTATCGAAACTATCGATATTTGAGGTAACTATTGGCGATAGTTATCGATTTTCAACATAACAATCGATGCAGTAGCATCGACACGCTCACCATCGCGATCCATCGATAGTCCGATGTATCGTTACACCCCTACTGACAACTACTGCACAAATACGCTGTACCACATAACAAAAGTATAAATTGAAGACATTTACAGATTACAAATTAGTTGTTGCTCAAATGAGATTCACCCTTTACCACACAATGACGCCTTTTGACGCCCCTAAAAAAGAGGCCTTTTGAAAACATTGTGGGAAAAGGAGAAAATGCTGGTAACCAGCATTTTCTCCTTTTCCCACAAAGTTTTCTACCCTATCAAAGAAAAGTTGCGTCATTTGAGCCACTATGAAATTGTCGTCTGCAAATGCTTTCAATTTGGATAGGTCTTAAATTTTGCCGTGTGGTAATGGGTTAATCTTTGAAAGAGTTGAGAAAATTGTGGGAAAAGGAGATCAGAGCTCCAGATAAGAGGGAGTGATGGTATTCTAAATCCATTATTTCTCTTCAAACCGCTATTTTGTGGATATTCAGTAGAATCGTCTTGATGAGATGATTCTAATGAGTAACCACAACACAGGGTTTAGTGGAGAATTATTAATGTTTTCAACTTTGAAATCAAAATCACTCCCTCTGTCTGGAGCTCTGGGAGATAATGCTGGTTATAAGCTCTTTTTGCCTTTCCCAAAATGTTTTGAAAAGGGTTTTTTTCAGGGCCATTAAAACACAGGATTTGTTAGCCTGCCTGAGCACAAAGTGCTCAAGGTGAGCTTTTGTGATCGTGCCTTGTCTGTTGTGCGTCGTCCGCCATGCGTTTTGTGTGTTTTTACCTTGTGTACGCTCTAGAGGCCACATTTTCAGCCCTATGCTCATGAAACTTGGCCAGAATGTTTGTCTTGACGATTTCTCATATGAAGTTAAAAATGGGTCATGTCTGGTCAAAAACTAGGTCACTAGGTCAAATCTTAGAAAAAACCTTGTGCATGCTCTAGTGGCCATTTTCAGTCTGATACTCATGAAACTTGGTCAGAATGTTTGCCTTGATAATATCTCGGACGAGTTCCAAAATGGGTCATGTCGGGTCAAAAACTTGGTCACTAGGTGAAATCTTAGAAAAAGCATGTGTACGCTCTAGAAAAAACTTGTGTACAACCTAGAGGCCATAATTATGAAAGGTTGGTAGAATATTTGTCATAATATCTCGAAAGAGATTGAAAATGGGTCATGTTTGGTCAAAAGACTCAGGTGAGCGACTTCAGAGCCACCAGATGTAGATTTGGATAGTCGAGAGAAGTGTTTTTGTTTTGGATGGGTGGATTCTTGAATATCCTTTGTGTCCTGGTGGTTGTTTACTATGTACATCAACTTTGTAACACTTTCCAGTCCATTACTGTTCAGGTTTATTTTTGACCATCCTAAATCTAGGCAAATTTGAAAATTGAAAAACCAAGATAAAGAATGTTTAGGAAAAACCACCTCTAAATTGTATGACGGAGTGGAAAAAGTAGTGGTTTCTTGGTTAGGGCAATTGCTCCTTTTTCCCATGTTTCCTCAGGTACAATCGGGGCATAATGTTTTTGCGTGTAGACGTAACAGTCATTATTGGTTATTTATTTACAAACCTGAAAAAGCCAACAGATAATTTCTGGGTACCTTACTCTTTACAAGACAACAATATCGTAGCCTCGTACAAACCAAAAGCATTAACTCTTTCATCACCAAATAAATAAACTGCATTTTCCCAAAGGCTACAAATACACTTTTGGTACAGGATCGAGAGACTTTTTGGTCATAATCTAGTATACAGCAGTGGACAGTGTAGATCAGAGATCAGACTGCACGCTCTGTGCAGTCTAATCTTGATCTACTCTGTCCACAAAAAGCTCCTGGTGTCCTCTATGGTATGGAAAGAGTTGAAGTGTTCTCAAAACACAAAATTTCTCCTTTTCCTAATAATTTTTTCAAAAGCCTTCTTCCTCAGGGTTATTAGAAGTTGAGGTTGTTCAGTAAAGAGTTATCAGTCTTTTTTTAAGAATCTGCCCTATATTTTCTCTATCTTATTTATAAGTCATGTAGATCTACTTAAATGGTACACAGAAATTTAATTATAGATTAACATGTGCAATCCTAAACCACATACAAAATATAATTACGTGTTGAAGGAAGTCATAAATTGTGCATTACGACAGATGACTCGGTGCATCAAGTACGCAGCTTGCTTTTGCTGACAATGTAGATTCTGATGAAACTGCACATTTTGTGCACTCTGATCTACAGTGGCTGCTACTTGAGAAGGTATTTTTATCAAAAGAGGCATGAAACTTTGATGTTAAGAACTGTTGTACTGACATGACTTGTGGATTTTTATTTATACATGCAAAAAGGGTTAACCCTGTACTGAACAATCCCAGGAGGGGTGAGTAAGACTTCGAGGAAGAAGCCTTTTGAAAACATCATTTAATAAGGAGAAAATGCTGGTAACCAGCATTTCACCTTTTTGCACAATGTTTATATCCTATCACAAGTGAACGCCCTCCAATGAGACACATGGAATTGCTTTCAATATGGAAAAGTCTTAAATTTTGTCACCTGGTGAAGAGTTAATCCACAAGGAGTAATTCAGGTGTATATTACTTGTGGAATGTGGTGAATGTAGGGGTGTTCTCAAACCATATGTCTCCTGTCAAGTTATGATGAAATGTCATTAGGAATGCTCTGTGAATATTTTCCATACCATAGACACCATAGACGACACCAGGAGCTTTTGTGGACAGTGTAGATCAAGATCAGACTGCACAGAACATGCAGTCTGATCTTTGATCTACACTGTCCACTGTTGTGTTCTAGATTATGACCGAACTGTCTCTTGATCTTGCAGAGAAATTGTATTTGTAGTCTTTGAGAAAGTGCAAATTGTGTATTCAGTAATGAAAGAGTTAAACTCATATCTTTGGCATTGTAGCCTTTGACATGCAGAAACTTTACCATTTACCAAAGGATCCAGTTTTTTAAAGGCCCTGATATTTATGAACAATGTTGGAAAAGAAGAAAATTGATTCATTTCCCCACTATCTTTTTTCTACTCTCTCCAAGCCAGATGTCATGATTTGGGCTTCATTTAACATGTTATGTGTAAATGCACTGGATCCATTGGGATTTTCTTGGGAGTGTCTTTGGGCAAGAAACTTCAGAGCCCAAGCCTAGAAATGGTGAAACCCAGGAAATAGGTGGAAATGTTGAAAGTGGTGTAAAACAGCATTTAATCAACCTTTTGAAGCAATGTTTTCACATATATGTATATTCATGTATTGAACAATTACTCACACTGAATATTCATATTTCAAGAACATGTTTTTGAAGTTTAAAGCTGCATTATTTTTAAACAATAAGGTTTCAAAAGCTATCTTAAAGCTTGCCTATTGTGTCAAAATAGGTGAACAGAAATTAATTTTAAAACTTTAAATTTCTATCAATCTTTACCACTTGACAAATGTGAGATATGCCTAAACTGAAGGCATTAAAAAGATACGGAGAAAACGATTTAACTCTAGCTCAGATAATGGGAATTTCCCTTTGAAAGAGTAGAAGACATAGTGGGAATACGAGAAAATGCTGGTTCTCCTTCTCCCACAATGGTTTCCAATGGTATCTTCATCAGAGTCGTTTAAACCCTGAATTGTGTGGTAAATGGTTATTTTCAATAAATCTTACCTATGCAGCAACCATTCATTCAAAAGGAATTATTTATGTAAAATCATGCCTGACCTTGCAGTGTTATTGTGTCTTTTCAGGAGGTACGCTGAAAATCTATGGGGAGACCTTGAAACCAGACATTCCCTACAAAACCTTGCTTTTGTCAACGGCCGATACTGTCAAACATGTGATCAAAGAGGCCATGGAGAAATACGGTGTAGACACAGAGGATACAAGCCAGTTTGTCCTTGTAGAGGTATTAATCCTTTACCATATAAAACCAACTTTCACCAACCCTGAGGAAGAAGGGCTTTTGAAATCATTGTGGGAAAAGAAGAAAATGCTGTTTACTAGCATTTTCTTCTCTTCCCTCAATTTTTTTTTACCTTTAAAGAATAAATTTCCATTTTTGAGTCACATTTATTTTAATCTCTGCATAATGCTTTCTATGTGGACATCTCTAAAAACTTTTTGTTTGGTTGATTCCAGTTGGATTCTTAACCCTTTACCAAAAACAAATTTTTTGACCCAGAGCTCCAGATAAGAGGGAGTGATGGTATTCTAAATCCATTATTTCTCTTCCAAACCCTATGTTGTGAGTACTCATTAGAATCGTGTCGATGAGACAATTCTAATGAGTACCCATAACATAGGGTTTAGTGGAGGATAATTAATATTTTCAATTTTGAAATCAAAATCACTCCCTCTATCTGGAGCTCTGTTGATCTGTCCGTATTGAAACCATTTGCAAACAACACATTAAATGTGGGCCAAATGATTGAATTTGACATTGAAAGGATAGAAAACGGTGGTGAGAAAAATGAGAAAATGCTAGTTATTAACATTTTCTTTCTTTCCCGTCATGTTTTCAAAAGTACTCTTTATCATGGTCATTTAAACCAGGGATTGTTTGGTTAAGGGTTAACCCTTAATTAAAGGCTTCTGTGTTTTTAGTTCAGCTGTTTTTGTAGAAAGCATTCAAGGTATTGTCAAAGCCCTGTCGTTGTCTCTGTCATTGTCCAAAATTTTTGACATTTTAAGCAACTGCAGCCTAGTGCTCAGGCACCCAAATGCTGTGTTCTTGTTTACATTTCTGAGCAAATGCAGAAAGCTCTTGAAAAGATTTCAGGTGAAGGGTAATAATCAGATCTCAGTGCTACAAGTGAGGATCGAACCTGGAACCATTAGGTTACAAGTCCATGTCTTCACCAATTAGCCTTGCAGGACCTGTCAAAGTCAGCAAATGCATCAGTTTCTGAAGTTGAGGGGAGCTTTCCAAGAGTTAGTGTTACACAGTCCATGATACAGTTATGAATATTTTACTATATTCTGCTAGGTCCTGGTGCCCCCTGGTGAACGAGAATATCATGGTGGAACAATAGGAGATGAGAGAATTATGGAGGAGGATGAATGTCCACTGGCCATTGCCATGCAACACCCTCCCAACAGAGGTGAGTCAATCAATGAATAGTTGTGTTACCTCATTACCTGTTTAACCCTTTACTGCACAGTGCCGACTTTTAATGATCCTGGGAAAGAAGCATGTTGAAAATGTGGGAAAAGGAGAAAATGCTGGTAACCAGCATTTTCTCCTTTTCCCACAACATTTTCTACCCTATCAAAGAAAGATTGCACCATTTAAGCCACACTGAAATTGTCGTCTGCAAATGCTTTCAGTTTGGTACAGGCCAAAATTTTTTTGTTTGGTAAAGAGTTAAACCAATTATGCAGCAGACTATTTGAAAAACTATCCTTATGAAATACCCATTTTGGTTCCTCTTTAGCAGACAACAAAATTTTTTACGGGTCCACAATGAAAGCATTTGCAGACGACAAATAAAATGTGGCTCTTATGATAAGATTTGTCCTTGAAAGGTCAGAAAATACTATGGATGAAGGAGAAGATGCTGGTGACAAGTATTTTCTCCTTTTTCCAAAACTTTTTGAAAGTCCTCTTCCTCAGGGTCTTTTACTTGTTAAGTATTGACACTTGACTACATGTCAGGACATTGTGGCAGGAGATATTCCTCCTTCTGTGAAAATGTTTTTACACAAAGGTTTTGTGTGATGCAAAAAATGTCTGGTAGACAACAACTTTAATGCAAATTGATCAATTTTGACACAGCATTCTAAAATATCAGGGGAATATAGTATGTGTAATATGGTTCAGTTTTCAGTTTAATAGGAGAGGGTTATAAATTTTTCATCCTTTCCTATTGATTACTTGATCCTCTATCAATTTTATATCATATTCTCAGCATCTTTCTTATTTCCTATCATATTCTGTTTAGTCTTGCTGGATTACCTGGTATGTCAGCTATTGATTTGAAAGAGCTGGACATCTTAGGTAACTCTTCACGCCACAGCCTCAGTGGCGCAGTCATTTGCACACAGGACTTGAGAACAGGGGGTTGTTGGTTTGAACCCCAAGCTTGGCCAGTTTCTTTCAGAGGACTGATGATAGTCATTGTGACAGGATTTATTCCTCTCTAACTGCTGATCATTGTTTCGGAGATGGTTATGTGGCAAGGCAGCCAGTGGCTACAGAAGAATACTGTGCGTAGAACTGGTAAAGGAAACCCAAGAAAAGCATGGATAGGTGCACAGGCTGCTGTGACATAACTGACATAATCTTGAATATAGCATTAACTCTTTACCAAACGACAAAATTTTAGACTGGTCCTAATTGAAAGCATTTGCAGACGACAAAATAAACGTAACTCAAAAATTGAAATTTGTTTCCAGCAGGGTAGAAAACATTGTGGGAAAAGGAGAAAATGCTGGTTACCAGCATTTTCTCCTTTTCCCACAATGTTTTCAAAAGGCTTCTTTCTGAGGGTCGTTAAAAGTCGGGATTGTGTGGTAAAGGGTTAAACACCATAAAACATCAAAAAATCAATAATTATTTACTAAACAACAGAATTTTACAGTAGTCAAAATTGAAAGCATTTGCAAACAACAAATTCAGTGTAGATCAAAGGATTATTTTTGTCATAAAAATGTAGAAGACATTGTAGGAAAAGGAGAAATGGCTGGTTACCAGCATTTTCTCCTTTTCCCATGAAGTTTTCAAAAGCTTTCTCTTCTTGGTTGTTGGAATACTGGGTTGTTTGGTAAAGTATGAATCTTGGTTTACTCTGTAATGATGTACAAGTCTATGAAATTCAAGAAACCAAGAAATCACATAATATTTATGATATGAAGCTGCATTTAGTGTTTCATATCAATAGAATAGGAAAAAAATTAGCTCTCTCAGTGCTCAATTTATAATTTTGGGTTTTAATGACAGCTGAAAGTAGAAGCAACTAAAGGTCAGACAGCACAGACCATACTGTCTGATTTTAGTTCTAAAGTGTCCACTACTAATTTGCCCGATATTTTGACAAAAAAGCTTTGAAATTGCAATATTTGAATCTTTAAAACTGATGGAGGATATCCATTTCATTTATTCAGCACTGCAAGTGTAAACTCTATACCAAACGACAAAAGTGTGGACTGGTCCAAATTGAAAGCTGTTGCAGACAATTAAATTAAATTCAGCTCAAATGATGAAGTTTGTCTCTGACAAGATAGAAAACATTGTGGTGAAAAAAGAAAATGCTGTATACCATTTTCCTCTGTTCCCATGATGTTTTTCTCAGGTTTGTTAAAACACAGTCTTGTTTGGTAGTAAGTTAAACTACCCTGACCTGTCCTAAAGAGACAGATAGGGGCTTCTACACATGACTGTATTTGTTGAGGAAACCAGGGGTTCTTTTCCCCCGGTTTTAGATATGGAATGAATGTAGTATATTTTTATAATTGTATTACTTCCCCTTTCTATTTTGAAGGAATGCTGATGTTCCAGCTAAAGAGAAAGAATATGGATATGATCAAGCCAAAAAATAAGCGGCCAAGAGCGGTGTCCCATGAGGATTTGAGAACAACCAAGGATTCTACCCTGTCTTCCATCCCTCCCAATAAGTTACCTTTCCTGGTAGAGCTTAATCAAGGTACTATACATTGTATAACTTTCAGACAACCTCTTCATTCCTCTCTGTCCCACTGTCCCATTATTTTCATGTATATTCCTGCATTAAATTGTAATATGTAGTAATTAGGCAAATTTTGCCTTCAAGGACATAGCCATCAATTTAGTAAAGACAACATCCATGCCAAAGCTGTTGGATGAATGTCCACGCTTTTTGCTTCTTTCTTACGACATATTGTCAGGGAATAGAAAATGACAGCTTTTGTGCAACTGTGTTGGAAAAGCATTTTTTGCTTGTTATAATTAATGACTGTTTTTCTCACGATTTTTAGCTCCACTGGCCGAAGGCCAGCGGGCTTATGTCATGGCCTGTTGTCCGTCGTGCGTCCGTCCATCCGTCCGTCCGTGTGTCCGTCCGTCCGTCCGTGCGTTAACTTTTTTTTAAAATGTCTTCTTCTCTGAAACTACCGATCCAATTTTGATGAAACTTCACAGAAATGATCCTGCCATGGTCCTCTTCAGAATTTCTTGAAAGAATTTAATTCCTTCAAAAACTCTGGTTGCCATGGCAACAAAACTGAAAAATTTTGAAAATCTTTGAAAATCTTCTTGTCTGAAACCGTAAGGCCAAGGGCTACCAAATTTGGCATGTAGCTTTATCTAGTGGACCTCTACCAAGTTTCTTCAATTTATAGCCCTGGGGTCAAAATTGGCCCCGCCCCGGGGGTTACAAGTTATACATGGGCTTATTTAGGGAGAACTTTAAAATTCCTCTTCTACCTAACCATAGGGCCTAGAGCTACCAAATTTGGCATGTAGCTTTATCTAGTAGACCTCTGCCAAGATTGTTCAAATTATATCCCTGGGGTCAAATTAGGCCCTGCCCGGGGGTAACAAGTTTTACATGGGCTTATATAACAAGTTTTACATGGGCTTATATAGGGAGAACTTTAAAATTCTTCTTTGACCTAGCCATGGGGCCTAGGGCGACCAAATTTGGGATGTAGCTTTATCTAGTGGACCTGTACCAAGGGTGTCCAAATTATAGCCGAGGGTCAAATTTGACTTCGCTCCGGGGGGTAACATGTTTTACATGGGCGGGCTTATATAGGAAAATCTTTCGCATCTAGCTATAAGGGCTAGGGCTATCAAATTTGCATTTAGCTTTATCTAGGGGGTCTCTATCAAGGGTGCCCAAATTATAGCCCAGGGGGTCAAATGTAGCCCCACCCCAGGGGGTCACAAGTTCTACATGGTCTTATATAAGGAAACTTTAATAATCTACTTGTACATAGCCATATTTAGGCCTAGGGCTACCAAATTTTGCATGTAACTTTATATAATGGGCCTCTACCAAGAGGGCCCAAATTTTAACTTTGGGGGTCAAGTTTGACTCCACACCAGGGGTCACAAGTTTTACATTGGCTTTTATAGTGAAAACTTGATAAACCTGTGTCATGGATCACATATTTTACAGGGCCTTTTATTCAGCAAACTTGTTTTACATGACTTTTTATTGGGCAAGATTAAAAAATCTTTTTGTTTATAACCACACATTCTAGTTTCATATTGTAGGTCTGGGGTCAAAATTGCCTTCATTCCAGGGATCGCAAGTTTAACATGGGCTTCAAAATATTGTCACTTCAATTTAAACATTAATCAAGGGAAATGGCTTACAACATGTCCTTTTCTCAGGATGTTTTTTTGAAAGCCTTCTCTTTCAGGGTCATTAACACTTCAATTTGTGTGGTAAAGGGTTAAAAAGCCAGTGGAGCGATACAGGGCCATCTTGGCCCTCTTGTTTCCATTTCTTTTGAAATGGCTATTAATTTTCTTTCTCCTTTATCACAGAGCCTTTAAGCTCACTTAACTCTTTCCAAAACAACTAAATTCTAGACTTTTTTATACTCCTGTCGAAGACGGGACGTATTATGGGATCACCCGTGGCAGGCGGGTGGGCGGGCGACGTCCCCATTCTTTGTCCGGAGCATATCTCCAAAACTATGCTAGCTACGGTTATGAAATTTCATGGGTGGATAGATCTCATCAAGGGGGAGTGCAGTGCACAGGAATCATAACTCTTGCTTCCTTAATTTTTGAGTTATTACCCTTTGTTCTTTTTCGTACTTGAATTTTGTCCGGAGTATATCTCCAAGACTATACTAGCTAAGGTTATGAAACTTCATGGGTGGATAGATCTCATCAAGGGGGAGTGCAGTGCACAGGAATCATAACTCTTGCTTCCTTAATTTTTGAGTTATTTCCCTTTGTTTATATTCATACTTGAATTTTGTCCAAAGCATATCTCAAAAACTATGCTAGCTACGGTTATGAAACTTCATTGGTGGATAGATCTCATTAAGGGGGAGTGCAGTGCGAAAGAACCATAACTCTACCTCGTGCTGTCTTTGAGTTATTTCCCTTTGATCGTCATTTTAACAGCATTTTCTGCTTGTCCGGAGCATAACTTTGTCATCTCCAGTCCGATTGACTTGAAACTTGGCATGTGTGTTTGTTGCAATAATACGGAGTGCAGTGCAAAAGAACCATAACTCTACCTCGTGCTGTCTTTGAGTTATTTCCCTCTGATCGTCATTTTTACAGCATTTTCTGCTTGTCCGGAGCATAACTTTGTCATCTCCAGTCCGATTGACTTGAAACTGGGCATGTGTGTTTGTTGCAATAATACGGAGTGCAGTGCAAAAGAACCATAACTCTACCTCGTTCTGTCTTTGAGTTATTTCCCTTTGATCGTCATTTTTACAGCATTTTCTGCTTGTCCGGAGCATAACTTTGTCATCTCCAGTCCGATTGACTTGAAACTTGGCATGTGTGTTAGTTGCAATAATACGGATTGCAGTGCAAAAGAACCATAACTCTACCTCGTGCTGTCTTTGAGTTATTTCCCTTTGATCGTCATTTTTACAGCATTTTCTGCTTGTCTGGAGCATAACTTTGTCATCTCCAGTCCGATTGACTTGAAACTTGGTATGCATGTTTGTTGCAATATTACGGAGTACAGTGCGCAAGAACAATAACTCTACCTAGTGCGGATTTCGAGTAATTCCACTTTGATCTTCATTTTTACAGTATTTCTTGCTTGTCTGGAACGGAACTTTGTCACCTCAAGTCAAATTGACTTGAGACTTGGTAAACATGTTTGTTGCATTACCTGCCCTTTACGATTATTATACCCCCTTGACAACTGGTGGTGGGACGGGCGTATCTTGCGACAATTTGCCGCTCTTGTTTAAAATGAAAGCATGTGCAGAGGACAAATTTAGATGTAGCATAACAGGTGAGAAGTATCTTTGAAAGAGCACAAAACATTATGGTAAAAGGAGGAAATGCTGGTACTCAGTATTTTCTACTTTTTCAACAATGTTTTCAAAAGCCTTCAGTCCATGGTTTGATGGATCGATATGCAATTCTAATGTCCTGGGTGCAATCTCTGGTCCAGCTAACCATTTATAGTGGGAAAAAATTGTGGCGAATGGTGAATCAATTTTTTTCCATGCAACAGAATGTTTAATTTATGAAATCTCAGTGTATTTCAAGAGTCTAAATGTTATTTAACTCTTAGAGTGCCAAAAAAAAAAATCAGACATTTTCATCGTAGAAATTCAACCCAAATATTTGCAATTCCATTATTTATTTTGTCTACAGCGTTTAAGCAAAGCGGACAGTGTAGATCAAAGATCAGGCGGCACATTTTGTGCAGCCTGATCTTGATATACACTGGCCGCAAAGGCTACTATAGTCGTGAAAGGCACTTTAAGGGTAAAAGATATTCTGCTGCTAGTTTGTTTTTGGAGGTAATGATTAAAACTTTTTATCTATTTTGTGTGCTTACAGATGGAACAGAAAATCTGAAGGGTAAAGTTCACAGACTGATGCTTGATGTAACAGAGGTTGGCAGAGAGAAGTCCATGTCCACCAGTGGTCAACATTTACAGGTATACTCAATATTCTTTAGAGCTTGCCATTTAACACCTTATCAAACAACAAATTTTTTGGCTTGTCCATTTTGATAGTATTTGCATATGATAATTTCATTATGGATAGATGAGGAGAGTTAGCTTTGAAAAAGTAGAAAACATTGTGAGCAAAGGAGAAAATGCTGGTTACCAGCATTTTCTCCTTGTCCCACTGTTTTCAAAGTGTTGTTTCTTTATGGTTGTAAAAACACAGGATTGTTTATAAAGGGTTGATTCTTTACCAGACATGTCCAAATTAAAAGTATTTTCATCAGACAAATGTTGCAGTTGATAGGGTTTGTCAATTAAAAGGCATAAAACATGCTTTCAAACCTCATGATCTAGCAATCATTCATCAGGGGAAGGTAGGCAATACTACTCAGCCAAGCCCCGGTAGCTCAGTCGGTAGCGTGCAGGACTTGAGAACAGGGGGTCGTGGGTTTGATCCCTGGCTCGGCCAATTTCTTTCCGAGGATTGATGATAGTCATTGCGACAGGATTCATTCCTCTCCCACCGCTGACCATGGTTTCGACAATGGTTATGTGGGAAAGCAGCCAGTGGCTTGGAAAGAAAATTGTGCAAAGTATTGGTAAATGAGACTCCAGGAAAGCATGGATAGGTGCACTGGCCGCCGCGATATAACTGTAATAATGTTGAAAACGGCGTTAAACACCATACAATCAATCAATCAATCAAGCAACTACTACTCACATAGAAAATGTTTCAAATGGAAGTAATTCTGAGCTGAGGCTTTAAGTAGCATGAAAGTTAAATAAGGCTGTTTTCATTTAAGCATTGCCTCTTGCAAATCATATTTGAAAACACCCTGGCAAAAGGCGAGAATGTTTGTAAAATGTAAGTTCTCCTTTTACCACTGTTTTTTCATCTCCTCATTCATTAACACTATAGTTGATGTTGAGTATCAATATTTAACAAGGATGTTTTACAAGTCTTCTGATTAAAAGTATTCTCAGGAGTTAATCAGTTAATTCTTAGTCAAAGTTTAGGACTTGACCAAAGTGAAAGAAATTTCAGTTGACAATTCAGAAATAACTGAAAATCCGGGATGTGTCTTAAAAAGGAAAGAAAACATGGAGGAAATGCTGGTTTCCAGCATTATCTCCTTTTTCCACAATGTTTTAGAAAAGTTTATTCCTCCGTTTCATAATATTATAGAATTTTATAGTAATGGGTTAAAGATCTACTTCCTCTGTATTATTGCAGTTAACTGGCCCCAACATTCTACCAAGACACTGTGTGATAGCACATACAAGTGGTATTGTCACTGTGACGCCAGAAAGTCCTGAGTCCGAGACCTATGTAAATAATCAACGAGTGACAGACACCAGCCTCTTACAGCATGGAATGGTTGTCAGATTTGGCAAGAATAATGCATTTCGGTTCTTTGATCCAGCATGGGAGGAGGTGTGTAGACTAAGCATGTGAAATCCTTTTTTTTTCTCAAAGATTTATTTGCCATGTCAGTTGGTGTTTCAGAAAAGTAACCTTCCCAAATAATAAAAGATGTTGACTTCAATATGTACACAATCCTTCATTTTTAGCAGGTTTTCTACGAAAATGTCAATATTATTGCCATAGCTCTGTCATTGTTTGCTTCATTTGCATCATCATTGTAGGAAAACTTAGACATTGTCTGATATATCTGTAGATACTTAAGATCTATACTTCAGACTGGAGCTAGTTGGTAATCCATTTCAGATGGGCAGGTAACCATTAGTTTTATTTTTGTTTGCCAAATTTGACTTCAAATTTTCATTGAAAAAGTAAGTTTGCTTTCTTTAATGATGGAAGATTTTTTTATCTTTATTGGATTGTCCAAAAATTAAACATTAGGCAAGTAGCTTATTATTAAGCCTTTACCACACATTACTCACTTTCAAAGACCCAAAGGAAGACGGCTTTTGACAACATTGCGGTACAACATTGTGATAACCAGCATTGCATTTTCTCCTTTTCCCACAATATTTTCTTTCCTTTCAAAGATGAAATATATCAATTGAGCTTCAAGTATTTTGTCACCTGCCAATGCTTTGAATGTCGTCTAGTCCAGAATCCTTGTGTTTGGTGAAGACTTCAACAGAATAACTTAGTTATCAAATTTCTATTCATAGAAGCAAAGACAAGAGCAGCAGAATGCTCCCGGCCCCATGTACAAACAGGGTGCTCCACCAAATCTGCAGAGACCTGCAGAAACAAACTTTGATATGGACGGACATGTTGAGACCGTGAACGATGGCCGTCCACCAAATGCCCAGAGACAAGGGAGCAGACAGAGTATGCCCAGTAGTACCCATGGAAGTAGCTTTGAGGAAATGCCACGAGGGTGTGTAGCTAAAAAAGATATACATTACATTAACTTTTTATCAGATAACAAGTTTAACCTTTTCCCAAATGTCAAATTTTAGACTCTTTCAAACTCAAAAAATCTGCAGACAATAAATGCAAAATTGATACAAATGAACTTAAGCTCTCTGATAGGGTAGGAAACATTGTGGGAAAAGGAGAAAATGCTGGTTACCAGCATTTTCTACTTTTCCCACAATGTTTTCAAAAGCCTGCTTCCCCATGGTCGTGAAAACCAGGGATTGTTTGGTAAAGGGTTAAACAGGTCCACAATGAAAGCGTTTACTGACAACAAATTGAGTGTGGCTCAGATCATGATCTGTGTCTTTGATAGCATAGAAAACATTGTGGAAAAAAGAGAAAATGCTGGTTACCAGCATTTTCTCCTTTTCCCACAATGTTTTCAAAAGCTGTCATGCTAAGGGTGGTTAAAATGGACTATTGTATGGTAAAGGATTAATCTGTAGATTTAGCATGCTGTGGCTAGTGTCAAGTAAATCACTGCAGTCAGACTGTAGAGCTGAGTCCCAGTAGCTCAGTCGGTAGCATACAGGACTTGAGAACTGGTTTGATCCCCGGCTTGGCCAATTTCTTTCCGAGGATTGATGATAGTCATTGCAATAGGATTTATTCCTCTCTCACTGCTGACCACTGTTTCAACAATGGTTTTGTGGGAAAGCAGCCAGTGGCTTGGAAAGAATAATGTGCAGAGTGCTGGAAAAAGGAACTCCGAAAAGCATGGATAGGTGCACTGCCCACTGCGATTTAACTGAAATAATGTTGAAAATGGCGATAAACACCATAAAATCAATCAGTCAACAGACTGTGTAGAACATGCTGTCATACACGCTTTTTCACTGTCATTGTAATCAAGCCAAAAAAAACCATAAGGTGTGCAATAATTGGTTCTAATGGAAAAGTTAACTTTTATCACATAACCTCCCTTGTTTTCAGTGTAATATACCCATTACGAATTTTTTTATCTTATGCATGTTTGATATCATATTTGTGTGACGTCATTTTTGATGTCATTTTGCATGTATTTCATAGAAGTGAATGGGTTTTATGGATATTACCGCGGGTGCATAGATCTTTAGATGGTTTTGCATCATCTGATCCATATTTCGTGAAATATTGTTAAGTGATAAAAAGAATCTGACATTCATTGGCATTTGAGATAAAATTTTATTAAACTTGTCAAGGAAAATGTAATTAAGCTCGCCAAAGGCTCACTTAATAACATTTCCCTAGACGCGTTTAATAAAATTCTATCTCAAAAGCCGTCTCATGTCAGATCCTATATATCTTACACAGCCTTATGTTTTACCACATACAATAAGCTGACCTCCTTCAGACTTTATTTGTCTTCCAACATGTCACTTTTGACAAAATTTTAGACATATCTTATTGGAGGGCATTTGCAGACAACAAATACCCAAACGATGGAACTTGGCTTTGAAAAGATAAAGAGCATCATGGGAAAGGTAGAAAATGCTGGTTACCAACCTTTTCCCCTTTTCCAACAATGTTTTCTGAAGGCTTCTTCCTCAGGATCATAAAAACATGGAATTGTCTTTAATAAGGATCTAAAGCAGGGTAAAACTCTTTTCAAATAACAGAGACAAATACCTAAAGGGAAATGTTTGCTTGATTGTTGTTATATTTATGTTGTAGGTCACCAAGAGATGGAGGGCGGCCAGATGGATCGAGATTTGAAGATGCTTTACCTGCAAGTCTAGAATTTAGAGATGAACGTAAGTGAATTTTGTTATGGTAGGGGAATAAGCAAGATTAGAAATTGGAGTATTTCTAGAGTTATCTCCCTTTATTCAATTTATTTTTAACTCGGATGTAATATCATCTGAGGTGTAAATGAAGAGACCCTTTTTATACGCCCTTCGAAGACGGGACGTATTATGGGATCACCCATGGCACACCGACGTCTGGGCGGGTGGCGTCCAGTTCTTTGTCCTGAGCATAACTTTGTCATCTTCAGTCCGATTGACTTGAAACTTGGCAATTGTGTTTGTTGCAATAATACGGAGTGCAGTGCGAAAGAACCATAACTCTACCTCGTGCTGTCTTTGAGTTATTTCCCTTTGATCGTCATTTTTACAGCATTTTCTGCTTGTCCGGAATACAACTTTGTCATTTTTAGTCTGAACAGCTTCAAATTTGGTATGCATGATTGTTGAAAAATTATGGAGTGCAGTGCACAAGAACCATCACTCTTCCTAGCACAAATTTTGAGTTATTCCCCCTTAGATCTTCATTTTTATAGCATTTCTTGCTTGTCCGGAGCATAACTTTGTCATCTTAAGTAGGAATGACTTGAAATATGGTATGCTTATTTGTTGCAATATTTGGAAGTGCAGTGCTCAAGAATTGTAACTGTACCTTTTGCTGTCTTTGAGTTATTTCCCTGTGATCATCATTTTTACAGCATTTAGTGCTTGTCTGGAATATAACTTTGTCGTCTCAAGTCAGAACGACTTCAAACTTGGTATGCATGTTTGTTGCAATATTACGGAGTACAGTGAGCAAGAACAATAACTCTACCTAGCGCTGAAGTTTGAACCCATGATCTTACAGGCTACTTTGAAATACTAGCATTTAGTACAGATAACACAAACTATTTTTGGAAAAAAGCATAAATGTCTGGGTACTCTGACAGAGGAAACATTGCAGGGAAAGAATCCATATCTCTCAGAAGTAATAACTCCTTCCCTTAAGTTTTCAAAGGTTTTTTATTGCAGGGATGCTTATGTTTTAATTAGTGAACGTTTTCAGAACTCTTTTTCATTGTATGAATGTGTTAAACATTAATTCATGTTTATTGCCGATATGTTACATGGATGTTTACAAGATCGTCTGCCATACATTGGTTTCAGGAGGTGCTTTGTTAACTCTTTACCAAATGACCAAATGGTAGACTAGTCCAAATTGAAAGCAGTTGCAAACGATAAAAAATAATGTGACTGAAAAATTGAAATTTGATTCTTGAAGGTTAGAAAACATCGTAAGAAAAGAAGAAAATGCTGGTTACCAGCATTTTCTTCTTTTCCCACAATGTTTTCAAGGGCTTTCTTCCTCAGGGTCGTTAAAAGACAGGGTTGTTTGGTAGAGGGTTAAACAAGACTTATTTGTTACAAATGATTTATTCATTTTCACATAGGAGAAGGTGACTTCCTTCGAGCTGTGATTTTAGAAACAAATGTAGCTGCATCTCAGTTTAAGCTGTCCACAACATACACATTATATCTAGCCGTGAGATACAGATTATCCAGTACATATAGACCTGACCTTTCTCCAGCCGACAGAGCTCATAAACTGACCTCGTTAGTGGACAAGGTATCACAGCTCACCAATCAGGCAATACAAGTAAGTATATTTAAAGATATTTGTACAGAATAGATTCTTTACAACAGAGTAAATCTTTACAGTATTGATTCTATGAGACAAAATAAATCTTTAAAGTACAATTTCCTTGCAACAAAATGAATCTTTATTGCGCAAATGCTTTTCAAGAATATAAAACCTCACAGTACAAATTTTTTGCAACAAAGTAACAGTTACTATTTAAAATACAGATGCTACGCAATGAAATAAATCTTCATAGTACAGATTCTTTGCAACAAAATAAATCTTTATGGTACAGATTCTTTGCAACAAAATTTATCTTAACAGTTTAGATCCTTTCCAACAATATAAATCCTCACTGTATATGTTCTTTGCAACAAAATAAATTTTTACTGAACAGATTCTTTGCAACAAAATACACTTTAACTGTTCTGATTCTTTGCAACAAAATACGAGGGTTGTTTTAAAAATTCCGTGACAATTTAATTAACAAAAGAAAATGAAACGCTACAAATGCAATTTTCAGATATGTTTTCAATACATATGATCCAAACATTTCTATAATAAATCACACAAAAATCTTTATAAGTAAGAAAATTATAGCATAAATACCACAACAGGTACCCACACTGCAGCGCACGTCAAGCGTTAATAACGACGTCAATGTTAGATTTAAGAGCTTTTGTCAAAGAATTCTTTGTAAAATTCAGCGCATTTGCCATGTCATTTAATCCACGACCGGTCAAAAACTGTCTTAAACCAAATTTCTATCAGACCTCTGTTAAAAGCAAATACAGTACACATCAGCTCATTGCTGGAATCGAACTTGCGACTTCGTAAATCCTCCTTAAGCCGTGGAAAGCAGGCAAAGTTGTAAATCCGAGTAGAAATCTTTGCCTTTTTGGATGGAGGGATCCCAGGTGTCTTCCATATACTGGACTGTCGCTTTGCTTCGGGTTTGAAGTAGTTTAACCACCTCTCATCTGCTATAAAAAGAGGATCCAACAGAACGTCGTCTGCTTTAACTCAAGCAAGAAACTCTGGGGAGGTGTGAACTTTCTTCTGTTTGTTATCATCAGATAGCAGACACAGAACCCGTCTCGTGCAGACTCGTGACATGTTCAGTTTGTCCTTATGTATTCTGTGGAAAGAAGACCTTGAAATGGCGGTTGACGACGGTACCTCTCTGTTGGTCCCCGATCTGCGAAAATGCATCTCTTCACCAAATTACGCTACTCTTTATCTAAAGAAACGGGCCCACCATTTCGCGCTTTCTCCTCTTCCTAGCGTTCACCTGCCCTTAATTCTGTTTTAATGCCATGGCACTTGAAAGCCAGTGCTCGAGAAATGTTTTTAAACATTTCAGTACGCCAAATTTGTTCTATAGTTTGGACGAGTGTCGTTCCAAGATCGGCACAAAGTTTTACAGCTGTCCGCTGCGCAGCGCGATCTTCTGACGTCGTCATTCAAAATTTCCTATTTTCTACTGATCTTTTTCGTTTGTTTGTATACCATCTGTTGTTTACTTAATCACAATCAATTTTTTTGTGATGACATTAAAGTTTCAGAAGAAAATGTCCGTGTAACAACAAGCAGAAATAATATCAATTATTCAAAATATTTGTGCATGATTGGAGTTAATACAAACACGTATGTGGAGAAAATGGCGTGCGCCTGGAAATGACACCTCCTTATCAATTTTGTGAATTAAAAGTAAAATAAAGCTAATACTTCATTGGAGACTTTATATAAAATGAAATAACATCTTCATGGATGAAATGTGTGAAAATGAATGTCCTGATGCTAAAAATGGCTCGTTTATAAAATTTGTCACGAAGTTTGGGACAACCCTCGTACATATAAAGATGCAGGTAATGTTAAAAGCAGAAGTACGAAAAGCTGTATAATTGTATTTCTCATGAAAATCACTTTATGTATTATTAGGAGAACAGAGATAACCCAGCAGCACTTGCATTCTGGATGGCGAATGCTTCAGAAATTCTACATTTCTTCAAGATGGATCGAGACATTCATCTTTTCTCTCAGGACTCACAAGAAATGCTAGCTGAGGCAGTTCAGATCGGTTTCCATCACCTTGTAAGATGTCTGCAGTATGACCTTCAGAGAACACTCCCAGCATTCCTGGATGAGAGTGAGGATATTGATGAGATGGGTATAGAACATCTTATATTGTTGCCTTTGTTTATCTCATACTTCCTGTAGACAATTTCATGTGTCTTACAGTAGACCATGATTATTTAACCGTTTGCTATACAAACCCAAGTTTTGAAAAATTCTGAAGGAGAAACCTTTTGAAAACATTGAGGGAAAAGGAAAAAAATGGTGGCAACCAGCATTTTCTCCTTTTCCCACTATGTTTTCGACCTTAGTCAAAGAACTTTGGTTCATTTGTATCACTTTCAAATTTGTCATCAGCAGGTGCCTCAATTTGGAGGCATCTAGATTTTGCCATTTGGTGAAGAGTAGACAAAGGACAAGTGACAGGAACTTGTCTGCTACAATTTTGTTTTGGAAGGTATTGAATAAAAAATGTATCATAGACACATAGAGTTTTTGTTTGTTATTGCCAGAGAGCAAAAGGCCATTGCTCATATGAATAATGAGGTTCTCACCTATTCAGAATCCATTTTCCTCTTGCTATGTGTAGGTATTCTAGGAAAGGAAAGAATAGCTGTTAAAACCTTGTCACAGATTACACAAGGTGCTTTTGTGGACATTGTACATCAAGATCAGATTGCTCATTTCATGCAGTCTAATCTCTGATATATTCTTAAATCGAGCTAATTATTGAACCGTCTCTTCATCTTGCAGTGTAGCTGTATTTGTAACAGTTAAAAGTGTGTAACTCACTTGCAAACTAGTGAAAGAGTTAATTGATTGAAAAGGGAAGATACATTTTTGGATCCAGACAAAAACAGGAGCTATTTGTTTGGCATAAATAGTTACTATTTTTTTCCTGCACAATAATTTCTACTGTAGGGCTGTATTCTACAGAAATGTAACATTTCTCTCAATTTAGGTTGAAAATGCTATTTTGACACATGGCAATGTATTAGTAATGGGTGGAATTTTACTGTAGTTGAGTATGAGGGAACACTTGCATGCTCAAGTAGTATTCTTTTTTTTTGTATGATAGTTGTATAACAGTAACTTTTTTAATGATTTGAAATTTATTCTTTACTTTTTGGATGAAAGCTCAACACTTTGTAAGTACAGCTCAAAGAGGCATAAAATACCAAACATAAATATTACCTCTTATTATAATTATGACTTCTTCGAATTTACACCTTAAATTTGCAATTTGATCTTGATTATGCTGTTTGGACAATTGTCCTTTAATGCATGGAATGTTCATGATATGTTTTAACATACAAGGGTTTAAATTCATTTTGTTTTATACAGATGATAGAAGCAGATACAACAGGAATAAACCAACCATGTTAGACATATTGGATACTCTGTCGTCAGCCATGAATCTACTTCGACGATGTCGTGTAAATGCAGCCCTCACTATACAGCTATTTTCGCAACTCTTTCATTTTATCAATATGTGGGTGTTCAACATACTTGTAACTGAAAAACGAATTAGCCTGTGCACTCGAGCCTGGGGTGTCAGGTTGAAAAGACGACTTGCTCGTGTAGAAGCTTGGGCTGAGAAACAAGGACTGGAGCTGGCTGCAGATTGTCACTTGTGTAGAATTATTCAGGTAACATTCAGAATTTCTTGTCAAATTATTACTTTCTAGCCTCCTAAAATATATTCAATTCTTTACCAAATGACAAAATTTTAGCCTTGTTGAAATTGAAAGCATTTATAGAAGACAGATGTTACTGAAAACATGAAATAACCCTTTCCCAAATGGCAAATTTTGGACCAGACCAAATTGAAAGCATTTTGCAGATGACAAATTAACAGTTGCTAAAAAGATGATTTTTCTATATGATAGGGTAGAAAACATTGTGGGAAAAGGAGAAAATGCTGGTTACCAGCATTTTCTCCTTTTCCCACAATGTTTTTAAAAGGAGAAAAGACTGGTTACCAGAATGTTTCGAAAGCCTCTTTTCTCAGAGTTGTTAGAGCTTGGGATTGATTCATAAAATGTTTTTGGTAGCTTGTTCTTAAGTCGGGATTGTCTAGTAAAGGGTTAAGGCAGGCACCTTGACATTTTCTTTGGTAAAACAGGCATACTTAACATAAAAGGTTGATAACATGGAGGCAAAAGGAAAAGCATATTGCTTGTTACATTTATTGTCTTACCTTACCAGAGTATTCTGAAATACTGTTGACCGCAGTAAAAGTAGAATAATCTTTAAATGCAAAAAACTATCTGTAGACCTATTATAAACTGAAGGGATTCGATAAATTACCAGTGTTAGTAATTGATAGCTTGGTCATCCTTTCAATTAAGCATGTGAAAGAATTTGTCAAGTTTTGTCCCAATGTTTTCGAATGTAAGTCATCATTGGAAAGTGCAGTGTTACATCAATGTACATCAGCAAACTGAATACCAAGCAGAGAGTGGGGCAATGTACTATATTAGTTGTACAGTCAGGTGGCAGGGGACTTGGAAACTTGTTCACGGCTGTGGTGAATCATGTCGCCCCAAGCCGAATGCGGGGCGACATGATTCACCACAGCCGTGAACAAGTATCCAAGTCCCCTGCCACCTGACTGTACAGGGAATTTATTATACTGCAAAGTTTTACCATTTCAATGTGTGTTAAGTGAAATTTACCTGTTTTTTTTTTTGGTTTCAAAATTTGAGAACGCTGACAAAGTAGAATTTCCTTCTGAGTGCCCCAATTCAATGAAAACTGACGTCACTGAGAATTGACGTCACTGAAACCTTGGAAAAACGTGCAGTTTGGTGCATAATCTTGATGTTAATCTTGATCGACGCCGCCATTTTGGATGTTGTGTTGAAAGTGTAGTCATGTATACGGGGCTCTCGAAAGGGAAACTGCTTTTACGTTGGTTTTGCCAGTGTACATGGTATATATATTCGGGGCATATTATCCAATCAGATCACGAGAAATTTCTTTGCAGTATAATAATAAAATCTTTATCTACATGATGCCATGAAAAAACTACTTCTCCCTGATATCACTTGAACTGAGAAGTTTGTGTGGAAATATTTTTCTTTAACAAAAAAAGCTGACTAGTCCAGTTATAAAGCATTTGCAGATGACAATTTAAATGTTCCTAAAATGATGGGATTTGTCTTTGCTTGAGAAGAAAACATTGTGGGAAAAGGAGAAAATGCTGGTTACCAGCATTTTTTCCTTTTCTCACAATGTTTCCAAAAGGTTTCTTCCTCAAGGTCATTAAAACTCGGGACTTTGTGGTAAAGCATTAAGTAAATGGTAAAGATAGGGAAATCCTTCCTTTCATCCAGGCTGCCCATTTGTTACAAGCACCAAAAAGCAGTCCAGACGATATTGCCAACATCAGTTCACAGTGTTTTAAACTGAACTCTTTACAACTGAGGGAGCTCTTGGAGAGGTACATTCCTGAACCAATGGAGCCGCCCATACCCCAGAATTTGATTGACAATGTGGTGTCCGTGGCAGAAAATATGGCTGACGATCTAATCAGGTCAGATGGGCGTGTTGTGCAGTTAGAAGAAGACCAAGATCTTCAGCTTCCATTCTTGTTGCCAGAAGATGGTTACTCTTGTGATACCATCAAAGGTGAGTTATAATCAGTATTTTCTGTACCCATACCTGAACTGCATTGTTACTTGTTTTCTCTAACTCATATCCAGGCGACAAATGCTTGACTTTTCCAAGTTGAAAGTACATGCAGGCGACAAATGTGTCTTAAATAATGGAATTAGTTTCAGAACGGTGTCCTTGGTTGTGTGGTAGAGCGTCGGCCTTGTTACCATAAGGTCACAAGTTTCATACCCGTAAGCAGGTGTTAATTATGGGATTGTTCATTGGCCCTCACATTCAGTGCGAATACTGTAGTTCCCAGGAATGCAGAATAGAGAGAGACTAGCATAAGTTGTAAGAACTTGTTTCTCAACCAAAGTAAAATAAGTATGTTTTAATTAAACTTGGAAAGGGTATGAAGTAGTAAGAGTCAGCAGCGTTTTTCTTTTTTTTTTTTCCCACAGTGTTTTCTGCTCTCGAAAGGACAAATCCCATAATTTCAGCTGCATTGAATTGGTGGTCTGCAATCAATTTAAATGTGGACTGGCATAAAATTTTTACATCTGGTAAAGAGTTACTCTACTAATTTTTGTGCAGGAGTTCCCAATGGCCTAGGAGAATATATAGAGCCCCTGACTCATGCTGGGTTATGTCGAATGACACTGCAGCCTCACTCTAGTGGTCTCTGGACTGTATACATGTCTGATGATGAAACTTCTCAAATAATGGAGGTAAGTTGCTAAATGTGGAGGTCTTTAACCCTTTAACACACAATCCCAAATTTTAACGACCCTGAGAAAAAAGCCTCTTCAAAACACTGGGAAAAGGAGAAAATGCTGGTTACCAGCATTTTCTCCTTTTCCCACAATGTTTTCTACCACATCAAAGACAAATTTAAATTGTTGTCTGTAAACGCTTTCATTTTGGACAGGTCAGAATAACTTTTGTGTGGGAAAGAGTTAGTATTTATGCTTCCTGAAATATATTAGCATATAGCCACTACTTCCTGCATCCATGGTTTTGTTACACATTGATGGGCACTCATTGGTTTACAGATATTTTTGTTGTCTTTGCATTCATTGTACATCTGCAGCAAACAAGTTTATAAAACATTCTAGCAAAACTTAAAAGAAAAATTGCTTATGTTCAGCAATTTTCCCCATCCTAATGTTTCCTAAAGTGTTTTTTCATGTAGACTGATGTAGTGTGAATTTGTCATGTTTTTCTGATCTTGCATTTGAACTGTTTCAGTTTGAAGGAATCCAGTAATTACAGGGAAGTGAAATAGTTAATTTTTTTCTCTGTTTAACACATTACTACCCTTGAACAAAATACAGCAATTTTGTTTCACACAGTGAGAATATACAAAACTACTTTTGTGGTGAAAAATGCATTCTTTCCTCTACATACTGACATTAGTGAGAATAATCTTATTTACTCAAGTGAGTAAATATGGACAGTACTAATTAGGGTCAGTATGGCCCAGCTTGTTTCAAAGATGTTTTCTAAGACCCCTTCAAGTTTGACTCAAAATGAAACTAGTAAACCAGTCTTTTGGCAAAAGGTCTGTGCAGTTAATGTGCCTGATAGTATAATTTTATGATATTGTTGGTAATTGTTGCAACTATTGTCGGATGGAAGATAGAAGTTTGGCAAGGTCCCTGATGAAAGGTCCCATACTGAGCGGTTGAAAGACTGAATATTTGTGAAGTCTCTGATATAGATCACTGTAGGACGAAAGACTGAACTTGTTTTAGGTCCCTGATATAGTGGGTCACAGTAGAATGAAAAACTAAAGATTTGTTAGGTCTCTCATATAGTGAATCACTGCAGGATGGAAGACTGAAGTATATGAGGTCCCTGATTATGAGTCTCTGTAGGATGAAAAACTGAGGTAATGTGAGATCCCTGATATGGTGGGTCACTGTAGGATGAAAGACTGAAGATTTGTGAGGTTTTTCATACGGTGAATCACTGCAGGATGGAAGACTGAAGTTGTGTTGGGTCCCTGATAGTGAGTCTCTGTAGGATGAAAAACTGAATTTTTGGGAGGTCCCTTATGTTGTGAATTACTCCAAGGTTAGAGATTGGGTTTTGAGAGGTGACTGGTGTACTCAGGAACTCTAAAGTGAAAGACTATCCAGCATTATTTCCTTTTTGTACAATGCTTTCAACCCTTTTAAAGACAAATTCCATCATTTTGGCCTCATCAGATTTGTTTCTGCAATATTTTCAAAATGGATTTGTGTAAAAATTTTTCATCAGGTAAGGAGTAAAACTGTGAGTTATTGCTAATAGGTGAAGGAGTCAGTGAAGTGAAAGTAAGACTTGAAACCATTCTCGGTATAGGCACAGTAGACATTTTACGAAGTGCGAAACAGAAACAAATTTTTTTTGCCTCAATACTTTTAAAATTTTAAGTCTTAGTTTGGAAGAACAGGATTGGAAAATGCTGATATGTAGTGTAATCTTGATCTGCATCATTTTCAAGAGTAACTATTTATACACCACACACAGCAATGAAAGGATTGAATGAAAAACAGATACCTGAACACAAATATTCTATGTTTATCTTTACTTCTTGACAGATTTTGGTCTCTTCCAAACTGAAAGCATTTTCAGCCAAAAGTACAAGATTTGTAAAGTAAGCTAAAATTATCTGAAAGGGTAGGAAACACGGGGGAAAAGGAGAAAATGCTGGTGACCAGCATTTTCTCCTTTTCCCACAGTTTTTAAAAGTCCTTTTCCTCAGAGTCCTGAAAACATGGGATTTCCTTATAAAGGGTTAGGTGAGGTTGAAATTTCATCATAATGTAGATGATGCATGTAATTAATCAGATAAACATACCATATGCTGAAAGTAAGGTATTTTGTGGTCATGGTCCATGCAACAGAGGTTTTACTCTCTACCAGACAACAAAATTTGAATTTTAGGCTGCTAAGCACGACTCACTGACCTTTTGCGGACAGCGTAGATCAAGATCAGACTGCACAGAATCTTGGATCTACACTGTCCTATAAGGAGATATCTTTCTCCCAAAAAAACACATTTGAAATAGCAAAATTTGGGTGTTTACTATTGGCTTGGAAGTTTCATTTCACTTACTTAGCCTGATTAGGGTTGAGACCTGTCCATATTGGTAGAATGTGTAAACAACAGATAAAATATTTATCAACTTTCGAAGCAATTGAAACCATTTTGGGAGGAGGAGAAAATGCTTTTTAGTAACATTTTCTCATATTGCTATAATAATTTTCAAAGTTTACATCATCAGGATTGTTCGAATGGATTGTTCAGTAAAGGGTTTTACACATGGTGAATGTAAAATGTAATATATCAGTGTGAAGAAAGATTAAATTGATGAACAGATGGATATGTTTAGGTGGGACAAAAGAACCAAACATATCAGTTTTGAGGTATGTTTTTGCCAGATTTTCTCAACGTAGATGATAAAACTGTTGCTCAAAGATCAGACTGCAGATTATATGCAGTCTTGTTTTGATCTATATTGTTTTTAAAAACTAGCACTGTTGTGCTCAATCTTGCAAGGTTTTATTGCATAACATTGAAGTAAACTGTAATGCTTTCACTGATATGAATTCCATGAAATACTTATGTCTTGTTCTTGGTATGACTAGGTAAAACTAGAACTTGAGTGTTACCATCCTATTTCTTTAACTCCATACCTAACAACCATGTGAAGGGTTTTGAAAACATTGTGGAAAAGAGAGAAAATGCTGGTAACAAAGACATTCTGTATTTACCAGTCTTGAAGCAAGTTTAGGTCAAAATGCTTGTTTTATAACACGGAAAAGAGTGTCTTAAATACAGCTCTTTTATTTTCTTTTTTGACCTGGGTGATGACTGTATTGTAAATTTTTACCAGATGGCAAATTTTGAGATCTGTAAAAATTGAAAACAGCTGCAGACAACAAGAAAATGTAGCTCAAGTGATGGGAATTGTCTTCTGAAGAGTAGAAAATATAATAAGAAGAGGAGAAAGTGCTGGTTAGAAGCATTTTTTCCTTTTCCTACAATGTTTTAAAAAGCTTTTCTCCCCACGTTCTTTAACTCGTTACCAAACAATCCCAAGTTTTCATGACCCTGAGAAAGAAGCCTTTTGAAAACCTTGTGAGAAAAGGAGAAAATGCTGGTAACCAGCATTTTCTCCTTTTCCCACAGTGTTTTCCACCCTTCCTAGAACAAATTTCAATGTTTGATTCACATTTTTTTTTGTCATCTGCAAATGCTTTCAATTTGGACCAGTCTGAAATTTTGTTGTTTGGTAAAGAGTTAAATAATGAGATTGTATGACACAGGGTTAAAATTTTTTTTTGTTATCAAAATACAAAAGAAGACGCCCTCAGATTTAAGATTATACCCATGAGCTACGCTCTATGGAAAGGGCATTGAATGCATCTCTAAAAAGTCAGGGTAAGCTTGCACAGTCTGCGTGGGCCGACGTGGGTTGAAATTTGTTAACAATTGGGAAATTTTCTGCATGTCAAAGGACTATTTTACTTTGGGATTCAGTCGGTTGTTAAACAAAATGGATTGTATGATTCCATAATTATATGAGGACTTGCTTGGTATAATGCATCATAGAGATGCATTAGATCCCCTTTTTCCAGGCCGAGCCCTGGTAGCTCAGTCGGTAGCATGCAGGACTTGAGAACACGGGGTCTAGTGTTTGATCCCAGGCTACGACCCCTGGCTTGGCCAATTTCTTTCTGAGGATTGATGATAGTCAATGCAACAGGATTCATTCCTCTTCCACCGCTGACCATTGTTTCGAAGATGATTATGTGGGAAAGCAGCCAGTGCCTTGGAAAGAAAATTGTGCGAAGTACTGGTAAAAGAGACTCCAGGAACGCATGGATAGGTGCACTGGCCGCCGCGATATAACTGAAATAATGTTGAAAACGGCGTTAAACACCATACAATCAATCAATCAACCCTTTTTCCAGAGCACCGCTTATATTAAATGGCCTGCAACAGGCAAAAAAGGGCATTTGGACATTTGCGTAAGGTGTCGTCTCTGATCAGTCTGCACAGTCCTCGCAGACTAATCTGAAACGATACTTTCCGTTTTTATTAATAAAATCCTCTTCCACAGTCAAGTATCTGATAAAGTTAACCCCCTACTAGATGACAAAATTTAGGATTTGTCGAAATTCAAAGCAGTAACAGGCGATGGTTCACAATTGTGACTCAGATAGTGGAAGTTTTCTTCAAAATGGTTGAAAACATTGTTGACAAAGGAGAAAATGCTGGGTACTAGCATTTTCTGCTTGTCCCAAAATAGTTTCCAAACCCATTTACCTCAGGGTCGTTAAAAATGGAATTGTTTGAAAAAGAGTTTGGAGACGGCAACTTGCTTAAACAATGGAAGATGGTTTTAAAGGGTTAGGAAACATTGTGGTAAAAGGTCAGACTGTACCGTCTTTTTAGCTTACCTTAGCACGAAGTGCTCAAGGTGAGCTTTTGTGATCGTGCTGTGTCCGGCATCCGTCGTCAACTTTTACCTTGTGTACACTCTAGAGGCCACATTTTTAGTCAGATACTAATGAAACTTGGTCAGAACGTTTGTCTTGATGATATCTCGGACGAGTTTGAAAATAGGTCATGTCAGGTCAAAAACTAGGTCACTAGGTCAAATCTTAGAAAAACCTTGTGTACGCTCTAGATGCCACATTTTCAGTCCAAAACTTTTAAAAGTTGGTCAGAGTGTTTGTCTTGATAATATCTTTGACAGGTCGGAAAATGGGTCATGTCTGGTCAAAAAGTAGGTCACTAGGTCATATCTTAGAAAAACCTTGTGTACGCTCTAGAGACCACATTTTTGGTCCAAAACTCTTGAAAGTTGGTCAGAATGTTTGTCTTGATGATATCTTGGACAAGTTTGAAAATGGGTCATGTCGGGCAAAAAACTAGGTCACTAGGTCAGATCTTAGAAAAACCTTATATACGCTCTAGAGGTCACATTTTCAGTCCAAATTTCTTGAAAGTTGGTCAGAATGTTTGACTTGATGATATCTCGGAAGAGTTAAAAAATTGTTCATGTTTGGTCAAAAACTATGTCACTAGGTCAGATCTTGGAAAAACCTCGTGTATGCTCTAGAGGCCACATTTTCAGTCCAAAACTCATGAAACTTGGTCAGATTGTTTGTCTTGATGACATCTCAGATGACTTCGAAAATCGGTCATGTTCGGTCAAAAACTAGGTCATTAGGTCAAATCTTAGAAAAAGCCTGTGTATGCTTTATAGGCCACATTTTCTGTCCAATATGTATGAAAGGTGGTCAGGATCTTTGTTTTGATAATATCTACACTGGGAAAATTGGCTATGGTTGGCTAAAAAGTAGGTCACTGAGAGAAATTCTAGAAAAAGCTTGTGTACATGCTAGAGGCCAAATTTTCAGTCCAATAATTATGAAAGCTTAGTAGAATGTTTGTCATTATATCTCAAAAGAGATTGAAAATGGGTCATGTTTGGTCAAAAGACTCAGGTGAGCGACTTCAGGGCCATCATGGCCCTCTTGTGTTATGTTATGCTGTGCCTTTCTTCAAAATCTGTATGATGCCTATAGCCATGAAAGTCAGATCCATGATGTTATTGGCTTAACTCTTTACCAGGTGACAAAGCTTTAGACATATCCAAATTCATAGCGTTTGCAGATGACACTAAAAAATGGAATATGTGGGAAGGGTTACTCAGAAAACATTGTAGGAAAAGAAGAAAGTGCTGCTAACCAGCATTTCTGTCTTCACAATTTCTTCAAAAACCCTATTACTCAGGACTGCTAAAAACTCAGGATTTTTTTGTAAAGGGTTAACTCATTACTGTACAGGATGTTTTTCGATGCACAGAAAAATTGCAAATGAGGCAAAGGAGAAATATCTATAAGGAAATTATCTTTTACGAATGATACAGAAAACACTGTGGTTAAAAAGAGGCATTGCTTTTACAAGTAATTACTCCTTTTTCCTCGTTGTTTTCCTGGTATGCATGAAAATATGTCCTGTCAGCATGATATGACTAAGATAATGTTGAAAGTAGCATAAAAAACCAATCAGTCAATCAATTCAATCAATCCAATCAATCAGTCAGTCAATCCAATCAATTAACCAACCAAGCAACCAGCCAGCCAACCAACCAACCAGTTTTCAAGAAGTAGTCTCTGGGAAGTGGTATTTTCATAAAAATGGATAAAGTTAACCCTGTACCAAACGACAAAAATTTTAGACTTGTCCAGATTGAAAGCATTTGCAGATGAAAAAATTATCGTGATTCAAATACTGAAATTTTTCTGTAAAAGTAAAAAGAAATTGTGTGAAAAAGGAGAAAATGTTGGTTACCAGCATTTTCTCCTTTTCCCATGATGTTTTTTAGAGACTTCTTTCTCATGGTTGTTAAAAGTCGGAATTGAGGCGTTAACAGCTCACTATCCACAATTAAACAGATGAGGAAATTATCATCTACAAAATGTTTATTGTGATTAATATTGGATTTTTTTCTTTGTACTTGGAAACAATGATTTTATTGTGTGCACAGTTTAATCGAAAACATAAAAGATGAGAAACTCGTTTTCACTATTGAATTGCATTTAATTGCATTTTCTTGTATGGCTAAATAATGCACGTTCTTAAAGAAAAATATTTTCAAGTCTAATGCAGTGTTCATTATGCTAGCTTTCGCTCTGAAACTGTTTTATAACAGATTGTGCATTTATTGTATAACACCTGGAACAGTTACATATATAAACCAGGACTTATTTAGACAGTGTCAGGATATTTTTATACACAACATTGCCTTGTTTTCACAACTCTAAGGATAAGAACTTTTGAAAATATTGTGGGAAAAGGAGAAAATGCTGGAAACTTGTATTTACCTACATACACTTTGTTGTCTGCAAGTGCTTGCAATATGATTGTCTCCAAAATTTTGATGTGAGGTAAAGAGTTAACCCTACACCAGACAACAAAATTTCAGTTCATCTATATTACTAGCTTGTGTAGAAGACAAACTAGATATGTTTTTGAATGGGTAGAAAACATTGTGGGAAAAGGAGAAAATGCTGGTTACCAGCATTTTTAGCTCACCTGAGCACGAAGTGTTCATGGTGAGCTTTTGTGATCGTGCTGTGTCCGGCGTCTGTTGTGCGGCGTACGTTGTCAACTTTTACCTTGTGTACACTTTAGAGGCCACATTTTCAGTCCGATACTTGTGAAACTTTGTCAGAATGTTTGTCTTGATGATATCTCGGCGAGTTCGAAAATGGTTCATGTCAGGTCAAAAACTAGGTCACTAGGTCAAATCTTAGAGAAACCTTGTGTACGCTCTAGAGGCCACATTTTCAGTCCGATACTCGTGAAACTTAGTCAGAATGTTTGCCTTGATGATATCTCGGACGAGTTCGAAAATGGGTCATGTCGGTTCAAAAACTAGGTCACTAGGTCAAATCTTAGAAAAACATGGTGTACGCTCTAGAGGCCATTTTCAGTCCAATACTCTTGAAAGTTGGTCAGAATGTTTGTCTTGATGATATCTCGGATGAGTTTGAAAATGGGTCATGTCAGGCAAAAAACTAGGTCACTAGGTCAGATCTTAGAAAAACCTTGTATACGCTGTAGAGGTCACATTTTCAGTCCAAATTTCTTGAAAGTTGGTCAGAATGTTTGACTTGATGATATCTCGGAAGAGTTAAAAAATTGTTCATGTTTGGTCAAAAACTATGTCACTAGGTCAGATCTTGGAAAAACCTCGTGTATGCTCTAGAGGCCACATTTTCAGTCCAAAACTCATGGAACTTGGTCAGATTGTTTGTCTTGATGACATCTCAGACTCTCTAGAGGCCATATTTTCTGTCCAATATTCCTGAAAGTTGGTCAGAATGTTTGTCTGGATGATCATCTCGTACGAGTTAGAAAATGGGCCATCTCGAGTCAAAAACTAGGTCACCAGGTCAAATCTTTGAAAAACCTTGGGTATGCTCTAGAGGCCATTTTCAGTCCAATACTCTTGAAAGTTGGTCAGAATGTTTGTCTTGATGATATCTCGCACGAGTTCGAAAATGGGCCATGTCGGGTCAAAAACTAGGTCACCAGGTCAAATTTTAGAAAAACCTTGTGTATGCTCTAGAGGCCACATTTGCTGTCCAAAACTCTTGAAATTTGGTTAGAATATTTGTCTTGATGATATCTCTGACAAATTTGAAAACGAACCATGTTTGGTCAAAAACTAGGTCACTAGGTCAAATCTTAAAAGAACCTTGTGTATGCTCCAGAAGCCACATTTTCTGTCCAATACTCTTGAAATTTGGTCAAAATGTTTGTCTTGATAATATCGCAGATGAGTTCGAAAGTGGGCCATTTGTGGTCAAAAACTAGGTCACTAGGTCAAATCTTCGAAAAACTTTGTGTACGCTCCAGAAGCCACATTTTCAGTCCAATGCTCTTAAAGTTGGTCAGAATGTTTGTCATGATGATAGCTTGGATGAGTTTGAAAATGGTTCATGTCAGGTCAAAAACTAGGTCACCAGGTCAAATCTCAGAAAAACCTCATGTAAGCTCTAGAGGCCACATTTGCAGTCCAATAATCTTGAAATTCGACAGAATGTTTGTCTTGATAATTTTTTAGACTACTTTAAAAATGGGTCATGTTGGATAAAAAACTAGGTCACAAGGTCAAATCTTGGAAAAACCTTTTGTACTATAATTACAGTCCAATATTCTTTAAACTTTTGTTAGAATGTTTTTCTTGATGATATCTTGCATGAGTTTGAAAATGGGTCACGTGGGATAAAAACTAGGTCACCAAGTTTCATCCTTGAAAAACCGTGTGTATGTTCTAGAGGCCACATTTTCAGTCCAATAATCTTGAAATTTGCTTTGAATGTTTGTCTTGATAATATCTTAGATTAGTATGAATATGGGTCATATTGGATAAAAAACTAGGTCACTAGGTCAAATCTCGAAAAAACCTTTTATACACCCTACAGGCCACATTTTCTCTCAAATACTCATGAAAGTTTGTCGGAATATATGTCTGGATAATTTCTACATGTCAATTGAGACAAATTCTAGAAAAAGCTTGTGTGCACTCTAGAGGCCATATTTGTAAGCCCAATACTAATGAGTGTTTGTCAGAGTGTTTGTCTTAATATCTCTGAAGAGATTGGAAATGGGTCATGTTTGATCAAAAGGCTCAGGTGGGCGACTTCAGGGCCATCATGGCCCTCTTGTCTCCTTTTCCCACAATGCTTTCTAAAGCCCTCTTTCTTTATGGTATTTGAAAAAGTGGATTGTTTTGTAAAGGGTTAAGTGGCTTAGACCTGATGTCAGACATTTAAAGAAATAAAAGCTCCTTCCTTTCAAGACTAACTAGGAATTTGCAATATCAGCCGCTCAGTTTCAGATTATTAAGAATTGTATTGATTTATATTCAAGGTAGAAGAAAATGTAGAATCTACACTAAGTATACTGGAGTGAGGATGTTGAAAAATTTGTCCTACAGAAATGGTGAAATAAAATGCATATATAACTCCTAGCGTGTTAGAGGCAATGTCATGTGCTTTGATGGATAGTGCCTATCAAGATCAGACTGCACTCAATATGCAGTCTGATTACTGATCTACTCTGTTCAAAAAGTTTTAAGGTGCTTTGGTGGACAGTGTAGATTAAGAAAAGATTGCACAGAACAGGTAGTCTAATCATTGATCTATTCTGTTCAGTAGTTTCGAAGGATTGGTGCTTTGATGGTTGGTGTAGATCAAGATCTGACTACACAAAAGGTGCAGTCTGATCAGTTGTCTGCCCTGTCCAATAAGAAAGTGTGTTCAAACAATTTATGGAATTGTTTTAAGTGGTTTTTTTTCTATATAACTCTTTCCATACTATAGATGACACCAGAAGCTTTCGTGGACAGTGTAGATCAAGATTAGACTGCACAGAACATGCAATCTGATCTGTGATCTACACTGTCCATTACTATATTCTAAAATGATGATTGAAATCTCTAATGATCTTGCAGAGGAAATGTATTTTTAGGCTTTTAGAAAATGCAGTTTATTTATTCAGTAGTGAAAGAGTTAATGAACACATCATTCATTTACTGGTTTGCCCAATAGTTACAAAGATTGATAAAGTTTATGTGAAGCAACAATGATTGTGTTGATTAATTTGTGTAAATAAACGATGATTGAGTATGTGTGCTGCCCAGAGATTACGTGAACGATTTAGAAATGCAGTTGGAAAGGAAAGAAAAAATGACCCTGAACCCAGATTAGTGAAGATTGTTAATAAACATGTAGCGGCTGTGTTGAAGAGGGAAGTATGTATCAACAATCATTTTGGATTTTTTGAGTAATTTAACCCTTATTCATGACATTCAACGTTTTAACAAGCATTTCAGAGAAGGCTTTTGAAAACGTTGTTTGAAAAGGAGAAAATGTTTCCTGGTTTTCTCACACCAGTACTGATACAACTTTCTTTCTAAGTCACTGATTAGTTTTCTCACATGCATCAGAGGCGAGAAGCGAGAAACCTCTGGAAAGAAAGTTGGTAACAACTACCAGGTCACGAGTCAGACACGCTAACCACTGAGCTACCCGGCTGGTCCAACTTGAAAGGATTTGCATACGACAAATAGAAAACTGTTCATATGAAGGAATTTATCTGCTGACTCTCTTCCGAACGAGGAAATTTTTGACTTGTCCAAGTTGAATGCAATTGCAGATGACATATTAACCTCAAAAGATTTAATTCACCTTTAAATAGGTAGAAAACTGTGACTCTTCTAAGCAGCTGCTGCACATTCTCCTTTTCCCATTATGATTTCAAAAGTTTTTTTCGTTATGAACATTAAAAGAGTTGATTGAGTGGCAAAGGGTTAATAACTCTTATCCAAATGACAAAATTTTAGACTTGCCTAAATCAAACTCTGAAAGGGTGAAAAACAATATGGGAAAAGGAGAAAATTTGGTTACCAATATCCTCTGCTTATCTTACAATGTTTTTAAAAGCCTTCTTCAGGGTTCTCAAAACTTAACAAAATTCAAGACTATTTGACAAAGGTTAAAGGTTAAATTACATTCTGGGAAAAGGAGAAAAATAGTGGTTACTAGCATTTTGTTCTTTTCTGACAATGTTTTCAAAGGATTTTTTCCTTTGAGGTCGTTAAAACATGGGATAGTTGGATAAAGGGTTAAGTGAAGCTTTTTTTTTTAACCTTTTACCACACAATTCCGACTTTAAACAAACCTGAGAAAGAAAGCATTTGAAAACATTGTGGGAAAAGGAGAAAATGCTGGTAACCAGCATTTTCTCCTTTTCACCCACTATTTACTGCTCTATACAGAACAATTTTTAATATTTGAGTCACTTTTATTTTGTCATCTGCAAATAATTTCAGTTTCAAAAAGTCTTTTTTTTTTGTTTGGTAAAGAGTTTATTACTTTTCTAATGATATGAATTGTGAATATGCATCAAAAATTGCCTCATTGAAATATAGACAACATAGACTTTAGAATAGAAACAAATATAGAAATATAGGAAAATTTGAGGAGTTGAGAGAACAAAAGACTGTTTTCAGTTATTTTTAGCTCACTTGATCACCCACTGTTTGTCATATTTTTTGACACCACAAGGCGTGGAGTGCTAATACAGGTATTTATTTCATGCTTTTCGGTAGTTTATTAAGAAATAATGGTGGATTATGGTTTGATATTTCATGGTTATGACCAGTGAAAAAAACTGATTTCTTTTTTTTCTACTGTTTCAACTGAAGCTTGAAACAGTAATTCCCACGCACTAGTTACCTAGGTAAACCGCGCATGCCATTCAACGAGAGGGAAATATGACATAATTTACGTGCATTTGCACTACATTTGTTGCGCTTTGCATTATTAGCTCCACTGGCCGAAGGCCAGTGAGCTATTGTCATGGCGTTGTGTCCGTCGTGCGTCCGTCCGTCCGTTCGTCCGTGCGTGCGTCCGTAAACTTTTTCTTTAAAAAACTTCTCCTCAGAAACTATTGACTGGATTTTTACCAAATTTCACAGGAATGTTCCTTTGGTGAACCTCTTTCAAATCCCTTCAAATAATTGTGTTCCATGAAGAATTCTGGTTGCCATGGCAACCAAAGTAAAAAACCTTTAAAAATCTTCTCCTCCCAAACCGCTATTTGGATAGCATTATTATTTTGCAGGAATGTTCCTTAGATACAGGTTTACAGAATTCCTTAAAAAAAAAAAAGATCTGTCAAAAAACATGGCTTTTATGGGAGACTCATTTTCCTTTTATGGTATAAAGTAAAATCTTTGAAAAATTTCTTCTCTAAAACTATTCATTGGATTTCATTGTTGTTTTGCAGGTAAGTTCCTATGGTGGTTGTCTACCAAACTGTTTCTTCAGTGAGCTAAAATGCAGGATTGAATGATAATTGTTAAAAACTTCCTTTCGCCATTATAGAAATATCAGGCCTGTGGAGCGATACAGGCACTCAAGCGCCTCTAGTATTGAAATGTTTTATGCCAAGCCCTGGTAGCTCAGTCGGTAGCGTACAGGACTTGAGAACAGGGGGTTGTGGGTTTGTATCCCTGGCTCGGCCAATTTCTTTCCGAGGATTGATGATGGTCATTGAGACAGGATTCATTCCTCGTCCACTGCTGACCATTGTCTCGACGATGATTATGTGGGAAAGCAGCCAGTGGCTTGGAAAGAAAATTGTGCTGAGTACTGGTGAAAGAGACTCTAGGAAAGCATGGATAGGTGCACTGGCCGCCACAATATAACTGAAATATTGTTGAAAATGGCGTTAAACACCATACAATCATTGAAATGTTTTATGTTGGGGGAGGTATGCCATGGGGAATCACCACCAACTGTACTGGGTTTTGAAGAAAGTCTAAAGAAAAAAGGGGTTAGAAGCATGAAATAAATAGAATTTTTGGGGGGGTGAAAGATCGTAATTTATTTCATCTCCTGAACATCGTTGATAATATTTTTACGTCTGGCTGCACCACTCACGAAAATATTACCAATGATGTTCACTCGAAATAAATTTCAATCTTTCAGTGAAGAAAAAAATATCAGCTATGTATTATAATCTGATGGTCTGTATCAAAAATGTTAAAACTGTCAAGGATGACCCACCCTTTCATCTCTTTACCAAACGACAAAATTTAAGACTAGTCCAAATTGAAAGCATTTTCAGACGACAAAATAAATGCGACTCAAATTTTGATGATTGTTTTGGGAAGGGTAGAAAACATTTGGGGAAAAGAGAAAATACTGGTTACCAGCATTTTCTCCTTTTCCCACAGTGTTTTCAAAAGACTTCTTTTTCAGGGTCGCTAAAAGTCGAGATTGTTGTGGTAAAGGCTTAATCATGTGCTTTTTAGTGAGTTACTGATGCAGAAGGTTATGATGATATGCTTGTCTGAAACTGCAAAGATTAATGTTGACATTTCATAATTTTGTGGCATCAACCCTTTACCACACAATCATGAGTTTTAACGACCCTGAAAAAGAAGCACTTTGAAAACATTGCAGGAAAAGGAGAAAATACTGGTAACCAGCATTTTCTCCTTTTCCCACAATGTTTTCAACCCTTTCAAAGACAATTCTATCAATTGAGCAATAGAAAAATTGTCTGCAAACGCTTTCAATTTGGACAAGTCTACATTTTTGTTCTGTGGTAAAGATTTAATGGTCTTTAAAAATGATTCTCATATTTTGTCCTTTGGGTAAAAATTGCAAGAACATTATGCTTTGCTTGTAATATTTGAAGTTGAAAATTACAAAATCATTGCCGGAGGGGGGAGGGGTTTAAAAAAAAAAGGCCTTACCACGTTGGCCATTAACTCTTTACCAAACGACATAATTTTAGACTGGTCCAAATTGGAAGCATGTGCAGACGACAAAATAAATGTGACTCAAAAATTAAAATTTGTTTTGGGAAGAGAAGAAAACATTGTGGGAAAAGGAGAAAATGCTGGTTACCAGCATTTTCTCCTTTCCCCACAATGTTTTCAGAAGTCTTCTTTCTGAGGGTCGTGAAAACCAGGGATTGTTTGGGAAAGGGTTAAAGATGCCCGTCTACAGCCGGTGAGCAAAAACGCCGTTAAATTTCAAACAATTTAGAATGGTACAGAAATCAGTCCTTTGTGTAAACATGGATAGATTACTGACATATATGGTGTACTTGAAAAAAAGAAACACAGAGATTTGTATTAGAAACCGAATTTTGGTCAGAAGAAAACTGGCTGACGATCGGAGCTGTAAACAATGGCGGTGCGTCACAGAAATTTATCATTGGTTTCCGAGTCTCATACGGTGTAATTTGCATATATAGGCCGCGACCTCTGTCTGAAAATCGAGGCTGCAACAGAGAAGCCTCCATTTTCCTTCGTTTACCTCATTAGATACAGGGCGAAGGTCAAATATAGTCACGTGACAGAATGCATGATCATCATACGAATCTACCAGAGTGTATAACGGACATATCGAAATCTTCGATTTAAAAACTGGAAACGACAAGTCTGTTTACATGGAAGGCCGTAACTCAGCGAAATGCATTTTCTATCGACCGTAATCTAAGCAATCTTGCAACCGTGAGGCGCAATATTTGGCATGAAGATATGAGAATGACTACAGTTTGATAAAATAAAGACAAAATGAGTTAAAACTGGCCGAAAATGAGTATCAGGGCCTCTGTAAATATTCAAGATCTTCCTGCCCAGACCTATAGGGCCTATTTCTTGTATTATATTGTATGAAGGAAATTCAGTGGTCCTTCTTCAAATCTGTGAGGTAAACTTTAGTCATCACAGGGCATAGCATTCTCTTCCCTACCCCGCTGCTTACCTTGTACCAACAGTATTGGGTTTTTATGGCCCTGAGTAAAAATTGTTCTGGAAATGTTATAGGAAAAGCACTTTTTTCATTGTGAACAAGTCCAAATTTTGTCATTTGATAAAGAGTGTATGAAGCCTTTGCCACACAATCCTGACTTTTAACGACTCTGAGAAAGAAGCCTTCTGAAAACAGTGTGGGAAAAGGAGAAAATGCTGGTGACCAGCATTTTCTCCTTTTCCCACAATGTTTTCTACCCTTCCCAAATTAAATTTCAATTTTTTAGTCATGTTTATTTTTTCGTCTGCAAGTGCTTTCAGTTTGGACCAGTCTAAAATTTTGTCGTTTGGTAAAGAGTTCAACAGTATTTGCATGTTTTTCATATGGTTCACATTGACTCAGGTGAGCAATGTATTATCACTTGCGTGGTCCTCTTGTCTTGATGTACTACAGGAGTAGATGGTATGTAAAGTTAATAGAAAACTTTAGACCTTTCCCTGTATCAAACATTTCCATGACCCTAAGGATAAAGCTTTAGAAAACATTATGGGGAAAGGAAAATAATGCTTGTAAGCAATTTCTCCTTTTCCACCATAATTTGGGGCACGAATAGTTGGATTTCTCCTAATGCTTTCCATAATATAGATGCCTAAAACTTTGTCATATCCCTGGAGGAGAGATCCTTGGAGTAGAGCGGAAAAAGGAGAGGGGTGTGATAGAAATTGTAGAAGTATCACAGATAATTAACAACATCATTTAGTTGTGATATTATTTGCTAAATGCAGAGTTCATAGTTTGCTGTATCCATGGTATTTCACCCTTAAAGGGCCAAATAAATAGACATTTTTATTCTAGAATAACAGCCAGATAATTGCAATTTTGTGGTTTCCTTTTGTCTGTAGTGTTCAGCAAAGCAAACAGTGTAGATCAAAGATCAGACTGCATGTTTGTGCAGTCTGATCTTGATCTACACTGGCCACAAAGGCAACTATAGTAGTGAAGGTGCTTGAAGGGTTAACCCATAACTGTGGAGACAGTCAGACACTGAATGAAGTGGACATGGGAAAAAAATGTTGACAGATATATACAACTTTCATTAGATGAGCAATTTTTCCATTTACAGGCATTGATATTTTGTTTTGACTTTTTGCACATCAAATATTTGTCTATCTAGTGATTTTATTTTTTTTTTCATTTGATGTCTGTAATTTCAATAAGGATGAAGGCATCAAAAAAATAATGGAGGGAAGAATTAATATTGGATATAGTTGGAAAATCAAGTCACCATGCATTCATGTTACCATGGTATCTGAAAATGCTGAACCTAATTTTATCCTTTACCCTTACCTTTTTTACTAGATGATAAAATTATATATATTTCCAAATTGAAAACATTAAATTTTGCAGACAAAATAGTTCAAATGATGAGATTTGTGTCTGAAAGTATAGGTTACTTTATTCATGCTGTCTACAGATGCAACTCGACTTGCTCAAAATAGTTATTTCTTTTACTGTAAAAGGAATTTCACTTTAAAAGCTCAATAATCAAAGGCCAAATAGTAGCCAAAAAGATAGTGCACATGTTAAAATGCATTTAAATTTAAATCATACCATTCAAAAGTATGGAACATATTGTGAAGATGACAATCTGTTATTGAGTGGTCAGTTTGAGTGTTAGTCTCTGGCAGAAAAATCAATTTTGAAATTAGGCAAAAGGTAAACAAAAGATAGAGTGACCAGCAACTTTTAACCTAGTTTTGAAATTAATTTTTTTGCCAGCTACTAACACTTAGACAAATCATACAATAACAGATTTTCTTCTTCACAATAATTTCCATACATGTAAATGATATGATCAATCACGTTCAAGGGCATTTCACTCTCTAGTCCATGGTTAAATTGACCTTTTCTGGTGTGTTGAATTCATTAAGCTGTTGCCTAAAATGTGAAATCTACTGGAATTAAAGATAATATAAAGTCAGTCTTGTAAATGTGACCATGTCTTTTAAGCGAGTTTTTTGTCTATATGACCATTTTTAATTCAGCCCAAAGTGTATTAAGGGACTTTTGTTCCATCTGACCAACACCCACCGATTTAAGGCCCCAAAGAAAGAAATTTACTCTGTTTGGTAGCCATTTTGTGTCCTTTTTGGGAAACGTAAAGTTCTCATAGAAAAGGAAAATTTAATGCATAAATTGTGAAAATTTTAAAAAATCTTCTTGTAGTACATAAAATCACTATGACCTAAAAATGCCCGTCTACAGCCGGTAAGCAGAAACGCTGTTAAATTTCAAACAATTTAGAGTGGTACAGAAATCAGTCCTATGTGTAAACATGGATAAATTACTGACATATATGGTGTAATTGAAAAAAAAGAAACACGGAGATTTGTATCAGAAACCGAACATTGGTCAGAAGAAAACTGGCTGACGATCGAAGCTGTAAACAATGGCGGTGCGTCACGGAAATTTATCGTTGGTTTCTGCCTAGAGTCGGATATGGTATAATTTGCATATAGGTCGAGACTTCCGTCTGAAAATCGAGGCTGCAACAGAGAAGCCTCCATTTTCCTTTGTTTACCTCATTAGACGCAGGGCAGAGGTCAAATATAGTCACGTGACAGAATGCATGATCTTCATACGAATCTACCCAAGTGTATAACGGACATATCGAAATCTTCGATTCAAAAACCGGAAGCAATGAGTCTGTTTACATGGAAGGCCACAACTCAGCGAAATGCATTTTCTATCGACCGTAATCTAAGCAACCTTGCAACCGTCAGGTGCAATATTTGGCATGAAGGTATAAGAATGACTATAGTTTGATAAAATAAAGACAAAATGTGTTAAAACTGGCTGAAAATGAGTATAAGGGCCTCTTTAAGCTAAAAAATGGGGTACTGATCAAGGGAAATAAGTCCTATTACAACAGACATAATTTGTTACCATTTACATCCCTTGATTATCAAATTGCTCCATTACATGGTTGGTGTAGGTATTCAAGTATTTTGCAAAGAAAATGGTCAGTTTTCAGTGAGAGTGTTCTGTTCCAGAACTTTACCATTCATGCCATTGAAAAATGTTTTCTGCATCAGTTCTAAGGTTTGAAAAAATCTTGTCATAGCACTCTTTGTTAAATTTCACTGATAATTAGTTGGAAGGATACTTGATTAGACTTGCTTGTATTCACTGACATAATCTTTGCATTCCAAAAAGATATGTTTTTTTTTTTGTGGGGGGGGGAAAGGGGGTTAGGCTATTTTTTCTTTGAAATTTAATGCCATACAGACTTCTTTTCATTTTTGTCACTGTAAATGCCAATTAATTGCATGATACATCTATGTAAACAGGCAGTGGAGCGAGACAGGGCCATCATGACCCTCTTGTTATTAATACCTTTGAATCAATTTTCCACAGGAAGGAAAGGTCGTAAAATGATACAGAGGCTTAATTGAAAGGTTGGCATTTACAGAAACTGTTTTTCATTGTAGCAAGTTCCTATATTAAAGATATGGTACCATCTGCATCTTATAGGTTTTGAAAATGTTGTTGAAAATAGTGAAATAGCTCAAGTAGATAACATTTCTACAGCTGCCATTTTCTTTGTTTGTTAAGAGATCAGATTCATCAACATCTAATTTGTTCTTTTCTTTAATTGTCTTTTGTTTGGTAGATTTTACAACTGCATATTTACCCTTGAAGTACTGAAAACAGTGGCTGTACACACACAACTTTCGTTGACAGTAAAGAGCTGGATCAGACTGCACAAACTTTGTGGAAAAAACAGCTTTGACATTGTATATCTAGATTTTTTCCCTTTGGAAAAGTGTGCAGACATCCTGTGCGTTAACTGATGAGCCTTTTACCACAAAGCAAAATTTTAGACTTGTCCATATTGAAGGAATCTACAGCCAACTATTCATATGTTTTTCTAACAATAGGATTTGTCCCTGAATAAGTAATAAACAATGTGGGGAAAAGGTAGTATTTGTTCTTGAATAGGAAGAAAACATTTTTGGAAAGGGAGAAAATGCTGGTTACCATGGTTTTCTCTTTTTCCCACAATGTTTTCAAAAGCCTTCTTTCCCAGGGTTGTTAAAACTGGGAGATCTGTTGTAAAGGATAAACAGAGAAAATTCTACAATTGTCCTAATAAAAAACACCTGCTGAAAATAAATGAAATTTGCTAGTTACCAGTATTTTCTGCTTTTCCCACAATGTTTTCAAAAGGCCTCCCTCGAGGGATAAAAACTCAGGATTGTTTGGTCAAGGGTTAAGACAAGACTGGAAATGTGAAAAATTTCTGAGTTTTAATCAAGATATCGGTATTGTGCTATGCCTTATCTGACTTGACTACGCGGTCCTGACTTTTACAGAAAGCTTTTGAAAACATTATTTTAAAAGGAGGAAATGCTCCATCTTCTCCTTTTTCCACAGTGTTTTTAACCCTATCAAAGAAATCATCAGTTGAATGCTTTTTATTTTTTTGTCTGCAAATGCTTTCAGTTTGGTCGAGACCAAAGTTTTGTCATTTGACAAAGAGTGAAAGGGCTTTATATTGTGTTCTTGCTTGATGTTTCCAATAATAGAATACCGTAATTAAGTCCTAAGAAAAATTGTAGTTTTATGTAGAAAAGCTGTGTAGTGAGGATTTATTGTAGAGTTGAAGTCAGGTCTCTTATGCCTTCATACGATTTTTTAAGTCTTGCTGCAGCAAAAGGAGAAATTTGTTCTAATGAGCATCATCTCTTATTACCACAATGGTTTATTTTTTTTTCATGAAGCAAGCCATGAGCCATGTCGATTATCCAAGTTTTATAAGGATGATTTTGATTGTCGTCTGGTGTTAATTCATTTCCAGAGGTTGTGGAGGTGGTGTTGTAAAGGATAAATAGAAAAAATGTGCTTTAGAGAATTTTGCAGCAGAAAAGTGGAATTTATACACAAAGATTGACTTATGTTAGAGGAAAGCTATGTTTTATACTTTAGTAAGGAGCTTCATAAACTTACGTAAATTTCAGGAGTCCATCAGGGACAGAAAGGAACGCACACCAGATCCCAGACAACAGCCCCCACCCCAAGCCAAGGAGCCAGAGGTTATTAATGTGACCTTCAGTAAAGTCAAGAACAGTATGGGCCTCAGCATTGTGGCTGCTAAGGTGAGTTTTATTTGTTACAGAGTTTTATATCCAGGGCCTGAATTACCCTAACAATTGGAAGAATTTTCCCAACTTCAAAGAAACACAAAATCTGATTGGCTAAACCATTTGGTATGGCTAAACCAAATTGGCTAAACCATTTGGTTTAGCCAATCAAAAATTGCTTTACTGTCTAAATTTGGAATTAGAGTAAAACTGCACCTTAAAATGGTTAGTGAAACAGTTATCTTGCTCAGAGTTAAAATATTTCATTGAGGCAAGATGATTGTGTGCCCTGAATGTCAAAACTTTTGTCTGGTAGTGAAGCTATGTTGCTCTGTGGAACATAGAGTTTAACCTTTTCCCAAATGACAAATTTTAGACTCTTCCAAATTGAGAGCATTTGCAGGTGACAAATCTGAAAGTGATGTTAATGAACTGAAATTCTTTGACATGGTAGAAAAATATTGTGGGAGAAAGAGAAAATATTGTGAAAGAAAAGGCTGGTAACCAGCATTTTCTTCTTTCCCAAATGTTTGCAGAAGGCCTCTTCTCAGGATCTTGCCGAGGGCTCACTCAATTATGTGTGTCTTTGTTTTCACAAGTACTAAGCTAGAGCTGTGAATTGTATTGCCCAAGGACACTTCCTTGTAAAACCCAGACCCTTGCGTGATGATTGAACCCTTAGCTGCTGGATTATGAATCATGCCCCTTCATCATTGAGCCACTTTCCTAGGGTATCCCTCATCATTTCAATTATTTTGATTTGTTTAAGCCTGTACTACAAAGTCCAGAGCTTTAATGCATTCAAGAATGAAGCAGTTTGAAAACATTGTGGAAAAAGGAGAAAATGCTGGTTGCCAGCATTTTCTCCGTTTACCATAATGTTTTCTATCCTTTAAAAGACTGTTGCCACTATATGAGTCATATTCAAATTGTGGTCTGCAAAATGTTTTGAATTTGGGCTAGTCCAAGAGTTTGTGGAGTGGTAGGAACTTAACTGTTGATCACATCATTTTAGAACAGTCCATACGGAATGCAAATTCATACTGTTGTCATGAAGGAAATAGTAAGTATTTTTTTCAAATAGAATACTGTATCAACAAGTGCACTTGACTGCAAGAATTGATAGATGTTGGCTATATGCCCATATATCCATAAACATAAGGAAAGACAAAAAAAGTTATAAAAACTTGTAAAGGTACAGTTATGTCCCTTAGACCAATTTGGTATATCAACCCTTAAATCTTTACCACACGACAAAAATTTAGACTCAACCAAGTTGAAAGCATGTGCAGACTATTAAAAAAATGTAGCTCAAATGATGATTTCTGTGTTCAATAGGGTAGAAATTATTGTGAGAAAAGGAGAAAATGCTGGTTACCAGCATTTTCTTGTTTTCCCAGTGTTTTCGAAAGCCTTTCTTCAGTTTCTTTAAAACCCGGGACTGTGTAGTAAAGGGTTAACTCTTTACCACATGACAAATCAAAGCGTTGAGAATGCTGAAGTGGTATTTGTCAAGAAAGCCATTGTGTAGAATCAATAATTTGAAAGAAAAAGAGAAATATTATTCAAATATTGGCTTGAAAGTCAACCTACTAAGCAAATGAACACCTTTTTGGTTGAAGGGAGAGTACTCATGACAAAGTTAGGATTATTTGTGTATTGGTGGTCTCCCTTCGATCATTAGGAGTCAGGAGTAACGTCCTTTGACAGTAGGATGCATGACGGATAGAGAGAGAAACCATGTGAATATATCGAATAAAATTAAGTTTGTACCTGAAAACTATGATTTTGAAATATCTTTGGCCGTTAACATTTAATTCCCAACATAACAATCAATTTTTTCGACCTATAAATATTCATTCTCAATCAAATGGAGCAGCGCACAACCATGGGATGAACAAGCCATGGGACGAACTGGTTTTGGAACGAAAAAGTTCAGGACCAAGCGATTGGTAGACAAATTTTGTATCACTGCACCAATAGAAGGCTATGAGCGAGTGAAGCTATTTTCAATCAAAAATTAGTATTTCCACGATCGATGGCCTCACCCAGTGTATTTTAACTTGCCATTTTCAATTACATATCGGAGTGCTACCGAAAAACTCATTTGCCTGAGAAAAATTGAGTTTAATTGGGTTTATTTCCTTCGGCTTTTCACAAAATACGATATATGGTCTTCAAAATTCAATATTGAACTCATAGTGGTATTGTCTTCGACAAATACCACAAAAATTAGACTCGTCCAAATTGAAAGGATTTGCAGACGACAAATTAAATGTAACTGAAATAATGATTTGTGTTTTGGATGGGGAAGAAAACATTATGGGAAAAGGAGAAAATGCTGGTTACCAGTATTTTCTCCTTTTCCCACAATGTTTTCAAAAGCCTTCTCCTACAGGGGCGTCAAAACTCGGGATTGTGTGGTAATGGGTTAAGCCGCTGAGCACATCTCATTGTGGTTTTTGTAGACAGTATAGGTCAACACTAAACTGTACATAATGTGAGTGCTGTCTTGGATATACACTGTTTGAGTGAGATTGTTTGATGTGAGAGTTTTTAGGCATGTACAACTGAAATCCCAATAATTTGGGTTTTTATTTACTTTGGGCTGTAGATTTTCAAATAATTTATTGTTCAATAGTTAATGGGCTGAAACTTGGCAGACAGGTATCCGTCTGACTCTTTATCACACAATTCTTACTATTGAAGAAACAGCCTGAAGAAAAAGGCTTTTGTAAACATGATGGGAGAAGGAGAAAATGTAAGGGGAGGTAACCAGTATTTTCTCCTTTTCCCATAATGTTTTCTACCCAATCAAAGACAGAAATCATCATTTGGACTGCTTTAAATTTGTCGTCTGAACACTTTGACTTTGGTCAAGTCCTAAAGTATGTTGTTTGTAAAGAGTTAACTATTAAATCTTATCAAATGACAAATGATGAGATCTTAGAACATGATAGAAAGACTTTTGTAATTTTATTCATTAGAGCCCTGTACACCAATGTGTACAAAACAAAGTCAATTAGTCTTATCTTTAGGTGGCATTTGACCATTTTTACTATCCCATGTTTAAATGTCTCTGAGAAAAAAGGTGTTTGAAAACAATGTGGGAAAAAGAGAAAATGCTGGTAATCAGGATTTTGCCTTTTTCCCACATTTTTATACATCTGCTCATTATCTCACATGTCATCTGCAAATGGTTTATTTAGACAGTCTAATATAGACAGCAGGTAGTAAATCAAGTATTCAAGCCATAGCTTAAAATGTGGCTAATTTTTTGTTTTACATTTGCCAGATTTGCTCTCTCTGTTTTTTGAGCAACCAGCATTTTCTCCTTGTCCCATGCCCAGCAGGGTAGCTCAGCGGATAGCCTTTTTGACTTGTGACCTAGTGGTTGTAGCTTCGATACTTGGTTGCAGCAAACTTTCTTGAGTCAGTCAATTAGTGGCTTGGAAAGAAGGTTGTGTCAGTACTAGTGTGAGTCAAAGCCAGGAAACTCATGTGTAGGTGCACTAACCACTGTGATATGACCTAATCTGTCAAACTCCAATACAAGCAAATCCTTTTTCCACAACCTTCTCAGCCCTTAAAAACTCACACTTTAGTTTTTGAGACAGTAAACTGTTACTTTGTCATCTGCAAATACTTTCAATTTTTTTTCTAAACTTTTATCGTCTGATAAAACAGTGTGGATAAAGGAGAAAACGCTAGTCACCTGCTATTTCTCCATTTCTCCACAGTGTTAAAAAAATACTTTTCTGTCAGAATTCTTGAAACTCAGGACCATTTGGTGGATCATTAGGTATTGCAATCTCATCTTTTTTTCCACCAAAATAGATCTCCTATTTATGTCAGACATTGTGGATCCAAGTGCACGATCCAAGTGCACAATCTGTACAGACTGATTTTGCTCAAAGCTACCCACAATACACAAGTAAAGTTGTCCTCTATGTACAAAGGGTATATGTTGATTTTTAGGCCTTTTTATCAGTAATTTGGCACATGTTCCTGGCAGTAATTAGATCATGTATATAGATCTTGGCCTTTTGAACAACTTAATTTTTTTGAACCCTTTACTGCACAATGCCGACTTTTAACGATCCTTGGATAGACACCTTCTGAAAACATTGTGGGAAAAGGAGAAAATGCTGGTAACCAGCATTGTCTCCTTTTCCCACAATGTTTTCTACCCTATCAAAGAAAAATGGCACCATTTGAGCCACATTTAAATTGTTGTATGCAAATGCTTTCAATTTGGACAAGGCTAAAATTTTGTTGTCTGGTAAAGGGTTAAACCTATAGATGTCTAGGTAAATTAACCCTTTACCCAAATTGTCCCAGGTTTTCTAGACCCATGGAAGAAGGCTTTTGAAAACATTGTTGGAAAAGGAGAAAATGCTGGTAACCAGCATTTTCTCCTTTTTCAACAATATTTTCTACCATATTGAAGATAAATCTCATCATTTAGATGACATTTACTTGTTGTCTGTAAAGGCTCTCAGTGTGCCCTCTGATCATTGTTTTGTGTGGGAAAGCAGCCAGTGGCTTGGTAAGAATATTGTTCAGAGTACTGGTAAAAAGAAACTCCAAGAAAGCATTGATATGTGCACTGGCCTCTGCGATATAACTGAAATACTGTTGAAAACTGCACTAAATGCCATACAATCAATCATTTTCAGTGTGGACTGGTCCAAAATTTGTTGTCTGGTATTGAGATAATTCTTTGGGAAACAACAAAATTTTAGACTGGTCTAAATTTAAAGCATTTGCAGGAACAAGTTATATGTGGCTCATTTTCTGGATACAGTCTCTGACAGAGTAGAAAACATCGTGTGAACAGAAGAAAATGCTGGTTACCAGTATTTTCTTCTTTTCCTACAATGTTTTCACAAACTCCCACCAAAGTATTATTAAATCTCGGGATTGCTTTGTAAAGTGCTTAAGAGTGACATGACATTGAAATACAAATAAAAAGACATAAATATCGCAGGTTCAGGGTCGCTTTTGACTGGAATATCAAGCAATGTTTTGGACAGTGTAGATCCAAGATAAGACAGCACAGTCTGTGCAGTATGATCTTGATCTACATAGCTGACAACAGCACATTCTGCTCTATTGCAAGCAGAGGTAATTTTTGTGCTTCAATATTGTGCATGTAGATTATGGCGTGGCATGCACCTGCCATGTAGATCTCTTTCAAAATTTTAAGAAACAAGTTACTGGCTACAATGTTTTTTTTGTGTGTGTGTTCTCTGTAAACAAGAATTTTATTAGCATTTTCTTTGTGCTTTTCTGTAGAAATATGTCATTGGATGGGCTCTGTTTAGATTATGTTGAACTAATAACATACATTTTGTATAACTGGGATAAAGAGTTTTGCAAGTGTCTCTGTGATTACCTTTTACAAATTATTTATCACAAGCAGGTATTTTCTATTCAGAGCTACTTTAACTCTTTACCAGACGACAAAATTTTAGCCTTGTCCAAATTGGAAGCACTTGCAGATGACAATTTCAATGTTGCTCAAATGGTGCAATTTTTCTATGATAGGATAGAAAACATTGTGGGAAAAGGAGAAAGTGCTGGTTACCAGCATTTTCTCCATTTCCCACAATGTTTTCAAAAGGCTTCTTTCCCAGGGTCGTTAAAAGTCGGCATTGTGCGGTATAGGGTTAACTCTTTACCAAACAGCAAAATTTTAGACTTTTCCAAAGTTGAAGCATTGGCAGGCGAAAAATATTTGTGACTCGGACATTGAAACTTTGTATGTTGAAATGTAGAAAACCTTCTGGCAAAAGGAGGAAATGCTGGTTACCAGCGTTTTTCTCCTTTTTGCAGAATGTTTTAAAAGTCTCTTCTTTAGGGTCTGAATACACAGGATTGTTTTGTGAGGGATTAAGCATCTACCATTCATCTTTTAATGACCCTCAGAAAGAACGCTTTTGAAAACATTGTTGGAAAAGGAGAAATTGCTGTTACAAGCAAATTCTCCTTTTCTCACAATGTTTTCAATCCTGTCAGAGAACTTTAGCCCATATGCATCAATCTAGAATTTGTCACTTGCTTATTCTTCAAATAAGAAGATTGTAAAATGTGCCCTTTAGACAGGGTTAATATTTTTTGGAAAGATTCGACTCTTTTTTCCAGGCAACAAAAATCAAACTTATTGCAGATGACAATTAAGATGTGCCTCAAATGATGGAGTTTATCTTTGATTGGATAGAAAACATTGTGGGAAAAGGAAAAAATTGCTGATTACCTGCATTTTCGTCTTCATCCGTAGAGTGGAAAAAAGCATTGGGATTGTTTGGTAAACAGCGTTTCAGATGTTTTGGTTTATATTTATCTCAAAATATCAGAGTAGATTGGTTTTTGCATTTAGTCTGAGCAGTTTAGTCTGAGCATATGCTTTTAAGGAATTCTACTGGGCATATCGTCAAAAAAAAAAAATTGCTATTTTATCAAATTGCATTTTAAAAGCATTTTGATAAAACAAATATAATTATTAAATAAATCAGATTGCTTGCTTGACTTTTCATGTTTGTTAAAAGTTTACAAGTTTAGGTCCTCCAAACTGGTGTAGAGTATATTGAAGAAAAAAATTTAACCCTTTACCACACAATCCCATGTTTTTACACTAATGATGATAAAGGCTATTGAAAACAATGTAGAGGAGGTGAAAATGCTGGTTACCAGCATTTTCTCCTCCCATAATATTTTTCTTATCACTTGAGCCAGGATTAACTCTTTACCACACAATAAAATTTAAGACTGGTCCAAATTCAAAGCATTTGCAGACGACAAAATGAACATGACTGAAAAAATGAAATTTGTTTTGGGAAGGGTAGAAAACGTTGAGGGAAAAGGAGAAAATGCAGGTAACCAGCATTTTCTCCTTTTCTCTCAATGTTTTAAAAAGCCTTTTTCATCAGGGTCATTAAAACTCGGGATTATGTGGTAAAGAGTTAATTTGTCATCTGTAAATACTTTTGATCAGGGTCAGTCCAAACTGTCATCTGGCAAAGGGTTTCAACATTGATCTGTATAAACTGGTAGCGTTTTAAATGATTTTCAAATTGTTTTTGATTGTTCAACTGTTTGGAAGCTTTGTGGAGGTTTTCCTTAGCGAGTGGGAAAATGATCATAATAAAATGACTTTCATTAAAGTGAAATAGGCTGTGTTTAAATTGGAAATGTGTGAAATTAGTTTTGTTGAAGGGATTTAAACAGTGAAGTTTGTTTTCTGAATAGTTTGTATAGTTTTTGTTTTTAAAAATCTCGAACTATTTTGAATTGATTGATAATGTAGACTATTTTGTCTTCTTTGCCCTTTGCCACACAATCCCAATTTTTAAAGACCCTGAGGAAGAAAACTTCTTAAAACATTGTGGGAATAGGAGAAAATGCTGATAACCAGCATTATTATTCCTTTTCCTACAGTGTTTTCTACCCTTTCTGATACAAATCTCTTCATTTGTCGTAATTCTAATTCATCATCTAAAAATGCTTTCAATTTGGATCTGTCCAAAATTTTGTTTTCTGGTAAAGCGTTAAAGATAAATGATAAAAACAAAAGAAGACTTTTTGAAATTACACCAAATTTTTTTATATTTATCATGTCAATTTTTTGTCTGAAAATTTTATTTTAAAAGCCGTTGAAAAATATTATTGTATAAAACTAGAAGGTAAGATTTAACTCTTTACAAAACAATACAATTTTGGACTGGACCAAATTGAAGGCATTTGTAGACTACAAATTAAATGTAGTTAAAGTGATAGTTGCTGCCTTTGATTGGTTAGAAAACTTTGTGGGATAAGGAGAAAATGCTGGTTACCAGCATTTTCTCCTTTTCCCACAATGTTTTCAAGTGCCTTCTCTTTTAGGGTTGCTAAAACTTGGGATTGTTTGGTAAAAAGTTAATCTAATTCTTACTGTTTGCTATTGACTGATTAATTGTACAGTATTTAATGCCATTTTCAACATTATTTCAGTTATATTGTGGTGGCCTGTGCACCTAACCATGCTTCCCTGTAGTCTCTTTAACCAGTACTCTGCACGATTTTTCTTTCCAAGCCACTGGCTGCTTTCCGACATAGTCGTCGTGGTGACATTGGTCAGCAGTGGGAACAGTTTTCTATGAATCAGATAAGGTATCATTCAGTGGGGTCCATGTATTTGTTTGGAAAAACTTTGATGACTAACATGTAACCTTTTACCTTCCAATCCCAAGTTTAGACAACCCTCAAGGAGAAAGCTTTTGAAAATATTGTGGGAAAAGGTGAAAATGCTGCTATTTTCTTGTTTTACTAGTGTTTTCTACCATATTAGCACTTAAACTGCTAAATAAATGAAATGAAAGTTTCCACTCAATGGCAAAAAACCCAAATATTGCTATTTCAAACTTGATTTTACTGGAAAGAAAAGTACATGTACTGTGTTGGACAGTGTAGATACATTAACCTAGACTGCACATTTTTGCACCTCAGTCACACGTAGTAGCCCAGGGATTAAAGACAGGAACAAGTCTAAATGTTTGGCTTTTGGCAAAGATACAAGGGAGGATACTCCTTAACCTTTGCAATACGGTCAGAAGGAAGAAATGCATGTTTTAACCCTTTACCAAACAATCCCGGGCTTTCACGACCCTGTAGAAGAGGCCTTTAAAAAACATTGTTGGAAAAGGAGAAAAGGCTGGTAACCAGCATTTTCTCCTTTTTCCACAATGTTTTCTACCCTATCAAAGCAAGATTGCACCATTTGAACCACATTGAAATTGTTGTCTGCAAATGCTTTCAGTTTGGACAAGGCTAACATTTTGTCATCTGGTGAAGGGTTAAGGTAATGTAAGTAACATAGCACAATGTAACATATAGAAAGCCTGTTGAAGGTCTGATTTTTTCCAAGGATATCCTACTCTCATTAAAATTTTAGGAAGTGTATCCAATATCAGGATACAGATAATTTACAGTCTGATCTTGGTCTACACTTTCTTCAAAATTGATTAAAGTTATTTTTTCATTCTTAAGTCAGTGTGAGACATTGTTAGACAATAATAAGCATAAAGGTGTAGAACCAATTTAGGCCATCTGGGCTCATTATTGAAGAGTGGCTATTATTTTGGAATGTACAGAATTGTTGAAATTGTAAGGAAATAATTCTTAACTCTTGGAGAACCAAAGAGGCCAAAAAGATATCTTCAATCCAGAAATAAGACATTAGTAATTGTAATTCATTCATTGCCCCTGTTTTGCTTAATTTCAGCAAAGCAGACAGTGAAGATAATGTAGATCAAAGATTAGACTGCACCTGTTATGAGAGCTGATTTTGATTTACAATGTCTGCAGAGGCAACTTTAGTTATGAAAGGGGCTTTAAGGGGTAATCATTACAAAAATCGACTTTTCATTATCTGTCCTTGACTTGGAGGATCTCTGTTTTGTTTATCTGTTTAGTTATTCACATGTGCTTTCAACTGGTTTTCTCTCCCATTTCCTCCTACATAACCTCGTTAGCATTAAAGTTTGGTTTCTTTGCTTAACCACACAATCCCATATTCTAATGACCCTGAGGAAGAAGGCTATTGAAAACATAGTGGAAAAAGGAGAAAATGCTGGTTACCAGCATTTTCCCCTTTTCCAACATTGTTTTCTGCCCAAACTATCAAATCCCATCAATTAAGTGACATTTAATATGTTGTATTCAAAGCTTTTAAATGGAACAAGTCTCAACTTTTTTTCACCGGGTAAAGAGTTAACTCTAAGACTTTAAATAAAAATATAGTCAAAAATATTGTGCACCTTATTGAGACAACATGCAAAGTGGAAGTTTCAGATGCAAGGCTCAAAAGTCTGACTTGAAAATATTGCACACATGTGTACACTTTGATAAGATGATGTGCAAAGCAGTGGTTTCAGATGCCAGGCATCAAGGTCAAGGTCACAGCAGAATGTTAAAGGCAGCATACAATACTCTGATAACCTCTTTGGGTATATATTGCCCTGGTTTGCGAGCTCTTGTTAGGATGATATCAGACGATAAAGTTCAATGATGGAGGAGTAGTCCATGTACAATGTGTAGATTGTTCCTTATTCAGTTGACTTTGAAGGCTTCTTTAGCTGGGGTTTAAGGTGTTAAGCCTTAATATTTGTTGTCTTCAGTTGTCCTTATAACATAAGATAAAGTTTCTATTTGTGTATAAATCTATTGACCCTGTACCAAATAAGTCCATGTTCTAACAATCATAGGGAAGAAGGTCTTTAAAAGCATGGGCAAATGACAAATTATCTAGGTAAATATTAACCAGAATCTCATCAATAAGATAGAAAACATAGTGGGAAAAGGAGAAAATGCTGGTAACCAGCATTTTCTCCTTTTCCCACTATGTTTTCAGAAGCCTCCTTTCGGAGGGTTATAAAAACATGCGATGGTTTTGAAAAGGATTAAAGCCTGATAAAATTCAAAATGCTTTCGATAAAATGTCTGATAGCTTTGTATAGTTGAAGCATGAGGACTTAGGTAAACTTTCTCTTGCACGCAAATGTAAATCTAAGTTGTTTTCCTTTTACATTTCTCTGATTGCTAGCCAAGTGGGCCAAAGATGTCAAAAAAATTAGATCAGGCTGAACCTATTTAGATTCTTGCCGATTTTAGACACACCACTAAGGTGTGTAAGTGACCCAATGGGGACATTTTCGAAGGAAAAGAAATCAACGTTTGTTCGTAACAGTATTGAAGACATAGTGCAAAAAAGAAGCAAGTGTTTGCTACAGACAATTGCTTCTTTTACCACAATGTTTTCCAACCTATCAACTGCGGGGATGTTTAAAACAGGCAGTTATACTTTAACTCTTTACCAAACAACAAAATTTTAGACTGGTCCAAATTGAAAGGATTTGCAGATGACAAATGTGACTGAAATGATGTTTTTTGTTTTGGATCTGGTAGAAAACATTGTGGGAAAAGGAGAAAATGCTGGTTACCAGCATTTTCTCCTTTTCCCACAATGTTTCCAAAAGCCTTCTCTAACAGGGGTGTTAAAACTAGGGATTGTGTGGTAATGGGTTAATGGGTTTACAGCTAAATATTAAAGCTGACCTCTGAGAATACAATCCACTAAAACTCTGAAAGATTTCTATCTCATGGCTTGAGTAAAGCAGATGTTGTAGATCTTAGATCAGACTGCACATTCTACATTCTGTGCAGTCTGATGTCTATCTATACCTTCCATGAAATTCCTTTTCACCCAGGGCACTGAAAGGGTAGAGTGGGGTAGGCTGAAGATTGTGAGAGGCGGTCTGTGTAATGTTTGACTGAAATGTAAACTGTTGGATTGCAAAGCAAATAAATTATAAAATGTACATGGATGTTTTCAATCGATAATAAAGACTCAATTGTTGCTATGGCAAGGCTACCTATATTTCACCAAATTCTTAAATGGATGAACTGAGGCCGGAGTGCTGCACATTTTGTACAAACTGATTTAGGTTAATTTTATCCACAAAAGTTGGATTGAAAAAAATTGGCCACCTCTTCTTAGGAAGCAAACTGTTAAATCTTATCATGCTAAAGAAGTTTAATGAAACTTGGGAGTCAATAGTAAAAACCTGAATGTTGCTATTTCAAATATTTTTTTGGGGGAAAAATATTTTCTTATTGGACAGTATAGATCAAAGATCAGACTGCATGTTCTGTGCAGTCTGATCTTGATCTACCCTGTCTGCAAAAGATCAGTGATTCATGCTTAGTAGCCTATGGGTTAACTCTTTGCCACATGACAAAATTCATTCTTTTGAACATTAAAAGCATTTTTAGACCCAAAGAAGAAAGTACAGGCGCAAATGGTATGATTTGTCATTGGAACATGGAAAAATATTTTGGAAAAGGAGAAAATGCTGGTTACAATAATCTGTTTACTTGACAACTACATGACTGTGAACAAAGGCCTTTTAAAACACCATGGAAAAAAGAGGGGAAGCTGGTAACCAGCAATATCTCCTTTTCCCATGATGTTTTCTACATTTACAAAGTCAAGTCCATAATTTCAGTCTCATCAAGTTTGTTGTATGAACAAGTAAAAGATTTTGTTGTCTGGCAAAAGAGTTTATAAAGATGATTTTAATAGATCAGTAAAGATCAAGCAGTATATTAAACATAATACAATACGTATTGTTCAGCTTTAGATTGTAATGTGATATTTTGATTATTAATAAATATATCATGTATATATATCTACATTAATGAGATGGTTTTCTTGAATGAAAGATAGATTACCGGTAAATACTCTTTTGTTTTGACCAAATACAGTACAGTTACAGGTTTTGGTGCTTAACTGTTATCCTGCAAAATAAGTAAAATTTCATTTTCAGGCAGATAGTTAAAGTACAAATGTTGCAGTTTCAAAGTTTATTTAGGGGTAAAAACATCAACTTATCGGACAGAGTAGATCCAAGATCAGACTGCATGTTCTGTGCAGTATGATCTTGATGTACACTGTCCACAAAAGGTCAGTGAGTCCCTTCTACCAGTCTAAGGGCTAACCTTTAGCGTGCCCCATAAACCCAAGGATCTTTTTTTTACCCCCCAAATGAGACCCATATAAGTGCAATGCAAAGGTTGTTATTGTCCACAATGTCTTGGCAAAACAGACAGTGTAGATCGAAGACCAGACTACACATTTGTGCAGCCTGATCTTGATCTACACTGGCCACAAATGCAACTATAGATGTGAAAGGTGCTTTAGGAGTTAACCTGTTTGTTTTAGATCTTTTATGAACCCTTTACCGCACAATGCCTTTTTTTGACCATCCTGGGTAAGAAGCCTTCTGAAAACATTATGGGGAAAGGAGAAAACACTGGTAATCAGCATTTTCTCCTTTTCCCACAATGTTTTCTACCCTAACAAAGAAAAATTGCACCATTTGAGCCACATTAAGATTGTCGTCTGCAATTGCTTTCAATTTTGACAAGTCTAAAATTTTGTTGTGCAGTAAAGAGTTAAACAAGTTTGACAAGTTCGAGTTTCCTTCTGCAAGATACTTCAGATTGTGAAACCCAGGACTTGGTATGTGAGTGAAATAACATTGAAAGCAGCAAAACAAAACGCTAATTCATTAGCAATTTGGGGAGGCTAGACAAGAAAGCTATTAGATAAACATGAAAGATAAAATGGAGGTGGAGATTTCCTTTTTTAAACTTAATTTTCAGTTCAGGGTCCGTATTCACGAACCATTCTTAAGAACGTTCTTAGTCTTGTTCTCCAGAATTTTCTAAATTTGAAAGTTAAACAAATCATGATTGGCTAAACCATTTGGTTTAGCCCTATCAGAAATTGTGTTAGGTTCAAATTAGAAGATCTTGGAGAATGAGACTAAGAATGTTCTGAAATTATAGTGAAATTATGGACCAAGGATTATTGATCCTTGCAGTCTGATCTTCATTTACATTGTCCACAAAAAATACCTAGTCCTCTACTGCAATTGAAGGATCAGTATGCAAATAACATTGTGGGAAAAGGAGAAAATACTGACTACCAGCATTTTTTTCCTTTGCAAAAACCTTCTTCATCTGGGTCTGTGATTCTTTGATAAGGAATAAAATGACTTCCCAGGAACATAAAAAGTCTGTTAACCCTTTACCACACAATCCTTAGTTTTAACAATCCTGAGAAGTAGGCCTTTTCAAAACATTGTGGGAAAAGGAGAAAATGCTGGTAACCAGCATTTTCTCCTTTTTCCCACTATGTTTTCTAGACTATCTGATACAAATCCTATCAAATTGGATCCTTCTAAAGTATTCTTGTTCGGGAAAGAGTTAAGGACATTGCTACTGGTACCAAGATCAATTTTTGAAAGGAAGTCAGCTGGATATATTGTATTAACTCTTTACTAGACTACAAAATTTTAGACTTGTCAGAATCGAAAGCACTTGCAGATGACAATTGTGGCTAAAATGTGATGTGATGTATCTTGAATAGGATAGAAAACATTATGGTGAAAGGAGTTCCGGCATTTTGTCCTTTTTGTCACAATTTTTTAGAAAACCATCTTCAACAAGGATTGTTTGATAAAGGGTAATTGAGATTTCTCTGGAACATAAAAAGTATGTTAAGAACATTTCTAGTGCTTCAAAGGATCAATGTTTGAATGGACATCATGTTGGGATATATTGTGTTTAGGAAAGTGAATTTTCTTGTAATTTCGACTGGAAGGTTATGATTTTCTGTGACCAATTTTCTGTGTCCAAGGCATTTATATACACTTTATCAAGCAATCTCCTATTTTACTGACCGTGAAGAATATAGCTTTTGAAAACATTGTTGGAGAAGAAGAAAATGCCTTTAACGAGTATTAATACTCATTTAAAGTATTTTCTCCTTTTCCCATAACTTTTTCTAACCTTTCACAGAAAATCCAATTGTTTGTGCCACATTTACTTTGTTGTCTGCATAGGCTTTCTCAGTTTGGTGTCTTAAATTGTGTCAACTTACTGGCAAAACCCTTCCATCATCAAAGTATTTGTTGATGCCTTTATAAAAACAAAGTCTTAAAGTAACAATAAAGCCCAAAAGTGAACAAAGTGGGTGTTTAAATACATTTAAATTTATATCATACCATTTAAAAGCATGGAAACTATTGTGTAGATGACAATCTGTCATTGCATGGTCGGCCCAAGTGTTGGTTGCTGATGGAGAAATTAATTTCAAAACTAGGTTAAAACCTGCCAGGTAGCTGTGTCTTTGTTTACTTTTTGTCTGATTTTAAAATTCTTTTTTTCTGCCAGCGACTAACACATGTCCCAACCACACAATAACAGACTGTTACCTCCATCATATTTTCCATACTTTTAAATGATATGATTTAAATTTAAATGTATTATGGCACCTGCTGTGATATTTTGGCCTCTACTGGGCCTTTAATTCAAGAAAAAATGTGTTAAATTGAGATTTGCTCTAATTGACCTATTTCTCCATTTTGTCATTGTGCATCTGAGATCCTAGCCATTGTTTTCAAAGGTTTGCAAATTAAAGCGGGTCCTGTATGGCTAAGTGATAAAGTGATTGACTTGTGATCTGGAGCCCCCCAGGTTCAAGCTTCACTGAAGGTTTTTTATAGGAGTGTCCTTGGGCAAGACACTTCAGAACCCTCACCTAGTTCTGGTGAAAGCAGCATAAAATACCATTCATTTTGCAAATTAAAGATTAGACTGAAATATAACAACTTTTTCACATGGGTAGAAATTTAAAAGCTGTATTTTACCTGATAGTTTGGAGAAGTTATCGATTTATTTGTTACAGGTACACTTTTGATCAATTAATTGTTAGTTTGTGAAATCAATGGAAATTTTAAGGTAGAAAGACCAAAATATTGTGAAGTCAAGGTCAAGGCTGTATGGGCTAGAAGCTTTTAAAAACGATTATTTTGTAGATCTAAGATCAGTCAGCATGTTCTGTGCCATCTGATTTTGATCCAGAATGTCAAAGAAATATTGCTAGATCTGATTGTAAGGATGTGTTATACATGAAAGGCAATGTTGGATAGTGTTGATTATTTTAGCATTAACTCTTTCTCGACCAAGTATATAAATTACACTTTTTGATTGTTTATAAATATGGTTCACTGCAAGATGAAGAGACAGTTTGACCATAATCTAAAATAAGGAAGTGGACAGCGTAGATCAGAGATCAGACTGTACAGAACGTGCAGTCTGATCTTGATCTACACTGTCCTCAAAAGCTTCTGGTGTTGCCTACTATAAGGAAAGAGTTATTTTACTTTTTCTTCTGTGAACCCTCAGAGCGTAGAATAAACGCAACAAACATTTTCAGGCGAGATATAAGACCCTAAAGCCATGGTCACATTTACAGTCATGCACATAGTTGTCTGTAGTTCATTTCAAACATAGTCTGTCGTAGTGTTACTATGGTCAAGTAGGTTGAAGTATGTTTGAAGAAGTTTCAAAATTGACAAAAAGGGGAAACATAGAAAGTCTAAGTATTGAACTATGTGTAAGTACTGTCAGCTACATTCAACTGCGAGCAAAGTGGCTAGGGTTAACTAGGGTATCACTAAGTCTATAACCAAGGGTAACTACTTTACACTACATATAAACTACGTCCTAAGTACAGGCAACTATGGTTAGTTAGTGTCAAATGCGTTTAGCTATGGTAAAACGTTGTGACTGTGCCTGTATGGGTAAGCTACAGTCTTAATGTACTTTTGGAAGTTGATGAGCCAGAATTTGCTGATCGCTTATTCAGCCATGCTGCCTTTGAAGAAAAGATGTTTTTCCAAAACTACGGTCAACTACAGTACACACTAGGGTTAAGCAGGGTTAATCATGGTTAACAAAGGTCAACTACGTTCAAACTACGGTCACAGCAGGGTCAAAACACCGTAGTTAACCATAACCAATTTTTGAACATGTTAAAAAATTATGTACTTACTACGGACAAATCACAAGTTCAAACTACATTCATTACTATGTTGAACTACAGTTATCTACGTGTAACCACATTCAGCTACGATTACTACATTCAACTATGGCCAACTACGGTCGTTTCCCACTATGGTCAACTACGTAAGATGTGACCAAGGCTTAATAGAAGCAGTGTTTCAATGTTGTTTTGTCTGGAAATGTCTAAGCATAACAGACAGTGTAGATCAGAGATCAGATTGCACAAAAAAAAAGCATGTGTTGTGCAGTCTTATCTTGATCTACATTTGCCACAAAGGTAACTATAGTCAAGAAAGACACTTTGAGGGTAAAACAGACTATAATTTTTGAAATTTTAAGTACGGTAGGTTTTAGAAAATCCCATTGTGCAGAAACAATATAAAATGAATTCAAACGTGATTTTATTTTTTCCTCATGTACTGTTCTATTTTGAAATGGTCAAAGAATAGAACGTTATCTTTCCTGTGTGATAATATATACATGTAGCAGTATTTTTAACCCTTTACCACACAATCCCAACTTTTAATGACCCTGAGAAAGAGAGCTTTAGAAAACATTGTGGGAAAAGGAGAAATGCTGGAAACATTTACTCCTTTTTCCACTATGTTTTTTACCCTTCCTGAGACAAGTTTCAATTTCTTGTGTCACATCTATTTTCTCAACTGGAGATGCTTTGAACTTAGGCTTGTCTAAAATTTTGTCGTCTAGTAAAGAGTTAAAGTCAGAAAATGTACTTTAACCAAACTGTTCAGAATTTACAGAAAAACATTGTGGGGAAGGAGAAATGCTGGTAACGAGCATTTTCTCCTTTCCCCCCATTTCTTGTAATTTTTCTATCAATTTTTCAGTTGCATTTATTTTATAGTCTGCACATGCTTTCAATTTGGACAAGTCTAAAATTTTGTTGCTTGGTAAAGACTAAATAGGGCCCTTAACTCTTTACCAACAGACAAATTTTAGACTTGTCAGAACTGAAAGCATTTGCAGATCACACGCAAAAAGAAAGTACTATGACCAAATTTGCCTTTGAAAAAGTCAAAATTAGTTTTGGAAGAGGAGAAAATGCTGGTTAGTGGCATTTTCTCTTTTTCCCACAATGTTTTCAAAAGCCTCTTTCTTCAGGGTCATTAAAGCTCAGGATTGTGTTGTGAAGGGTTATGCAACCTGTTGTAAAGGAAAGTTATCATCGTTTATTGTAGAGATGTTGCCAAGTTATTAAAAGTTACCTTTTATTTGTATATCATTTGCTGTAATAACTTGTGATTTATTCAAAGGAAAGTTCAGGGATAAATCTGGATTTTAGCTTTGAGTTTAAAAGGTAGGTTTTTGTTAAGTTTTATAATATTGTTTTTGCTTCTTCCACGAATTATTCTACCCCTCACTGTGTCATTATAACTAACCCTGGTAGTGCTGAATGGGGATTTTATTGCTCATGTGTACCATGTGGATCAAGATCAGACTGCACAGAAAGTCTGTTTTTGAAACTGAACATTTTTACTGGCTTTAACCCTTTACCACACAATGACGACTTTTAACGACTCTGAGAAAAAAGCCTTTTGAAAACATTGAGGGAAAAGGAGAAAATGCTGGTAACCAGCATTTTCTCCTTTTCCCACAATGTTTTCTACTGTATGGAAGACAAATTTCATATTGTGAGGTATCTTTGATTTGTTTTCTGCATTTTCTTTCATTTTGGATGACCCCAAAATTTGTCGTTCAGTAAAAAGTAAAAGTTCTACCATCATACTGATATGTGATGACTGTTCCTAGCACATGAAAAGTTTAGACATTAAACTTTTGAATTTTCTGTCACTATTAGCTTAACTCTTTACCAAACGGCAAAATATTGGACTTGACCAGAATGAAAGCATATGCAGTTGAAAAAATAAATGTAACTCAAATGATGATTTCTTTCTTAAGGAGGATACAAAACATTGTTGGAAAAAGGAGAAAATGCTGGTTACCAGCATTTTCTCCTTCTCCCACAATGTTTTCAACAGCCTTCTCTCTTCAGGGTCGTTAAAATTCGGGATTGTATGGTAAAGGGTTAATTCTGTACAAAATGAGTTTTCATTCAGATCTTCAGAATTTGTGTGTTTTTCTGTTTCCAGGGGGACGGTCAAAGAGAGAGGGGGATTTACATCAAGTCAGTTGTACCACAGGGGGCTGCTGCACAGGTACGTCACTTTGCTATATTAAAATATGAGCCATGCTCTCACAAAAGGGGATTTAATGCATCTCTGTACCAAGCTTGATAGAATGGTCCTTTGACATGCAGAAAATTTACAAAAAGCAAAAAGTGATGACCTTTGTCAGCCTGCACAATCTGTGCAGTTTGACATCCATCTACTTTTTATTATCCCCGCCAAAGGCGGAGGGATATAGTTTTAGTATTGTCCGTCTGTCTGTGTGTCCGTCTGGGAGAATATCTCCAATACCATTGGACGGAATTTCGTGAAACTTTATATATATGTACAATAATTCATTCCGCCGAGACACTTTTTAGCTCCACTGGCCGAAGGCCAGCAGGCTTATGTCATGGCCTGTTGTCCGTCGTGCATCCGTCCGTGCGTCCGTCCGTCCATCTGTGCGTCCGTCCGTCCGTCCGTGCGTTAACTTTTTTTTAAAACGTCTTCTTCTCTGAAACTACCCATCCAATTTTGATGAAACTTCACAGAAATGATCCTGCCATGGTCCTCTTCAGAATTTCTTGAAAGAATTTAATTCCTTCAAAAACTCTGGTTGCCATGGCAACAAAACTGAAAAATTTTGAAAATCTTTGAAAATCTTCTTGTCTGAAACCGTAAGGCCAAGGGCTACCAAATTTGGCATGTAGCTTTATCTAGTGGACCTCTACCAAGTTTCTTCAATTTATAGCCCTGGGGTCAAAATTGGCCCCGCCCCGGGGGTTACAAGTTATACATGGGCTTATTTAGGGAGAACTTTAAAATTCCTCTTCTACCTAGCCATAGGGCCTAGAGCTACCAAATTTGGCGTGTAGCTTTATCTAGTGGACCTCTGCCAAGATTGTTCAAATTATAGCCCTGGGGTCAAATTAGGCCCTGCCCGGGGGTAACAAGTTTTACATGGGCTTATATAACAAGTTTTACATGGGCTTATATAGGGAGAACTTTAAAATTCTTCTTTGACCTAGCCATGGGGCCTAGGGCGACCAAATTTGGCATGTAGCTTTATCTAGTGGACCTGTACCAAGGGTGTCCAAATTATAGCCGAGGGTCAAATTTGACTTCGCTCCGGGGGGTAACGTGTTTTACATGGGCGGGCTTATATAGGAAAATCTTTCGCATCTAGCTATAAGGGCTAGGGCTATCAAATTTTGCATTTAGCTTTATCTAGGGGGTCTCTATCAAGGGTGCCCAAATTATAGCCCAGGGGGTCAAATGTAGCCCCACCCCAGGGGGTCACAAGTTCTACATGGTCTTATATAAGGAAACTTTAATAATCTACTTGTACATAGCCATATTTAGGCCTAGGGCTACCAAATTTTGCATGTAACTTTATATAATGGGCCTCTACCAAGAGGGCCCAAATTTTAACTTTGGGGGTCAAGTTTGACTCCACACCAGGGGTCACAAGTTTTACATTGGCTTTTATAGTGAAAACTTGATAAACCTGTGTCATGGATCACATATTTTACAGGGCCTTTTATTCAGCAAACTTGTTTTACATGACTTTTTATTGGGCAAGATTAAAAAATCTTTTTGTTTATAACCACACATTCTAGTTTCATATTGTAGGTCTGGGGTCAAAATTGCCTTCATTCCAGGGATCGCAAGTTTAACATGGGCTTCAAAATATTGTCACTTCAATTTAAACATTAATCAAGGGAAATAACTCTTTTTATGAAAGATAAAGTTCGTTACTATTTACCTCCCTTGATTATCAAGCTGCAGTGATACATGATTGGTGCTAGACAAGTTTTTTAGCTCCACTGGCCGAAGGCCAGCAGGCTTATGTTATGGCCCATTGTCCGTTGTGCGTCCATCCGTATGTTAACTTTTTAGCTCATTTGAGCACAACGTGTTCAAGGGGAGCTTTTAGCATTTGTTTCAACTCAATAAAAGAATTTTCAATCATACACCAAAACAAAAAATTATCCTCCACATATCTGACTGTGTTTACAAATTATGAAGTGTTCATATTAATACACCATGTCTACTGTTTGATGATGACTAGCTTAGAAAAAGTATTAATAAAATAAGTTTGAAAAAAAATCTTAGTGATTTATTATGACAATTGTTAGCACACATGTAACTCATTACCAAACGATAATATTTTAGGCTTGTCTAAATCGAAAGCACTTGCAGACGACAAAATAAAAGTGATTGAAAATTTGAAATTTGTTTTGTGAACAGTAGAAAACATTGTAAGAAAAGGAGAAAATGCTTTTCTAAAGCCTTCTTTCTCAGGGTCATCAAAAGTAGGGATTGTCTGGTAATAGGTTAAAAAGATATATTTCAAACTGAGATTGATGTATATACTTGCTTTTTACTGGCACTGAAGGTCCGTCCGTCCATCTGTCCGTGCGTGCATTAACTTTTATTTCAAACATCTCTGAAACTACTTACCCAATTTTGATGAAACTTCAAAGAAATGATCCTGCCATGGTCTTCTTCAGAATCCCATGACAGAATTTTATTCCTTCAAAAACTCTGGTTGCCATGGCAACAAAACTGAAAAATATAGAAAATTTTCAAAAATCTTCTTCTCTGAAACTGTAAGGCCTAGGGCTACCAAATTTGGCATGTAGCTGTATCTAGTGGGCCTCTACCAAGTTCCTTCAAATAATAGCCATGGGGTCTACCAAATTTTGCATGTAGCTTTATCTAGTGGGCCTCTACAAGGAGGGCCCAAATTATAGTCCTTGACCCAAGTTTGTCCCCACACCACGGAACACAAGGTCACCAGTTTTACATGGGCTTTTGTAATGAAAACTATCTTAAGTCATCATGTTACTAACCATTATAAAGACTAAGGCTATTAGATTTAGCCCTGTCTCATGGGATTCATGTTTTACAGGGCTTTTCATTGAGAAAAATTTGAAAATCTTCTTGTTTATAACATTCAAGAACTGAATTATTTGGTATGGAGCTTTATATTGTGGACCTCCACCAGGATTCAAATAATTATAGCTTTGCGATCAAAATTGGCTTTGCCCATGGATCACAACTTTCTCGTAGGATTAGATAGAAAAATGTTTGCATGTCCTCATGTTTGAAATCAATTTGCTGAATATTGTAATGTTTGGCTTGTAGTGTTTTTACTTAATAGCCAGTGGAGCGATACAGGGCCATCATGGCCCTCTTGTTTTTTTGATTCGATGAAAAATGGCAGACTGGGAGCGAATTTAAGTTACGCAGTCAAGTAAATTTTTCAGCGGGGGATATCATTTCAACGAAATTGCTTGTTGCAGATGCATTAAACTGTCATTTCACAGGGCATGGCTCATATACACATTAGTTGTGCTGTATGGTAAGGGGTTTTGATGCATGTGCAAAAAGTATCAACCCATATCAGCCTGCACAGTCCATGCAGGCTGACCTGGGTTGAAGCTTTTTGACATTGGGAAATTTTCCGCATGTGAAAGGGTAATTGTGTCATACAATTTGACTGGATTTAGGATCAAATATATGTAAATTGCACAAAACTCAATGGATATATTGCATTTTGAAGATGCGTTCAATCCTTTACCACACAATCCCGAGTTTAAACGACCCTGAGAAAGAAGCCTTTTGAAAATGTTGTTGGAAAAGGAAAAAATGCTGGTAACCAGCATTTTTTCCTATTCCCACAATGTTTTCTACCCTATCAAACACAAATATCAAAATTTGAACTTAATTCAAATTGTCATCTGCAACTGCTTTCAATTTGGACCAGTCTAAAATTTTGTTGTCTGGTAAAGAGTTAAACCTGTTTTCCCAGTGCATTGCTCATAAATTTTACCGACGGTCATTGTATTTTTGTACTGTTTAAAAATAGGCAACGACTCTCTGAAGCATTTTTACATAGGCAAATGTTCAAAATCTGCTTGTTGTGAACCATTTTTCATTAGAAGATAGAATGTCACAAAGGATACCCATTTTAAAACATTTTACAGACAAATTGCAATGTTCTTTACAGTACTATTTTGATGTGCACTTCCTGCATTAGTCTCAGCAGCCTAAGGGTTAACCCTTTACCAATCAACCCCTGGTTTTTACGTCCTTGAGAAAGAAGCCTTCTGAAAACATTGTGGGAAAAGGAGAAAATGCTGGTAACCAGCATTTTCTCTTTTTCCCACAATGTTTTCTTCCCTTCCCAAAACAAATTTCAATTTTTGAGTCACAGTAATTTTGTGGTCTGTAAATGCTTCTATTTTGGACCAGTCTAAAATTATGTCGTTTGGTAAACAGTTAAGTAGTACCAAAGCTTCTACTGCAGACTCAAATGAGATGCAAGATCAGATTGTATGGAGTTTGCAGTCTGATCTTGGATCTAAACTGCATGGTTATATGAAATACAAATGACCACAAAATCATGATATTTTAGCCAAGCTGGATAGCTCAGTCAGAAATGTAGAGGTTTTGAAACCCAGTGGTAACTGATTTGATTCCCAGTTGGGCAAAATTCTAAGATTGGCAGCAAATGCTTTCAGTATTCACAAGTCTAAATTTTTTCATTTTGGAAAGAGTAATACTTGGACAAACTGCTCCACTACAGTCAGAAAAATCTTTTCACTAACAAATGGTAAAAATCTGTCAATCTTTTTTATATGAAAAGCTGAAAAATGGGATTGCTTTTGTCAAAAGAAACGACATTTCTGTATTTTAAAAATAAGGGGGGGGGGGGTCTATTTTGAGCCAAACATTACATTATGGGCTGGACTTCCTGTCGTTCAAGTGTTTGGTATAATACCGTTTGAAATAATGTAAAAAGATTTCTTTCCTAAAATAAATAATCAGTGTAACACTCTGGCATTGAATACGTCTGATTGATCCCTGTACCAAGCCTTTTGTCATGATAATAGTTTGAAGCGGTTGACTGAACCCTCTAACTCTTAGGTTTCTAGGGGGGACTCTAGGCACTTGTGTCGATAGTGTACATCAGGATCAGACTGCATAGAATGTGCAGATTAATCTGTCATCTTTCTTGCCCGATTTTGTGTTGTTTTTTTTTTTAATGAAAAGAAGTTTAGAATCACATTCTTTGGCTCTTTTCCATTGGCAAGATATTTTTGTTTAACCCTTTACCACACAATGACGCCTTTTGACGCCCCTGAAAAAGAGGCCTTTTGAAAACATTGTGGGAAAAGGAGAAAATGCTGGTAACCAGCATTTTCTCCTTTTCCCACAAAGTTTTCTACCCTATCAAAGAAAAGTTGCGTCATTTGAGCCACTATGAAATTGTTGTCTGCAAATGCTTTCAATTTGGATAGGTCTTAAATTTTGCCGTGTGGTAAAGGGTTAATTCATTTAGATCTAGAACTGTAAGGATTACCTCTTTCCCAAACGACAATATTTTAGACGTGTCCAATTTGAAAGCACTTGCAGACAATAATTTTATGGAACAAACGATGGGATTTGTATCAGACAGTCTAGAAAACATTGTGGGAAAAGGAGAAAATGCTGGTTACCAGCCTTTTCTCCTTTTCCCACAATGTTTTCAAAAGGACTACTTCTCAGGGTCATTCAAACTCAGGATTGTGTGGTAAAGGGTTAACTCTTTGCCAGTTTACAAAATTTTAAAATGGTCCATTCTGAAGCATTTGCATATGATAACTTAAATGTCTCCTTTTCCCACTATGTTTTCTACCCTTCCCAAAACAAATTTCAATTTTTGAGTCACATTAATTTTGTCGTCTGCAAATGCTTCCAATTAGGACTAGTCTAAAATTATGTTGTTTGGTAAAGAGTTAATCGGATTGGCTTTTGAAAGGATAGGTGACATTGTTGATAGAAAAGAAAAAACCTGGTAACCAGCATTTTGTACCATTTTCCATTTTTCTATCAATGTTTTCCCAGGCAGTCCAAGTTGTTGATAAGTACAATATTACTTGGTTAAAGGGTTCATCCATTACCATCCAAACATGCAAATACAAATCTTTAGTCCCTTGCTGGATACAGAAAATATCATGGGGAAAGGAGCAATTGCTTGTTACAAGCAAAGAGACTTCGTTCCACCAAATTTGTCGGGGAAGGGCCAAATTTGTTGGGGAAGGAGGGGGGGGGTTCTGGCCCTTGATGGCCCCTCCAATACTCCTACACCTATGCTTATGCAGGTTCTTAGGCCTATATGAGTGCCCATTATAATTATATCAAATCAAACTTCTTCGACAGCTGAAAATAAAATCCACCAAAACTTACACAAATTTTTATAATAGATGCAAAACTGAAGCAAACAGATGGTGCAGATCCAAGATCAGTGTGCACCTTCTTTAAATTGTGATCATTACCTATGCTATCTACAAAAACCCCCAGTTTTGCCTATGGGGCTGAAAGGGATAGAAATGTAAACAAAAAGTTTAACTGTTGTGGTAGTCAGTAAAGGATCAACTAGACAGTTTGCAAGCCTTTACAGAATGACAGAAGTTCAAATCATTAACTTCAGAGACAAGTGATTGAAAACATGAAAACATGAAATTTTTCTTTCAAAGGATCAAAAACATTACCACAATGTTTTCAGTAGGCTTTTTACCTCATGGTTGTTAAAACTAGGGATTGTATGGCAAAGGGTTAACTCTTTACCAAACGACAAAACTTTAGACTAGTCCATATTAAAAGCATTAATTTTGCAAACAACAATATAAGTGAGACTGACAGATTGAAATTTATGTTGGGAAGGGTAGAAATATTGTGGGAAAAGGAGAAAATGCTGGTTACCAGCATTTTCTCCTTTTCCCACAATTTTTTCAGAAGGCTTCTTTTTAGGGGTGGTTAGAAGTCGGGATCGTGTGGCAAAGGATTAAGGGAAAGTAGGTGACAGTTTATCAAAAAGACCCAGGTTTAGCGTGGGTTTTATGTACATGTATAACTTATTCTCGAACATGCAAACCTGGGCACTTATAGTTAATTTGGGAAATGTTTTGAACTCAGACAAAGGATTATTGTATTTGCCAAGTTGGAATGTTGGGAAACCTTTTTCTCTTACAACAATGTAAGTTAACCATATTCTGTGTTTTTGAAACCTTTTACGAGATAATTAATTCCCAGTTTTTGTGACATTGCAAATGGCAGCTTTTGAAAACATCTGTCCAGCTTTTGTTTCTTCTTCTACAAATTGTAGGAGAAAGGGAAAAAAGCTGGAAAGCAACAATTTCTCCTTTTCCCACCATGTTTTCTACTTTTTCAAAGACAAATCTCATTACTTGAACCATGACTAGGATGTTGTCTGCAAATGGTTTTAGTATTGACAATTTTAACACCTTGTCGTCTGATAAAGAGGTACCACACAATGTCTTCAAACAACCCTTAAGAGGACAGGTTTTAAAGACAATGTGAGACAAGGAGAAAATGTGGGTAACAATTATTTTCTCCTTTTCAAATAATGTTTTTTACCTGCTTAAAGACAAATTCCATAATTTGAGACATATATTGTAAATTGTAAATATGTTCAATTTAGAGGAATCTAGAACTTTGTCATATGGTAAAGAGGTAAGTTTACTCTTTACCAAACGACAACATTTTAGACTGGTCCAAATTGAGAGCATTTGCAGACGACAAAATTAATGTGACCCAAAAATTGAAATTTGTTCTGGGAAGGGTGGAAAACATTGCGGGAAAAGGAGAAAATGCTGGTTACCAGCATTTTCTCCTTTTCCAACAATGTTTTCAAAAGGTTTCTTTAACAGTTGTGAAAACCCGGGATTGTTTGGTAAAGAGTTAAGGCTCATCTCTTGAACTATTGATGCCTTAAGCACATTTGTTGTCTCAGATAAAGTGACATATATTTTGATAGGTGCTTGCCGCCTTTATTGTTCAGTCTTGCCTTATATGTTGTGCATGTCATAAAACTATATTCTTAAACTAATTAAATGGTATTTGTTCAGTCTTGCCTTATATGTTGTGCATGTCATAAAACTATATTCTTAAACTAATTAAATGGTATAAATGTTACAGTGTTACCTTTATAAACACTATACCCTAAACATATTTGAAATCGTAAAATATATTATGAAACACCTGGTAGAACTGCCCAGAACTTGTGATTTTTGCTTGGATTTATTCTTACTAACAGCTTTTGGGATAATCTAGCCAAAACAGCCCAACATGTGTTCTTTACTTTCTGGATCAAAGTTGCAGGAAACAACTTTGACACAAAAAGAAACAAAGATAATCAACAATTAGACATAGATAATTGACATGAATAAGGCTTGATACATGAATACAGGTGGAAACTTTCAGGCAAAAGAACAAGTGATTTCTTTCACAGCTTTTAATTTTTGAACTATTTGTATAATTACAGGATGGCAGATTGCAGGCCGGTGATCAGCTATTAGAGGTAGATGGGAAAAGTTTGGTGGGACTCACTCAAGAAAAGTAAGCTCTTACTACTCAGATTTCGTTTGTACATGGAATAAACACAATCAAGTCATGTTTGCTCAAATAGAAGCTTCTGCTTACAATTACATAGCTTTAGGCATCTATGCTGACAACTACATAGCTTTAGGCAGCTTTGGCCAGTTTCCTGACAGTTTCATTGTTATAAGGCATGTATGTTGACAATTCCATCGCTTTAGGCATATAACTATGCTTTTACCTCCATGGCGTTACGTCCTCATGCAGACAACCCAGTAGCTTTAGGAATATATGCTTACGACTCCAGAGCTTTAAGCATACAGGTATTATGCTGACAAGTCCACAGCTTTAGGCATATATGCTCTTTAAATCTATAGCTTTAGGTACAGATGCTTTTAGCTTTATAGCTTTAAGCATATATGTTGATGATACCATCGTTTGAAATCTTTACCGTACAATCTTTAGTTTTTATGACCCTGGGGATGAAGGCTTTTGAAAACAAATTGAGGATAGGAGGAAATGCTGGTTACTAGAATTTTTTTCTTTTCCAGCAATGTTTTCTAAAACATTCAAAGCCAAATTCCATCACTTGAGCCACATTTTAACAAGTATAGAATTTTGTCATCTTGTCAAGAGTTAAGTATATATGCAGACAATTCCATAGCTTTAGGCAAAAATGCAGACAACTCCATACTGTTAGGCACATATGCAGACAATTCCATAGCTTTCGGCAAAAATGCAGACAACTCCATACTGTGAGGCACATAATTATGCAGACAACTCTATAGCTTTAGGCAAAAATGCAGACAACTCCATACTGTGAGGCACATAATTATGCAGACAACTCTATAGCTTTAGGCAAAAATGCAGACAACTGCATACTGTTAGGCCCATATGCCGACAACTCCATAGCTTTAGTCATAACTGCAGACAACTTCATAGCTTTAAGCACATAAAATGACAACTCCATAGCTTCAGGTATATAAAACGCACAGTATGATAAATGGAGAAATTGCATAACCCTTCACCTAACAGTCCCGTGTTTTTAGGACCTATGGAAAGAAAGCTTTGAAAACATAAAAAAAAAAAAAGGAAAGAGCTGGTAATCAGCATTTTCTCCTATTAACATAACCAGATTGCATATAGGATATCTGTTTGAAGGTAGGGAGGTATTACAACATAAAATCTGTGGTAGACATGATGCTTACTGAGTTACTCATGACTTGTATTTGAAAAAATTGTATTTTCATCAGATCTCTGGAGCTTACCTTAAAAATACTTGGTAAATAAAATAGACTTTCTTAATCTGTAAAAAGAGACCTGATTTAGTTAAAGGTTTTATTAGGCAAAATAAGCCTTATTCTCTATGATTGCCAGAACTTTGGATTATGTGGTAAAGGGTGACGGGTAGATGATATCTGTGTATTATGTTCTGTTTCAGAGCTGCTGAGTTGATGACAAGAACAGGGCACACGGTTACATTAAAAGTTGCAAAACAAGGAGCAATATATCACGGCCTAGCAACACTACTTAGTCAACCTTCCCCTATCATGCAGAGAGGTATGTTTCTCTATCGCTGTAAATCCTGTATTGAACATCTCTTGGTTTAATGACCCTGAGGACAAAGGGCTCTGTGAAAAAACGGTGGGAAAAGGAGAAAATGTTGGTAACCAGCTTTCAATTAGGGCAAGTCTAAAAAAGATTGTTGTTTAAGAAAGATTTAATCGGTGATAGGCTATTGAAAAACCCAAAGAAAAGGAGAAATGGCTGATCAAGACCATTTCCCCTCAGCCATTCTCCTTTTGCAGAATTACTGTCTTAACTTATCTGTTACAAGACCAGAGAGGTCACCAGAGCCTATTTTGAGTCTGCAACATGCTTTTAACTCTATCCAATGCAATCCTGAATTTTAACAACCCTAACAAGAACGCTTTGAAAACATAATGGGAAAAGGAGAAAATGCTGGGTACCAGCATTTTCTCCTTCTCCCACAGTGTTTTCTACCATTTTAACAACAAATTCCATTATTTCAGTCACAGTTGAATTGCCTTTTGCAAATGCTTTGAATTTAGGCTAGTCCGAAATTTTTCGTTTAGTAAAGGGTTAATATGAACAATTCTAAAGATATTTTGGCTCAGAACGAGTTAACCCATTAACCAACAATCCCATGAGGAATAAAGCATTTGAAAACATTGTGGGAGAAGGGGAAAATGCTGCATTTTTCTTCTTCTTCATTAATGCTGTCTAGCGTTTCAAAATGCATATCCCATCATTTGATGGAGCTACATTCAGTTTGTCATCTGCAAATCCTTTCAAAATAGACAAGTCTAAAAAAAAAACTGTACAGGTAAGAGTTAACTCTTTACTACACAGGAAAAATTAAATTCTGACTTTTCCAACTTAGAAATATTTGTAGATAACATTTATTAATGTGATCAAATGTAACAATTTGTATTGGAAAGGGAAAAAAACATTGTGGTAAAGGGAGAAAATCCTTCCCAGGGTAGTTATAACTCGGATTGTGTAGTATAGGGTGAAGACTGATGAATTCATGAAACACATGTTTGCAGTCAGTAAAAAAGATCTATTTGTAGCAACTTCAAGGATGTTTTGACCAAAGTATGGACAGTGTAGATCATTGATCAGACTGTCCTTCTTGTGCAAGTTTGTTGAAATACTACCAGAAACTTATTTATTGTCGTTAATCCTTTAGCGTACAATCCTGAGTTTTTGCGGCCCAAGGGAAGAGCGCCTTTTAACATTGTTGGAAAAGAAGAAACTTCTTGTAACAAGCATTTTCTTCTTTTCCTACAGTGTGTTCTATCCTTTCATGAACAAATGCAATTATATAAGCCAGGTTTAGTTTGTTATCTGCACAGGCTCTGAATTTGGACAAGTTTAAAGTTTATATCAGTGAATAAACAGTTAAAAGAAATATGGATAAACAGCATGAAATAACCCTTTGCCACACAATCTCAAGTTTTAACGACCCCTGGAGAAGAAGGTTTTTGAAAACATTGTGGGAAAAAGAGAAAATGCTGGTAACCAGCATTTTCTCTTTTTCCCACAGTGTTTTCTACCCTATCAAAGTCAGAAATTATCATTTGAGCTACATCTAATTTGTTGCGAGCAAATGCATTCAGTTTGATCCAGTCCAAAATTTCGTTGTTTGGTAAAGAGTTGGGGTTTTATAGGAGACAAAATGTGGAAAAATTTGAACAGAAAGAGAAGTTAGTCATTTATACCAACAAAATCTCCTTTCACAACAATGTCTTCAAAAGTGATCTACTTCAATAAAAAAAAAAGTCATGTGCATGATCTTTTTTGTTGGTATTGTAACAGGTGAAATCTAGTGTGAAAAACTTTCATATCATGCTCCAAAATCAAGTACGAATTTATCTCATTTCAGCCTCCCCGCAGAAAGGTCCTGCAACACCCAGTAAACAAAGACAAGGTGAAGAGGGACCGCCCCCTTATAACAACTTCCAGGAGGGTGATGGCAGAATGGGCCCAAGGAAGCCTCCTGACACCAGAACATTACCAAGGGATATAAGGGGACAAGCTCTCAGAGGGCCTGATAGCAGATCTTCTCCTGCTTTGAACAGTATGTTGACTTCTATGCCTTTCCATTGATGTTGTAGACCACTAGGTTAAGCAACTATAGTCAATCTGCACAATGGGTTAGTTTTGGTAACTGTATAATATGGCCATCTTCGATATATGCCCTATATATTTTTAACGAAACTATTTTCAGAACACAACATTCTGGGATGTGTGTATATTACAATATAGCGTCATTGTACCCAAGATAATTTGTTTCGGGGGTGGGGTGGGGATAAAAGAAGAGTCTCTAGAATTACTTCGAGAATCTGTTGGAAAATACCTAGGTTTATATTTACTAACCGTTCAAAATTCAGTTTTATATCTTATTTACAATATAAGCCATTTAATTGCCCAAGACAAAAAGTCTTGTGTTTCACACAAAAAGGAAAGCAAGAAGAGATGGCAATATTTTTGCAAGTACCAAAGCTAGGTATCTATTTAGGTATTTTCTGAAACCTTTAGCATGTTGATTTTTTAACCTTGTTTCAGTCCTGACAGATTCTGGACACAATAAAAAACTAAGGCGGAGACCTTCCAAGAGAGAACGAAGAAACACATGGCATTCAGGCTGTGTTTCAGAACTTATTAAAGATGCAGAAATTCGTGACAAGAGAGCCTGGGCTGAAATGACTTTTCCGGGAGCTCGTCTTGGTCGCAAGAAACCATCTAACTATATGTCAAGGCTTGAACTTCAACGCTTGAAAGATCACATTCCTTTAAAAGTGCTAAAACAGCTGGTTGAAGAGGCAGAACTACGAGACTATAGAGTCAGAGCAGAGAGGCTGACTCCAAAAGGAGAATACTTTGGAATGAAAAATCATAAAAAGGCAGCCCTAGTCTCTAACCATTTTTTTCGAAAGTTTATTGATCAGTATCCACGACCAGTAAGATCTCCATCATTACACGAACTTGTCCTGTCTATAGATGACAGTACTTTGGATGATGAAGATGATGACAATGTTTTTGACGGGCTGACAAGTAGTCGCTCTGAGCCGGGTAGAAGAATCAAAAGTGATTCTGAATTAATGAAAAAGTATAGTAAGTTTAGAAAAGCATGTGGTTTGATCTCTGTGGCTCTTAGGCATAAGTAACTTACTGTTTTTACTTCCAAGTTAGTTTACGATATTTCACAAGAATGTTATCAAAGTGGTCTGATGCTAATTCTTTTCTGTAGATAATGAGTTATCTATTTTTATCGTCAAAATTTTTGACTTGTGTAGATTGAAAGCATTTCCAGACAACAAATTAAATTGTAGCTTATAATGATAGGTTCTGTATTTGAAGGGTAGAAAACACTTGAGTTGTTGAAACACAGGATTGAATGGTAATGACTTAACTCTTACCAAAGGACAAAATTTTAGATCCAACCAAATTGAAAGACAACAAAATTAATGTGACTCAAAAATTGAAATTTGTGTTGGGAAGGGTAGAAAACATCGTGGGAAAAGGAGAAAATGCTGGTTACCAGCATTTTCTCCTTTTCTCACATTGTTTTCAAAAGGCTCCTGTCTCAGAGGTGTGAAAACCAGGGATTGTTTGGTGAAGGGTTAATATGTGCTGAACTGATGTCCTTCAAATTGATGTTGTTTTATTGCGGTTAGATTTGATCATTATCCTGCTAATTTTACGGACTAGCATATCCATTAATTTTAGATTTACTTTTTAAAGTGACAAAGGTTAAGATTTACATATGCAAGGGGCTATCAAAAAGTTCATGTACTAGGTTAAATATTTCGTAATCTGTTGTGTGGAAATATTTTTTTGCTATGTATGTTTAACAAAGAAAATTAGCTCTCTTTTTCAAATACATAAAAAAAGATTTTTACATATAATTATAAGACAGTTTTAGGTACCTTTGAAACTGCATTACAGTCATGCAGTATAGTTCCACGTCAAAGTGTAATGGTCATGATGGCAGGTGCCACATGAATTTGTTAAATATACTGAGAGTCTTGTTATACTTAGTTCAGTGTTTTTAGGTCAACTGAACACTAAAGTGCTATTGTGAGCTGTTGCAATCATTCTGTGACTGTAGTGTGTTGTCCAGTTGTCAACAATTACCTTGTTTGCACTCTAGAGGCCAGAGTTTCATTCTGATACTCATGAAACTTGGTCTGAATGTTTGTCTTGATTATCTTGGACTTGTTCCAAATTGGGTCATGTTGGGTCAAAAAGAAGGTAACCGGGTCAAGTCTTAGAAAAACCTTCATGCACTTTAGAGACCAAACTTTCTGTCCAACACTCATAAAACTTGGTCAGAATGTTTGTCTTGATAATATCTCAGACAAACTGGAAATTAGGTCATGTTGGTTCAAAACATAGGTAACTGGAACAAATCTTAAAAAATCTTTGTGTCCCTCTAGAGGCCATATTTTCAGTCTGATACTCATGAAACTTTGACAGATTGTTTGTTTAGATGATATCTGGGATGAATTCGAAATTAGGTCACATTAGGTCAAACATTAGGTCACTGGAACAAATCTTAGAAAAACCTTGTGTGCACTCTAGAGGCCACATTTTCAGTCCAATACTCATGAGACTTAGTCAGAATGTTTGTCCTGATGACATTGAAGACATGTTGGAAGTTGGGTTACATTGGGTCAAAGAGTAGGTCACTGGGACGAACTTAAGAAAGACCTTCTGTGCATTCTAGGGGCCATTTTTTCAGTTTGAGACTCATGAAACTTGATTATAATCTTTGTCTTGATAATATTTTGAACAAGTTTTAAACTGGATCACATTGGATCCAAAAGTATTTGGTGGTTTCAGTCCTTGAAAATAACAAACCTTGATTGCAGACCAGTATTGAATGGGCGTTGCTAGTTTTGACATCACAGAGACATTGTGAAATGCACACATCTTCAGTCTTAAACAATGTCTGGTCAACATGCTTCTCCAATTTCATGAAAATACTGACACTGAAAGATCCTGTTACAGTCGTAATACCAGGGATGTTTTCTTTTTCAAATTTGAACTACCTTTCATTCATATCATCATATTTAATGTTAGGTCAGGGCACATTTTCTGGTGAGCTGCATAATCTCACTCCCATCATTTTTCTGGTAACAAATAGAAAGGTTGTCGCTTGGAAAAGGATTGGTAAAAAACCACTTTTATCAGCATTATAATATATTTTCATATGGACAACTTTCAAATGATTCAAAGAAAAAAGGAATTATTGACAAGGTCAATACAAGAATTTTTTGATAGCCAAGGTATACTATAATTCTGGATTATTTTGATTTCACAAGTTAATTATCTTTAACAAAAAATAATCAGTGAACATGAGACTTTCTGGAAAACAATGTTGTTACTTACAGCAAAAACTTGCCTCTCCTTAATATGTCCTGCCTGATAATGTTGACTTTAAAACTTTTGCAGAATATGGTATGATGTGTTGTTTGCTTACTACCATTGCAGGTGAACACATGTCTGCAGCTGAACGCCTTAGGGTACCATCTGCTGGCAATCTTAGAGAGCCAGGTAACCAGTATCCTCCTCAGCCCCAACAGAGGCCACCCCAAAACCAGCCTTCTCATCCCCATGGTCACTTTAATAGGAGGGACAACCGTGATATGGACAAATCTAAATCCATTCCAAATTTACACATGGATAATTCAATGGACATGAGAGGCAACCAGGGTATGCGCCCTGCCCATAGTGTAAGTGCACTTCAGCAGCAACGCATGCCAAACAATGCAGACTACTATAATCAGCCTCATTCTCTTGAAGAATCTAGGAACCCAGACTATGAAAATCAACCTCTGGATCCAAGGTTGAGATATCCCAACACTAGTGTGGCACCTGGGTATCCAAATGGAATGCAGCCATCTTCAAACCAGTTCACGAAACCACAGACCATGAATATGCCCTCTAAGACCTCTAGCCCTGCAAGTTCTCGAGGGTCACAGAATTTCGAGAGGCCCCAGTCACAATATTTTGGTCAACAAGAACGTCCAGATTTTGGTCATGGGCGACCAAAGTCAGAAGAAATATCTCAGGAGAAGCTAAGAAGTTTGCAAGAGATGGAGAGAAGCCAAGGCTCTCCGCATGATCACAGCTTTGAAAATAGAGCCCCTAATTACAGCAATATTCGTCCACAACCAAACTATGCCAATCAAGGAGAAATCAGGAAGATGGATGTTGGCAATCTGCCAAGACAACCAAACTTTTACGAAAACACAGTACCTAGGCAACAGGAACCTATGCCACCATTTCAGCAATTACGTAGACCTCCGAGTGAAAGTGAAAAATCTAGACCCCCAACAGCCCCCAAACCAACAGTCAGTGCTAAACCCAACCTTCCATTGGTGCAGCCAGCTGAGATCCCAAGGTCAGAGGTTGATAACAGACAAACACAGCCTCATTTTTATAATCCAAGAATCAATGAGCCCTACAATAACTCTCCTCGTCAGAGTTTTGCCCAGTCTTCGCCCAACTCACACTATCAGAACACAAATTTCCATAATGGGCGGATGGACTCCAGATCAAAATTATCCCCTGGACAAGATCATTATTATAATAAGGCAATGGACATGCCCCCGCCCCCTCATGAGATTCCTCCCGAGTTGCCACCACCCCCTATGATGGAAGATCCACAAGATGATGACCTTCCCCCACTTCCACCTCCTCCTGTCACTGACTTCCGATTGGAACAAAAGATTCGGGAGGAGGAAAGCAGAATGTTTCAGCACCAGTCTGATCCTAGCTACAGTAACCTCCCTCCACCAAACAGCAGGAATCAGCCTTTATCAGTTTCTATAATGCAGACCAATGGCCAGCGCTCCCCTCAGGATCATTTCGTAGGAAACCAACCCAATTTAGGTGGTGACTTTCAACCTGCATTCAGTACTGGGTACCAACCTCCACATTCTGCAGGTTTCCAGCCCCCTCATTCTGCTGGTTTTCAGCCTCCGCAAACCCATTCATTACCACCACACAGTTCCGGATACCAGCCTAGCCATGATTACCAGAACATAAATTACCCAAACAGAAGCACAGAATCAAGTCAACCAAGTCATCATGCAAACTTGTATGAGACATATGATCCAAAACTACAAAATGCAAAATTCAGACCTGGAATACAGAAAGAAATCAAAGAACAAAGAGAAGCAATAGTGTCTCCATGGGACAGAGAAGAGAAGGAGAAACAAAAGAAACAACAGGAAGACAACATGGTGCGACTGCGGGACATGGAGATCAGTGAACTAGAGGCCCGACATCATCGTAGTCCAGCCGAGGAAGAAAGATTACGCAAACTGTTGTTAGACAGAGAGTTTCAGAGACGTTTACAGGAAGTTTCCAGTCAAGATGACGACGATGAGTCAGACGACGATAGATTCGTGAGTTGATATTATTTCTTGTATTACATGTTACGTTTTGAAAGTCTTCAATATCAGATAATTCAGATGTATTGCTTAGTAATTGATTTTAAATATCATTTATTTTTGGGACGATCAAAGTCATGTTAAACTGCAATGTTTACTCAATACAGTTGCTCATTCTTTTTTAGTCAGGTCTTTAAGTGGCCTAACAAACTTGCATTTTTTCTTTTGCCTGATTTTTTTGTGTGTGTGCAAAAAGTGTAGTGGTAGTTTTGATTGCTTGTATGAGCAATCAGATATGTTCCTACATCTTTTACTGCCTAAGATATTCCCTTCCAGCCAATACTTTAACCCTTCACCAAATAATGCCATGTTTTAACAACCAAAGAAAGAAGGCTTCTGAAAACATCATGGAATAAGGAGAAAATGCTGGTAACCAGCTCTTTCTCCTTTTTCTACAATATTTTCAAACTTTTTTTTTTGATAAATAAATCTGATATATTTAACCATAATGTAGTGTTTTGCCAGCAACTACTTTCAATTTGGAAAATGTCTAAAATATTGTTGTCTGGTAAAGATTTAATTAACCCTTTTTCACACAATCCCGAGTTTTAAGGACCCTGAGAAAGAAAGCTTTTGAAAACATTGTGGGAAAAGGAGAAAATGCTGGTAACCAGCATTTTCTTCTTTTTCCACAATGTTTTCTTTCTTTTCTTTTACAGACAAATCCCATTACTTTTGCCACAATTACCATGTCCTTTGGACATGCTTCCAATTTGGGTCTGTCAAAAATTTTGTCTTGTGGTAAAGATTTAATTAATATTTTGAAATTTTTACATTTTTAGGTTAATTTAGATCCACTATATTTTGCCAAAACATCATTTAGATACTGCTCCATTCAAAACTTCCTTTGCGTAATAAGTTATACACATGGAACAGATTCGTCCTTTTAGTTTATCTTGTCTTTTTCTAAATGTCGTCTGCTGCATTTTGGTAGTAGGAGGTAATGAGTTGACTTACTATCTTCATGACAGAAAAAGAAAGGATTGATATTTTTCTGTAAATCTACATTACACTGATAATTTAATGAATTGTACCTGTAGACAGTAGGAAGGATCAATATTCTGTGGATGTTTTGCAGATGGGCAGTCGCGCCACGTTGCAAGAAGATCTGGTAAAAACTCGAATGCGCTTGCAAGAGCTTGAAAAGCGTAGACAGTATGATGAGCTTGAGAGAGAGAAGGAACGAATGCAGAGGTAAGGTTTTAGAATTTGAAAATCTGGTAAAATTCAAAAATGTAATAGTAAAATTTAGAAGGTCTGTATGACTTGTTTTAATGACATTGTTGCATTTTTATGCCCAAGCCATAAAAATGGGGGCATACAGTGTTACACCTGTCTGTGTCTTTGTATGTGTGTATGTATGTATGTCCAGATATATATGTATGTATGTGTATTCAGTAAACAGTGCTGTTCGTGTCCAGCCAATAACTTCCAGGTGCATGGTCTGATTCTAAAATAATTTGGTACAAATGATCTCCATGGATAGAGGATGTCTCGTGTGCAAAAACCATGTTGCCAGCTCAAAGGTAAAGGTTGCAATGCAGGGGCATCTGTGTCGGTGACACATTTCTAATTTGAAAGTATCATAGCAGCTTACTTGACACATTACTACTGCTTTCAATGATATTTCAGCGACGAAATACTTATCTGCCTTCCTGGGTAGCTCAGTGCTTAGTGCATCTGATACGTGACCTTGTGGTTGCAGGTTCAATACCCAGTTGAGGCAAACTTTCTTTTCAGCAATTTTTCGCCTCTCACCTTTAATGCATGTGAGTCAGTTACTTGGAAAGAAAGTTGTGTCAGTACTGGTGTGAGAAAGCCAGGAAACACATGCATAGATGCACAGACCACTGTAATACGACCCAAGCTGTTAAAATGGAGTAAAAAAAACTATACAATCAAATACTTATCTCCTTGTCCTGGGTCACCCACAGGCACTGGGGCTGGGGAGAAAAAAATTGCCATAGGGTACTACTGCCATGTTGGATTTTGTGGGGATTTAACTTGGAGTGCCTAGGTTACAAAACTTATACCTTAATCCTTTACCAGACATTCTGGTGTTTTTAGTACTGTAGAGAAGAAAGCATTTGTAGACCTTGTTGGAAAGTGAGATAATGCTTCTTTTCCCACTTTCTTGTTCAGCCTTTCAGAAGACAAATCTAATTATTTTGACCACATTTTATTTGTTGCATATTATGTTTCTCAAAGTCAAGAGTTAAGAATGTTGTTACATTAAACAGGGGAATTCTTAAAAACAAGCCCTCGGCCAGTGTAAAGAGAGTATCTATAAGACAAGTGTCTGTTGGGTAGATATATTGTAAATATGTTGCTGCTTGACTTTGATTTTGGGGCATTGCACTGGTTATGGAATACACAGCAACTGGCAGGGCCTGTATTCACCAACCACCCATTGTAATATTCTCAGTCAAATTCTCAAGAATTTTCTAAAGTTTAACCCTTTACCGCACAATGCCGACTTTTAACGACCCTAGGAAAGAAGCCCTTTGAAAATATTGTGGGAAAAGGAGAAACCAGCATTTTCTGTTTTTCCCACAATGTTTTCTGCCCTATAAAAGAAAAATTGCACCATTTGAGCCACATTAGAATTGTTGTCTGCAAATGCTTTCAATTTGGACATGGCTATAATTTTGTCGTCCAGTAAAGAGTTAAAGATACACAATTTTTGACTGGCTAGACCATCTGACTGGGAAATGCTTTAGCCTATCAAAAATTGTCTTTCTTTCTAAATCAAAGATTGCAATGAAGAATGGTTGATGAATAGGGACCCAGTTTTAGTTATCCTGCACAACAAGTGTTGTTCGCAGGTAATCTGGAATCAGCGTCCGTCTCTCCATCTGTCCGTGAACATGCATCTAAGTGTATACATGTATGTGTGCCAAGTCCTACAGTTTCTTGCATGATTTTGAAACTTGCAATTCTAAACCACAGACTGTGAATTTGGAATATGCAATTTTGGATGTCTTGCTTTTAACCCTTTACCACACAATGACGACTTTTGACACCCCTGATAGAGAAGGCTTTTGAAAACATTGTGGGAAAAGGAGAAAATGCTGGTTACCAGCATTTTCTCCTTTTCTCACAATGTTTTCTACCCTATCAAAGAAAAATCATTTCATATGATCCACATTGAAACTGTCCTCTGCAAATGCTTTCAATTCGGACAGGTCTAAAATTGGTCGTGTGGTAAAGGGTTAAATCTTTAACAGATTCAATATTTTAGAGTAGTCCAAATTGAAAGCATTTGCAGAAGACAGATTAAATGCAGTCTAAATGTTCAGGGTTGTCATTCAAAGAGTAGAAAACATGGAGGGAAAAAGGAGAAAATCCTGGTTACCAGCATCTTCCCATTTTCCCACAAGGTTTCCAAAACCTTTCTACCATAGTCTTTCAAAGTCTGGAATTTCTTGGTTAAGCATTGAAGAGTTATTTCTTGTTGCACATAGACCTTTTTGTGGAAACAATTTTTGGGTTAGGTTTGGACATTTGCCTGTTTTCTCTTAGCACTAGTTTGGTATTAACTAAACCTTTTTGGCAGTTCTAGATTGTGCCTTTTAAGAATAAATACACGCTGTGTTACACACCTGCAGTAGATTATTTTGGAAAATTTTGTGATAAAAGGATTGGGTTTAAATGCTGCCACCATGAAATGGGGGGCATATAGTGTTACCCCTGTCTGTGTGTGTATGTATGTTTGATAAATAGTGGTGTTCTTGTCTGGCCAGTAACTTCCAGGTCCATCATTTGATTCTGAAATGATTTGGCACAAATGATCAACATGGATAGGCAATGTGTCATGTGCAACAACTGTGTTGCCAGTTCAAAAGTAAAGGTCGCAGTGCTTGTTTGAACCTCATCAATATTTGCTGCTATTATTGTGATAACGGGTGTTTCTGTCCATCCAGTAACTTTCAGGTGTATTGTCTGAATCTAAAATGATTTGGCACAAATGATCACCATTGATAAACATGTGGCATGCATCAACCCTGTCACCAGCTCAAGGGTAAAGGTCACAGTGCTTGGCTGAACTTTGTCAATATTTGCTACTGTTAAAGTGATGACAGGTATTCGTGTCATGCCAATAATTTTCAGATCCATGGTCCAATTCGAAAATAATATGGCACAAATTTGGCATCCGTTTCCGTGACACATTTCAATTTCTTTTTCTTAATGGAGTTTAAGGCTACTTTTTACAGTTTTTGTTTTGTGAAGTAAATGGGTCTTTCAGGTTTATTCAAAACACGTGTGCTCTCACTGTTCTGCGGTTTCTTGCCCAAGGAAAGTCCAACATTACGGGCATTGTGACCTAGGATTAAATCGAGATTAACTAATTATGAATACAACGCCTTAACTACAGAACCGACTGAACTGTAGGAACAGTTGCTTCTTTTTCATGCAGTGTTTTCCCACCTGTTTAAAAATAATGGTGTACTTTTCTTTAACTGTGTTAAATATGATTGTGATAGTTTTTAGTAGTTTGCACTGTAAGGAAAGGGGGCCCTAACTCTTTACCACACAATCCCAAGTTTTAACGGCCCTAAGAAAGAAACCTTTTGAAAACATTGTGGGAAAAGAAGAAAATATTGGTAACCAACATTTTCTCCTTTTCCCACAATATTTTCTACCCTTCCGAAAAGAAATGTTGGGTTTTGAGTCACATTTGATTTGTCGTTTGCAAATGCTTTCAATTTGGTTGAGTCAAAAAATTTTGTTTGGTAAAGAGTTAATGTGTTGATTTGGTAAGAGAAAGAAATAAACTGTATAATTAATGGTATGTTTTAGTCTCTTGTTGCTTTTATACTTATGCACTAGCTGTTCAGTTGGGAAAGTGATCATGAAAAGCACACATTAAATAAGAGCACCTTAGTGGCTTTTATTGATGGAATAGATCAAGAGAGAGAGAAAATAACCAAAATTTGAAATGCTTTGCAAGGGGAAAATGTTTTCTTTACGTTTGCCAAGGGTATACTGGAATCACCTGCTTGAATTCATGTGGTATATTTGATGATGCACGATTTACCATCATTGTCACAACACATTAGTTAAGCTGAAATAGTTGTTATCTGTAAAAGTACTTGGCAGTGATGTTAGACTTTTACTGTAACTTTTTGTTTAAAACAGAAAAAGCAGACTAGGTAGTCAAAAATTTCTTGAGTATAATTATCTTACAGAAATGTCCTGCAAAATTTGAAAATTAACATTCAGTTTTACATGAGCAGGGAGCCGTAGGGACAAGAAGTAGGTACAAATAGTGTTATGTCTAAATTTTTACCAGTTAGAATCTGTGTCCATCTTTCAGACTTGAGAGGCGTATGGAAATGTTTGAGAAAGAGAGGGAGGAGTCTAAACTGCGACAACAGAAGAGGGCAGATAGACAGCAGAAAGAGCAGGAAGATTATCTTCGTAAACAGAAGGTAACTTTTTCTCATTATCCCCTTACACAAACTTTTGCGTGTTTTTTTAGTGGACCTTGTTTTGAAAGAATTGGTATATGTACATCAGGAGCATTTTTGGCATAGCTGATTATAAAGAAAAAATATAAGAGTATTGTCATAACCCTGCAATGAAACTGCATCGTCATGAGAAAACTTTGACGCTTTCTGAAATATCTGTCCTTTCTTAAGATATTTAATTTAAACTCGGGTATGAAAAGGGGAACCCATACCAGAAGTGTAGATAACTTTAAAAGTATTTTTGATGCAGTTATGACCCCTAAACAACTGCAGCCTAGCGTTTGCAGCTGCACGTGGGTGTCTTATCCTTTAGCTTAGGTGTTTTGGAAGAAAATGCCAAGGTATTGTGGTAGCCCTGGCTTCGTTGTCTGTGTCATCGAGCGAAAACTTTGACAGGTTCAAAGACTTTGACATATTATTTTATCTCTGTTATTACTTAAGATATTTAGCTCAAACTTGGATAGGGTTTTGATTATTAAAAGGGGAGCCTATTTAACAAGGGCAGATTACCATCAAATTATTTTTGACATAGCTATGTCCCTTTTTTGCCTTCGAATTTTCAATGAAAATCAAGCAACTGCATTGAGGGCTGGCACCTGCATGCAGTGCTCTTGTTTCTTTTGCCACCATGTTTGCATGTGTATATTCCTGTTATCCCGAATAACAGTTGCTACAAAGGTATGAAAAATGTGTCTGTCGAATATGTTTATCGACAATGAAATTATCAAGCGAAAGAAAAGGATGCTCGGTTGCCATCTTGTTTGTTTACATACCTCTAGCAACGATGATGTCATCATAAGTCAGTGTTAGTTTAAACGTATTTAAACATTTATTTTATATCGATTGAGAAACAAGTTCCTACAACTTACTCTAATCTCGCTCGATTCTGCTTCCTGGGAACTACACCAGTACTCGCATCGAATGTGTGGGCCAATGAAGGATCCCAAGTTAACACCCGCTCCCGGGTATAGAACCCGGGACCTTTTGGTTACGAGGCCGACACTCTACCTCATGACCACGGACACCACACAAGTCAATGTTGAAAATTCCGTGAAAGCACGATAGGTGAACGAAACAGATTTCTTAACGCTTTCGAAATTTTGAAATGAACAAAATAAATCAAGGAATTTGATGAAACACAAACTTTTCAATGCATAGTACCAAATAAAAATATGAAAAATAAACCGAACATTTGGTTCCCGAATAACAGTCACTACAAAGGTATGAAAAATGCATCTATAGGACATGTTTATAGACGACAAAGTTATTAAGTGAAAGAAAAGGATGCTCGGTTGCCATCTTGTTTGTTTAATGACCTCTAGCAACGATGATGTCATCATAAGTCAATGTTAGTTTAAACATATTTAAACATATTTATTTTATATCGATTCAGAAACAAGTTCTTACAATGTATTCTAATCTCTCTCGATTCTGCTTCCTGGGAAATACACCAGTACTGGCATCAAATGTGTGGGCCAATGAAGGATGCCAAGTTGACATCCGCTCCCGTGTATAGAACCCGGGACCTTTTGGTTACGAGACCGATGCTCTACCTCACGACCACGGACACCACACAAGTCAATGTTGAAAATTCCATGAAAGCACGATAGGTGGACGAAACAGATTTCTTATCGCTTCCGAAATTTTGAAATAAACAAAATAAATCAAGGAATTTGATGAAACAAACTTTTCAATGCATAGTACCAAATAAAAATATGAAAAATAAACAGAACATTTGGTTCCCGAATAACAGTCACTACAAAGGTATGAAAAATGCGTCTATCAAATATGTTTATAGACGACAAAATTATTAAGTGAAAGTAAAGGATGCTCGGACGCCATCTTGTATACCTGTAGCAATGATGATGTCATAATAAGTCAGTGTTGAAAATTCCGTGAAACCATGATAGGTGGATGAAACAGATATCTTATCGCTTTCAAAATTTTGAAATAAACAAAATAAATCAAGGAATTTGATGAAACACTCTTAAACATGGGAAAATATATAAACAATATCAAAGTATATAATAAAAAGGTAATTGCACTTGTACATGGGAATATATTGTGTTGAACTCGTTTTTTTGGTGTAGTTGCCCTTGCAAGTTTGGCAACCCTACCTAAAGAGCTCAATCAACACGATATATTCCCATACAAGTACAATAACCTATAATATCTAAGTAGAAGGTCATCAGTTTCCTAAATAGCAACAACAATATTTGTAGGGGATCTCCGTGACCAGGAGGTGGAGGCATTGAGTAATTCAGGGCTTTAAGGTTGCATAGGAGTGCCTTTGGGCGAGGAACCCTTTAGACCCCCATACTGCACATTGACGAGCTGTTTCCATGATAAAACTGAAAGTGCCATAAAACATAATCAAAACAAATTAAACATTGTATTACAGGAGATACGTGATAAGCACAAACAGGAGATAGAAGAAAATATACGGCAACAGAAACTAGAGGAGGAAAAACTACAGCAACGAAAACAAGCTGAAGAACAGCGTCGTAAAGAAATGGTAAGAAAATTCTTTGATGTTTTTACTGAACAGTGAGCATTGTCTCCTTTATAACAATATTTGTTCCTTTCAAAGACAAATCTCGTGATTGTAGCAATACTCTGGGAAAAGAAACATTTACTGTATAAGTGGAAATTTTTGCGACATGGAAATATTTGCGATTTAGCATATTTTATTACAAGTATACCAACAAATAACGAGTATCTTGAATTCGCAATCATTTCCCTACGTAATTGGTAATTCGCAATTTTTTCAACGCATATATATCCACGTATACAGTAATTACTGCCTATGATAAGCAAATGCTTCTATTCTCTGAATTTTTTTCAATAGATACCAAATATTTTGCATGGTAATGAGTGAACTGAAATGTGAATATGCAGGTTATTTTACAAACAGAAAATCTCAGTTTTCTTATTTTGTGCAAAAAGAAGGAAAGCAAAAGTACAAAAAAAGGTACATATTTCCTGGTTGGCTCTGGCTTTACAGTATGTTATGTGCTGTTTTTTTTGTCTAGATTCCTGAAGTTAATATGAATCAGTTTTTCTATCTTTAACCCTTTACCACACAGTCCCGACTGTTAATGACCTTGAGGAAGAAGCCTTTGAAAACATTGTGGGAAAAGGAGAAAATGCTGGTAACCAGCATTTTCTCCTTTTCCCACAATCTTTTCTATCCTTCTCAAAACAGATGTCAATTTATAAGTCACATTTATTTTGTCGTCTGCACATGCTTTCATTTTGAACCAGTCTAAAATTTTGCCGTTAAAGAGTTAAATGCTGCAGTCCCAAATACCTTCCGCAGATGATTTTATTTTTGTCTTTCTGCAGAAAATTCTCAAATTACCACGACACAAGAAGAAACTCATTACAAACAATTTCTGCTTTTACCACATTTTCATGGTTACTCAGAACTTCAAAACTATCTTTCTGTCAATCACAATCTATACTGATTTCCCAACTATATTTTCAAAGTTGTCAGCTGCAATTTGTTTCAGAAAATAATGAGGTTTACTGGTAGTGAAAATATACTTGAGCCATGGTCTGGCAAGAGGAGGCCTATTGCATCTGCATGATCGATTTTACCGAGCAATTCACCACATATTTATGGATCCATAAAATCCATTTTGTCCATCAACAGGCTGAATTGTGGGTAGAATGTTCCTTGAACATGCAGAAAATTGAAAAATAGTAAAAAGGTTTTGACCCATGTCAGCCTGTGCAAACTGCACAGGCTGACATGGATCAATACTTTTTGCATATGCATTAAGCCCTGTTTTAATAAAAGCACAATCACTTATTATTGCAGGAAAAACAAAGGCTGAAAGAAATACAGGCTCAGAAAGAGGCTGAAGAGGCAGCTGCACGTGAACAAATTCGACGTGAAGAGGAGGAATATAAGAGAAGACAGAGAGCAGAGGAGGAAAGAAGACGACAAGAGGCAGAACGTGAGATCAGAGTTTCTGAAGAGAGAAAACGTTTAGAAGCTATAGCACAACAACAGCAGATGCAGAATCAAAATTCATATTACCAACAGTATGAAAACCTGCCTCCCCAGGGCTCTCCTAAGCATCTACCAGAAGCCCGTTTCGGTCCAACTCCATTTGTTCCATCTCCTCCCAATAGAGGTTCGTCGTACATGCCTGTTACACGAAGTGTTAACCAAGGTCATGTTGATGGTGGGGAGAGGTTAAACGATGGCTACCGTGGTAACAACCCTAATGTATCATCACCTTTCAGGTCAAGTCAGGAGAATATTCCCAAAAAGACAGTATCATTCAACCCCCATGTTAACTCCCAGTTAAACTCTGAGCCCCCAGTTTCGCCTTTTCAGCGTTCATACACATCCCCTGAACAAAACTTTTCTCGGACAAATTTTTCTTCGCCATCAGTGCCAGTGAATTCATTTAATGTAAATAATAATAACAATGACAAAAACAGTGTAGTATACAAAACTGAAGGTAATACGCCAACAGTGATTGGCTCACAGGAAATATATCGCGATCCTAGATCCCGCATCGAGGCCAAGATGGCCAATAAAGGGAAACAGAATGCAGACAGACTGTCGTTCAGAGATAAAATGAAATTTTTTGCTCAAGAAGCAGGAGAAAATACGCCGAAAGAGAAAGCAAGAGCATCAACGACACAGCGCAGAATCGAATCTCAGATTTTACATAATGGGCAATAGTGAAGCTGGCTGGGTTATGCACTTTCGTGATTTTTTTTTTCAGAAAAGAAAAAAATGAAAGTGAGAGAACAATTTCTCTTTATCGAAAAATTTAAAAAAAAAATTCAAAGAGAAACTCACTTTTATATTTTTGTGTTCACATCTTTCTATTTTTGAATTAATTTTATGTGCAGCAAGGAGTAACATATGACAATAGGAATTTAAGAGTCCAACAGGTTGACATTATAATGTAATTATGTCATGTTTGTATATAACAAATGGCTTGTTACACGCGAAAAGGGGCATTCAGACAATTGTGTAAAGTATCGTCTCAGATCAGCCTGCGCAGTGCGCGCAGGCTAATCCGAGACGGCACTTTAGGACTACATTAGATTTTGTTCTTTAGTAGACTTGTGCAAAACAGAAAATTACATAAAAACGGAAAGTGACGTTTCGGATTAGCCTGCGTGGACTGCGCAGGCTGATCTGAGATGACACTTTACACAAATGTGCAAATGCCCCTTTTCGCTTGTTGCAGGCCAGATCATTAGAATAATATTTGTTTTCTCTTGTCATCATATACTTTCTGTTCTAAGCATTTCCTTCAACTCAAAAGCTGAAGAAATCTGCAGTAGTTATGCAAACAAGAGATAACCCATTCCTAAATAATTTTGTGTTTTAATGACGCTAAGGAGAAGAGCTTTTGAAATCATCGTGGAAAAAGGAGAAAATGTTGGCTCCCACAATATTTACTACTTTCCTTTGAAACCACATCCCTTTATTTGAGCCATACTTTATTTTTTGTCTCCTAATGCTTTCAGTTTGGAAAAGTTAAAAATTTTGCTGTTTGGTAAAGGGTTAAAGGTTAGGTTCATGTTGCATACTGGTAACAACCCAGCTGAGTTTGACAAGAACAAATTTTACTCCTTTACTTGTACAAGTGTCTGTGGATGCCTTTGCGCCATTTGAAAACATTGTGACAACACAAGGAATTGCTCAAAATGAGCGATTTCTTCAATTTCTCAGAATGTTTTGCATATGCTTCAATCTTTCTCCCATAATTATAGTCCAATCATATAGTATTATGATGTAATAGATGAACTCATTATTTCATGAAATAAATTTGCCTTTTATGGAAAATATCTCTTAATATAAGACTTGTTACTAAAAGCATTTGCAGATGGCAAATTCAAGGTGGCTAAAAAGATAAAATTTCTCTTTGAAAGTGGTGGGAAAAATTGTGGGTAAAGGAAAAAAATGGTAGCTTCTTTTTCAACAATGTTTTCAAAAGCCTTCTTCCAAAAGGTCATTAAAACCTGGGATTGTGTGGTGAAGGGGGAACCAAGCAAGTATATATTGCATTTCCAGAGAAGGAAAAGATGCTGAAAGGCACCTTTACTTAGCAGCCACTTGTCTTCAGCAAGCACCATTTAAGTGTCCCTTAAGCGTTTTTCTTAAAATTGGTTGAATCTAAATGAGACGAAATTTTTGGAGCATAGCAAGAATTTTTTGTCACTGTTATTCTGTTATTTGTGTCTTTGTAACATTTTCATCTTGTAAAAATTACAGAAGGCATTTATTTTTGTATTATATCTGTATATAAGTAAATATGAATAACAAAAAAAAAAAACTTTTATTAACACATGGTATTACGGTCAATGTGATAGCTAAACGCGTTGTGTGGAAATCATGTGATAGGACGGAATTACACATTACCAAGAGGTTATATGATTATGATGTTATATTTTTACTTGATCACTTAAAATTGTTGACCTTTTTTATATGTATATTTGGTGTATAACTCTTTATTCAGTGACAAGAAAGAAAGCATTTGTAGACGACAAATTATATGTAGCTGAAATGGTGTGATTTGTCTTGTGAAGGATAGAAAACATATGTGGGAAAAGGAGAAAATGCTGGTTTTCAGCATTTTCTCCTCTCCCCGCAATGTTTTAAAAAATTTTCTTCTACAGGGTCATCAAAAAATGTAATTATCTGGTAAACCCTTTACCACATAATCCCAAGTTTTAATGACCCTGAGAAAGAAGCCTTTTGAAAATATTTTAGAAAAAAGGAGAAAATGATGGTTACCAGTATTTTCTCCCTTTCCCACAATGTTTTCTACCTAAGGACGAATACTGGTATGATTTGTAAAGAATTTGAATTGTCATTCGTAAACTCCATTATAGACGAGTCCAAAATTTTGCCATGTTGTAAAGACTAAAGAGTTAAGGTTGTGAACTCTTCTCTCTTGTTTGATATGTTTTTTTTTTTATGTAGAGCCACATAAATGGGTTCATGTAATTGTCAATGCTTTTATGCTTGTAGAGAAGTGCCCAAGTTTTTGCATTTGTCTTGAATTTCAACTCAATTCTATGTGAAAAAAATTTGTAGTCGACATTGTTACCAGTTGCCTCACAATCTGTGTTTCAAAAACCCTGAGGTAGACAGCTTATGAAAACATAGTAGGTAAAGGAGAAAATGCTGGTAACTGACTCTCTCCTTTTCCTACACTGTTAACAATTCATTCAAAGGTAAATCCCATAATTTGAGTCACACTTACTTTGTTGTCAGCAAGTACTTTCAGTTTGAACAAGTCTGACATTTCATCATAAGGTAAAGAATTAACGATCTACACGTTCACATACAGTTTCACTAATAAGATGGATTTCTGCCTTTCCTCATTCTTACTTTATCTTAACCCTGTACCAAACTACACATTCTTAAACTTGTTGAAAACGTTTGCAGGCAACAAATTTGACATGTCTCAAACAGTGAGATGGGCCTTAGAAAGGGTAGAAAACATTATATGAAAATGGAGAAAATGCCAGGGCTTCCCCTGCAAGTTTTAATTTTTGCGCCATCAAATTTGCCAGCTCAAAAAAGTTGGGGCCAGTAGGAGCCAACTGAAGTAGCCACAAAGTACATTAGACACTTCAGTTTATTGGCCCATGTTAAAGCTACTAAATCCATTGCTCACTATATTACTGTTCATGCTTACTTATGTTCCTTTATCCCCAAGGGTTTTCAAGGTTGTGAGCTACAGGGACACAGAAGTTGTATTTGAACAGTACGTAATACAGTGCTGTAATTCTAAAGCTGCAAACCAGTTAGAATTCCTTGAGTTTTAATGAAATTAAAGATGAAATTTGGCATTGTGTGGGAAAGGGTTTAATAAATCATTTCTTTTTATCTTAAAAAATACTAATTTTGTTAAAGAGTCCTTTTATTCTGGTCTTTTCTCTCTGTATGAGTGTCCTATACCTTCTCTGGCACTTGTTCCAGTGCTATCACTGTAAGTATAAGACGAAGTAGCCTACAAAGTGCCCCCCCCCCTCACCCCTACTATTCAACATTTTCATCTCATAAAATCACTCGAGTTTTTTCCTCATTATTAGACATGTATTTTAGCACCCACTTATTGTTTTATACATATATTTGGGTAAATTTACTGTTTGAAGTCATTATTAAAGCCAGAAAGATAGTCTGAAGTGCTTCTGATCGGACAACGTCAACTGACAATTTGTTGTGTCACGGGTTTTCACGTTTTTTGCGACGATCCATTTTTCATGTCCGTTAATTTTCGGAAAATTATTTCCACATGATTTGATATAAAATTTTCATTAAGGGTGGCAGCTAACTTCAAAATCTGTCATTTTACGCTAGTTAAGAGGATAATACCATTAACACGTTTTTCATTAATGACATTGATAAGTACACACAATAAAATGCTAACCAGTGAGAGGTAAGGCAGAATCAAGGGGTGGCTTTAGAAATTATGGGTGGTAACTAAATCTTGTATCTGGTTTCTGATTGGTTCGAAATTTCTGTGTGCACAACGGGGCGTGGCGAAATCGACATTTGACTGATTAGCTTTATGTGGTGTGTATGCAAGTCTGGTGTGTAATTAGACAAAACTGTTAATGATTGATTAGGTGTGATAAACAGTAATGCGGGCATCCTTCACACTTGAAACATATTGTTTTAGTCGACTTAAGATCTTGTAAGAATTATTTATAGGCATTTACTTGTCACCAGTACATTCGCCAGTGCTTCATTTTTGGTGCCATTTTTTCTTAATTTTCGCATTTGGCGACACTGGCGATCGACAGCAGGAGCCCTGAATGCTAGTAACCAGGATTTGCACAAGACATATTTGATGTGACTCAAACCATGACATTTGCTTTTGAAAGGGTAGAAAACATTGTTGGAAAAGGAGAAAATGCTCATTACCAACAATGTTTTCAAAAGCATTCTTCCCCAAGGTCGTTAAAACTTAGGATTGTATGGTAAAGGGTTAAGAAAATTGTAAGATGAAAGCCATCTGATATTCCTTTCCCCTTAGAGAGCTATATGTCTGAAATTTACCCCATTTTATACAAGTACAACTTTATGCCCATGCATTTTACAGCTTTTTGAGAATTTTGTGCATTTGCAATTTTCATTATGATTTTTGGACTAGTGCAGGAGTTAAGGCCTTCTTTCGAGTTCATACTTAAATTCACAGCTGGTTAATGATTTCCATATCAACAACAGGTAACAGTCAATACTACAAGGCAGATATCTGCCCCTTTCAAGATTTAATGGGATAACATGAGACTTGGAAATTGTAATTGTAATGTTACTTATGCACAAAGATAGTCCTTATCATAAAAGATTAACTCTTTACCACACAGTTCTGACATTTTAACAACTCTGAGGAAGAAGCCTTTTGAAAACATTGTGAGAAAAGGAGAAAATGCTGATAACCAGCATTTTCTCCTTTTCCCACAGTGTGTTCTGCTCTATCAAGGAAAAATTGTGTCAATTTTGCTACCTTTAATTTGTTGTCTGCAATGGCTTTAAATTTGGACAAGTCCAAAATTTTGTCATTTGGTTATGAGTTAAATTCTATAGCAATTTTGATCAGTTGATCCTGGTCAGAAAAATCATTGTCTGTTATGAAAATTTTAGCTGAAGTTAGAATTTACTTTAAAACAGAAATTAAGCCATAAAGTGCTGGAATGGACTTAAAGTTGTTGTTTTTTTTTACCAAAAAAAAAAAAAAGTTGAGGCAGCAATTTCTTTTTTTGCAGGTTGTCTTTAAAGTCTTTTTCACATACCACGATTTTAAACTTGTCTGAATTCAAAGCATTTGCACACAGCAAATTGAATGTGGCTGAAATGATGGAACCGGCTTATAACTGTGTACAAAACATTTTTGGTAAAGAACATGCTGGTTACCAGCAACTTTTTCCCCTTTTCCCTCAATGTTTTCAAAACTTTCTTTCCGAGGGTTGTTAAAACTTGGGTTTGTATGGTAAAGGGTAAACTCTACCAGACAAAGAAATTCTGGACTCCTCCAAATGGAAAGGATTTGCAGACAATTAGTTAAATGTGGTTTAAATTGCAGGATATGTTGTTGAAAGAATTTAAAACTTTCGTGGAAAAAGGAGAAAATGCTGGTTACCAGCATTTTCTCCTTTTTCCACAATGTTTTCAAAAGCCCACTTCTCTTTGTTGAGATTGGATGGTTTGGTAAAGGATTAAACTGGAGTATAAGTCAATTTATCATTGTAGAAACATCAAATACATGTATTATTATTATGTTTCTGTACTATCTTTACTTTAACTTGTACTGAAAAGGTTGTTCTTTGAAAGTGTATGATTTCATATCAAACAGTAATCACTGTTAAATGTACTGTAAAAGTGGATACTGTTGCTGGATGCAAATTACAAAATAACTGACTATACAGGCATTTCAATTTCTGTGAAAACTGCACGAGACGAACTTACATGTCTCCATTTTCCATTTTGACTTTGATGAAAAGTGTTTAATTGGCATTATTAATAGCCACGAGACTGGTGTTCTGGTTGACTTTGATGAAAAAAGGCACTCATTGATGTCAACAAGGGTCACAGTCAATTACTTCCATATGATTCAGTGTCTAGTTAAAATATACCATGATGTAGCTTTAATTTACACTAGCGGATATCTTCATGATTTTTATCAATAAACAAAAATCACAAAGAATTCCATGACGCACACATTTCCCATTTTACAGTACATGTATGTTTTAAAATGGTTGTGATTATCGATAACTCATATCAAATTCGTAAATTTCTTACATCCTGAAACAAATTTGCAGCATACGGCTTTGAAAATTCTCTTGGAAAAATTGGGACCATGCATCTGAAACAAGGTTTGATACAGGAATTCATGTGAAAATACTGTGGCAGAAGGGTAATTCGCTTGTCAAGAGCATTTTTAGCTCACCTGAGCTCAAGGTGAGCTTTTGTGATCTTGCTGTGTTGGTCATACATCTTGTGGTAGTCAACAATTACCTTGTATGCACTCTAGAGGCCACATTTTCATTCACTCATGAAATTTGGTCAAAATGTTTGTCTTGATAAAATCTTTGACCAGTTTGAAATTGGGTCCTGTCAGGTCTAAAGGTAGGTTACTCTTTACAGCACAATCCCTACTTTTAACAATCCCTACAGAGAAGGCTTTTGAAAATAATGTAGGAAAAGGAGAACATGTTGGTAACCAGCATTTGCTCTCTTTCACACAATGTATTCTACTCTTACAAAAACAAACCCTGTCATCCATGCCACATTTGAATAGTCATCTTCAAATGCTTTCAGTTTGGATAAGCCTCATTTTTATTGTTTTGTAAAGCGTGAACACTGAAACACTTTAGACAATTATCTTGTATTCTTTTATCTATTCTGATGTGTGTTTATATGTTCTGTACTTAAACAAAGCAATATGCCTTTTCATTAGAAGATTTGAAAACACATCAAAGAGCAATAAATGTATATACTGTACTCATATCTGTAACCCAACACATTGCAGAGCATTTTGAGGTCTGCTTAAGATTTTACCACACAATTCCAAGTTTTAAAGACCCTAAAGAAAAAGGTTTTTGAAAACATTGTGGGAAAAGGAGAAAATGCTGGTAACCAGCATTTTCTCCTTTTTCCCACAATGTTTTCTACCCTATCAAAGACATACGTTATCTTTTGGGCCACATTTAATTTGTCCTCTGCAAATGCTGTCAATTTGGTCAAGTCTAAAATTTTGTGGTTTGGTAAACAAGTTAACACTTACATTGCCAATGACAACTTCAGTAGCTTTGCGGATGAAACCAGCAGTCTGATCTTTGATCTACACTATCTGCTACCTGATGCAAGACTATGACCCAATTCATCTTCAATGGCAGTGGAAGTCTACTTTTAGACCTCAAAGTGGAATTTCTTGAGTTTGTAAACAAAGAGTTAAAAGTATTGCATACAAAATAGAGAAGGAATTTGAATGGATAACATTTAAAGAAGAATACTATTACTAGTATTGCATGTGACAAGCGATAGCTAAGTTTCTTTTTTTCTCATTGTTTTCATAAGTCTACCTATTTCAGGGAGGTAAAAGGCCATATTTGTTAAGCAATGGTTTATGTTAATGAGTTTTTAATGGCCAGAAGGGCTAAGAAATATTACTCATTTCTTTAAAAACTGTAATTCAGCTGATGAACATCTGTATTCCAAAACATTCCAGAAATTTCTAAGTGCCTTTGTGTTTTGATGCTTCTTGTTTTAGTAAGTATATATTGGCTTTCAAAAGCTTTCACAAAGGTAAAGAAAGGCTTGGTTATATCCTAGAACTTAACATTCAGTTGTAGATCTTAAAGTGAGGGAGGGAGAGAGAGAGAGGGGGGGGGGAGGGAGGGAGAGAGAGAGAGAGAGATTTTGATAAATTTATGGAGCTATTTCCTTACCTGCTACTGCTGTATTGTTTTGTCCACTAAAGGAAAATAAAATTTTGAATGTTAAAAAATATCATTAAAGTTCAACTGATATTAGAACTTTTGTATTTTCTGTTTTAAGTATTAAGGAGAGTTACTGTTATCTTCCATGAATAATATATCAGTAAGTGGAGGATTCATATGCAAGATATTGTGTCTATGCTAGTTTTCAGCCAAATTAAATCAAACCTTTCCCAAACAATCCAGACTTTTAACAAGCCCAGGAAGGAAGACTTTTGAAATCATTCTGAGAAAAGGAATAAAATACTGTTAGCCAGCATTTTCTCCTTTTCCCACAACATTTTCTATTCCATCATAGACAAATCCCATCAATTGGGACACATTCAGCTTGTCTTCTGTGAATGATTTCAATTGATACAAGTCTAAAATTTTGTTGTTTGGTAAAGAGTTAACCTTTTACCAAATAATCCTTAGTTTTGTCGATGCTGAAGGAAGACTTTTCAAACCATTGCGGAAAAAGGAGAAAATGCTGGTAACCAGCATTTCCCCTTTTCCCACAATGTTTTCTACCCTCTCACATTTATTTTCACATCTGCAACTGCTTTCAATTTGGACAAGTCTAGAATTTTGTTGTTTGGTAGAGAGTTAACCCTTTACCACACAATCCCAAGTTTTAATGACCCTGAGGAAGAACCCTTTGGAAAACATATTGGGAAAAGGAGAAAATGTTGGTATCCAACATTTTCTCCTTTTCCCAATATGTTTTCTACCCTTTTTGGTACAAATCTGATCATTTGAGTATCATTTTATTTGTCGTCTGCAAATGCTTCTAGTTTGGACCAATCTAAAATTTTGTCATTTGGTAGAGAGTTAAGTATTTTTTGTTTGGTCACCTTTACTTTTGATTGTAGACATGCTAGCTGCTTTTTTCATATATAGTGGAGATCATCTCCTTGTGAAGCCAGAATAATATTATTAATAATAAAGTAAAACATTTATATATGATTAATAATCTGACTTAGTTATGTTTTGTCCAAAAAATCCCTACTCTTCAAGCCTTTACCAAGATTTTATGATTCCATGATATTTTGCTCCACTGGTTGAAGGCCAGGGAGCTTATGTCATGGCCCTGTGTCTGTCGTGCATCCATCCGTCCATCTGTCCATCCTTGTGTTACTTATTTCAAAGATCTCTGATGATACCCATCCAATTTTGACCAAACTTCACAGAAATTATCCTGCCATGGTCCTCTTTAGGATTCTTGAAAGATTTTGATTCCTGTTAAATCTCTGGTTGCCATGGCAACAAAACTGAAAAATATCAAAAACCTTCCAGAAACTTCTTGTCCATAACCATAAGGCCTAGAGCAACCAAATTTTGCATGTAGCTTCTTCATCTTATGGACCTTTTACTAAATTCTTCAAGTTTTAGCCTTGGGGTCAAAATTGGCCTCTCCCTGGTCACAGTTTTTATAGAGGCTTATATAGTGAAAACTAAAAATCTTCTAGTTCCAAACTATAATTATGGCCTAGGGATATATATGGTTAAAAATAGCCAGTGGAGAGATACAGGGCCATTATGGCCCTCTTGTTAATTACCCTGAAGAAGTTTTACAAAGAATATGGGAGGGGGTATGGAAATACTGTTACTTACAGTACATTTTTGGTCTAGAGCTTAATGAACACGATTCCAATTTGAAAGCTGTTGCATACAAATATCACACTGTATCAGGCTTTTTTACATACACATGTACAAGATCAGATTGCATGATCTGTGTAGTCTGTTCTTTATCTCCTGTCCATTAACATCACCAAGGGTTGAAGGATGAAAAGAAGACATAACAAGAGTTGACCTGTCTTTCTCTTGACATCAAATTATTTTTTATATTAATAATTCCAGTAACAAATTAGAAAAATTGATCAAAGATTGCTATTACTATATATTCAGCTTGGCTGTTTTTGCACAAAACATCAAGTTATTGCCTGTCGCCATATGTGTGTGCATTGTCATACAAAAACTATGACATTTTACAATATCTCTCTTATCACTGCAGATATTGACGATATTTACTTCAAACTTGGACAAGTTGTTAATTATCAAAAAGGGAACCCATACAACAAGGGTAGGAAACCATCAAAGTATTTTTGACAAAGTTAAGCCCCTTTTTTACAGAATTTTCACTGAAAATCAAGTGCTTGTAGTTGAACATTGGCACCCACATGTGGTGCTCTTTGTTTGATACATTTAAACAAATTTTAATAATTTTTGTCGAGCCTGCTTGCAGTGGGTGAGACATAGTTGTCTATGTCGCTTTGGTGTATGTGTGTGCATGTGTGCCTTTGTCCATTCTCCATCATGGGTAGATGTACTATTTGAAACATTTGTTCAGGTAGAGCCAAGGTAAGGGTCACACTTCAAGGTCAAATGATAAACTTTTCATAAAAAGAGCTTGTCCGAGCTACAACTTCTACATTTATTGATAGATTTCAAAATAATTTCGCACAAGTGTTCTCCACTGCCATTTGTAACGTTTGTTCAGGTAATCCAAGGTCAAGGCCACACTTCTAGGTCAAATGATAAAAATTGTTATCAGAGCATGTCCAAGCCATGAATTCTACCTATCCTCATGCAAATTTGAAAACAAAGGGATCTGAAATAAGATAGGATGTGCATTGAGTGATTTGTTCCTTTTTTCCCCCCCAAGACTTAGTGTGGCTTATGGGGTTCTTTACTAACTACCCTATGGCGGGCTCAACATGTTGCCCCTGGGCAATCTTCTAGTTACCGAAAATCAAGCACTTGCAGCTAAGCATTGGCACCCGCATGCAGTGTTCTTTGTTTGATACATTTAAACAAATTTTATCCGGCTATGTCGCAACCAGCATAGCCACATCAAAGAGTACACGAGAGTTACAAGACAAATTTAGTAAAAGATCGTAACTGTGGCACTTCACCCTTTACCTAAAATTCCCATCTTTCAACAACCTTGATGAAAAAGCCTTTTAAAAACAATGTGGAAATGAGAAAATGCTGGTAACCAGCATTTTCTCCTTTTTCCACAATGTTTTCTGGTTATTCATAGACAAATCTCATCATGTGGGTTGTACCGGTATATGTCAACTGCAAATGCTTTCAATTTGGACAAGTGTAACATTTAATTATAGGGTGAAGAGTTAATGCAGACAAACGAGGCATGCGACATTTGTCTGATAATTCAACCTCAGATAATATACTGTATTTCTCCTAATAAAACCTCTCGGAAGCTATGCAAAACATAGATAGGGAGCCTTTATTTTGTACCCAATTTGCAAAGCAAAAAGTCTGTCCAATTTTGTATTTCTTTGTGTTTTAGTGATTGTTAAGAGGAAATATTAATCAAATTAGAGGAAATATTCATCAAATACTTCAAGTATTGTTATTCTAATCAACTAATGTACATTAGGTTATTATGATTTAAGCATTTTTCAGGGGGGAGGGGGGTGGGCGGGAAAGCTGTATTAGGGATGGCGCTTTTATTAGGAAAAATACGGTAAGTAGACAAGCACCAAAAAATTTTGCCTAATGCCTACCTCATTTGCAAGAACGAAAGGGAGGTAATTACTTTAAACCTTTACCACACAATCCCGACTTAACGACCCTTTTAAAGAAGCCTTTTGAAAACATGGGGGAAAAGGAGAAAATGCTGGTAACCAACATTTTCTCCTTTTCCCACAATGTTTTCTATCTTTCCCAAAACAAGTTGTATTTTTACAGTCACATTTATTTTGTAGTCTGCAAATCCTTTCAATTTGGACTACTCCAACATTTTGTCATTTGGTAAGGAGTTAACAGTCACATTTTCTTCACTTAAAGCCTTGTACGACATTGTATTAACTTTTTACCAGATGACAAAACATTAGACATTTCCATTTTGGAAACATTTGCTGACGGCATAGTAAATGTGGCTCAAATGTTGGAATTTGTCTTTTATAGGATCAAAACCATTTGTAGAGAAAGATAAAACGCTGGTAACCACCATTTTCTTCTTTTCCATAAAGGTGTTCAATTGCTTTCTACCTCAAGGTCATTAAAACTCGGAAATGTGTGGTTAAGGGTTAAGAAGTCATTGAACACCTTTATGGAAAACACCTTTTTCATAAAAGTCTTCAAAAGCTTTCCACCTCAAGGTCATTAAAACTCGGGGAATGTGTGATTAAGGATTAAGAAGTCATTCTTTTCACAAAGCCCTTTTGGCATCAACTATGAATCAGTGGCATGAACTATGAATCAGTCTTTATATTAAATGATCGAGTCATTCCTAAACATGAGCACTGAATTGTTACAACCAAGTCACAAGAAGTGATAACAGGAGGCAAATGCTACAAAGCAGATAATTGGCAAAAATACTCAAGTGCCGACAGACTGAGGCATCCAACATACCAATAAAAATGCTAACCTATGATATACCTGCACAAGCAACCAAACACTTTGACTTAAGTCTATCTTGTTAGCATTAAAGGCCTAATAGCGGCAAAAAAGAAAATCATCTTGGCATGTGAAATATAGCTATTTTAGGGCAAAAATTATTCTCTCTAAGAGATTGTATTGCAATACAAATTTCTTACAGTTTAATGAATGAGAATTACAAGGATTAATATTAATTAGGCAGTTGAGTGATAAAGGGCCATCACGGCCCTCTTGTCAATAACTATTGGTCTGAATGCAGTAATATTTGGTATGAGTGTTCCTTAGGGGGATCTCCTGAACCCTTTTCCGCATAATCTCCGGATTCCCGGGTTTTAACAATCCTGAGAAAGAATCCTTTTGAAAACATTGTTGGAAAAAGAGAAAATGCTGTTAACCAGCATTTTCTCCTTTTACCACAATGTTTTCTACCCTTCCCAAAATGAATTTTAGTTTTTGAATCACTTTTGTTGTCTGCAAATGCTTTCAAATTGGACGTCTAAAATTTTGTTGATTAGTAAAGAGTTAAAAGATTTATAACAGAACATTAATTTATCAGTCAAGTCATGGTAGCTCATTAGTAAACTTCATGGTCAGTAACCCACACTTTCTATAGAAATTTAAATTTCAAAGCCAATCAGAAGTGTTACTTTCTAAATGTATGAGAGTAATGATGCAATTTTGGTAGTTGAAGTACACTTGCCATGGATCCCACCTCAAATTGTTTTTTCAAGGATTGATGATAGTTTTTTTTAACCAGGATGCAGGATTCATTCCTTTAAGGTCTACAACCCCTTTCGCTTTTAGTGTAACATGGGATAAAATTTCTTGTTAGTTGATAAATAAGGATTTATACTGATATAATACTTTTGCAGATTTTTAACCAAACAGAAATTCATTTGATGTCTATCTTGAAATTATTCGTTGATACTTTTGTTAGTTTCCTGAAAAGGGAGTAATTATTATTTCCCTTTGTAATGAGAATATAGTGGTTTTAGATTTATATATGATAATTCTAAGCAGGAAAAAAAGAAAAAAAGGGCTTGGTTAAAGTTGTACAATAATACTCACTTTCAATCATAGCAAATTTTGTAGGATAATATTATAGTGGAAATAGCTGTTTTCCTTTAGGGGTTGTAGACCTTAATTGCTGATTATTGCCTCAAATTTGTTTCATATGTGGGAAAGCTGCTATTGTTATGAAAAAAAAAAAATACAAGAATGCATGAATGATCCTTTGGTAGATTGGTTTAACCTTTTACTGCACAATGCTACTTTTAACGACCCTAGGAAAGAAGCCTTTTGAAACCATTGAGGGAAAAGGAGAAAATGCTGGTAACCAGCATTTTCTCCTTTGCCCAAAATGTTTTCTACCCTATCAAAGAAAAATTCCATCATTTCAGCCACACTGAGATTGTTGTCTGCAAATGTTTTCAATTTGGATAAGGCTAAAATTTTGTCATCTGGTAAAGGGTTAAGATGTCTCGATGAAATCTTGATGTGTTGCCATGGATGTGGCTTATTTTCTCTGAATGGCATGAGCCCATATTTACCAACTCTTCTAAATTGATTTCTCAGCCTTCTAAATGTAGAAAGTAACACAACTTCTGACTGGCTTAACCATTTAGAATGGTAGGTGAATATGGCGCCCCTTTTGTGCAGGCTTACAAACTTTTCTCCAGACCTATAAAATTCAGAAGTCTTACGAGTTTGGTACGTCTGATCCTTGGGTGTATTTCAACAACATAAGATATTTTAACTTATTGAGGAAATCATTTATTGAACTAAAGTAAGATGAAAACACAACTATCATCTAATGAATAACATGTTTCTTATAAATAAATAAAAATATATGATGGACGGAATTTCTTGAACCATGTTTAGGTAAATATAAATCTACCTAACTGCAGGACTCATACTTTTATACACATACACTGATGTGAGAGAAGGGATTCTTTGGACATAAAAACCCTTTACAAAATAATTCTGTATTTTAATGACCTTGTGGAAGAAGCCCTTTGAAAACATGGTGGGAAAAGGAGAAACTGCTAGTAATCAGGATTTCTCCATATCCACAATTTTTTCTACCCATTTGAAGGCAAATCCTATCATTTGAGCCATATGTGATCTGTCATCTGCAAATGTTTTAGATATGGACCAGTCTAAAATTTGTCTGGTAAACATATTACTCTTTATCAAATGGCAAAATTTTAGGATTTTCCAAATTGAAAGCATTTGCAAACGACATATTAAATATTGCTCAAATGCAGCTATCTGTATTTGATAGGGTAAAAAACATTGAGGGAAAAGGAGAAAATGCTGGTTACCAGCATTTTCTCCTTTTCCCAAAATGTTTTCAAAAGCCTTCTTCTCCAGGGTCTTTAAAACTTGGGATTATGTGGTAAAGACTTCAACAGATTGGAGTCTATTGACTGTTGTCTTTTAATTACAATATTCAAAATACAGTAATTTACCTTCATTGTTCGCATTTTGAAACAAGCCCTTGATACTTGTAAAGAATTTGAAAACAAACTTGGGTAAGGGAGAAAATGCCGGTAACCATTTCTGCCTATTCCAACAATTTCTTTTTACCCTTTCAAAGACAAATCTTACCACTCAAGTATTGTTTAAATTATTGTCTGCCAATACATGTACTTTCATTTTGGACAGTTACGAAATTTTAATGTTTAGAAAAAGGTTAATATTGTCCATTCTAACACAACATCTCACAACAGAAGTAACTATTTTTATCCCCCTGAATTTCATTCTTTTTCGTAACATTTTCAATTTATGATTAGGATATAGAACAGTCTATACTCCAACTGTCTTGATCCAACGCAGATTGTAGACTGTTTAACCCTTAATCTGCTAAATAGACAAAATTAAACTTCCATTCAACAGTGAAAAACCCAAATACTGTGATTTTAAAGTTGATTCCACAGGGAAAAAAATACTGTATTAGACAATGTAGATCAAGATCAGACTGCATGTTTTATGCGGTCTGAACTTGATTTATATTGTCTAATAAAACTCCCCGAGTCACATCTAGCAGCCTAAAGGCTAATTATCTTAAAAGAAAGAAAAAAAAAAAAAAAATAGCGTGTCAACTGAATAAGAGAAGTTTTATTTCCTTATTCTGGGAGAAGATCTTCTCCTAATTCCTCATCAGCAAATTCGTCATCCATGTTTCGAACTTTAGCCGCAGTCTTTGGTCTTTCCATTTGTGGGCCAAGGGGATCGATATAGTTAGCATCCACTTCTTGCTGTCTCGGCTGGTACGATGATCCCTCTGTGTCATCAAGATTGGGTCTGTTTCTCTTTCCTCGGGTTCTACCTGCCGAACCTTGCTCAGCTGAAATCAGACAAAGGTAGTCAATTTATCCCACATGCAGTCTAGAGTATCTACAAAGTGGTACTGTATAAATACAGTCAACTCTTTCAGAATTCTGAGTTTGAAATGACCCTTAGGAAAAAAAAAATTTAAAACAATGTTGGCAAAGGAAAAAATGCTGGTACTCAGCATTTTTTCCTTTTCCCACAATGTTTTCTACCCTTTCAAAGCCGAATTCCCCCATTTGAACCATACTTATTGTCGTTTGTTGCAAGATAAAACTGGTGCCTGTAGTGGGCTATTTAGAATTCCTAAACCTGACAACCACCCACGTATTCTGTTGAACCTCAAGATAGCTTTGTGAAAACATTCTCGAAAAACATTGAGGATACTATCATTTTGACCTTTTCCCTCATTGTTTTCAGGTTCTTCATAGACAAACTCCATTATTTGAACTATACCAAATACTATCAAGAGGGACACAAATACTTTCTTTTGAATTGATTGTATGGCGTTTAAGCCATCTCTCAACATTATTTCACTTATATAGCAGTGGCCAGTGAACCTATCCATACCCACCTGGAGTTTCTGTTACCAATACTCCGCACAATATTCTTTCCAAGCCACTGGCTGCTTTCCCCCATAACCATCGTCGAAACAATAGTCAGCGGTGAGAGACGAATGAATCCTGTTGCCATGACTGTCATCAATCCTTGAAAAGAAACTGTCCGAACTGAGGATCGAACCAGCAATCTACTGTTCTCAAGTCCTGTACGCTAACGACTGAGCTACTGGGGCTCGGCTTTCATTTTGAAAAGAGTTGATAAGCAAATGGTATATAAATATACAAACCTCCCTCTGCACTCCCTTCTCTTCTCCTGCCACTACCTCTTCTTGTACCACTGCTAGCTCTCTGAAACATGTCAAACAGTGTATACTGACACGTTAATGATTTGTTAGAATGGTATTTTACACAGCATTAAATGATATTTTAGTCATATCATGGGATCAGCTCACTTGTTTATGTATTTCCTATCACAGGTACTATGCAAGGACTCTGCATTGCTTTGCCAAAGCACATTCACAATACCACTTTTTCCCTCCTTTTGCATGTTTTCATGCATACCCTGGAATTGAAGGTTTACTGATTTGATTTTCCATAATTTGCACCAATCTTTTCAAATCAAATAAAACTAGGTAATCTGCAAATTGCATTAAACATACAGTATAGCTAGGATTTACACATTTTTCAATATGCTGTTACATGTAGATGTGTAGGATCTGGCATGAGTTGGAAGATAAAATTTTATTAGATGAGTCTAAAATGTGTTTCAAGTATAGAGTTTCGGCGAGCTTGATAACATTTAGTGTTGACAAGTTTCGTAAAATTTTATCTGAAAAGCCAACAAATGTCATATTCTTTTTTTATCCAATAACAGCTAGTATCTCAAGAATAATGTGTATAATGGTAAGATTTATATGTTAAAACCTACATATTCATGAATGTGAATGGCTCATGGCTTTTACATAATTATGTGTACGTCTGGCACAGAAATAGTCCTAGCCAAGCAGACAAATAACTTTGATTTCAGATCTAAAAATATCATAAAGCTTAGCTTTACCACAATCTTCAATTTTGCAGAAGAGTTAATCTGGAAATTTGTTTGATAGGTTTTGTGAATAATGACAGGCATGAATAAAATGACATCACATTAGGCTCCTGTGACATCACAAAATCTTATCACAAAAGTGTATAAGATAGAAAAAAAAATTGTAATGGCTAAATCACAATGAAACAAAGGGAGGTACTGTTCTAAATTTTGATTAAAACACAATGAGCCATGACAATATATTCTGCACTGCTAGAAAATGTAAATGTGCAACTTTTTCCTTGCTGCACTGAAGGTTGATAAATAAATATCTGGGGCTTTAACTCTTTATCAAACATCAAAATTTAAGACTAGTCCAAACTGAAAGCATTAGCAGACCACCAAATAAATGTGACTCAAAATTCAAAGTTCGTTTCGGGAAGGTTAGAAAACATTGTGGGAAAAGGAGAAAATGCTGTTTACCAGCATTTTCTCCTTTTCCCACAGTGTTTTCAAAAGGCTTCTTTGTTAGGGTTGTAAAAAGTCTGGATTGTGTGGTAAAGGGTTTAGAGCATAGGACATCAATCCACAAATTTTACACATTAATAATCTTAATCATGCTCTGTGAAACAGTGGTTTAATGCATAAACCCATCTCAACCTGTGCAGTCCTTGAAGATTGACGTGGACCAAAACTTTTTGCTATTCATACATTTTTTGCCTGCCCAAGGACCATTCTATCTCATGATTCAGTGGATTGTTAAACAAAATTGGATTCCAATGTTCCAATATCATGTGATAATTTGGTATTATGTATAACCAGGATGCATTTAACTCTACCACACAATAAAATTTTAGACTAGTCCAAAATCGAAAGCATTTGCAGACAACAAATTAAATGAACCTCAAGTAAAGATACCTATCTTAGATAGACTAGAAAACATTGTGGGAAAAAGGAGAAAATGCTGGTTTCCAGCATTTTCTCCTTTTCCCACAATGTTTTCAAAAGGCTTCTTCCTCGGGGTCATTAAAACACGGGATTGTTTGGTAAAGGATTAAACCCCTTTTCTCAGAGCATCACTCATATGTGGCTTGCAACACGCGAAAAGGGGCATTCGGACTTTTGAGTAAAGTGTCATCTCGGATCAGCCTGTGCGTTCCATGCAGGCTAATCTGAGACAGCACTTTACGACTACATTAGATTTTGTTCTTCAGTAGACTTGCGCAAAACAAAAAATTACATAAAAACGGAAAGTGTCGTTTTGGATTAGCCTGCGCGGACTGTGCAGGCTGATCCGAGACGACATTTTATGCAAACGTCCGAATGCCCCTTTTTGTGTGTTGCAGGCCATGTAACAGTACATGGGGTTACCTGTTCTTTCAACTCTTTAGCTTTTTCTGCCTTTTTCAATTTTGTTGCATACTCCTGTGCCTCTTTCAAACCCAAATCGGAACAGATTCTCACCAGGAATTTCAGACCTATAGTATAGAATAAGAAATATAAAACACTATTAGAGAAACAGATGAGAGGAATACTCTGTGATTCAAGGAGCATAGCTTTAGCCATTTCCAAAAGCCTATGTTGAGGGCACTAATTACCATGGTCTTATCCAGATAATTTTTATGAGTATCAACAATGTGGATTTTATTCATAATAATGCTTTTAGTGTTCAATTACATCCACATATCTATACCTCTATACCCATCCTTTAGTTCATAAAGTAATATGCATTAGAAATATTAAATGCTGTTCTAATCCTATAAATACAAATTCTACAATTCCTTTCCCACATTTCAATAAGTATTTTCTTTCCTTAACACATTTGTTACTTTAACCAGGCTTTAGTTATTCTAAAATAAGTATGGACAGAAACTTTGATAATGCATATTATAAGGATAATGCATATCATACTTACACTCCACATTATCTGGGAATTTTCTGTGAATAAATTTATAGGTTTCCAAAGCCTGCTGATAATTTCCACTCCGCCGGTGACAACTTGCTATCATTAAATGCCACTTCACCTGATTTGGCCTGCAAAACCAAAGATTTGTCACTACAGTTACATTCCTTCAAATGACACTAGCCATGTTCTGTGTAATGACCAACTGAACCATGAGGTAGACTGATCCTTTGACATGTTGAAAATTTACCAAAAGCAAAAAGTTTCGGCCCAGGTCAGAGTTGATCTTTTTGAAGATGCATTAAGCCCCCTTTTCACAGAGCATGGCTCACATACTTTCATCATTGTGTAGTTTTTGCTGGAACTTAAAATCAACATTATTATGAGTATTCAAACAGAATAAGCAGGCGTATCACTTCTTTCTCAACTAAGGGGGGGGGGGGGCGCGACAGCAATCTTGGGGTAGAGCATTTGCCTCTGACATCAAAGGTTCTGAGTTCAAATTCTAAGATGAGCAGGGTCTGCCTTTGGAGCCACTAACATCATTATGTACTTACTAATTAAAGTTTCCAGAAAACAATCATACAGATTCATTAACCCTTATCCTGCTAAATAAGTGAAATAAAACTTTCAAGCCAATAGCAAAACTTTGGGTTTCTCCTTATCCAACAGTATAGAGCCAAAATCAGGCTGCATGTTCTGTGCAGTCTGATCTTGGTCTACACTATCTGAAAAAGGAGCTTAAATCATGCTTAGCAGCCTAAGGGTTGACAAGTATGAACTTGCTTCACAATCCATGTAAAAATAAATAGGATGAAAAAATTTTTATACACTATATACATACCTATAGATTATTTCACTGACCATCTCTTTTGACCCTTTACTAAAGAATCCTAGGCTTTCAGAACCCTGAGACAGACAGGTTTCAAAAACATTGTGGAAAATAGAGAAAAAGCAGGTTACCAGCAAGTTTTCCTTTTCCCACCATGTTTTCTAATCAAACAAAAATTCTTTAACTTGAGTAAGCAAGCCATTATATACTTATGGGTCCATAATATCCAATTTTTTAACAACTGAATTATGAGATAGACTGGTCCTTGGTCACACAGAAAATTGAGCAATGGTCATATATTAAAGTTTTACACAAAAATAGCTGTAAAACATTGCAACAAAAGGTTTTGAGGCAACACAAAAATCACCCATCACAAGCAACCTCTCTGTTTGTCATAAAGAGTTTAAAATTCCTCTGTGACTGTAACAGGTAAAATATACTTACTGAACAATAGCAGCCCTCTCAAAATAATGAACGGCTTTTTCACAAAATTTGGAATCTATATAGTAAGCTCCCAGCCACTCTATTACCGGTATATTGGATGGAAAGTATCTGTAGGACTGGAATAACAAAATAAGTAACATGTTCACAAAGGCCACTAAATATTACTACACAAGCTTTCTCATAGACAGGTGATTGCATAATGCAGATCAAACGTAATGCTTAAAGCTCCCAGAGGAGCTTTTAGCAATACTTTCGAGCTACATTAAACTGTCACCTGTCTTAAGAGGCCACCATGCCTTTTGATGAAAGCCTGGCAGCTTTTATCCTTGTTTTGCAATTAATTTCATAGCCAGCAACTAACACACGGACTGACCATACAATAACAGATTGTCATTTTGACAATTATTTCCAAACTTTTAAGTGATGTGATTTAAATCTAATTACATTTTACAACCCGCTTTGTTTACTTTTGGTAGCTTACATTACTTAAACAACAAAGTAAATTTCTTTCATAATAACAGAGACATAAGAAAATGCCCAAAGTTTTGCACTATCATGGCTCAGAAAACAAGAGGCCTATGATAAAACCTCTTTGTTTTTTCAGAAAACCACCAATCTGATCTTTGGGATATGTGTAAGAGCAAGAAATATAAATGCCATAATGTTTTCACATTTATACATATATAAAGTCTACACCAGATGACAACTAAAGCATTTTGCAGACAACCAATACCATGTACCTAACTTATGCAATGTGACTTTGAAGTGGTAGAAAAAACTGTGTCAAAAGGAGGAAAAACTGGCTACTGGCATTTTCTCTTTTTGTCACAATGTTTTTAAAAGACTTCTTCACCATGGTCCCGAAAAAATGGGATCTTTAAATGAACGGTCAAATCTTTTTGAAACTACAAAATTTAAAATTTGTCCAAATTGAAAGCATTTACAAGTCTTATTTGAAATTTGTTTTGGGAAGGGTAGAAAACAGTCTGGGAAAAGGAGAAAATGCTGGTTACCAGCATTTTTTCCTTCTTCCACACTGTTTTCAAATCCTGTCTTTCTCAGGGTTGTAAGGGTTGTTAAAATGTGGGACTGTGTGGTGAAGGGTTAACAATATTACTTACATCATAATAGTACTGGAATGCCTGTGACTTGTCTCCATCATTGTCATATATCTCTCCTGTTTTAGCTAAGACACTACAGTCTGTGGGGACAACACCTATCAACTGCATAAACCTGGAATTATGAAATTTAATGAGTAGAGATAACAAAGCCTGCATTAGAAAGCCTCAAGGCTGTGTCTTTATCTTGACAATCTTTGTCAAATCAAATGTAGAAAGGGTATATGTAGCCAGGTTAAGTATTTAAGTATATTATGGTGCTTGTAAAACCTTGCTACAGAGCTCACTTAACTCTTTACTAAATGACAAATTTTTGGATTGGACCAAATTCAAAACATCTGCAGACAACAAATTAAATCTTGATAATATGATGATTTCTGACTTTGATAGGGTAGAAAATATTGTGGGAAAAGGAGAAAATGCTGGTTACCACAGTCTTTCCCTCCAATGTTTATCCACTGTGATATTTTCTAAAATTTCTGGTAGGTCTAGATCATATAGGTGCAGTAAAGAGTTAAAATACAAGAGAAAAATGTCTATCTTCTCTTACCATTCTGTAGCTTGAGCTGAATCTTCAAGTTGGTCATGTCTATTCATCCAGTTAAGGCAATCATTGTCAAACAGTACAATAAAATATGGAGAACAGTTTTTGAGGTGTTCAATCTGTAAACACTGCAAAGCCTTGGCAATCAAAACATTAGCTGGACCTTTTGTATGGCAAAAAGTTTGTTACAATGCACAATAATTTTCTTTCGTAAAAGTGACCTTGACCCTTACCACAGCCTTAAAAAACACCTGAGAGCATAATATGAGTAATGCAAAGCCTAGCTAACAGAATGCTGGTTTTGAGGATACTCATTGCGACAGGATTTATTCCTCTCTCAGTACCGATCTTTGTTTGTATGATGTTTATCTGGGAAAGCACCCAGTAGCTGTGGGAAGAATATTGTACAAAAAAAACTGGTAAAAGAAACTCCAGGAAAGCACTGATAGGTGCACTGGCCACCACAATATATCTGAAATAATGTTGAAACATCATTAAACTCCATGCAAACAAACAAAGAGTTTGTTGAAGTTATTGAAGATTCAATTTGTTCTTATTTCAATAATAGTAACCTTGACTTTCACTTAAGTGTAAAACAGAAGATACATGCAGTATCTGTGATCAAGGTACACCTCAAAGTGATATTTCATAGAGTTAACCCTACATATGTTCAGTTATCACAGGACCCAGCTTTAGGGGGCTGGATAGATAAGAGTCGAAATCTTTTACTGACTCTCCCTTTAACCCTTTACCACACAATGACGACTTTTAACACCCCTGATAGAGAAGGCTTTTGAAAACGTTGTGGGAAAAGGAGAAAATGCTGGTTACCAGCATTTTCTCCTTTTCCCACAATGTTTTCTACCCTATCAAAGAAAAATCATTTCATATGAGCCACACTGAAACTGTCATCTGCAAATGCTTTCAATTTGGACAGGTCTAAAATTTGTCGTGTGGTAAAGGGTTAAGTCTTAAAAGCATTTGTAGACAACAAATAATTAAATTTGTCTTTGAGAGGATAGAAAACATAGCAGGAAAACGAGAAAATGCTTGTAAGTAGCATTTTATCCCTTTCCCACAGCACTGTCAAAAGCCTTCCTCACAGAAGTCGTAAAAATGTGAATATTTGTGTGGTAAAGGGATGGGAAATTGAAATAAATTTCGCTTGTCAAGATAATAAACTTGCCTCAGATCTTTATATTCATATTATACAAAAGGATACATATCTGCTATTTGAAATATAACTTGTGGAGAGTTTCTCAAAATAGCATGTAGTTTGTAGAAACAATCTAGAGCATCCTCAAGTCTTCCAATTCTTCTATTAGTGAGGCCTGTAAAAAGGACAAACAAAAAACTGTTCAAAATTCATTTCAATACTTTTTATTTCCCTTACTTGAACTCTTCAAGTTCAAGGCCTATTTAGACCTATCACCAGGTAAGGGTTCAAAATAATGACAGCGAAAATGAAGAGGGAGTTCACATAAATATACATATTAACTGTACACCATTAACAGATGGACAGATTATCTGAATCTAGTGTGCACCTAAATCATTTAAATTGTGGCTTCAAAAAAAGTGCTAACTTGGTTCTTTTTTTTTCATTGAAAAGCCATACTTATTTCATAGTAGATTAGATACTCAACACCAGCCAAACTCACCTAGGTTATATAGGGCCTCCACACAGGATGAGTCATTCTGTAATGCTTCTCTATAGAACTCTCTTGCTTTTTCAAAGTCTCCCTTTGTGAAAATCACATTTCCTTTATTTACGAGAGCTGAAAAACATAAAGGTATAGAGAAAATGTGGCTCGCAGAATGACCCCAAGACATTGTGACAGAGGATATGTTAATCATCATTCCTTTTCAAACTATGTATTTTTTTTCTATGCTTTTCACTTGTTTATAGAAATCCAACAGTGAATTATATCCTTATAATTTTTATTTTTATTTTTGACATAACACAGACATTTATAGAACATGAATTTTTAGCAAGTGAACAATACTCATGACATCATTATTACAGCTAGTCTATATCCAACTAGATTGAATAGATCTATTTTGCTTGAAAAATGCACTCATTTTTTACAATGAACAAAAAGTAGATGTGAAAAGAATAGTTAAAGTGAAGAACATAAAAGAAACAGGATAATTGTTTGTCTCAGTGTATGATTAAAATTTCTTTCATGTTGCAAAAAGCAAAGGCCATATTTTCACTCATGGCACTGTCACTCATAAAAATACAGACCTCGCTTTTCGCTCGACGAAAGAAATTACGATCATACACCCAAACAGAGAACTATCCTCTGTTTTCAAACTGGGCATTGCCACCCGTAAAAACACAGCCCTCGATTTTCACCCAATGAAAGAAATTTCAATCATACACCAAAACAGACAATTATCCTCTATTTCTTGAACTGGGAAGTAACCATTTACTATGTTAGTGACTTTCTGCTTTGTTTGTTCCTGCAGCATACTACTTTTTTCTTTAAACAATCTGGCAATATGACAAGTAACAATGTTTTCTAATTTTCTGTACACTATCAACCCTTAGAGCACCAAGTAAACCCAACAGAATTTTTTGAGCTGGAAATACGGTCAAAATAGTTGCATTTTCAAGGTTACTTTTGTCAACAATGTCTCAGCAAAGCAAACTGTGTGATCAGATTGCATGCTTTTTTGCAGGCTGATCTTGAGCTACACTGGCCGTTAATCTATAGTATAAAAGGGGCTTTACGGCTTAGGATTTTGCATGGCTGTTTTCAAATATCAAGATTTCACAAGATTTTTTTTTTTCAAAGCTGCCTGGTGTAAACTTGTTTCAGGGAAAAAAAGACAAAAAAAAAAACCACAAGAATGAAATATGCATTTTCAGTATGTTAATGAAAAAAGATCCACATGTCAGGTTTCAAAGCAGTTTTTGGCCAGAATATTTGACAAAAGTAGCACAAATGCAAAACTGGACTTCACATCCAGTGCTGTCTTATATGTGCACTGTCCAGGAACCTTAACTAATTTAGTGATAGAAATTCTTAACCCTTTACCACACAATGCCAACTTTTAACGACCCTGGGAAAGAAGCCTTTTGAAAACATTGCGGGGAAAGGAGAAAATGCTGGTAACCAGCATTTTCTCCTTTTCCCACAATGTTTTCTACCCTATCAAAGAAAGATTGCACCATTTGAGCCATATTGAAATTATCGTCTGCAAATGCTTTCAATTTGGACAGGGCTAAAATATTGTGGTCTCGTAAAGGGTTAAGGTTACCAATAGGCTAGACTAGTATAGTTGGTGAAATTTCTATTTATTTAGTTTTACAATTATTTCAATCCTGAAAAAGTAATTAATACTATGCTAAAAATTTCCACCAAGATCTTTTCTGTAATTCAATTTCATATCTCATTCATTGGCTTGGTTTTCTAGGAGAATGGAGCAAATCCAGTGAGAAGAAAATGGCAAATGACATGACTGATCAGCTCTGGCTTTATTACATTAGATTCTCTACAAATTTTGTCACTTTTCCTGACTGATTCATGAAGAAAAAGGGTAACCATTCTTACCATAAGGGTTATATCTGTCAGCAGACATGGCCACTTCTGCATATTTGTCAGCTTGAGATAGGTCATTCTCCTGTAAATAAATTGCAAGGGAAAAATAATGCTGTTACTAGTGCTGTTACATAAGTGCAGCACAAATCTTAATTCTTCATTTTTGTATGCAGATATCAATTGATGTAAAAAAAAACACATTTTAAACTGTTACAATCATTTTTCAATCATACCTAATGTGTGTTTATTTTTTTAACTAAATGCCCATGAACTCTCCTGCTGAGAAAGTTTATTTGTTTGTATTGGAGTTTGACGCCATTTTAACAGCTCAAGTCACATCACTGCAGTCAGTGCACCTACACATGTGTTTCCTGGCTTTCCCTCACCTGTGCTGCTTCAACTTTCTTTCCAAGCCACTGACTTCTTATCTCACATGCATCAGAGGTGAGACGTGAAAAGTTGCTAGACAGAAAGTTTGCCTCAAGCGGGTATCGAACCCGAAACCACCAGGTCACAAGTCAGATATGCTAACCACTGAGCTTCCCAACTGGGGTCTGCTGTAAAAGAATAAGCTAAAAGAAGACAGATCAAACAATTTGACTGGTGAATGAAATGACATGAATTTCATTTTGATATAAGATGCTCTGCAAAACTTCAGTTGTTGTTTTGCACATTGTAGATCACTATCATTTTAGAACATAATCTATTTCTATTTATATATTTATTTTTTTCAAAGAAATATGATCAGATGCTTTGCTATAGCCTTTTGTCTAGAATGACAATTTCATGAGAAAAACTTAAAATTTAGCTTTTGAACTAGACAGCAGTTTCTGAATTAAGTATCAAGGAAAGAAAACACAAATTATATACAAACATGTACATTCAACCAGCAATAACCAAAAGGAAGAATTGAGAGTCAGGCTCAAATTGGTAAAACTTTGTAAAAACACCAACTTTTTCATCAAAACTATTCAAATTTAACCACTTTTTAACATGAACTTAAGGATTATATGAATTTTCTGAGGAAAAGAAGTAAACAAAACTTTAAACCATAAATACATTGTACCTCATTTCTCTGAAATAAAATTTAATCAGCATAATATTTATAAGTTAATTACATACAACAATTTTAGAATCACATAAACAGCCAGGGAAGAATGAAAGCCCTGTTATAGAAAAAAATAGAATTCCATAGCATAACTTGGAGTGCTGTGCAGACAGTGAAGACAAATCAGGCTCAAAGAACACATGCAGTCTGATCTTAAATACAAGCTGCCCACTATTCTAGTCATACGTCAACTACTTTATATAACTTAATTTCACTACAGCATGAAAGTTCTGTTCTATGATAAAAAGTAATGTTTAATGGCAAACAATGCTATGTTAGACTGGCTGGTTCATCCTAAAAGAATGAGATTCAAAGTTAAAATTATTTTACAACATTCTGTTGAGACTGACTGACATGCACATGACTAACATGCACATATACATACCAGAAAGTAGAGAAAGCTGAGATTAGTTGCTGCTGTACAGGCCACTTTAGAATCCTTCTTTTCAAATGACTTCAAGGTTTCAATAGCCTGGAAATAATGATTGATTGATTAACTCTTTACCAAACGACAAAATTTTAGACTGGTCCAAATTGAGAGCACTTGCAGACGACAAAACAAACGTAACTCAAAAATTGAAATTTGTTTCCTGCCGGGTAGAAAACATTGTGGGAAAAGGAGAAAATGCTGGTTACCAGCATTTTCTCCTTTTTCCACAATGTTTTCATAAGGCTTCTACCTCAGGGTCGTAAAATCCAGGGATTGTTTGGTAAAGAGTTAATTGTATGGTGTTTAATGCGGTTTTCAACATTATTTCAGTTATATGGTGTCTGCCAGTGCACTTATCCATGCTTTTTTGGAGTTTCTCTTACCAGTACTCTGCACATTATTCTTTGCAACCCTCTGGCTGCTTTCCCACATAACCACTGTTGAAACAATTGTCAGTGGTGAGAGAGGAATAAATCCTGTCATAATGATTATCATCAATCCTCAGAAAGAGATTGGCCATGCCGGGGATCAAACCAACGACCCCCTTTTCTCAAGTCCAGTATGCTACCGCCTGAGCTACCAGGGCTTGGCAGCCTAGAAATAAATGGCAACTCCCAATGTAACTGTCAGTAAGTTGAAGAAATTCTAGGTATAAGCCAATAAATATATAGTTCATGTAATTAGATGTATGTGCCTAGCTCTTTACCAGATGATAAAATTTTAGACTTGCTCAAATTGAAAGCATTTGCAGCTGACAAATTAAATGTGACTCAAATGATAGAATTTGCTTTTGCAAAGCTAGAAGACAATGTGGGAAGAGGAGAAAATGCTGATTACCAATTTTTTCAAAAGCCTTTTTTTACAGTTATCAACACTCAAGATTGTTTTGCAAGATGTTAACCCTTTTACGACTTTTAACAACCCTGAGGAAGAAAGCTTTTTAAAACATTGTTGGAAAAGGAGAAAATCCTGGTAACCAGCATTTTCTCCTTTTCCCACAATGTTTTCTACCCTATCATATAGAAAAATCATCTTTTTAGCAGCTTTTAATTTGTCATCTGCAAAATGCTTTCAATTTGGTCTGGTTCAAAATTTGCCATTTGGGAAAGGGTTAACTAATTTCAAAAGTTGCCTTCTGGATATAAAAAGCCATGTGCTAAACATACTATAATTCAGATGAATGACTTATGCAATTATGAATAATCAAAAAGAAGACAACAAAAATTCAGACCTCTCCATACTGAAAGCGTTTGAAGATGATCAATTTAAATGTGGTTCAAATAATGGAATTTGTCTGTCAATAAAAACAATTTAGGCCCCTCAATACTGAAAGGATTTGCAAATGAGCAACTTAAATGTGACTCAACTGATGGAAATTGACAGGGTAGACACTACTGTAGAAAAAAGGAGAAAATTCTGGATACCAGCACCTTTTTCCTTTCCCACGTTTTCAAACGCCTGCTATATCAGGGTCATCTGAAGTCAGGATAGAGTTGTAACGGGCTATACTGCATGCTCATACACAAACAGATTTTCACTGTACCTGATTGAAGTCCTTCTGTTTCAGGAACATAATAGCTTTGTCAATCTCTAGATCATGGGCCAGATCTATGTATTGTGAGTTTTTAACCTGTTCTACACACCTGAAAACAGAAAATTTATACAAACAAATGAAGTAGCTGATATTCAACTGTCAGCTCATCTTGTCTTGAAGCAAAGCACTTCCAAATACTTTATAAAGAATGATTTCTTGGCAATTGCTCAAATAACATAGAAAAATTGTACCACATGTTTAAAGTGTTTCATCCAGAATTTGAAAATAGTGTGGGATTTTCCCCCATGCTTTTAACAAGAGCACTGCAAGTGGGTGCCAGCCCTTGGCTGCAACTGCTTGATTTTCAGTGAAAATTTAAGTTGAAAAAGGGGGATAACCATATCAAAAATATTTTGATGGTTACCTGCCCTTGTTACATGAGTTCCCCTTTTGATAGTTCACAACTTGTCCGAATTTGAAGTAAATATCTTCAGTAATAACACAGATATTACAAAATGTCAAAGTTTTAGCATGATGACAACACAGACAATGCCAGTGCTATGACAATAACTTGTCGATTTCTTTGAAAACAGCCAAGCTAAAAAATTGTCGGGGCCCATAACACAATACATAGAACTAAGACATCACATTTGTTGAATCATTTAGTCATTCTTATCGTTACGCAAAAGTTAAAAAACAAGCACAAAAAATAACTGTTTAACAGTTACAACATCATGGTATGGTTCCAATCAAGAACAACTCTGATTATCCTCTTATGAACAAAGTCCTTAACAAAGAAACAAATGAACAAATGCATAGCAGAAATACAGGGACCGGGCAGAATTCGAACCTAGAACGCCCGGACGAAAAGCTAATACCATAACCACTGAGCTAAAGAGAATTCTCCCTAACGCAGTTGTTAGGTATTGTATTTAAACTGGGATGATGCCATGCATGAAGGAGTGGTCTACCGTAACACACCCCCTCTTAAAGTCATTTAATGACTGGGCTCTTTGTCATGATAGAATTAATATTGATTGAGGCTTTTTTCGCTTCCTGGTGAGTTTTCTGGGACGAGGACGTGGGAGACAAAATGAAACAGTCACTCAATTTACGTTTCAACATTTCTTGATTGCAAAATGGACCAGTTCTACAGTGCAGAAATTTATATCATAGACAACAGAAATACTATTGTCATACCATTACTATGGGCAACAGAAAAGGCCCCATTATTTTTCTGCTTTGATACGACAGTTGAAAACCTGTCACACATCAAATGGCTCTTTTAAAAAAGCTAAAAACAAATACCTACTAAAATAATTTTGCATAAATCATCTGTTTTGGGTCAAATATTTTTACAGCAATCGTTTTGGGGTAGTTAAAATTTGAAGACCCCTTTTTAAATGTGACGCTTATAACTGCACTAGTTCTAAAATATATCCTGAAGCAGGCGACATGTCGACTCTGACAGACTGATATTTTTCTGGCATGAAAATCACCCAACTTTTCTATTGTTAAACATACTTGATAGTATTTCTATGTTTACATGTTATAGGCTACATATTCAATTCAATGATGGGCAGTAACGTAATCAAAGTACAGTGGGTAACCGAAGTTGTAAATTTGAAGAGTGGGGGCCTTTTCCACACAATGTCAAAAAATGAGGGGGTTAAAACAGATGACTGGAAAACACACTTCTTCATGTTGAAAAAAACTTAAATTTTGGAAACTTAACCATGTGATTGCTTAGACAGCTGCTGAATGAAAGTAATGGTAACACAGGTGTGACTGTTTACTTCATTTCTTTAATAAGAAGTAAAAAGAAAACTGTTACCAGTCATATCCAGCGTCAAAACTAGACTCAATAGCAGGTGAAATGATCTTAGCTGCAGTTTTGATGCAGTTCTCGGCTTCATATTTCCTGAAAAACAAAACAGATGGTAAAAATAATTAATAAATATTTACAGTACACTCTATTTTACGACCTACAAAGATTAATTTGTTTAAGTTGTGCTTAATGCCATTTTAAACATAATTTCAATCGTATCACAGGAGTCAGTGCACCTATCCATGCTTTCCTGGAGTTTCTTTTACCACTTCTTTGCTCAATATTTTTTCGAAGCTACTGGCTATTTTTCAACATAAATATCTTCAAAACAATGGTCAGCTGTGAGAGAAAAATGTTATCTCAATGACTACCATTAACCCATGCAGGCTAACATGGGTTGATAGTTTTTGTGAATGCAGTAAGCCCCTGCTTTAAAGAGTATGGCTGCAACATTTTTTAAACAATCAAGGGTGATCTTGTGCTCTTTTTTTAACGAATTTTGGTTCTTTATATAGCATTATATTTGATGCCTTGGATGGATAGATAAATAAATCAGACTCATAACTGTGTAATTTTAACTTTAACCATCTTGCACTTGATAGCTATAGAAAACTTTGTGAGAAAAGGAGCAAAATTATTGCCTGTGGCAAGCAGATGGCATCTTTCATTAGCTTTCGGCAAGAATCTTTAACATTATAACTTTCGTGTAACTTTATTCTTTTCCACATGACATATTTTAGACTCTTCTAAACTGAAGGTTATTTGCTACTAGCAAATTCTACATTGGCACATATGAGCTATAGTTCTCTTATAGTACTGAAAACATTAAGGGAAAAGGAGAAATTGCTTGTTACAAGCAATTTCTCCTTTTCCCACTATGTTTTCAAAAGCCATTTCCCTCTGGGTCCTCAAAACACTGGATTGTTAGGTTATCATATAACAGTTTTTACCTTTCTCTCTCAATTTGTCGCAGTGAGTCATTTTTGATGATTTCAAGCACCAGGTTGTACTGCTTATCTTCCTGAAAAAGAAAAGAAATGAACTTCCAAAACCGTAAATCATTATACTTTCCCAAATTTACGAAACAATATAACATTCATTGAGGGATATTAGAATATTTTAACATTTAGACAATCAAAACAAATAACTATCTCTACTGCTTTCAAACAGCCGAGGTGTTTATTTAGAGAGAAGAAAAATCCTTAAACCTTAGGCTACTAAGCGCCACTCACTGACCTTTCGCGGACAGTGAAGATCAAGACTGGACTTCACAGAACATGCAGTTCTGATCTTTGATCTAAACTGTCCACTAAGGACATATTCCCCCCCCTCCCAAAAAAAAAAAAAAAAAAAAAGTATCTTTGAAATAGCAAACTTGAATTGTTTGTTTTTATATATCTGTGTATATGGTGTCCGTGGTTGTAAGGTAGAGCGTCGGCCTCATAACGAAGAGGTCCTGAGTTCAATACCCCAAAGCGGATGTCAACTTGGGGACCGCTTATTGGCCCACACATTTGGCTCAAGTACTGGTGTTGTTCCCAGGAAGCAGAATAGAGAAAGATCAGTACAAGTTGTAAGAACTTGTTTCTCAATCAATGTAAAATAAGTATGTTTAAACTTAAATTTGGGTTCTTAATATGGGCATAAAATTTTCATTTCATTTATTTACCAGGATAAGGGTTCAAAGAAGGAAGACTAAAAAGCTGAATCCCTGCATCAATCACCACAGTTTATTTCAGTTGAAACTTCGAAAAGCCCCAGATCCTCAAACTTAATGAAACTCTATACCAAATGATCAATTAAACCTTTACCAAACAATCCAGACTTTTAACGACCCTGAGGGAGATGCCTTATGAAAACATTGTGGGAAAAGGAGAAAATGCTGGTAACCAGCATTTTCTCCTTTTTCCACGATGTTTTCTATCCTGTAAGAAGCAAGTTTCCTCATTTGAGTCACATTTCAATTGTCGTCTGCAAATGCTTTGAATTTGGACAAATCAACATTTTTTTTGTGGTAAAGAGTTAAACCTTTACCAAACAATTCCAATTTTTAACAACCCTGAAGAGGAAGGCTTATGAAAACGTTGTGAGAAAAGGAGAAAATGGTGGTAACCAGTATTTTCTCCTTTTCTCACAATGTCTTCTACCCTATCAACGACAGAAATCATTTAATTGGGTGTCTGCAAATGCTTTGAATTTGGTTGAGTCTAAAACTTTGTCATCTGGTAAAGAAATAAAACAAAAAGAGTGTCTTTAAAAGAATAGAAAATATTATTGGAAAAGAAAGCAATGCTGATGACCAGCATTAGTTTTTCTCCTTTTCCTAAAATGTTTCTATAGCTGTATTCCTTTGGTCAATAAAACATAAAGTTATTTGGTAAACGGTTTACAAATACAGGATCCTTTAACTAGAATGCTTGACTCACAATTGTTGGAAGGACTTTTCTGTTTTATGGCTGGCCATTTTTAAACATTCTCACAGAAGGAGAAATATTGCTCACAAAAAACAATTTCTCCTTTTACCACATACATGTGATTTTCACATGTTTTAACTCCTTCAATACTGAATAAATAAATTGTATTTTATTAAAAGCTACCAGTATAGTTCCCCTACAAGGTCAAGAGCCAAGTCTTTTATAATCTAGAAAAAAGTAGTGGACAGTGTAGTTGAGAGATCAGACTGCACGTTCTGTGCAGTCCGATCTTGATCTGCATTGTCCACAAAACCTTCTGGTGTTGTCTAAGTATGGAAAGAGTTAATGGTAAATTTTTCAAGAACAGCTTTTCTGCCACATATAGGTATCAAGGGATGTATGTACTTTTTAATATGTCGTAAGTAAAAAGTACTACTCAAAATTTTGTTGTTTCTAAAATATTAATTTGTATATGTACACACTTTTAAAGCTTTTCAACTTTTGAAAAACCTAACTGGTTGGTTGAGATGTTCCAGATAAACACCCAATCTGTTACACTCATTTGAATTTTTCATAAACTGTAAAGTTAGTAACAATAATAATAAACTAGACACATGTCAATATGATATAAATGCCCCCACCATGGAACAAAAAATGTAAAAGTTGGAAAAGGGCCATAACTCGCATAGAAAATTAGTCAATTTTACCCTAAATTGAACATGACTTATACTTCATGATTACCTTTGTGTAAATTATTAAAACACATATAAATTAAAAACTTATAAACTGAAGGCCGTGTTTTATAAGGAAACAAAGAAAATAAGTTGAAAAAAAGGGCCATAACATTAACAGCCAGCTTTTATCATTAGTCAAGCTTAAGCTATACTTCATGATTACATACCTTTGTTTAGGATACACTTTCATTTTCAACAGAAACAAGCATTTTGCAATAAAAATCTAAGATGTTGAAAGAAAGTCCTAATGACTGGCTTTTTTTAAACTGAATATCTGTGTATGAAATATGAACCCTATTCAAGGGCTGAACGAAAGTTCATGGAGTTTGCTAATTAAAACTACTAGTACTAGTGTTATTACCTTAAATATTCATATACTAAATACTGAAATATCACAGGATTATCTTTATGTAAGCAGAAAAGGTCTTCATGCATTCAAAACTTGAATCCTACCCTTTCACCACCATCAGAAAAATGAGATGCTTTTGTGGATACTATGTATAATCAAGAGCAGAATAAAGAGATCATGCTGTCTGATCTTTGACATACACCATCCACTTCTCAATTTCAAAAAATGAAATATATCTTTTTAATAGCAGATACATTTATCTTCAGATCCCCCCAAAAAATCTTGTATTTATGTATTAGGTAGCAAAAGGGTGAAATCAACTACAGAATAACAGAGAACTCTTAAACTCCTTAACCCTTCACAAAACAATCTTCAGTTTTGAAGACCCTTAAGTAGAAAGCTTTTGAAAAAAAATATGCAATAAGGAGAAAATGCTGGTTACCAGCATTTTCTCCTTTACCAACAATGTTTTCTATTCTTTAATAGACATCTATCATGTGAGTCACATTTATTTAAACTTCTGTAAATACTTTCAATTGGAATAAATCTAAACTTATGTTGTCTGGTAAAGAGTTAGCATAAAGTTAGATCTAACCTTTGATATATCATCAGGTTTCTAATATGAAGGTTGATGGATACATATAAATATTTATTCATTTATTATAAAAATAAAAACCAAAATCAAAACAACTCATTTTCTTGCATATTTTTGTTCACTTCCAAAAAGGATAGATAACAACAGATTCAACATATTGTTTCTACTTGTTTATTTTCTTCCAATAAGAGTCTATGAAAAAAATGGATGAGTCCTACTATATGAAAACATATTCTGATGCATATGAAAAAAGTATCAACTCATGCACAGGCTGACATGTGTCAATCTTTAATGCTATTGGTAAATTTTCTGCATGTCACAGGAAAGTTCCACTTCATGATTTATTCAGTTTTTACACACAACAGATTCATATTATGCTATGACCTGCATGGTATAATGGATTACAAAGATGCATTAAACCCCTGTTTCCCAGAGCACTGCTCAGATATGTTTGCAACACAGTTTCTATGGTTTGCCATGACAAAGCAACAGAAAAAATTATGAAAAATGTTTATCTTTTATATAAACTTAATTTCTTCTTCATACAAAAATCTATCAAGACACCCAAAAGATTTATAAAAACCAATTCTTAAAGCATAATTGAAAATCAGCTTTATATTTTCATTTATTTTTTACCCAACTTTGGTCAAAGGACAGAGACATTATCCAGTATGTTACTGACATAGTCCAAATATATTTTAGAAAAATGAATATCTATATGTGCTAATGTATAAAAGCTAGTATTTTCTTTGGCTATACAAACTAGCTAAATAAAAGGGCCATTATATAAAGCAAGTTTCTTAAACAGTGTACAAGGACATGGCTTTGACATATAAAATTCCTTCCAGAAAATTCTAAAACATTCAATTGAACGTGGATAAAAATAGTAGAAATTGTATGGTTATGTTTTATGTACCATAACCCTTATAGCCCCAAACCTTATTTTTTAATGCTTATGCAGACTTTGAAGATCAAGATCCAACTGCATAGAAAGAGCAGTCTGATCCTGGATCTCTTTGCTACATATTTTGACAAAAACAGCTTTGAAATTGCAATATCTACATCTTTAGGTACTAAAACTTCCCATTTCATTTATTTAGCACTGCAAGAATTAAATAAAATGGACATCTTCAGTGAATAATAAAGGCCAAGATATTGACATTTATAGGCTGTTTTGCTCAGAATATACAATAGAATACTGGACAATGTAGATCAAAGATAAGAAAGCATGTCTTGCACAAATTGATCCTGATGAAAAAAAATCTCATAAGCAACTATATTAAAATTTTGTTTAAAAAATTTGAAAGGTTAAGGGTAATTTAAACCAAATAAACTTTTTTGCTAATATCTAAAGTTGCAGACCTTTGTATAACATATCCACAGTTTTACACTGAGAGGTATTTGACACAAAAGCAAAATAAAGGGGTTATACATATATATAAAACACTAACAAACAAGCTTACAATAAAACTAAGCATACCTTGGCATCCTGAAAATAGCATAATGAATACAAAATAGTGTATCAGTACAGAATGCTATGGCAAAAACAGAGGCATCTTAATTTTTCACTGGGAATAATGACAGAGCTATTTCTTTATAAGAAAAATTTAGAACTTGTCTCTTTCAACATTTATTACCTATACTATGTTTACTTAGATGCACAGTGGTATTTTAAAGAAACTCAAGTTATGTGCATCTATTGATTAAGAAAAAAATTCATTTTCCTAATAAAGCACAGTACTATTTATCTGTATGGCACCCATCAAAACCTTAAAACAAGACTGCCGCATGTGTGTGCCATTGCTCGGCTGCTCTTGCCTCTGGTGCATAACTGTGTCAGAAATATTTTGATGATTACCTGCTTCTGTTGTATGGGTTCCCATTTTGATAGTTAACATCTTCAGTGATGACAAAGATGTTATAAAATGTCAAACTGCAAGATGACGACGCCAGGACTATGACAATATCTAGAGATTTCTCCGAAAACAGCCTTGCTAAAAATTAAATAACATAACCTATAGTTGAATATATATAGTCAATGTAAAATAGTTATATATACATGAATATATCACCATCAGCTATGTCTCTCTTTGCAACAATATTTCTGAAAGTGGTTGACTGCAAAATGCAAACAAGAGCACCATATGGGGATACCATCACATGGCTGAGGGTACCTTTTTTGTGAAACTTCCAAAAATGTTGAGAAAGAGGATTAATATTTTGTGGGTTACCTGCCCTTCTGGTATGGGCTTCTCGTTTGATAGTAAACTCTGAAGTAAATCTTAGCCATGCTCTGGCATAAAGGGACCTAATGTATCTCCATGATGCATTATACCAAGCAAGCCATCACATACCTATGGATTGATAGTATCCGTATATTTTTAAACAACTGACTTTATCATGAGGTAAACTAGTCCTTGGACATACAGAATTTTTTACCAAAATGGAAGAGTTTCGGCCAAGGTCAGCCTGCGCTGACTACCAAGGCTGACCTGGGTCTATACTTTTCGCAGATGCATTAAACCCCCTTTTCACAGAGAACAACTCAAATATATTTAGTATATAGAGAGATATGAGGAATTGTCAGGGTTAACATACAACAACTAAACAGCTAGGCCAGTACCTTAGTGTTTTCTTCAAAATCAGCTGAGCTTAAAATGTATAAACTTAACAATATACCAGATGACAAAAATTTAGCCTTGTTCAAGTTGAAAGCATTTGCAGACAATAATCTCAATGTGGCTTAAACGGTGCGATTTTTCTTTGATATAGTTGAAACATTGTGGGAAAAGGAGAAAATGCTGGTTACCAGCATTTTCTCCTTTTCCCACAATGTTTTTAACAGGCTTCTTTTCCAGGGTCGTTAAAATTTGGCATTGTGCGGTAGAGGGTTAAAGAACTATCAGGTAAAAAAATCATAAATACATACACCGTGTGGCAGGTACTTGTCCTCATCATCTATCTTTAAATCCACTGTCAGAAGTTTCATGAACGCTCTCTTCATTTTGTCCCTGTCACCCAGGGCAAAATAACACAAGATGAGATTGAAACCTGTTTTAAAACTAGGAGCTTCTGACATGATGTGTTCAAAGGATGTAATGGCATCACTATACTGACCCATCTTGACAAACACAATACCAACATTCTGCATGATTTTGGTCCTGTAAATTAAGTAAAAAAGTAGTCTAAACTCTTTACTAAAATTTCGGCATTTTTATTATGACAACAATTGCAGACAACAAATCACACGTAACTCAAATGATGGAATTTTGTCCTTTAACCCATTACCTAATACACCATTTTGAGACCGTCCCAAATTCAAAGAAGCTGCAGACGACAACTGAAATGTGGCTACTAGTGGGTTTTAAGATACAGATTGCATAGAAAACATTGTGAGAAAAGGTGAAATTGTTCATTTTGAGCAATTTCACCTTTTCTCACAATGTTTTCCTAAAGCTTTTTTCTTCATTGTGTTAAAACGAGTATATATGGAGGAAAGGGTTAGGGATAGAAAACACGAGAAAAGAGGAAAAAAGAATTTTCTCCTTTTCCAACATTGTTTTCAAAAAGCCCTCATACTTAAGGGTTTTAAAATTTGGCATCATTTAGAAAAGGATTAACCCTTTATCAAACAATCCTGACTTTTAACGACCTTGTGAAAGAAGCCTGTTGAAAACATTGTTGAAAAAGGAGAAAATGCCTTTTTCCACAATGTTTTCTTCCCTTCCTAAAACAAATTTCAATTTTTTAGTCACATTTATTTTGTCGTCTGCAAATGCTCTCAATTTGGACCAGACTAAAATTTTGTCATTTGGTAAAGAGTTAAACCATCATCTCCTGAAACACCTCACAGCTGACAAATCTGGAAACATCCTTGTAAACCAGTGATAGTAAAGATGAAAACAAATTTATATCTGGCAAATATATTCAACTTCTCAATCGATCCTTTATGAGACAATCCCATGTTTCAACAATCCTATGGAAGAAGCCCCTTGAAAACATAGTAAGAAAAGGAGAAAATGCTGGTAACCTGGTAACAAGCATTTTCTCCCCTTTCCTACAATGTTTTCCTGCCATTCACTATTGATCCCATTTTTTGAACCATATTTAATTTGTTGGCTACAACTGCTTTTAAACAAGCCAAGTCTACAACTGTGTCAGTTTGTAAAGAGTTAAAGTAATTAAGGTTTTGACTGGAAGTTTCAGTATCATCTGTTTATCAAATATTCTGTTGAAAACTCAGTAGTATCCAAAAATATTTACACAACATATCAAGGAGTTACAGGTGAAAGTAATATCTGCATTCTACATTCATTTTGAAATGTCACCTTTACCTGCAATCCCCTGTACTGATATTTTCATATACACCAAAATTCCGATTGAAAAAAAGCTTAGCTAGGTAGAACTTACACAGATCAAGGTGATATCTGCCTTCTATACTCCTAGAGAGATATCACCTCTTGTTTGTACTGCCTCGATGTCTTCACATATACTGTCATTCATATTGAAATATCTACTGGACAGAACTGGCCATGGTGATAAAAAAGAAATCAATATTTGCCTGTAAATTACCTCATTTCTTTGTGGGAGTTAGGAACTTGATCCAAAGCCATTCTATAGAACTTGATAGCTTTAGGATAGTTCTTCTGTCTGAAGTATATGTTTCCCATGTTCACCTTTAGGCGTCCTAAAATGTAATAATGGCATGTTATAAAGGCTAGCATATTATCTTCCTTTAAAATATGCAAACAGATAGGCTAAGCAAAATGTTGAGTGTTTGTGCAGGTATACCAGCTTTTTAAGAGGTTTAAGCATTTCTACCGACATGAAAATATTAAAATTGTTTATCCGCATCAAGTATCCGAGCTAGATGCCTTTGTTGTGTTTGTATGGTTTGTCTAATATGCTCTTTGATGCAACTTGCTGGTTGTATGTATGTGTACTTATTACTGTACTGGTTATCCCATTATTGTACAAATATGGCTTTAAATATGCCCCAGTAGTTTACAGCCTAGAAAAGCAGTTTTATAAATTTCCAATATCTAAAAGTTTTAGTTTGTCCAAAAATGGTGTGTACAGTAATGGAATAATTAGCAAAATGTTCAGTCTAAAGATAGATACATACCGTGTCTAACCACATGTTGTTTCAAGGTTTTGAGCATGGTTCTTACTGCTTCTTTTATCAAAGTAGAAAGTACTTGTATCAGAAAAGTAATGAGTCAAACCTCTCACAGCTTTGCTCAAAGATACATTAACTTAACCCTTCACCACCCAATCCTGACTTTTAACGACCCCGAGAAAGAAGACTTTTGAAAACATGGCGGAAAAAGGAGAAAATGCTGGTAACCAGCATTTTCTCCATTTCCCACCATGTTTTCTACCCTTCCCAAAGCAAATTTCAATTTTTCAGTCAGACTTAAATGTCGTCTGCATATAGTTTCAATTTGGACCAGTCTAAAACTTTGTTGTTTGGTAAAGAGTTAAACTATTGTCTAACAAAAAGAAAAAAGTTTTGGTTGCTGGAGGTAATGAGTCAAACAAATTCAATCAAATATTTTAAAAGGTCTTTAATAGCTTTTTAACAAGTTTTTTTTTTTCTCAAATCTTCAATATAACCATTAAGACAGGTCTTCTGTTTATATTTCTTAGTGAGATCACTCTTTCACTAAATGGAACCTACAGTATATCACAAGTTGCAATAACATTTATAAGAATGAAAACAAAAACAAGTATTATAAAAGTATATTTACCTGCATTACTGAACATTTTGTTCTTGACTATAACCTGGTATGTATTCAGAGCTTCATTATACATTTCATTGGAGGCATACTGATTGGCTAAGTTAAATAAAACCTGAAACAAAAGCAAATATGGCAGACACTGTGGCAAACTTAACATTCATTTTATACTACAGAAAATAATAAATTTAAGTTAAAGTAATTTTGGGTGAACCATTTTTTCATTATGTTATAGGTAATGCATGTTACTAGTAACTACTGATAATTATAATTCACATAATTACATAAAGCAAATTGAAACAGAGTAATCATTTAAATGTCTCAACAAAAAATTATATTATCGTTTGAGATGTAAAAAATGAATCATAACAAACACTCAGACCAAAAACATTCATATTGGTGGTGTCTTAACCCTTTAGCACACAGCAAAACTTTTCCCTCAATTTTTTCAAAGACTTTCTTTGTCGAGTTCATTAAAACTGATGATCATGTGGTAAAAGGTTAAAGAATCAGAACATGGGTAATGAGCATATCATACGAGGGCTGATTGATAAGTTTGAGAGGTCGTATGTAAGGGTTTGACTCTTGGCCAATATATCACATTATTTTTGAACATAATCCCCTCCAGTATCTATGTACTTTTGCCAGCAATGTTTAAGGGCCTCATTGCCACTTTTAAAGAAGTCCTTTTCTTGACTGTTCAAAAAAACCTCGAATGCATGTATGATGTCATCATCTGACCAAAAGTGGGTACCAAACATGAACCTTTCAATTTGGAAATAGATGAAAGTCTGATGGAGCGAGATTAGGCAAATAAGGCAGATGTTCAATCAATTTAAAACCACAACTGTTAATGGCAGCCATGGAATCGACAGTCTTGTGTGCAGGGACATTGTCCTAGTGGAACAACACACCTTTACAGAGTTTTCCACGGTGCCCAAGTTTAATATTTTCTTTTAACTGTCTAAAAAGTGATGTATAATATGTGCCATTGATTGTTTGTCCCTTTTGCAGATAGTCTACCATCAGCATCTCAGAAAACAGAGGTCATAACCTTTTCATCTGATGAAATACCTTGTCTTCTTTGGCAGGGTTGAACCAGGGTGCTTCCATTGTTTAGGCCATTGTTTAGCCTATGGGCTGAAATGATGGGCCCATGTTTCATCCTTAGCCACAAAGTGCTGCAGGCAGTTAGAAGGATCTGCCTCTTAAAGGTTAAGATTAACAAATAACCAAGTCTGCTTAGTGTGCTTCTGATCAACTGTCAAAAGTCTTGGTATATAACCAACTGAAAGATTTCTCAATGCAAAATTTACAGTAAGAAGATCTACTGTAAGAATGGAATGTACTCTTTCAAGACTGTGAAATAAAAATTGTATGGGCCATACATCTCTCTGTAACTCGCCTGTCAGCCTTAATAATATCATGAACTTTTTTTACCATTTCTGGGACTGCAACAGTGACAGACCTTCCTGGACTGGTGTCATCCTCAAGACTCTGGTTGCCACGCTTAAATCCTTCCATGCACCTCTTTACCGTAGCATATGAAGGGGCATCATTCTCTTGTGTTGCTACCATATCAGTATGGATATCCTTAAGTGCTAGACCTTTCTCATGCAAATATTGAATTACTGCTCTTTCAGCGATTCTGTCCATTTTGCAACAGTCACTTGCCTTGTTTACTTTAGAGTGCTACCTCTTCGACATATACTAACCAAATGTCATAAGTCTTGGGATACACAGCTCTAAATAGACATTGAACAGATGGGCTGAACATCCCTGCTTAACTTCTTCAATACAAGACTCACAAAATATCAAGCAGCCCTCATATAACAGCACATTATTACAATATTGCATAGAATCACACTGATAAAAACACATAAATGTACATTTACCAATGACCCAATTATAATGCAAATTAAAGTATTCTCCTATATCCTGTGTATTGCAACTTGTAATTTCCTTCACAAAAAGAGTGGACTAAGACAAGACTGCATAGATCAGGCTGCATACCTGTGCAGAGTGCTCTTTGTTTGTCTACTTTGATACCGAATAAGGTTGTTAGTGTATACATATCTATGTAATACAAAAATAATACTAAACAATAACTGCTTAACCTCTAACCCCACAATACTGACTTTTAATGACCCTGGGAAAGAAGCCTTTTGAAAACATTGTGGGAAAAGGAGAAAATGCTGGTAACCAGCATTTTCTCCTTTTCCCACAATGTTTTCTACCCTATCAAAGGCAAATTGCACCATTAGAGCCACACTGAAATTGTCGTCTGCAAATGCTTTCAAATTGGACAAGGCTAAAATCTGGTTGTCTGGTAAAGGATTAATTTTTCAAATCAGAGGGATAAAGGTGACTAGGCAGTGTCTGTGCTCTGTATCCTGTCTCTATGCTCTCTATTTATAGGTATTAAACTAAAAGCATAATATCTAAAGTTCTTACCGAGTAAGTCAAATCTAGGTTAATCTGGTCACCCATTGACATCTGTTCCCTCTGGCGAACAAGAACTCTCTCCTTTCTTCCAGCTTCTTTAGCCTTCTCCAGAGCCTTAAAATAACAGTAACATATGAGCCATGCTCTGGCAAAAGGGGGATATTATATTTCATGTGTCTATTTTTAGAAATGTTATGGGTAAAGAAATGTCGTAATTTAAGCTGGGGGGAATTATTTCCCCGTCACAGTGAATATTTTCCTCCTGCCGAAAATCTGGAACTACTTTTTTAAGTTTTTTAAGTTTTTAAGTTTTAAAAGTGGCATTCATTGACAAAATAATCAGAGGAAATATAATATATAATTTATTTCATCAGCTTGTGGTTAATATGGGGAAATATTCGCCTCAAAAGGGAAAGGTCCACGAAAAATAACTCGTGCCTTACGGCACTCGTTATTTTCGCATACCTTTCCCTTTTTCAGCAAATATTTCCCCATATTAACCACAAGCTGATGAAATAAACTCTGTTTAATGCATCTCCTTAATACATTATACCAAGCTATTTATCTTATAAATATGGATCCATAAAATCCAGTTGGTCTAACAATTAACTTTATCAGGAGGTAGATTGGTCCTTTGACATGCAGAAAATTTTGAGTAAGTTTTGACACATGTCAGCATGCACGGACTGCGCGGGCTGACACGGGTCGATACCTTTTGCTGATGGATTTAGCCCCCTTTTCACAAAGCATGGCTCATATCAAATAACAGGGTTTACCATTATACTGTACACCTACAATTATCCTCAGGAAAACAATCATTGCAATTATCAATGAGCAATCTATATACTTTTCTACAAAGAGAACCAAGAAGTCAAAAAATAAAATCTGGCATAGAAATTGTAAGACTCATGATCACATTTACACACATTAAAGGAAAAATCACCAAAAAGAAAGCTGAACTATGTTAAAAAATGTTTAGCACTGCACACTTCTCACAAGTTAGATGTTCTATTTTTAACATAAAGGTTTGGTCACACAGAGCTAACGGACGAGTAACGGATAAAAAAATAATTTCATCCGCTCGTGTCTGTTCGTATCCGTTTTTATGTCCGTTTCTTATCCGGTGAATCTGCTACTTGTCCGGCGACGTCCCGTGATGTCCGTTCCGTCCGGTGGGAAGTTTTGAGCATGTTCGAAAATTTCCACCAGACAAAACGGACATAGACGTGCAAATGACAGACTTTGGATGCATCTGACTATTTATACCCTTGGCATGTCAAGTGACCGGTACGTTCCTCGTATGTTGGTGTTCTGTACATTTCCGTTCATCGTACGTTGGAAGAACGTTTTGTCCGGTTCTCATGCTTTGCATTTCAGTTTTATCTGGTACAAGTCTGTTACTCGTACGGTGATATCCGACTGTTTATTATCTTGTACATATTCGGTCAATGTGCGTTTTTTCCGTTACATGTGCGGTACTTGTGCAGTCATTGTGTGGCTTCTTCGCCCCATACACCGATCGCATGAGCCTCGAGCGGCAGTGGAGATGAATTTTGTCACCGGATAACCAAATTCTACATGTTTTTGTCAGTTTTCCCTCCATTACATATCCGTTAGCTGGTCTGACCAAGCCTTAATGTTTTACTTCCTAACTGTAATATTCTATCAAACAGAGGTATTACCAGGTTCATTTCTCCTCTACTATTAGCAAAACAGCTTTCTTCAATCAGTTCATTGACCTTCTTCTCAAGCTGTCGAATTTTCTCTTCAGGACTGAAAACACAACAATCTCTTACATTTGACATTAACCCTTTACCAAACAACAAAAGTTTAGACTGGTCAAGAGTAAAAGAGTCTGCAAATGACCTATTAACCCTTTACCACACAGCAAAATTTAAGACCTATCCAAATTGAAAGCATTTGCAGATGACAATTTCATAGTGGCTCAAATGACGCAACTTTTCTTTGATAGGGTAGAAAACTTTGTGGGAATAGGAGAAAATGCTGGTTACCAGCATTTTCTCCTTTTCCCACAATGTTTTCAAAAGGCCTCTTTTTTAGGGGCGTCAAAAGGCATCATTGTGTGGTAAAGGGTTAAATGTGGCCAAGAAACTGAAAATCCTCCTTTGAAGGGTTGAAAACATTGTGGAAAAAGGAGAAAATGCTGTTTACCAGCATTTTCTCCTTTTTCCACAATGTTTTCAAAAGCCAAGTCTATCAAGATCGTTAAAATTCGGGATTGTTTGGTAAAGTGTTAAACATCAACTTCAACTATGTGTATAAGCCTTTTTTTTCTTTAAAACCTTCACCACATGACAAAATTTTGGACTAATCCATATTGATAGGATTTGCAGATGAAAAGCTAAATGTTGCTTGAATGATGAAAGTTATCTATAAAAAGAAGAAAACATTTTGGGCCAAGGAGAACATGCTAGTTACATGAACCAGCACTTTCTCCATTTCCCACAAAACTTAAAAGCTTCCTTTATAAGGGTCATTAGAACTTGAGATTGTTTTGTAAAGAGCTAAATCCAGTGATTATATGACTTTCATCGTAGCAAATTGTGAAACATGACTGATTTTACACATCCTATCATAAATAACATTCTCCTTCAAAATAGTATAATTAAAAGGAAAACATTAGGCACAAAAAGCTCAGGCATAGTAACATTATATTATAATTACCTGTCTTCAGGCTTTGGTTCAAGAGGAGGGGCTGGACCACTTGCCTGATTGAGAGGATCAAACCCTGCGGGACCTGCAGAAAAAAACTTATGAGTCATGCTCTGTGAAAAGGGCACTTAATGCATCTGCAAATGGTATGGACCAAGGTCAGCCTGTGCAATCTGTGCAGGCTGACCTTGATCAAAATTTTCTACTATTGGTCAATTTTCTGCATGTCAAAGGACCAGTATACCCCATGATTCAGTTGCTTGTTATACAAACTGGATTTTATGGATCAGTAATCATGTGATGGCTTGCTTGGTACCGTTAATCATGGAAGTTGAACTAAATGTCTCGGAGCTGTTTCTGTTTTTCTATTCTTTCAAACTAAAGTGTCAGTAAAGGGACATTATCTGTCAGTTAACCCTTTACCATACAAAATTTAGACTTGTATAGAAAACATTTACAAATCAAATACAGTTTAACTAATGGGATTTGTTTACGAAAAAATAAAAACACTGTCTTTCCTTTACCTCTATTGTTTTCGAAAGTCTTCAAAAGGTAGTTAAAGAAAACTACATATCACAATTTCATGTCTGCCTCGGTAAATATAAACACAAAACAGCAGACATTCATCCATGATCACATTGCTCCGACTGAACCTTCCGCTTTCAGAACTGAGTAGTACTCTTGATCACTGTATATCTGTATCAATTTATTGAATTTAATTTTTTTATCAGCCTCTGTAATTCATCAAATGTAAACTAATAACTAGAATAAACGTACAGTAAAATTTCCTCCAAAGTACAAAGTGGAATACCTCTTTTCCCAGCAGCAGTGTATCCTGCCGCTCTAACAGCTGTCATTGGTCTAGCTGCACCATCTTGGCCAGCAACAGCCCCAGTGATTGGTCGACCCATGGAGGAAGGTCCAGCCCTTCCACCTCTCATAGCAGTACCCATTCTTGCTCCTCCCAACACAGGAGCCCCTCCCCCAACAGGACCACGAAATCCAGTCTGAAGGATACAGTTACATGTACATGTAAAGAAATTTGTAAGTTATCAAACAATCATAATGAACTCCTTTACAAACTATTTGAAGACTCTACTTGTATTTGAAATCCATCACCATAGTTGCCTACTAAATGAAACCTATAGTACCCTAAAATTGTAAATATATATATTAATGCAGTGTGCAATAATGCTATCCATCAGAATTTAATATTCCCTTGGCATCAAAATACAAATGTATAGAGATTTCAATATTTTCTACTCTTTTGTTTATATGTCCTCATTCATGGAGAGTCTAAAATTGTATACAAAGTAAGAATACATCTATTATGATACAAACGCAACAGTTACTGCTGTTGTTTTGTGGAAAGTGAAGATCAAGACCAGATTACAAAGAATGTACATCCACATATAATAACAAACAGGAATTTTACAAACCCTTATCCAATTTAAAGTTGACACAAACTTATTTTGTAAAGTTTCATGGCATTATACTGGGTTTATAAGACCAAAACTACTTATAGAGTAGAGGAGAGTGTAGAGCAAGATCAGACTGCATGTATTTGTAGGCTGATGTTGCTTTACACTCTTTGCAGAATGTATCATCAATGGTAGGATAAGGTTAAGGGCTTTGAGCTTACAGGAGGTGGTCTTCTTCCATGGCTTGTTCTTAAAACTGCTTTTTGAAAGTTTGGGTCATTAGCTAAGTCCTGGAAAGAAAACAAGTACATACATGTACAGATCATAATATCTGCAATAAGAACCTATAAAATTATATACCTTTTAACCACATGACAAAAGTGTAGACTTGTCCAAATTCAAAGAATTTGCATGCAACAATTTAAACATGACTCAAGTGATGGAATTTGTATTTGATAGGGTAGAGAATATATAGTGGGAAAAGGAGAAAAAGCTGGTTACCAGAGTTAAATGCTTCCAGCTGATAATCATATCAGTAAGATCGCCTTAAACCTTTACACAACAATCTTGTTTTAAAGTCATCCTGAGGTGGGCTTAAGCGTTTTCTCCTTTTCTCACAACAGGTTTCCGTTAGTTCAAAGAAAAAAATCTCACTTAACTCTTAACCAAACAACAAAATTTATCCTAAACTAGTCCACATTGAAAGCATTTGCAGATGACAAAATAGATGTGCCTAAAATTGAATTTGTTTTGGGAAGGGTTGAAAACATTGTGGAAATGGGGAAGATGGTGGTTACCAGCATTTTCTCCTTTTCCCACAATGTTTTCAAAAGCTTTCTTTTTCAGGGTCGTTAAAAGTTGGGATTGTGTGGTAATGGGTTAAAACACTTTCAGTTTGGTCAAGACTACAATTTTATTGTTTGATTCAGAGCTGGAACTATATCAACTTGAAATAGTACTAGAAAACTTGCCCTGATCACACATATCAATACTGGCATTTTCAATGCATTGGAATTGCATTCATGCCCAAAGCAATTGACATTTGAAATTTTATTGCTGCAGTTTGTTCCTTTGTGCATAGTTGATTGGTCCTGTGTCACATGGTATCTATTAAAGCATTTTCTTGTTCAGGTAAACAATGATTGCATGTTAATCTGACTCATCTCTGTGAGTTGGACATTGATAAAATATCAAATTGAGTGCACATCTTGCTAATCAAAACATAAAACCTACAGTTAAAAGCCATACATTCCTTAGTTAGTTTGTGCAACATTCATCTTCTTCACACTTGTAGGAACATTCAAATCTTTTTCATGCCCCATATTGCAAATCCAAAAGACTCTTGATTGACATCAAACTTGGAATTTCTCACAAATCATACTTCAATTTCCAATTCCATCGTGAGCCACATATTGTGAGAGGGTGTTTTAAAAGGTGGTAGATTAATCTCTGGCCCAAATACTTATAAAGGGATGACCAGGAAGCAGGAACACAAATGTATATACTGTTGCTATGATATAAATGAAATGTAATCAATGGTGATAAAAGCCATCAAATTCAGAAGATGACAATGGCATACCTTTTGTTTGAAATTACTGAATACTATGGACTGTAATCAACTCAAGCTCCAAATACATGGATTGCTTTAAGTCTAAATTCTAAGACTAGCCATCTGATAGGCATTTGCCTCAGCTACTCAGATGGCTACTCTTAGAATTAAGAATTAGAATTTACTTCAAAAAGGTAGGTTATTGGTGCTCCAAGAGACATAAATTAAAAAAAAATGTCAAAGTTTTGAAACATCAGAGTACAGAAATAGGGTAAAAAGGTACAAACATCTGTATCTAGAGTAGCATTGTAATCATTGAATCCTCCATAAATGTCATCTTCGTCTTCTCCTGCAAGATGTACTTGTTCCATCATGCTCATACGGTTAACACCAGCCATGCAATTTTATTGTCTGTGTATGAAAAAGAGAAACAACATTTAACTACAGCTATATCTAGATTACCATTATGATATAAATGTTCGTTTTTCTGCCTTACAGTAAATGTGTTTTGAATACTAAAGCAATTTCTCATTTTGCCAGTCTACACATCATGTTGATTATTCCTATTTTATCAAGATGTCTTTACGGTGTCTACTGCACATTACATCTGGAAGGAAATGAGTACGGACTTTTACAATAAATTCTAATTCAATCCCAGGGAAAAAGCTGATACTCACACCCAGGGCCATTCTTTGAAAATTAATAAACCTACTCTCCAGGAAAAGTTTGTTCTTGTGTAAAAACTTTTTCTTCATTAGTGATTAACAAGTGGAAAGAGCTTCCTGAAATGGTAGTAATAGCAGATTTTTTAGACTTGTTTAAAAAAAAACAGACATGACCACTACCGTCAGCCACAGACCTCCAAATGCAGGACACAAGAGGCTCTGCCTATAACTTGAACTCCTATAAAAAGGTGTAAATGTAGCCTTGTTAATCATTGGTTTGCTGTAGTAACAGTCTGATCAAGAAAAAATTTAAAGGGGTATAAAACTATTACAAAATCATCTTTTAATAAACATCAAAGAAAATATCATTCAAATTCATCCAAATGTTTGAAGAAAGCTCATCTCGACCTACATCACTATCTTGCTACCATTTTGAAATTGAATCATTTGACTTCACTGGTATTCATGAAAAAATCATATTAACTTGTTACAGTTGGCGCCGATTTGTAGTCATGTCATTTGAAAATATTGCCACATGATCTAGCAGATGATCTAAATACGTCATCAGAGTCTATTTGTTAGTAAAACTGCGTGAAATGGTAGGTTTTAGGTGAGGTAGATGGACTTAGGCAGGTAAGTGCTGATAACATAGTTTTCACTTCCGAAATATTTTTTTCCATTAGAAACTTGTATTTTGGAAATTATGCCGGATGAATGATGTTGGAGTCAACCAATTTCACAGAAAATAGAGGCCTGACAAGCTGCTAGAAGGTGCCATGTCTGTATGATGAAAAATACTGATGACATGAAGCCATGTGTTACGCCAACTTACAGAATGTGACTATAAATGTATGTCAGACTGTCCTGTTTTCGTAGGACTTAAATGACAGTTTTAGTTTACCCATATTCAAATGAAGTACTGATGACCAAACATGTTTGACAACCAAAATAATCAACTTTAAATGCATCTTTAACTATCACTTCTGCTTGAATCACACATATTAATCCATTACGTCGATGATAACGATCGATTTCACTTTCAATCTTTTGCCAGAAGCTGAATTAGCGCATATGAAAACCTGCCCTTATTTTGTGGCTTTCAGTATTTATTGAACAGTTCATGAACAAAGTTCTAAAAAACATCTTGTACACCAAAACTCAACTCAAATGCTTTCTATCACAATAAGGAACTGTTTTGAACAATAGAAATGAACATTATGTTCAGTTGTTGAAGCGCAATGAAAGGAACAGATAAGTGTCATGGCGGCCATTGGCCCTCTTGTGACAGCAGCACCACAATACCAGAATGTGGAAAATCAATACATTTTGGTCCCTTCTATTATGCACCTAAAAGGACAGATTTAGAATTTTTTAAACATCTGAAAATATTGCATGTTTTAACAAAAGGGTATTTAAAGTTTACAATCAGTAGCAGGGATTGTTCTTGAAAACTTGTTTGGCCATAAGTGATGAAACAGGTAATGAAATTCTCTGATTTAAATAGATCAGAATCTCGTTACATTATTTCAGTAGGGATGGTCACATGACTTTTTGGCATCACACTTACTATGCCACATGTCGGAAACTTTTCAGGATTAAAATTAAATATTAGACAGAGAATTTATATTGGGCATGTATCGGGTTAAAAAAGGTATGAAGAAATTGGTCACGAAATCGATCTTTCCTTTAAAAACATGCATACTGTCTCGTTTTTATTGCATTTTGTAAATTAACAGTAGTGACACTGTTGTTTACATTCAAATTAGCGGTTCACACAAAACTGTGATGTCTTTCACTTCATAGTTCGCAAGAAAACTTGGATGTTATTTTGGGTTCCAAAAAAGGTACGCAAAGAAAATAGGTCAGTTGAGCATAAAAAAGAATAAGAAAACATTAGCCTTGCGGTTTGTTGGTTCATGGTAGTTACGGTCCAATCAAGAAAAAGTAAAAATTTTAACAGAGTATAAAATAAATCACCAAATAATTTTCTGTCATCTTTTGCTTAGCATCATAGAAAATATCATGCAGTTTCATCCAAACATTTGACAGAAAATCAATCTTGACCTTCACCACTGTCCTGGTGCCATTCTAAAATTGATGCATGTGACTTTAATGGTTTTCATAAAAAAATCAATACAACTCGATATATTTGGCGCCAATTTGCAGTCACATGATTGGAAAATATTGCCATATGAGGTAGCAGATGATCTAAATATGTCATCATGCATGTTTTTAGGTAAAACTGCTTGTAATGCAGGATTTCAGAGGGTGAGGTAAATGGTGTTAAGCATGTAGGTGCCGATGACATCGTTTTCACTTCCGGTATATTTTTCTTCCATTCTAATCTTTTATTTTGAAAAATGAAGTTGGCTGCGGTAAAGAAATGTCCAAGTCAAGGTATTTACAATCAAAATAGTGACCAGACAAGCCGCTAGAGGTTGCCGGTTTTTGTTATGACAGAAAATTACTGATTACCTCGAAGCAATATGTACCATGAACCTACATGTCGTGGCTATAATGGAAAAGGTAACCAGCAATTTCTTATTTTCCCACAGTACAGTATTTTATCCCGTTTCAAAGACAAATCTCAAGATTTAAGACTTCTACCTATTCTGTCACTGGAAATTTTGTCGCATAGAGCCGTTTGAAAAGATGCCGGTAAAATCGTATTCATTCCAGATACTTTTAAAGAAGGCTGCTGCGGGAGTCTAGCGGAGAAATAATCACAAAAATAACATCGGAGCTAGACCCCGAATCGGGAGTAAGGCAACACAGTCTCACACTCACAAAGATCTCTGTCACTAGTGTCAGTGCAAAAGTAACTCTATTTTAACCTAACATCAAAAGCAGGCACGCGTCATTTCAATGGATATAACTATCTTGACTAAATGCAATTACCAAGATTCTCTAAAAAACTCTTACATTGAAAAACTGTGTCCCTTTTCTATGTTGTCTGCAACTGTCTACCTCTGTTTTGATTGGAATTCGCCGTATCTTTCTGCGCATTTGTTTGCGCATTTACGGAAGTTTCACATTGACAGCGGAAGTTACGCTGAGTTCCGAGGCTGGTACCCCGCTTGAGGTAGATCTTTTAAAGAACTTTTGACTCCTCAGAGATGATTAATTTTTTACTTCATTTGTTACAAATATAGTAGACAACTTAACACACATTTTCCTTCCTTCTTAGCACTAAAGTACGATATTTTTTGCCTATGGCATCCTAGACCTAGTTCAATATACGATCAGATGATATTCGCCCCTTCGCTTGTTCGTCAAAACTCGGTGCATGGAAATACCGAATAACACCAGTTGACCACGCTGAACTGTTTTCAAAAAGTCTAATTAATCTCATAATAATCTAATACGTGTTTTGCGGGTATAATTCGGTAGTATAAAGTGTTATTCGGTGTAATTCGTTGTTATTCGGTGTATTTCTCCGAGGGATCGGCGATACCTTAGTCAGCTTGAAGGTATAATTCGGTACTTTTTTTAGTACCGAATTACACTGTTGACCACGCTGAACTGTTTTCAAAAAGTCTAATTGATCTCATAATACATGTGTTTTGCGGGTATTATAAAGTGTCATTCGGTATTATTCGGTCTCGGAGTTCTTTGGGATACCGAATTCAGTTTAAAGGTGTGATTCGGTATTGTTTTTTTACCAAATTAAACTTTAGATAACAACAAAGAACTAGTCTTAACAAGTCTAATTAATGTAATATTTACCCAATAAGTGTTTTGCAGATATAATTTGGTATTATAAAGTAAAATTCTGTGTAATTCGGTGTTATTCGGTATATCAGGTGTTATTCGGTATATTTCTCCGAGTGATCGGCGATACTTTAGTCAGCATGAAGGTGTAATTCGGTACTTTTTTAAGTAACGAATTACACTGTTGAAAACGCTGAACTGTTTTCAAAAAGTCTAATTGATCTCATAATAATCTAATACATGTGTTTTGTGAGTATAATTTGGTATTATAAAGTGTTATTCGGTATTATTCTATCTCCGAGTTCTCCGGGAAACTGAATTCAGTTTAAAGGTGTAATTCGGTTTTGTTTTTTTTACCGAATTAAACTGTATATAACCACATAGAACTAATCTTAACAAGTCTAATTAATGTTATATTTACCTAATAAGTGTTTTGCAGATATAATTCAGTATTATAAAGTGTAATTCGGTGTTATTCGGTATATCAGGCGTTATTCAGTATTTCCATGCACCAGTCAAAACTTGAAGGGAGTGATGACAGCCCATGTTTGAACATCGTATCTCTAAGACTCGAATTTTGCAGCTTAATGTTAAGTATGAAATTGCAAATTCGTTTTATGCATTTATCTTTAATCCATTGGCAACTCTTTGTTGTGACTGGTATTTAGATGAATGCCAAAATAGCAAACTAGTAGTGGAAATTGGGTGGCAGACTTTTCACTACTTAGACTTTTCCTACCAAGACGTTTCCTACCAAGACTTTTCACTACCTTTAGGTAGTGAAAGTTCAAACGTCTTGTATAAATCATTATTATATATGCATATATTTGTTTATTTCATCTGTATTTTTTCTATTATTTTATGAATATGAATATTAGTAATGAATAAATGGAAGAATTTGTCAAATTGAAATACTTGAATCTAATTTTAAAGTTAATTTATTTCCATGTGTATGATTAAAGAAAGCTAAGGGTATCACACACTTTATTTGATTATTTATAATTTATATTTTATTAAAGTAAATGTGACAAAGATAATTTACATCACTGCAACTGATTATCTCAATTAAAACACATCACACAGGCCACTCAAGTCAATAATTAATTACTGTTAAGATCCTTTGATGTATATGATTGTCCACAAACATAGTACTTGTTGAAAAGCAATAGCATCATAATTATGCCATGTATTATCTTTAACCTTGCTTAAGTTCTTTCAAAGAGTATCCTTCAAGATCATTTTGCATATCTGTGTATTCTGATATTGAACTATACGTCTTTTCATTAATGCAGAATTTTATACCAGAACTCGAAAAATAACATTGACAAAAATGGATGACAAGCTGACATTCAAAATATAAGCCAACCCCCTTCCAGCCATATAAAAACCTTTTATAACCCTGAGAAAGATAGCTTAACCCTTTCCAAAAAAATCACTGGTTTTCAAGACCCTGAGATGTTATGTTGAGGAAAACATTGTGGGAAAACAAGAAATTGCTTGTAACAAGCAATTTCTTTTTTTACAATGATATTTTCTATCCAAAAGGATACTTATTTTTCAAACTTAACTCACTTCGAATTGTCATCTGCATCCTCTTTTGATTTGGACCAATCTAAAATATTGTCGTTTGGGGATGGGTTAAGAAAACAATGTGTGAAAAGAAGAAAATACTTAACACTAGCTTTTCTCCATAATGGCTTAATATAATAACTTGAACTAAAAAAAAAAATGTATGGTCCATCCAATACCTCAGCCTATTCATCTACCTTCCATCCCAATTTTGAATGACTACATACATACCAAATTCACATAAAACACCCAATACAAAAATCATCAATAAATAAATATATAAATAAGTTTCATAAATAAACTGTTTTTATTATTAAAAATAAAAAAAAAAAAAAAAAAATAAGTGGAAACACAATAAACTACCTGCATATAAAAAAAGGTAGTGAAAAGTCTCAAGAAATGAAAAAAGGTAGTGAAAAGTCTTAGTAGGAAACGTCTAAATAGTGAAACGTCTTAAGTGTGAAACGTCTTAGTAGTGAAACGTCTGACATTCGTGGAAATTGAGTTTTAAGTTTTAGATACATGGATGGTAATTTGTGTTTTGCGCATGGGCAACATGTTGTGTATTTAATGTGCCCCATAATGCATTTAATATTTTGTAAAGAAGATAATTTCCTAAATCAGAAGTTGAGCTGATCCTGAACAACTTTTTTTTAACCCCTTATTGGCCATAAGTTTGCTTCTAAAGCAGACCACCTAAAGGGGCTGGTACAGAAAACTGTCCCTGCAATTTTAGTTTTTAGCTCCACTGGCCGAAGGCCAGAGAGCTATTGTCATGGCGTTGTGTCCGTCGTGCGTCCGTCCGTCCGTGCGTGCGTCCGTGTGTGCGTCCGTAAACTTTTTCTTTAAAAAACTTCTCCTCAGAAACTATTGACTGGATTTTTACCAAATTTCACAGGAATGTTCCTTTGGTGGCCCTCTTTCAAATTCCTTCAAATAATTGTGTTCCATGAAGAATTCTGGTTGCCATGGCAACCAAAGTAAAAAACCTTTAAAAATCTTCTCCTCCCAAACCGCTATTTGGATAGCATTATTATTTTGCAGGAATGTTCCTTAGATACAGGTTTACAGAATTCCTTAAAAAAAGAAAAAAGATCTGTCAAAAAACATGGCTTTTATGGGAGACTCATTTTCCTTTTATGGTATAAAGTAAAATCTTTGAAAAATTTCTTCTCTAAAACTATTCATTGGATTTCATTGTTGTTAGCTCCACTGGCCGAAGGCCAGCGAGCTATTGTCATGGCGTTGTGTCCGTCGTGCGTCCGTCCGTCTGTCCGTTCGTGCGTCCGTAAACTTTTTCTTTAAAAAACTTCTCCTCAGAAACTATTGACTGGATTTTTACCAAATTTCACAGGAATGTTCCTTTGGTGGTTCTCTTTCAAATTCCTTCAAATAATTGTGTTCCATGAAGAATTCTGGTTGCCAAGGCAACCAAAGTAAAAACCTTTAAAAATCTTCTCCTCCCAAACCGCTATTTGGATAGTATTATTATTTTGCAGGAATGTTCCTTAGATACAGGTTTACAGAATTCCTTAAAAAAAATAGATCTGTCAAAAAACATGGCTTTTATGGGAGACTCATTTTCCTTTTATGGTATAACGTAAAATCTTTGAAAAATTTCTTCTCTAAAACTATTCATTGGATTTCATTGTTGTTTTGCAGGTAAGTTCCTATGGTGGTTGTCTACCAAATTGTTTCTTCAGTGAGCTAAAATGCAGGATTGAATGATAATTGTTAAAAACTTCCTTTCGCCATTATAGAAATATCAGGCCTGTGGAGCGATACAGGCGCTCAAGCGCCTCTAGTTGACGGGTCGCATCCAGATACAGAGATGACTAGGAACAAAATGGGAGAATTCTCTGCACACACTTTATGCCCACAATCTTTATTAAAAAACATAACTAGGACCTGATAAATTTAAAAGAATTAAACTTAACAAGGTTGACAGAGACGTAATCTATATAGTAAATAAAATAGCTGATAGGAAGGAAAAGGTGTAGAGTATTCTAAAAATAGAATGCTAAAAATAGAACATTGCACTTGCAGATTTTAGTTGAGTTGCCGATGTGAGGAAGGCAAATGATTGTTTTCAAGATCCTTTAATCCTTTGGTTTACCATTCATCATTGTAATTTATTAAAAAATATTTGTAAAGAATATCTCCAGCAGTAGGAAGAGGTAATTCTGCTTTATTTTACGACTATTCAGGTATTGAGAATCAGTACTGATCGTCTGACGTCATTTAAACAAATAAGCAAACGCTTTACCTGTGGGAAAAAAAGACAGCGTTTCGTGGGATGAAGGGGTAGATTTAGCGAGTTAGTAACAGATAAAGATCATAACACTCTGCTGTCTTGTCTAAATTGACAAAGTTAATAAAGGATAACTTGTGTCACCCTTTGTCTTAGATTGCCAGTATTTCATGAATATAGCCAGGTAGGGAATTTTTTAAGGCAAAGTTTTTTCGCCGTGCAAGCTTGACGAGGCGAAGTTGAGCCATTGAAGGTGACTTCGTCGCCCTGTAGCTTGTTCCCTGCTGCACCCTTTTTCCACTTATCTCGTGAGTTGAGACAAAACTGAAGAATTGCCGTTAAAAAAAAAAACTTTCGCCACTTATTTTCGCCAGTTAAAGAAAAAAATTCGCCACTTGTTCAGAATTTTCGCATTTGGCGAAAATGGCGATCGGCAGCGCGGGTCCTGCATGTTAAAAAAATTCTCATATCCCACAAATTTAAAACTAGAATATTAACATATCTGTTGCTTAACTCTTTACCAAACGTCCAAATTTTGAACTTGACCACATTGAAAGCATTTGCAGAGGACAAATCAAATGCAGTGCAAATTATTATTTCTGTCTTTGACAAGATAGAAAACACTGTGGGAAAAGGAGAAAATGCTGGTTACCAGCATTTTCTCCTTTTCCCGCAATGTTTTCAAAAGGCTTCCTCCCCAGCATCGTTAACACTCGGGATTGTGTGGTAAAGAGTTAAGTATCCAGTAATTCTTTGGTTCAAATACAAATAATTTCAATATAAAAGACAACATTAAGAAAAATATAGTTTTATTCATCTTTTTCTCGAGATATTTACATTTCCCAAGAAAAAAAATAATGGCTGCCAAAAAACAATAAATTTCATGAGTTTTTCGAGAGTTGCATGTTATAAACAACTTTTAAAAGCACTTTAGGTAATGAGTCATTTAATAATTTGTCCCTGGTCATGTGTGTCACTATTGCATTTTGCTGCAATACAGATTAAACTGATGAAACAGAAAGTCAGTATAGCACTGTAGCTTTTTTCCCCTAAAAAATGTGCAGAGCCTGGTAACTCAGTCGGTAGCGTACAGGACTTGAGAACAGGGGGTCGCTGTTAAATTCCGGGCTTGGCCAATTCTTTCAGAGGATTGATGATAGTCATTGCGACAGGATTCATTCCTCTCTCAGCAATGACCATTTTTTGACGATGGTTATGATGGAAAGCAGTCAGTGGCTTGGAAAGAATATTTTGTCGAGTACTGTTAAAAGAAACTCCAGGAAAGCATGGATAGGTGCACTGGCCACTGCGATATAACTGAAATAATGTGAAAATGGCATTAAACACCATACAATCAATCAATCAATCAATTCCCAAAAAAATTCATGATGGACTTGAGACAGTAGGGTGCCCAATAACAAATGTCCAAATATAAAAGAAGCTATCTAAATGTCTCTTTATTGAGACTATTAAAGGGGCCTACTTGGTTTTTGTGCCATACGTAAAGATTTCTGGTAAACAACAATATAAATACAACTAGATTTATTTTACTTTGCAATCACATAAACTTTTTAGGCACTACAGTAAAAAGTTGCAAGGATGATTAGCCCTTTACCGCACAGTGCCGACTTTTAATGACCCTGGGAAAGAAGCCTGCGAAAAACAATGTGAAAAAAGGAGAAAATGCTGGTAAACAGCATTTTCTCCTCTTTCCCACAATATTTTCTACTCTATCAAAAAAAAGTTGCACCATTTGATCCACTTTGAAATTATCATCTGCAAATGCTTCAATTTTTTTAGACCAGGCAAAAATTTTGTCGTCTGGTAAAGGGTTAAATAGCGGTATGGTTGTTTTGCAACAGATAACTTTGGCCATTTTTATTACTTCAGACATGACATCATTCTAATTATTTGAATACAAATCTTCATAATCAACATGTGCCACTGATCATGTGATATTCCCAGAGGTCTTTGATAAACTCTGATGAGAAATCTTAAAATACCCTAAGAGGCTATGTAGCCCATTAAAGAAATACCAGTGAAAAATGTTTTTCCTCATTTTTTTCTTTCATTACTGATGACTTGCCATCTACCGCCTTACTTGCTTCAGTTATAAATCATTTCTGAAATTTTGTAGGATTATAAAAATCTGACTGGCTCCCAGTAAGAAAGTGCTGCAGTAAAAAGAACAAGACTTAGTGCTTTTAACAAGCAGTTTCTTCTTTCTACACTTTATTTTCACATTATGTTCATGCATGTAACCATTTAACTGGAATATTCATCTCTTCCCACAATGTTTTCTACCCACTAAAACACAGATCTTGTCATTTTGGCCACATTTGTTATCTGCTGATGCTTTCAATTTGGACCATTAAAATTTTTTATCCTTTTGTAAAGGATTAACCCTTTATCACACTAACCAAAATCTTAACAACCCTGAAAACATTATGGGAAAGGGAGAAAATGCTGGTAACCAGCATTTTCTCCTTTTCCCACAATGTTTTCTACCTGTTCAAGGCCAAATACTGTCATTCGAAAAACATTTCCCTTGTCTTTTTTATACGCAGCCAGAGGTGACATATATTGGCGTCATCTTCTCCGTCTGTCCGTCCGTCCGTACATTGGTCCGTCCGTCCGTATGTACGTCCATTTCTTGTGAACGCAACTCCTCCCACATTTCTTGACAGATTTGGATGAAATTTTCACAGAATGTTTCTCATCATGTGACCTATTGCATATTGTCAGGGTTTTGCGATGCGGCGACGTATATTGTGACAATGGCACTCTTGTTTTAATTCCTTCAAAATGGACACATCTAAAATTTTGCCATGTGGTTACGGGTTAAGGAATGTGTATTTGTCGCCTTTTTTACTTTCAGCATCTTGATAATGGCTTCCTGGGATACTTTACCAGATCTTCTTCTTGGAAACATATTCAGCTATTTGGCAACAACAGACAAGTTGATACTGGTAGATGTATGTCCTCAATGGGCTGCAGCTGTAAAAAGACCGGAAGTGTGGCACACATTTACTTACTCAGAGGATGAGTCCCAGTTTGAGTATGCGACAATAATATGCAGACAACACAAGCAGGACAGAGATCTTCTGAGTGAACATATTTTGAAACAAAAGATTGTGGAAATTGTCAGAAATGTTGGAAAGTATTTCAAGGTTGTCAAGCTATATTACAGAGGAAAGCAATCAAGTCAAATTCTTAACTGTTTGGCTGAAAATTGTTTCAGTGTAAGGAACCTGAAAATTTATAGAATTCATGATTTTGTGAATGTTGTGAAGAATCATCAAAATGCATGCAAACAAGCTGTATACAGATTGATTAAACAGAATACGGGATTACAAGTTCTAGATGTGAAAGACCTGGATACATATGATTCAACAGTAACACAGACATGTGATGTTCTACCAGTTGGGGCTGGACATTCTCAGTGCTTGCAACAACTGTATTTCTTTCAGTCTTTCCAGATAAACAATCTTGGTAATCTTATGTATCTGGTGAACTTAAGAGAACTTGCTATCGAACCCAAAGTTTTGAGCTACAGTCTATTGTATCATCTTGTTGGTCAGTCCTTAACAGATTTACATATAGTGGCACTGTCTAAACATGTTGAATTCTACAACGAAGCTTTACAAAATTGGCAGTGGAAGCAAATATGCAGTCAAGGTCAACATTTTCGAGTTCACTGCCATTTTGGAGTTGGTCATGAGTGGACAGAAAAGGAAATCATGTTAAAGAAAGAGATGCCTGTGAAGACTTTTAAATATCAGAAGGACCATTTACTTCATTATGACACTCTAAGTCCACTCTTGATGTGTTATTCTTCTACACTGGAAGTTTTTATTGACCTCTCCTTCTCAATGAAAATCTATGAGTTTGCTAAGAGGGACAGTAAATTCTTATCAATCAATGTTCAGATTTTAAATTTTGTGAGAGCATGTCGAAACCTAAGGATACTGATAGTAAAAGAGGTTTTATTAAGCTCATCAATTCTAGCCATGCTTGAAGGAAATAACAAACTGGAGATTATCTTAATGGAAGATCAGCTACAGTATGATTCGGAAAATCTTCTGTTGAGACAATCAGATATAAACCCGCCATTGTCGAATGAGACCATAGACTTTATACGTGAAGGGCACAAAGATGAATCAAGTTTTCTAAACAGTATTAAGAAAGTTACTGGTAAAAACTTAAATATTCTTAAGAAAATGGACTTTATCAGTCTTATGTTAGATCAGTATATTGACTTTATGTAGCTTTAACTCAGTATGCCCCATAAAATAAAATGTAGACAATTTTAAAACCATTTTCGAAACTACAGATAATCAACAAGACAACGTTTAGATATTTTTAATTGAGTTTTATGAGAGAGAAAAAAGGTTTTTGAAAACTATGTGGGAAGAGTAGAAAATGCTGGTAGTGCATTCTACCCTGTCAAAGAAACCGCCCTGTGGAAGAAGCCTTTTAAAAAGATAGTTGGAAAAGCATAGGATGCTGGTAAACAGCATTTTCCCCTTTTCCCACAAAGTTTTCACCCTATTCAATTACAAATCCCATCATTTGAGCTAGCAGTGCATTTGTCCTCTGAAAAATTTTAATGTTTTCAATAAAGGCAAGTCTAAAGATTTTTTATTTGGTAATGAGTTAACTCTTTACAAGATGACAAAGTTTTAGACTTGCTCGAATCAAAAGCTCTTGAATCAAATGTATCCAGGGCCCGTATTCACCAGCCATTCTTAAGAATATTCTTAGTCTTATTCTTCAAGATTTTCTAAATTTGAAAGTAATACAACTTCTGATTGGCTAAACCATTTGGTTTAGCCTATCAGAAGTTGTGTTATTTTCAAATTTAGAAAATTCTTGAGACTGAGACCAAGAACGTTCTTAAGAATGGTTGGTGAATATGGGCCCAGACTTCAAATTGTGACAGATGAATTTATATGTTTGGATTTGTCTTCAAGAATAAAAAAGAATGAAAACATTTTGGGAAAAGAGAAGCGCTGGTGTACCAGCATTTTCTGCTTTTTTCACAATATATCATTAAAAGCGGTATTCTTAAATGTCACAAAAACACAGGATTGTGTGGTAAAGGATTAATGGGAAGATTCGCTTTCTTCCATAGGATCATCTTATCTCATTGGAGACATTGGATCTTGTTAACCCTTACAGAAATGAAAAGCTAGCAGCTATGTAGCCGCACTATAGCAGCTACAGAGCCGCTATAAAATTTTAGAGCCACAACTGCAAGCTAGAACCTAGCCAATGAGAGCTGCTAACAGCTATATAGCGGCTATATAGTCGCTATTACTAGCTGCTACTGGCTATCAGAGCCACTAGCTGTTTGTAGGTTTGACTCTATGTATATGGGGCACATATATGGCTAAACCATTTGAAATGGAGATCTGGTTTACAGTAGATGAATTAGATTCTGTTGGAAATACCAAAGCAAATGATTTTTTGTTTATAGGTCCTGTGTGTTGGCAAAAACACTGAATATATCCAAACTTTATCTATTTTCTGTCTTGGCAAAAGTATTTTATTGTAAAGTTGTGTCTTTTTTCAACTCTTGAATAATCTTTTGAGTGATACAATTCCCCATGTAACAAAACACGGCTATAAAAAGCAAGGTTAGGTACTTCATACTCTAATAAGATCACTAACTGTTGCGTAACTTCATCTGACAAGTGTTTGCTGTACCCTTTTCCGAGAAACTGTATATGATAATGTGTTATATATTTATTTACCTTCCCAGGATAAAGTCTTTGAATTACTGAACTATACTGTGCAGGAACTGTTGATATCAGAGATGGAAGACTTTGAATTATATTAACAGAACTTAGTATCTGTAATTCAACATTTTGAGTACCATGGAATAATTTTGTTAAATCACCATTGGCAGACTCGAAATGAAAACATGAATATGCCCATAATGGACCTAGCTGCACAACACACTCAGGGAGGTGTAAAAGTTGATGTATATTTAGTGTCATATATCTGTCTACATACAGTGATGAAAATGTCATTACAAAATATAATAAAAGGCTTTGGGCTCTAGAAATTCCATCTGGATGAATACTGCTTCCACAAATGCTGCGTAATACAAAAAGTAACTCTCTTGCAACGTATCACACAAAAGAGGCAAAGAATAGAAAAATAGCCATGATCTCAACTCTGAAGCTTTCCAGTATTTAAAGTGAGTGCTGATTGATCTAGGAATCCATGTTATAAAACATGGTGGTTTGATTTGTAACGGGCATTTATCTATTACTTCTGAACAATGTGAAATAGAAAAATTTTCTTTGCTTAAAGCAGGAGAGAATCAAAGTTTAATCAACAATTTAGTAACTCCCAACAGAACACCATGCATGTAATCAATGCTAGCACCTTTAATAAAGTCATAATACTTTAAAGTCATTAAAAATGATGGTCCCTTTATACCATTTACTGTTTTTTTGGAATTGACAGCTTCCATTGCATCATGCAAAGAAGCTTCTGTTGTTCTCTCACATCCATATGGTATCTCGCTATTAAATGGGTATATGTGCACTGACCCACCCCCTGAAGTTTTAAACGTTTCTCCCTTTTCATAGCATTTAGAACAAGAAAAAGCACCATTAAACTGGATCATGTTCATTAGAGTACTTTTAGCGGGCAAGTCTGCAGTGGTGCAGATTAAGGATGCCTTGCAGTTGACATTTTCATTATTGACAGTAACAGTGATTCCTTCCTCTTCCAGTTTTTTAAGTCTCGTATGGATTGGTCGAAAAAATGTTCCCATGAAAGGTTTTGCATCTCCGAACCACAAACCACAAAATATCATATTTTCACTTTGCTTCCTCTGCTTGAATGGAAGTTCATTTATCATCAAGTATACTGGCCAAATAGAAAATTTTGAACTCTTAAACAATGGTACACCATCAGTGTTAAGTGTAAAGGAAATATTATAGGGGAATCTGTCAGACAAAACGCCTCCATCCTTTGACAGACATTTGTATACTTCTGCATCATATATATCCTCAATGTTATTAGCACTGGTTTTCACCCCTTTGAATCTTTGCTTCAGAAGTTCTGTGAAATTGGGGCGCCTGAAGAAATTACTCAACTGTTCATCAATTGATACTTCAATGAAGTAGGATTTTGATTTTGCACCTTTGAGACTCTTTCTACAAAACCTGTTTGTGCAGATTTCATCCTGTTTATTTACACATGTTAAACAATATACACAGTAAAAGTGTTTCACAAGTGGTGATATCAGGCCAGCAAAGTACTGTTTGAAGTGAAATAAGCTTTTCAGTCCTGGATGCACTTCCAAACAATGAAGACCAGTAAGAATAAGAAGGTCATTCAGCTGGCTTCCTGATATCCCGTGGGTCACTGTGTACATTAATATAAGAAGCAGACTAACACTTACAGTCATTGTATGTCCTTCATATATAGGTTGATCCTCACTCACTGCATCTTTATTCTTTAAACAGTCTTCGGTTTCATCATATTCAAGTTCTTTGTCTGAATTATTTTCATCCTGATCAGAGATGATTTCCTCTTCAGGCCCAAAGTCTTGTTCTTCATCCTGTATATGGTCCCTGCTTACCCAAATGTTTGCCAGTAGCTGCTACACTATTTCTTCAAAATTTGATGTGTCTTTCTTTGGAGATGGGCTAATATCCTCCTCAAGAAGGTAATTGTTCTCTTCCACTCTGTACCAGACAATCACATATTTTAACTCTTTCCCAAACAACAAAATCTGAGACAAGTCCACACTGAAAGCATTTGCAAACAAAAAAATAAATATGACTGAAAAATTGAAATTTGTTTTTTGAGGGTAGAAAACATTAAGGGAAAAGGAGAAAATGCTGGTTACCAGCATTTTCTCCTTTTTCCAAAATGTTTTCAAAAGGCTTCTTTCTCAGGGTTGTTAAAAGTTGGGATTGTGTGGTAAAGGGTTAACTAAAAATGCTTTTAGTAATCAGCATTTTCTCCTTTTCCCACATTCTTTTATAGACATGTTCCATCATTTTTGTCACATTTTTTGTCAGCATAAGCTTTCAACCTGGAGAAGTCTAGTTGTCCATGTTCTAGAAGTTTTTATGTCTAGTAAATAGTTAGTGGGAGAGTTTTAACCCAGTAGGATTTCAACATGTTACTGTTGTTAACGTAATCCTCTGTCCTTAATCTTTTTAGTTTGAAAAATAGGCCCAGAGCTCTATTTTTTTAGCTCACCTGAGTAGGAAATGTTCAAGGTGAGTTTTTGAGAGTGATTGTGCTCTGTCTGTTGTCCGTCATGACTGTGTTGTTAACTTTTACCTGGTGTTCAAACTGTCAGGACAGACTGGGTGCGTCTGATATTTCAAGACAAACAGCTAGTACTGTACTTTTTTATTTTTTCAAGAAATCTGTATGAAACTAGCCCTATCTATGTATTTTCCTGCTCTTTTCATTTCTCTTGTAAAATATGCTGTAGCTAGCAAGGTAAAGAAGTTACTATCTATTGTAAATGGCTTCTGATAAATAATTTTTTATTTCTAAATTGAAAATAGGTACAAGTACAATATTTAGAAAGAATATTTATTTTGTGTATGTTATAACCATTTAAAACAATTATTTACAATATTTGCCTTGTTAACCTTCTCTTCCACCATAAAATTGTCTCCTAGAATAAGAATCAAATATATCTTTCAAATGGTCTCCCAGAGACAACAGGGGTGGAACATTGACTCTTTTTTTTTTTCATGAAAAAAGAAAAAACCAAAAACTTGTTGATACCATAAAGAAAATATTTGTTGTATGTATACAGTAAAATAGCTTTGCTGCAGCAATTCTGCTGAATACCTTGACAAGTTTTCTTCACATAAAAGTAATGCAGTAACTGAGACAATGTGGCTCAAAATGCTGAAAGGAATAATAAAGAAATAATTGATATCTCACTTAAAAAAGACCAACACTATGCTTGCACCTAAGTAACCAACAAGTGCAATAGCTTCGTTGTCTGATATCATAGATACAGTGAAAAATCTTTGATCTACTATGGCTTACTAAAATTGGTGTAATTACTAAATTAGTGTGATCACCAAAACATGCTTTTGTCAATTTCGATCTCTAACACTTGAGAGTAGCCAACTTGACTTACTGAAAACACTGGAATCTTAGGTCAATTGGCCCTCGGTGTAAAAAACAACCCGTTTGAAATACAAATTCTAAGCAATAGCTTTTCCAAATGAGACAAAAGGTAATTCTGTAATGTTTGTTACAGAACTGACACAGTTCCACTGATCTACATACTGTTTAGTTTGAATAACTAGTTTTCCATATCAAAATTATCACAAAGGGACCACTGCCTTCCTGAATTTTCAGTCTGGAACAAAGCCATTCTTTAAAATAAACCGAGATAAAACTGGTTGTTCGTCCTATTGCATGGGCCTTTGGAAATAATCAGGCTTTCTGCATCAAGACATAAAACTTACAATTGCCTCATTCTGGGTTTTGATGGAAATGACAATACCTGGATGCTAATTGTCCTGGTAGACAATAATTTACATATTTCACTGATCCTATGCTAGGATTTTTTTTTTTTTTCAGTTTCCACTCGGACAAGTTCATTATCTTCATCACTACCATTGTTGTTGCTTCTCTGTCTGGTATTTTTCCTCTGATCACCATTTCCATTGTTTTTAGCTTTTTACCTTTCTTTTTCCCTGTTACAACCATCACCTCATTATGAATGTATGGACAAATACTCTTTTCCTCAAGATGAAGTTGGCGCTGTATACGACCACCATTTTGGGTAGATTTTAGTAGATCAGAGCATTTATCAGGTGACATTTCATCAAACCACTGCATAAGACCATGTCTGTTCCTTTTGAACAGCTGCATTGAAGAATTGTGATGCATGATGATCTTCTAACATAGCCAAAGTGGTGTTCACAGCCAAGTATTGTTAGCTAGACCACACGCCTGCAGTATCACTTCGTTGTACCATTCCCTAGCCTTTCTAACGCAGACTCTCTTTGCAGCTTCCTCGTGTTTTATTCCCAAGTCAGTGCTCTGTGACTTAAAAGTCTCTGTAGTTTAAGACATTTCTGATGATGGAATCTTCAGTTAATTCCCGTCGTTTACAAATAAGTCCAAAGTTTGATAATGTGAGAATACCTCTCCATGCCGTTTTCCATTTCCCATTCAAAGGTTGACCTTTTGTGTCTGTCTCTATCTTTTTTATTTTTTCTCTTGTCACTGATTCACACAAATTAGTGAACTCGTGATGTATTGTTTTCCGTATTTCACCGTTTCTCAAACAAAGCAAGTCTCTGTACATAAAAGGTACATTTAACAACCTATGCTCAACTTCATAATCATTTGTTTTTGCACTGACTGTATATAACCAGCATGCATTGCTGTTCACTTTCCTTAGCTACTCAGCAAAGCACTCCTTATCTACTGGTCTAATGCCCTTTCTTTCAACCAAGATGAGCCTTCTTCTTCTTGTTGTATTTACATTCTTAAACTTAAGTTTTTTTTAATTTTAGTTCTTGAGACTTTTTAGGAGTCAGTTTTCTTTTTCTTGGCTGATTCCACAGACATTTTTCAGATGTAACTGAATTTAGGACTGCGTCTTTTTTCTAATTTACCAGTACATCTATCAGAGCGTAAATCAGTCCGTCCATGTGATTACATGACTCACCTTCTCAGAAAATTAAAGAATTAAAAATGATCATTTGTTTATAGGTTATTTGTTTTCTTATCTCTTTTACCTTGAATATTTAAGTTTATTCCACACTGTATTAAGTTGAATAACAAAGTGTAGTAGGTGGATTCAACCACATCCATGAAAACTAGAAATAACCATCATGAATTAGGTTTGATATGTATATAAAGGTGTCAACAATGTGGCAAAAGTGGATTTATTTACAACTTATTCATTTTCTACAATGTCTCAAAAGTGCCTGCTTCAAGCCAAACATACGTGGGGTGATCAGAAAGATTGTGGACCACCTCGTTATTTTGAAAACTACTACACTTAGGATTACACAAATTTGCATAGATGAGCATTAATTATCTGGTAACTGACTCACGCTTTCAAATGTTGTCATATTAAAGTAGGTAAAGTATGATGTCATTTTAATGACGTCATATACTGCATTAGTGGTCCAAAATATCGGACGACCTTTTATTTGAGCCGAGAGTTATCATAAAGTTTTGTGTCAAACTCGGAAAGTATTTATCGGAAATCAAAACCGATTTAGAAACCGTTTAAGGGGACTCTGCACTCAAGGAATCAGATATTCGTACATGGATCGGACCAGTTTAGACAAGGGTGCGATACTGTTAAAGATGACCCTAAATCTGGCCGTCCATCAACATCAGTCACAGACAAAATCATAACGGATGTAGAGCAGCATGTAAAACGAGATCGCCGAGATGCTGTCAGGAAAATAGCTGACACATTTGACATTTCATATATAAGTGCTCAGGAGATTTTGACTAAGAGTCTTGGAATGCCGCGTGTTTGCACAATGTGGGTACCTTGCAACTGACGCCCGAGAAAATGGGGGTTAGGGTCGAAATCTGTCAAGAAATTTCAGAACGCATTAGGGTAGAGGGGTCGAACTTTACTGATCGTATTGTAACATGCGATGAAACATAGGTACACTTTACCGACACTGAATCTAAACGACAAAGCAGCATATTGAAACATCCAACATCGCCTTTCGCTAGTAAAGCCAACCTTTCTAAGTCACTTGGTAAAGTTATCTACATCAAGTATTTCTGTTCTCCTGTTTTTCTTCTAAATCATGTTGTATCTTTACATACTACAGTCAATTCTGAGTTTTATGTCCACATTATTCAAATAAATTTCACGAATACCATACGAAAAACACAGCCAGAAGTCCTGCGGAGTGATGTCACTTTACACCAAGATAACGCCCTAGCTCACAAAGCCACACTTGGACTGGAAACTTTGCAAAAACTAAACAAAGAAACACTTGCCAACGCTCCTTATAATTTAGTCCTGACTCCATGTGACCTCTGACTAGTTCCTGTTTTGAAAGATTTTCTATGTGGCATACACTACGAGAGCAGAGAGGAGCTAACCCTCGCTACGACCGGGTCCTTGATAGTAACGTCACGTGACGCGCTCCCACACGTGCTTCGTGCGTCGAAATCAAGAATGAATACATGCATAGAACTCAAAGGAGGTTACTTTCAAAAACAGTGAACAATCCAAGTTGTTTTTTATAACAATATTCAGATACCGGCACTGGTCCACGTTCTTTCTGATCACCCCTCGTAGCTGTCATCAGGACTTAGACCTTACACACCATTGTTTTTTAAAGCACAGAGACAGATGGTGTTAGAAAGCATATCAGGAAAAGAAAAAGAATTTTAATTGCCTTCATTTTCTCTCATTTCAATCATGCTTTCTACCCATATACATGAAATACTAGATGGACCCACCATTTAATTCTTTACCAAATGACAAAATTTTGGACTGGTCCAAACTGAAAGCATTTGCAGACAACAAATTCAGTGTTACACAAATTAGGAAATTTTTCTTTGAAAGGTTAGAAAACATTGTGGGAAAAGGAGAAAATGCTGGTTACCAGCATTTTCTCCTTTTTCCACCATGTTTTCAAAAGGCTTCTTCCTCCTCGGGAATCTGTGGTAAAGGGTTAAACCAGACATGATTTGTCATCTACTGATGCTTTTAAAAGGTGAATCTAAGATTTTGTAGCCTTGTGAGAAGTAAAATTAAATGCTCAGACTTATATGCATGTTCTGTGAAATATACTACAATGAAAATATACTGCTGATTTTCTTTCACCTTTTTTGGTCATACTTATGAATTTTGTACAGAGAAATGATACAGACTGTGCATGCTATAGCTTTCGAAATAGTCATTTATAACTTCTCATACAAAAATCGTGCATTAAAGAATTGATTTGTAGGTATGTCACCTATAACATTAGTAAGTAAAATTGGCCCACCTTACCACGATCAAAATTTGTATTATTAGTAAGAAATAAATTTATTATCAAAATGAGGTAAGGAACTTCAATGAATTTTAAATAATCATGGAGGGTCCTGCATGGCTCAGTGGTAAAGTGCAAGACTCGTGACCTCGAGGACCCAGGTGCGAATATCCTTCGGCAAGACCCTTCAGAGCCCTAGCCTAGTACTGGTGGAACCAAGGAAATACATGAATATATGAGCTCAGCGGTGAATGTGATGACTGAAATAATGTTGAAAGTGGCATTTCACATCATTCAGTTTAAATAATCACAAAGAAGTAGACCGTGTCAGAACTGGGCCATTTTGACCCCATTCACCAATTAAACCTTGGATAAAATTGAATATATTTCTTACCCTGCAGTACATATGCAGCAAGCAGAAAGAACATGACCTGTGATTTGACATGCACACCCAAACTCTATAGTCTTCCTTCTTTCCTGTGATGGGATGACTTTGCATGACTCATAGCAGTGACTCATCGATTCATTAATTCCATGATAAAAAATGCTGTGGACATGGTTGTCTTCATAGAAAACTTTGGCTTTCAAATCTTTGATAATATCCATCATTTGAACAGTATCAATTGTGTCAGCAGATCAGCAAATAAAGTCGATATGGACAAGTCCACAATTTGGTCATCTCATAAAGATTTAACTCTTTACCAAACAGAAAAATTATAGACTGGTCCAAATTGAAAGTATTTGCAGACGACAAAATAAACATGATTGAAATTTGGTTTGGGATGGGTAGAAAACATTGTGGGAAAAGGAGAAAATGCTGGTTACCAGCATTTTCTCCTTTTCCCACAATGTTTTCAAAAGGCTTCTTTCTCAGGGTCGTTAAAAGTCGGGGTTGTGTGGTAAAGAGTTAACCTTTTACCACACAATCCCAAGTTTTAAAGACCCTGTACAAAAAGGTTTTTTGAAAACATTGTGTTTAAAAGCAGACAATGCTGCTAACCAGCATTTTCTTCTTTTCACATAATGTTGTCTACCCTATCAAAGACTGTAGTCATCATCTGAGCTATACTCAAGTTTGTTGTCTGCAAATGCTTTAAATTTAGTGGAGTCTAAAATTTTGTCATTTAGTAAATGGTATTGAGTTTTTAATTTCCTTATGATATCCTATACACAACACTCTTACCAGTTACTTTCCTGCAAGAATGAGCCACTTTCATTGTTGATTCCTTGCATTTGCAAAGAATTATTTTTGTCTTGGTGTAGACTGCTAATGAGTTATGCAAGTTAAATAGACTTGTAGATACCAAAATACCACGACAATGTATCATGGGAACTGATCCGTCTGAATGGGATGTTACATTGCTTTCATCAGTACTTCATCATTCATACCATGTCTGCAGCTGTTAGTTCTTTTTTTTTTGGGGGGGGGGGGGGGAATTGTGCTTGCAGTAAGGCAGGGCTCCGGTGTGCCCTGCCTACGGACACTCCTCCCATGTGACCAGTGTTTCCATAAACAACTGATTTGTTGGTTTGCATTTTCAACATTATTTCAGCTATCTCATGGAGGCCAGTGCACCTATCTGTGCTTTCCTAGGTTCATTTACATGTACTTTGCACTTTATTTTTCTCAGGTCACTGGCAGCTTTTCCAGATAATCATTGTTAAAAAATGAGCAGTTCAAAGGAGATTGAAGGAGGATTCCCTACTTACATGTACAAACCAAATGTGTTCATCATGAAGCCACAGACTTGTCCAAATCCAAAGCATTTGCAGACATTTGAACGTGGCTCAAATAATGAAATTTGTCTTTTAAAGGCTGGAAAACATTGTGGAAAATGGAGAAAATGCTGGCTACTAAAAGGCCTCTCTCAGGGTCAGTAAATCTCGGGATTGTTTGGTAATGGGTCATAATAAGTCAAAAAGTGGGAAAGATGTTTGAAGTCACTTTAATCATGAATTATTATCTTACAAAAATGCTATGAGTATATACATGATGTAACTTGATCCTACAAATATAATAATTCTGTGATAACGAAGGAACTCTTTTGTTAAATCTTTTTGACAGACCATTTCTAACCCCAAACTGAGGATGACCAATACTGGTATAATGGCCCAGAATCACTCCTCTATAATAAGCAGATGCTCCCATATCTAAATCCTTTAACTCTTTACCAAACGATAAAATTTCCAACTAGTCCAAATTGAAAGCATTGCAGACGGCAAATATTGCCCAAATGAAGGGATTTGTGTTTGAGTAGAAAACATTGTGGGAAAAGGAGAAAATGCTGGTAACCAGCATTTTCTCCTTTTCCAACAATGCTTTCAGCAGGCTCCTTCCTCAGGGTCGTTAAAAGTGGGGATTGTGTGGTAGAGAGTAAACTCGTTACCAGACAACAAAATCTTTACAAAAACATGCAGCAGCTACAAACAATGCAACAAATAAATTGCGACAAAAACTATGCGTTGCCTTTCAATAGAGAAAGAAAAATGGAAATGGAGAAAATGCTGGTACAAGTATTTTCTCCTTTTATCACATTGTTGTCGGAAGCCTTTTTTCTCAGGGTTGTTACAACTTGAAATTGTTTTTTTAAGGGTTAAGAAACATTACTTTTTCCACAAAATACAGCCATTTGTGAACATTTTCATCTTCCTTCATGTTTAATTTCTTCACAGAATCAGAGCAGTCCATTTCTTCAAATATTTCTCCTTTATTTAGATTGTACATATTTATGGTATGTCTAAAACAGCCTGCTTGGAAACCTGGGCCTGTATTCACCAACAATTTTTAAGAATGTTCTTTGTCCTATTTTCCAGAATTTTCTGAATTTGAAAGTCACAGAACTTCTTGATTCAGATGTTGTGTTACTTTCAGATGTAGAAAATCCTGAAGAATAAGACGAAGAACATTCTTCAGAATGGTTGTGAATATGGAACCCTATATCTTTTTACCAAACAACAAAATTTCAGACTTGTCTAATTGAAAGCATTTGAAAGCAACAAATTAATGCATCTCAAATGATGGAATCCTAACTTTTAATGACCCTGAGGGAGAAGCCCTTTGAAAAAAGTGTGGAAAAAGGAGCTATTAACCAGCATTTTCTCCTTATCCCACAATGTTTCCTACCCTTTGTATGACAAATTTCATGTTTTAAGTAAGATTAACTTTGTCTGCAAATGCTTTCAATTGAGAAAAAGACTAAAAATTTACTGACAACTGACAACCAAGAACAAGTTTATCCTTTGTAACAAGTGAAGTAGTCAAACTTGAATTAAACCGACTTTCAACGACCTTGAAAAAGAAGCCCTTTGAAAACACTGTGGGAAAAGGATTAAATGCATGCCTAATGATTTTTGTCACAGATGGACTGTAATACTACTGTGATTTCAAAGTCTTTTTTCTTAAGGTTGTTAAAACTCGGGATTGTATGATAAAGGGTCGATACAGTTTGCATGTTTAAAGCCCCAATAGCTGCCAAAAGTGAACAAAGCATGTACTAACTTGGAAAATGATCCATTTCAGTGGTGTTTTACTTGCTTTCAACATTATTTCAGTCATATAAAACTGAGCTTGCATATTCATGTATTTTCTGAGTTTCACCAGTACAAGGCCAGGGCTCTGCAGTGTCTTGCACTCTCTCCAACAAAAAACCTAGTGCTTCTAAGGAGGCTTGAACCCAAGGCCTCCTGGTTACAAGTCCTACACTTTACCATTGACCCACTCTGGACTCAATGGAAAATCCTATTGCTAATTATGAAAGATCAATTTGTATTTTGGGCATAACCCTTCAACAATCAAACGCAAGTTTTATCGACCCGAAGATAAAGTTTTTAACAACATTGTGCTTGGAAACCTTCATTTTCTCCATTTCCTAGTGTTTTCTACTCATCATAAGACGAATATCCTGCCATTTTGGACACATCTGATTTACCGTCTGCAAATGCTTTCAATTTGGACAAGTCTAAAAATTTGTCGTTTGGAAAAGGATTAATACAATAACATCTGAAAAACATTGTTATGCAAGGACAGTTGCTGGTCACCAGCATTTTATCATTTTGCAAACCAGTTTTCAAGAGGTCTTCTGTAAAACAGACAAAACCATCTGTAATATGTAAATGGGGCTTCTACAGTGATTCAGGTCCATATTCACCTACCATTATAAACTGCATTCTTATTCCAAATTAACACTTTACCACACAATCCCAAGTTTTAACAACCATGAGAAAGAAGCCTTTCAAAATCATTGTGGGAAAAGCGAGAAAATGCTGGTTACTAGCATTTTCCCCCTTTTCCACAACATCTTCTAACCTTCCACAAACAAACTTCCATTTTTAAGTCACATTTTTGATGTCGTCTGCAAATGCTTTCAATTTGGCCAATTCCAAAATTTTGTCGTTTGGTAAAGAGTTAAGTGACACAATTTCTGATTGGCTTAACCTTTCACCACATGACAAAATTCAGACTTGTCTAAATTGAAAGCATTCGCAATAAATAAAAGTGACTCTAAAAGTGGAATCTTGTTTTGTGAAACATTTGAAAACATTGTGAGAAAAGGAGAAAATGCTGGTTTCCAGCATTTTCTCCTTTACCCACAAATGTTTACAAAAGCCGTTTTACTTGGGGGTTGTTAAAACTTGTATTTGTGTGGTAAAGGGTTAACTATTTGGTCTACCCAAAATTGTTTAGCCAATCAGATTCTGTGTTACTTTGAAATTCAGAAAATTCTTGAGAGTAGGAATGCAGTCTAGAATGGCTGGTAAATGTGACCGCAGTTACTAGAAACAAATGGAACAAGTTCCTGGTGAAAGAAATCAGAAATACCCGACATTCCACTGTAAATTACTCATTTGTAAAAGATTTAATCAATATCTAAAATGAAGGAAAAAGAAAAGCCCTTAGTGAACAAAAAATGACCTTTCAGGTCAGCAGAGAAAAATCATGCAAATCCAAGCTTGTCATGGCTAGAAAATCATTCACAACATTGGACACTATTAATAACAGATTAGACTGTATTTTATATGCAGTCTGATGTTGACCCACAAGGTACATGAAAAATTCTGTTTGTTGTCCCTAGTGTTCAAGATTATACATTGACTACAGGCAAAATATTTGAGCCATGCTCTGTGAAAAGGAGGCTTCATGCAACTACAAAATGTTTCGACCCAGGTCAACCTGCACAGTGTGTGCAGGCTGACCTGGGCCAAAACTCTTTGCCGTTGGTCAATTTTCTGTATGTCTAAGGACCAGTCTACCTCATGATTGAGTAGGTTTTTAAAATAAAAAAAGCTGCTATGGATCAATAAGCATGTGATGGCTTGCTTGGTAAATGGATCGCGGAGATGCATTAAGCCCCCTTTTGCCAGAGCAAGGCTCATTCTTTTCTGAATAACATCAAACTTGCATTAAGTCAACACTCCCAAGATATGTGAAAAATGCTTGCTTAACCCTTTATAAGACAATACCCTGTTTTCATAACCCTGAGTTAGGAGGCTTTTGAAAACAATGTGGGTCAATGAGAAAATACTGGTAACCAGCATTTTCTTATTTTCCCACAAAGTTTTCTATCTTTTCAAGTACAAATTCCATTACATTAGCTACATCTAATTTGTCATCTGCAAATGGTTTCATTTGGGTTCAGTCTACGGTTTTGGCGTTTGGTAAAGAATTTAGATCAGGATTTGCTCAATGCATGTACACTATTTTCTTTTTGTTGTCACAACATTTAGCTGAAACACTGGCTTTTTATGTAAGACCAACTGCTTGCTCTGTACAGGTGGCTACTAAGTTGAATTGTCCTGTCAATAAGCAGAAAATGCATCCTCCATGCCTGTGTAATGACACAAAATGATCACAGATAAAAGTTCCAGAACCCAATACATCACTTTCTTCTTATTTCTTGAGATTTAACCTTTTACCGCACAATGCAGACTTTTAAGGACCCTGGGAAAGAAGCCTTTTCAAAACATTGTGGGAAAAGGAGAAAATGCTGGTAACCAGAATTTTCTCCTTTTCCCACAATGTTTTCTACCCTTTCAAAGAAAAATTGCACCATTTGAGCCACTGAAATTGTTGTCTGCAAATACTTTCAACTGGGACAAAGCTAAAATTTTGTAGTCTGGTAGAGTTAAACTGAAACAGTAGCCTTTTAGATTATATTGTTGCTCAGTGCCAGTGGCCACTAATACAACCTTTCAGATTATACTGTTGCTCAATGCCAGTGGCCACTAATACAACAAGTTGAACTGTCTTGTCAATATTCAGATAGTATATCCTCCATGCTGGTGTAACAACACTTAATAATCACAGATCAAGTTCACGAACCTATACACAAGCTAACATCAGGTTTTCTTCTTAACTTCATGTCCTGTAAGTGCTTGTTTCAATATGGATGCCACATCCTTGACGTTTCCATTCTCTTCATCTTAAAAAGGCAATAATAAACAGGAAGTTATATGTTTTGCTATTGATATAAACATGATTGAGCTGGAAAAACACAGCTATCCCTGCTGAAAGCTTTTCTTAACCTGGGTCAGTATTTGCCAACCATTCTGACATTCTTTGTCTTATTCTGAAGAACTTTCAAAATATGAAAAAAATATGAAAGTAACACAATTTCTGATTGGTTCAACCAAATGGTTCAACCCTTTAACAGACAATCCTGAGTTTTAACGACCCTGAGGAAGAAACCTTTCAAAAACATTGTGGGAAAAGGAGAAAATGCTTTTAACCAGCATTTTCTCCTTTTCCCACAATGTTTTCTACGTTTTCAAGAAATAAATGACCGATTAGGCCACATTATATTTGTTGTCTGCAAATGCTTTGAATTTGGACGAGTTCAAAATTTTGTTGTTTGGTAAAGAGTTAACCAATCAGACTGATTTTGGTTTAGCCAATCAGAAGTAATGTTACTTTCTAAAACTATGACTAGGAATGAAATTAAAAATGGTTGGTAAATATGGGCCCTGCTGGAGTAACCCATTTTCTCCTTTTAGGACACTGTTTTCACACATATTTGGTAACTATCCAAATTTTATAAGGATCTATGCATATCTATAAAAAATGTGAGTTCATAAGGTAATTTTATTTCAAATACAGCTTGAAAAGCAAATGATCAAAACAACAACTTTCTGAACAAAAAATAAAGGATAGACTGGGAACAATGATGCTAAATTGGGTTTGAAAGAAGTGCTTAAGACTGTTATAACTAGAGCTATCACTAAACGTGATCATACCCCCCACCAGCTCCTTGTCACAAAACAGGTCTTTGTCACAGAATGCAGAATGGTTTAGTACAAAAGGAAGAGTTGAAAAAAGTTCAAGGGGAGATAATTCCGCAACAAATTGCAGCAGGGTCATGGAAATTGCACATGCACAACTTCATATATATAGGAACATGGTGTGTAAATCTGAATTCAGTACCTGAAAAACTGTCGGAATATTTTGCCGGACAAATTTGTGTCTACGGACAGCCATGACGATTCCAGTATACCCCCCTCCACTACATTGTGGGGGGTATAAAAAGCGAGTAGTTTGTACCAAACTCTTATCTTTCAAACAGTTTAATTTGTGTACTTTGTTGCTTAATCCTTTAGCTGCTAAGCTTGACTCACTGACCGTTTGCGGACAGTGTAGATCAAGATCAGACTACACAGAACGTGCAGTCTGATCTTGGATCTATACTGTCTGATAAGGAGGTAGTTTTTCCCAAAAATAAGCTTGAAATAACAATAGTTGGGTTTTTGCTGTTGGCTTGAGAGTTTCATTCAAATTATTTAGCAGGATAAGGGTAAACTGTTTACCAAACAACAGAATTCTGTACTTGACAGAATTCAAAGCATTTGATGACAACATCTTAATCAAACTCATAAGATGAACTCTGGCTTTGAAAGGGGTAGAAAATATTGTGGGAAAAGAAGAAAATGCTGGTTACCAGCATTTTCTTCTTTTCCCGCAATGTTTTCAAAGGGCTTCTTCCTCACGGTCGTTAAAACTCGTGAATGTCTGGTAAAGGGATAAGACAGTTTAGGTTAGACACAAACTGAGAAGTTACCTTTAGTGTCTGTACTAATGACGTCTTGCTCTAGTTTAAGTTTCTCGTGAGCACACTTCAACATGGCTTCCTCTACTGTATCTTTAGAGATCAGTCGAACTATCTGCACCTCTCTGAAACAATATATAGATTTCAGCCATCCTCTGGCAAAAGGGGGCTTAATGCATCACCGTGATAAATGATACCAGGCAAGTCATCACATAATTAGGGATCCATAATATCCACTTTTGTAAACAACAGACTATATCATGAGGTAGACTGGTCTTTTGACATACAGAAAATTGACCAATAGCAAAAAGTTTCGGCCCAGGTCAGCCTGCGTGGACTGCGCAGGCTGACCTGGGTCGAAACTTTTTGAAGATGCATTAAGCCCCCCTTTCACAGAGTATGGCTCATTTATTGAGACAAGCAATTTCACCTTTCCAACTATTATATTTTCTACTCTTTCAAATACAAGTCTCACCCTTTGTGTAACACTTAATTTGTTGCCTGCAACTGCTCTTGATGTGGATAATTCTTATATGACATATGAGCCATAAATAAATGGACCATGCTCTGTGAAAAGGGGGCTTAATGAATATGCGAAAAGTATCTACCCAGGTCAGCCTGTGCAGTCCACGCAGGCTGACCTGGGCCGAAACTTTTCGCTCTTGGTCAATTTGCTGTATGTCAAAGGACCATTGTACTTCATGATTAAGTCAGTTCTTAAAGAAAGCTGCTACTGTGGATCCATAAATATGTGATGGGTTGCTTGGTACCATGTATCACGGAGATGCATTAAGCCCCCTTTTTCCGGAGCATAGCTCAAATATATGAGCAATGTTCAGTTTATCTTATTTGTGTAATTGACTTTCAATAATTTGTACTGGCTTTTATTTTTGGGTTCTTGAAAGTTCAGCTCACATTTTTTAATGCTGACTTGCATTCTGTGAGAAAATACATGAGAAATTTTGAACCCTGAAAAAAAAAAAAAAAAAAGAAAGAAAATACAGGTTCCCCTATTTAAAGTTCAGAACCAGCTTACATCTGAAGAATGATTGATTGTATGGTGTTTAGTGTCCTCATCAACTTAATTTCAGTTATATCACAGCAGCCAGAGGACCTATCCATGCTTTCCTTGAGTTTCCAGAACTTTGCATAATTTTCTTTCCAAGCTGAAGGCTGCTTTCCCACATTACAATCATTGAAACCATGATCAGTGGCAAGAGAGGAATAAATCCTAAGCAATGACTATTGAGGAATGAATCCTAAGCAATGACTATCATCAATTCTCTGAAAGAAATTCATCAAGCTGGGGATTTGAGCCAGGGAACCCCTTTTCTCAAGTCTGAAGTAAGTATCATCAGTAATAGAGATAGGAAAAAATGTCCCAAGTTTTTTAACAACCCCAACTGCAAAGACAACGAAAGGGCCATGACAATACCTTAATTTTCTTTGAAAACAGGCAAGCTAAATATTTACAGGATTTTACATGAGTGTTTATGTATTTTCATTTTTATCAAACAAGTTAACTAAAATTTTGTGACACAAGCCTTGGCGAGCATCATAAACATTTTAGTCAACAAGTTTGATAAAAATGATAATACATAAAGATGAATGTGAGATTCTGATTATCACCTAAAAAGAGTGACAGGCAAGAACTATCTTGCATCATCAACTTATGCCTATATAGTGTTCACGGGTCCATGTTTACAGTTGTAGTGCCGGTTCAAATGTGTACATACAAGAGTTGATAGCTCTTTGACATTTACACAAAAAGTAGAATAAAACAGTTTCTAGTGGGGGTAAGTCCACCTATTTCAGCACTTTTTTTCTTAATTCAAAAACTTTCGCTGCATTTCTTGGTCTTTATTACACATGAAAATCAAAAACTGTCCATGTGTATACGTCTTGGCAACAATGATGTCATTTTTTCGCGAAAATGTAGTAGTACAAATTCCTGCATGTGCTGTGGTTGGCTTCTCAAGCTTCACGCACTAATGACTGAAAACTACTCAGACCTGGGACCCAAAAAATGATGATACACTGGTGTATTATCAAAAATAAGTCATTGATTTAATACGCTGCTAGTGGAGGTTTTATGCGATAAACAACTCTTTAAGATATACATAATCATACCTTGTTTGTCCTACCCTGTGACATCTATCTTCAGCTTGTTTATCATTATATGGATTAAAGTCTATATCATGCAATATGACCACATCTGCTGAGGTAAGATTAATGCCCAAACCCCCTGCTTTTGTGGACAGGAGGAACACAAATATAGATTGGTCGTTGTTGTACTCGTCAATCAATTTTTGTCTAGAAAGGAGAGAAAAGATGAGAAAATATACTTAACCCTTTACTGAACAATCACATATTTTAACCTTTTACCACATGACAAAAATGTAGATTTGTCAAAATTGAGAGCATTTGCAGATGAAAAATTTACATGTGGCTTTAATCATGAAATTTCCCTTTAATATGGTAAAAAACATTACAGGAAAAGTAGAAAATGCTGGTTACCAGCATTTTCCCCTATTCCCACCATATTTTCAATAGCTTCCTTCCTAAAAGTGGTCAAAACTCAGGATTGTGTGGTAGAGAGTAAACAACTTGTGGAGAAAGCCTTTTGAAAACACTACAGGAAAACAAGAAAGTGCAGGTAACAAGCATTTTCACTTTTCCTACAATGTTTCCAAGCCTTTCAAAGACAAAACCACCATATAAGCTACATTTACTTTGTGGTCTGCAGATGCTTTCAATTTGGACACATCCAAAATTTTACTGACTGGTAAAGAGTTGATATATCAGAAATATGTGGAGCAGCCAATTGCTGACTTCACATTTGACAGTAATATAAATCAATTTTTACTCATTTCCTCCTGCTGATGATTTTTTTTTTTTATCATGCAGCAGAATACTTAACTCTTTACCTAAAGAAAAAAATTTAAACTATTCCAAATTGAAAGCATTTGCAGATGACAAATTAAACGTCGCAGAAATTACGAAATTTGTGATTGAAAGGTTGGAAAACATTGTGGGAAAAGGAGAAAATGCTGGTTACCAGCATTTTCTCCATTTTCCACAATGTTTTCAAGAGTCCTTTTTCCTTTGGGTTGTTTAAACTTGTGATTGTGTGGTAAAGGGTTGATAGGGAAAAAAAAGACAGATTTTGGAAGAGAAGAAATTGCTGGTAGCAGACAAAATTCACATTGTTTCCATGTCTATTCAGATACTAAAGCTTAAATCTAAACAACTGAATTTTCAGCTTGTCTAATTTGAAAGCACTAGCAGATGTCAATTGAAATGGCACTCAAGTAATGTGTTCTATTTTCGAAAGGGTTGGAAACACTAAGGAAATAGGAAAAATGCTAGTTTTAAAGATTTTCGCCTTTTTTCACAATGTTTTCAGAAGCCTTCATGAAGTTTCTTCTGGGTCATTAAAACTAGGGTTTGTTTGGTATAAGGGTAATTTATTCATTATCACATAACCTCCCTTGTTTTCAGTGTAATATACCCATTACAAATTTTCTTATCTTATTTAAGGAATGAAGAGAACTTTTTTTGTTTTCATGGAGGTATGAAAAAAAAACCTAATCACACTTTGTAGTTTCATACAGTGTGATTAGGTTTTTTTTTCATACCTTCATGAAAACAAAAAAAATTCTCTTCATACCTTATAATTCAATATCACAGACAACAAATATGCACTTAAATAATACTAACTGCTTCTTTTTGTAAATCCAACATTGCGTATTTATTTAATGCCCATTTCATTCATATTTCATAGCGCGGTAAAATTGCTCGTTTATGACGTAAAAATGACGTAATTCATGACGTCATTATAGTTTTGAACATTTGCAGATTTAGTAGATTTATTATTAGAAGTTCAATACTCTACAAGTAAGTTGAAAATAAGATTGTTAGAACACAGCAAAGTGACTAAGTTTTAAGCTCTCTCTTTAAGTTTACTGTTGGGTTTTTTTTTTTCAATATTCAGAGAAAATAAATTTAGCTAGCAATCTGAAATTCAGACTGGATATAAAATCAGAAAGAAAAACATTATGAAATCTCATAGATCTATACATGTTTGTTTACATTAGTTTGACTGCAAAAGTAGTTCCGGCACTGCTTAATTTTTTTTTTCCATGGAGCTATGAAAAAATTTTTTCAGCCAATCAGAACTCACCAATATTCATGAGAACAACTGATATTGAATTATACGCGTTTGATATCACAATTGTGTGATGTCATTTTTGACATCATTTTGTATGTAATTCATGGAAGTAAATGGGTTTTATGGATATTACTGCAGGTGCATCTATACATGGTTTTGCAGCTTTTGATCTGTAATTTGTGAAAGATTGTTATGTGATAAAAAGATCCGACATGAGTTGGCTATTTAGATAAAATTTTATTAAATCCGTCAAGAAAAAAATGTTATTAAGCGAGCCTATGGCAGTTTCTCTGTCTCAACAGCCAACTCATGTCAGATCCTATATATCTCTGTTCTTATAAGGATGTTTTCAAAGTCTTCTGTTGCAAATTTATTTCAGGTGGTTAACAACAGTATTGGAACTGTAATCAAATGACAATTTTGCCTTATTGCACTTTATCCACTAACTCCTACAAGCATACCCTATAATAGAACTGTCTAAAGAGGTCATCTTACTCTTTATCTGGTGACAATTTTTTATTAGTCTAGTCAACCTTGAAAGCTGTTTAGGATGACATATAAAATCTTGTTCAAATGATGAGATTTTTCTATGAAAGGGTAGAAAAGAGTTCTGGAAAAATAGAAAATGCCGGTGAACAGCATTTTTGCCATCCAACAAAATGTTTGAGAAAGCGCTCTACTTCAGGGCTATGCAGGATTGCTTGGTAAAAGATTAATACCTTCATGACTTTAGGGAGAAGAATGCTTTTAAACATAGCGAGAAAAGGAGGTTACCATCATTTTCTCCACCTTCCCACAATGTTATCTACCGGTTGAAAGACTAGTATCATGTTTCATAATTTGTTAATTGTTGTGTAACAAGTAACATTTTTTCAGTATGAGTTGTCATCATTGAGAATCAGTAACAAAAAGATTCAGAATCTTCACTTTTATATGAACTTCTCAAAAAGAAGTAAATAGCATATGCACCTGTCAATTACAGGGGTAGATCCATCTAGCCGTAAATATTTCATATTCTGTCGTTTCAGGTATATTTCCATAATGTCCATCATTGATGTAAACTGACTGAAGAGTAATACTCTATGTCCTTTCTCCTTTAGCATTTCTAATTTGTCATCTAGTAGTCTAAACTTTCCTGATTCTTCAACGAGAGATTCATCCAGCAAGAAGTCTGCTAAACAGCTCTATAATTCACAAGGGAAGTTTTTTTTAACCCATTACCTAATACACCATTTTGAGACCGTCCCAAATTCAAAGAAGCTGCAGACGACAACTGAAATGTGGCTACTAGTGGGTTTCAAGATACAGACTGCATAGAAAACATTGTGAGAAAAGGTGAAATTGCTCATTTTGAGCAATTTCACCTTTTCTCACAATGTTTTCCTAAAGCTTTTTACTTGATTGTGTTAAAACCAGTATGTATGGAGGAAAGGGTTAATTTAAACTTGGTATGAATGATATTTTATAACAGATCAACAAGAACATCATTTGCCCTGCTGGGTGGCTGGTGGTTCTGAGTTTGATACCCGTTTGAGGCAAACTTTCTTTCCGACCTTTTTTCGCCTCTCACCTCTGATGCATGTGAGAAAGTAGTCAGTGGCTTGGAAAGAAAGATACGTCAGTACTGGTGTGAGAAAGCCAGGAAAACACATTTGTAGATACTGACTGCCGTGATATGACCTACGCTGTTAAAATGGGGTTAAACTTCAATACAATCAATCAATCAATCAATCAAGAACATCATTTGGCCAACATACAGGATAAAAACCTCTGAAATAAATTAGCTTACATAAAAAACCCTCAAAAGTTATGAATTAATCTGTCTGCTTGCCAGTATTTACCAATGTATTCTACATTAAAGGAAACCTGTTCTAATTTAATCTAGAAAATTAAACAGAACAAACACTCTGACAAAGTTTCATCAACTTTTGGAATAAGGATGTATCTTCTCATATGATAACAAAATTAATGGTACTTACACGATAGAACTTGCATGTATTGTGTATTTCAAAGTCTGACATAACTTGCATGTCTTCCGCGATCAGTTTGGCCACTGCTCCCCTCTCCTTATGCGACGGCTCCTAGATGACAAATAAACAATGATTGAATAAAACCTTAATTTATGTTGACTACCTGTATTTACAGGGTTGTTTTCAAAGTTTTATGCTTCTTGTCTATTTTATGAGGTATGAATCAAATGGACATGAAATTCTTGCTTGTACTTTTTCAACACTACTATTCACTATTACATTGTACTTAGCATGCTTACTTGTTTTATTGCACACTAAAGTATGAATTTAACAAGAACTTTACAATTTGTAACAAAGTACTAAACTACAACTTTTTGACTTTTGAAACCTGAACACATCATGTGCTGAAAAAAAAAAAAAAAGAAAATTCTCAAATAACAAAAATTTCAACTTTTGAGCAATCATTTATTTTTCATAACAGCCTTAAAATTGAAAACAATAGATAAGGCAGAAAGCACCTAAAATCAGATTACAGGCACATTTCAGCAACACTTCTAAATGGTGCTGTAATTCTAAAGTCTATGAAGAGCCATCCAAATTAAAACTGGTTGTGAATACAGCTTTTCTTCAAAATACCTCTGCTAAAATTTTAGCCATTTTATTCAGTTTCTTATCATCGTATTGATGTCTGTGCAATAGAGGATGGTTTGCAGCTTTCCGAAGCTGCATCAACATGCCAGCGCCCCCTGCAGTGTATGTCTCTTCATTCATCTGTGATGTAAACTTGCTAATAAGTTTATCATACAACTCCTGTTGCCCTGGAATCATTGTACAGTACTCTACTTGCTCCACCTTTTTAGGTAACTGGCTCAACACCTGAAAGGCAAAGCAATTACATGATGATTATGATTAATCCTTTACCGAACAATACCTGATTTTCACAACCCTAAAAAAGACAGGTTTTCGAAACATTGTGGGAAAAGGAGAAAATGCTGGTAACCAGCATTTTCTCCTTTTCCCACAATGTTTTCTACCCTGTCAGATAGCTTTAGCTCATTTGTACAAATTTTGAATTTTTTGTCTGCAGATGTTTCTAAGTTGAAAAAGTCTAAAATATGGCGTGTGGGAAAGGGTTAAGGCAAGACAAAAGGATGGAGTTTAGATATTTCTCAGTAACTTAAAGGGCAAATCAACAAGTTTCAGATATGGTTAATTTTCAAATCTACATTTTTCAAATGGTAACCTGTTAATGTTGTAATTAGAAAAAAAAAAATGAGTAAAAGTACTTTTTTTCGATTTATATTTCTGCTCATTAATTTTTATTGCATCGCTTATCTCCCTTACTTATTGTTGCGTCCCTTGATTTGTGACGTCATAGGAGTACTTGTTTCAGTATGGATGTTGTTTGCGATAGTGAACTGGGCGATATTGAAGATGAAGAAATAAACGATTCTGGGCAGGTAAGGCCGTACATGTACGAGCCAATTTTTAAAGAAACTTATTAAGTTTGTGAGGATGAGGATGAAAAAAACTTTTCGCCCACTGATGACGAAAATGACGTTGTTGTACCGGACGTTTCAATGTGTTGAATATTGTGTGCTTTTGAAATAGATCTACGTCCATTACGGGGCGAACATCGCCTACAGAAATATTATTCTATACATGATAGAATTAAGTGTATGGCATAAAATTTGTTTCACGTGAAGCATTTTCAGTAGATTGACGGGCTGAATTAAACAAAAGAAAATGGACGGTTTCAAGACAGTTCCACAAGACAGTTCCCCGACACTTTTGAAGACATTTCCCTGACACTTTAGTTTCATGTCAAATAACCCTTTTCTTGACTTTTATGATTGATAATCATGAGATGTTAGTTCTAACTATTTGTTGATAGGTCCTTGTTGATATTTGTACCTTGTAAAGAATTCTGTAAACGTTGACGGGTACAAGTTTATTCTCTCATGGGTGAAGGGTTACACAGTAAATCACGATTTTCATAAGAATAAGAGAATTTTGAAATACTGTTAACCAGCATGAAATTTTATAGAAGAATATGTTCCCAGATTATTTAGAGTTAATTCTCAAAGTTCTTTTGAAAAATATTTTAGTTGTATTTCTTACCATACAGAAATACATGTACATCAGAGATAGGGAGAGGGGATCTACCTGTGTGAAATACTTTTTTGCTGTTTACCTTGTACACATGATCCATTTAATGCAAAAATTTATCATACATGTATAGCTATTGTATGTTCCATATAGACATTCTCTGTGAAAGTCTTATACTCTGAATTGTGTGCTGTGGGAAAGGATAGTGTAAATTTGTTCAGTTCTCGTTTGTCTTCTGCAAATTGTTTCGATTTGGGTAAGTCTCAAATTGGTCTACGATGAACTGAGCGGTTAATACTGACATTCCGGTCAAATTGCAGTATGGACGACTTCAGATTCATTGTAAAAGCATAGAAAGAGCTAGTAACTATCAATTGGTCCTTTATCCACAATATTTTCTATTTTTAACTCTTTACCAAACGACAAAATTTTAAACAGGTCCAAACTGAAATCACTTGCAGACGACAAAATAAGTTGCATGTTTCAAAAATTGAAATTTGCTTCCAGCAGAGTAGAAAACATTGTGGTAAAAAGGAAAAAATGCTGGTCACCAGCATTTTCTCCTTTTCCTACAATGTTTTAAAAGGCTTCTATCTCAGGGTCTTAAAAACCAGGGATTGATTGGTAAAGGGTTAAATACAAATCCCACACATTGGGCATAAGTTCTGGTTTAGTTCCCAGGAAGCAGTATCCGAAGAGATTAGTATGAGTTGTATGAACTTGTTTCTCAATAGATGTAAAATACGTGTTTAAATTGTTACCAAACGTCAAATTTATTGACTCAACCAAATTGAAACCATTTGGAGTCAACAAATTAAATTTTAATCACATGTTTGGACTTGTCTTTGATGGGGTAGAAAACAATGTAGAAAAAGGAGAAAATACTGGTTACCAGCATTTTCTCCTTTTCCTACAATGTTTTTAAAAGGTTTTTCTTTCTTCACCAGGGTCGTTAAAACAAAGGATTGTTTGGTAAAGGGTTAAACTAAGTTAAACTAAATTCCAATAAACAATCACATTTTATCGGTCAAATTTAAATGCTGTGGATTTGAAATATTCTAATTTTTTATCATTTGGGTTAGGGTTAGGCTAAACCCTTACACAGATGGCAAAACTTTAGACTTGTCCACTCCACACGGAAAGTATTTGCAGACCACAGATCAAATGTGGCCTTGACAATAGGTTTGAGGGTAGAAAATATTGTAGGAAAAGAAGATAATTCTGGGTATCAGAACTTATTCCCTGTTTCACCCTGTCCTCAAAAGCCTTCTCCATTAGGGTGGTTGAAGGTCAGAATTTTGAGGTAAAAGGTAAAAGAATTGGTGTGTGAGCCTGGTCAAAAACATTGTTTCTTAATTTAAAAAAAAATGTTTTATTTTTAATTTCCTGTCTGCTTATCAGAGAAAATGACTTGTGTCAAATGTGCAATTTCAAAATTTTCATACTGACATGTTCAAAAGATTTTTCTCAGTTGCCTGTCTAGAAGACATAATATGGATAGCAACAAGGAAATATCCACAAATCAAAATTGTATAGATATAATTCAAAATTTGTTCAAAATGCATGTAAGTTGTCTAATCATTTTTAAGATTGAAATGTCAAAGAGAAGTAGTGTATGGGATAAAAAGCTTTAACATGGGTTTACTGTCACAAACAAACATTACAGTGTAAAGGGGTGAGATATGCAAATGTTTTGTAACCATTTCCTGTATTGTTTCAACTGGTCGATGATGGATTAACATTTATGACCATGACTAGGGGTAGCCAGATACTGACTTCACCCTTTACCATACAAACCCTAGATCTAGTTTCCGATACCTAAAGAAAGAGTGTTTGAAAAACAGTGTGGGAAGAAAATGATGTTTGCTGTTCAAAGAATGATTATTATCCCTTGAAAGTTAACAGCATTAGAACAATGCCGACTTCGTTATTTGAAAAATTTATGTTATGAATTTGGATGAATCTATAATTTTGTTAAATGCTGAAATCATTTGGAAACAGGGAGAAAACGGCAGCAATTTTTCCTTTGTCCAGAATGAAGCGATAATATAGAAAAGGGTAAAATAGTACGAATAACAATTCATGTATTCTTATTTCAAGAAAAAAGAAATTACCTACTTCATGTTGGATTTTCTTTTTGGAAATTGCCGTTGCGGAATGTGTCTTTCGGAGTTTCGGTTTAAGGCCTATCTCCTTTCGACTCTGAGCTTGGAATAATGTCGGCACAGCGTCAGGTTTTAACCGCAGCCTAAAATTCCTATAACCAACTTCTTTTGCGAGTTTTGGACTTATCAAGAACTGACTGTCCTCGAAGTATTTCAGACACAATTTCAAATGAACCGATGGCACAAAATCCGTCGCTACTGTCTGGCCCCGGTTTAAATGCTGAATCCATAGTTTCCTCCTTTTTAATTCCTTCGGAAATGTGAACATACTAATTCTATGAGTTCCCGAATCGACGTTGCAGCCAAGGGCTGCACAATTTACCATTTTTTCGGCTCAATTTTCAGTTAATACTCAGATATCTGTGTACAACCGTCCGCGTTCATACTTTATGTCTACTAATGGTATTCACAGACTGCATCGACAATGACGTCACAGAAGCACAGGAGATAAGCGAATCAGGGGAAGTAAGCCATGTACCATTTTAGGGCCGTATGTCAGCGTGACAATTCGACCGTGGTTTATGGCATGTTACAGGGTGGTATTTATGAAAAATGAAGGACATGTTTCACTGACATCATTTGCAGCTGATTAAAGGAAAAAAAACAATTTGGTCAAAATATTTTAGGATTTGCCCTTTAAGCAAAGTTTGCTTAGTATTTAAATTAAATATAGTTAAAATGAAAGGGTTGAAAACATTTTAGGGAAAGGAGAAATGGCTGGTTACCAGTGCTTTTCTCTTTTCCCGCCATGTTTTCAAAAGTTGTCTCTATTGGGGTAATTGAAACTAGAGACTGTCTTTGTAACTGGTTAAAACTAAACCAATACATGAAAAAAATCCCAATGCTTTCTTTTTTCCAATGAAATCGCGACAAAAACTGGAAATTTTTATTCAGCAGAAAAATGGTTTTAAAATGAAGATGAAAACAGAAATATGTGAAAAAAGCCTTTTGTATTATTCTGTAAAGGTTCTTAATCGGTTTGTCACCTTGAAGCTGTCATTGCACGATACGCGATAAATACGTACACAGTTGCGCAAAAAGCTGGGTGGGCTGAGTCCCTTGTCTATGGTTGTGATTGTCACAGTTCGAATCCCAATGATAGCAAATAATTTTTGTAGTATTTCTGTTCCTCCCCCCCCCCCCCCCCCCCCCAACAAAGAGATTAAAATCATGTCTCAAATTAGTTTTCGATACCAACACAAAAAATCCCCCCCCCCCCCCCCCACAAATAAAAAGTTTTCAAATGCATATGCTTCCAATTTGGTCAAGTCTGAAATGATGTTGTTTGGAAAGTAAAGACTTAAACCATATGAGGAAAAGGTTGTTAAAGCTTATTATGTAGTCACTGACATAAATAGAAAATATAAAACTGGAAGAAAGATTCACTGATTGAATGGTGTTTTATGCCACTTTTAACATTACCTCAGTCATGTCACCATGACAGCTCAGCTATTCATGTATATCCTCGGTTTCATAGATACTAAGCTAGGCCTCAGAAGTCTCTTGCCAAAGGACACCCCCCAAGAAAAAGCCTGTGCTTTAAGTCAGGCTCGAAACAGGAGCCTCCATATTAAGAGTCCTACACAGGACCCTGTGGAATTTATAAAGAACAATTTCGAAAACACATCTGGTCTAACCAGGATTCAAAATTAACGTTAGCAAGTAGTAAATTTGCTACCTGAAAATTGAATTTCCAACCCAACCTCAAAAGCAGTAGCAAAGCCTGGTAGTTCTACCTGCTTGTGCCAATTTTCAATGAAATAGGACTTCCACTTATTCAATTTGAAATCTGTGATAAAACTATCTTTGCAAACCTCCTCATTTGTAGGAAAACACAGGAGCACTAATGAATCACACAATCAAACACATCTGACCTTGATGATGACTCTACATTTACGAGGGTTGTTCGATATGTAATGTGTACTGTACGATATCTCAAAAGCATTCGACTCAAATAGTGAAATGAACATTACATCCCTTCAAAGTATTCTCCGCGGTTTGAAATACATAATTTCAATCTCTGAATCCATTTCTGAAATGTGTCACGGTAGGCTGATTTAGGTAGACCTCTGAGGCACTGACTGATGGCTGAGCCAAGGGCTTGTCGGGACTTGTAACGACAACCAGATAAGAACTTTTTAAGTTTTGGAAAAAGGAAAAAGTCGCATGGGGCTAGATCTGGAGAGTATGGTGGGTGTGGCAAGACAGTAACCTTCTCCGACTTCAAAAATTGCTTCACAAGCTCAGATGTATGTGATGGAGCATTATCATGAAGTAGACGAACATGTCTAAATCCTGACACAGGGCGTCATTTAAGATAATATTTCTTGAGCTTTTTTAGTATAACATCTCGGTAATACCGACCTGTAACACTTTTGCCCTTTGGCACCGGAATTTGTACGGCTATACCATCACATGAGAAGAAAATGCAATACAGAACCTTCTTTGCGCTTATGCTTCTTTTGGCAAATACAGGCCTTCTACCATGTTTAGTTAGCCATATTTTGTTTCCAATTTTTCTTACTGGTTCGAAATAGTGAACCCATGTTTCGTCACCAGTAACAATGTTTGCAAATTGTCTTTGATTGAATTTGGGAAACATTTTGAGCAATTGCTTAGTGGTTTGTACTCATATCCGTTTTTGGTCATCTGTCAATATATGCGGTATCCATCAGGCAGAAATCTTTCGTACTTTCAAAATACGCTTCAAAATGAAATGCACCCGCGATAGCCATATGCCAACAGCGTTGGCAATATCACAAATCGTGTATCTGCCATCACTTTCAATTATTTCCCTGACTTTTGAGACATTTGCCTTGCCTGTTACAGTCACAGGTCGGCCAGATTTTGCTGCATCTTTGACGGACTCTGTGCCAGTCAGAAATTTCTTTCATCACCTACAAACTCTCATAAGATACCTTATCAGACCCATAAACTTCCCCCAAATCAGTAAAAATCTGCATTACCGAATGACCGAGTTTTGTGCGAACTTTTATATAAGCTCTAATTTCTTTAATATTCTTAATCCGTTTCCCAACCATTTTTACAACAGTGGTCAACGACTAGCTCTATTGAAATGACTATAAGTTTAAAACTATGTGGAGCTGAAGGCTCGTGTTTATACCGTTGGAAAGGTATTGAATAGAGCTATTCAAGCGTATCATCATCCACGAAATCGTGCAAAGCGTTATCGCGTTGTGGTACAATACACATTACATGTCAAACAGCCCTCGTAGAATCTATATTTTTTAAACTACCCCTGTAAATCTTCCCTAATTTCCATTTAAAAATGGTCACCTTATTAAGAAGGGGAAAAAAAAAAAGGGAGTATAAATGAGCCTAGTGGAACAGAAACTTAGAGAGCACAGCCTCTGTGCGCATGTCATTAAAGACATGTGCTGCTTACTTTTACGAAGCAACTTAATACAGTCAAAGGCAGTAATTCCAGATTCATTATATATTGGGAGGAAGGGCTGTTATTTATCTGGCCAGGTAGGTTTCTTTTCTTGCCTTAGCGAGTACTTGCTACCTGCAAAATATGTTAATTTCTAACCATGTAAACTTACCTCAGATTTCAGCCTACGTAGAACGAATGGTCTCATTATCCTTTTGGCATGTGCAATTCTATCTTGCTCATATAAACTTCTTTTCTCATCGCTATTAGATCTCTGCAATTTTAAACATGTACTTAGTTTACTGACAAAACCTATCTCTTCATATTACTGTCAAGCCTCTATTAACAGGAAGATATGATCCTGATATAACCAGTTAAATACACATATGACAAATTACTGCGATGAACTGATATCCCTGACCCTGCAGCCCATCCCACAAGAACAGCATACTTTGTATAGAAAGCATATGAGCTGTGCTCTGGAACAAAGCGGCTTAACACATCTCCATGATGAATGATACCAAGCAAGCCATCATATAATTATGGATCCATGAAATCCATTTTGAGTAACAAGTGACTGAATCATGAGGTACACTGGTCCTTTAACATGCAGAAAGTTTACCAATAGCAAAATATTTTTGACCCAGGTCAGCCTGCGCACCTGAGTCAATACTTTTTTGCAGTTACATTAAGTCCCCTTTCCACAGGGCATGGCTCATATAAATCTGTCTGAAAGGTAAGACAGATGGACAGACAGCTGGACAGGCCAAAACACTATCCCTCCACCCTTAGGCAAGGACTATAATACTGACACACATGCATGACTTAAATCAACTGATTGATGACTTCACCTAACTGTAAGCAAAATCAACAAAATGACTCATCCAAAAATCTGTTTTTCAGTCTAAATCTTTATTGTATGTTTTCTTTTTCTGGTATTTTGATAGGCAATGTCAATTGTGAAGATAATCAATACATGTCATGGTAAAGAACCCAAACTTACAGTGATCATGGTAAACATCCTTTTCAGCTGTTCTGTTTTACCAATAAAAATATCTGGCATAACAAAACACAACAGGGACATCAGCTCTAATAGATTGTTCTGTAATGGCGTACCTGTCAGTAACAGTCTTCGTTCAGCCTGCAATACAGAAATATACAATAAAATCTTTATGATTCAAATATGCTGTGTTCAAATATTACAATTTTAAAATGAAAATGGAATACACAAAATAACAAACTTCATTTTGCAAAAACAATCTAGGACCATCATGAAAATTGACTTGATATCCTTAACTAGTGCTTTGACAGAGAAAAGAGATGCTTAACCCTTTACCACACGATAAAATTTTAAACTGGTCCAAAATGAAAGCGTTTACTGACGACAAGCTAGAGGTGTTCCATATGATGAAATTTGTATTTGATAGGGTAGAAAACATTGTGGGAAAAGGAGAAAATACTGTTTACCAGAATTTTCTCCTTTTCCCACTATGTTTTCAAAAGTCTTCTTTCTCAGGGTCATTAAAAGTCGTGATTGTGTGGTATAGAGTTAAACCATTTTACATGAAAATGTATTGCTTCATGGCAGACAATTCTTCAATGCAAAGGTCAGATGTGAAAAACTGTTATCTGCAAAGTTTCGGAACACTGATAGCAAAACTGTAGGAGGAATATGCGACAGAAATATGTTTTTTCCATGTACACAAACAGACAGACAGATGAAACTAGAGCTGTCACTGACTGTGACTTAATACCCCCGCCAGCGCTTTGACAGAAACAGGCAATTTAACAAAAATTTTTCTAAGTTCAAGGGGAGATTACCCTTGAATCATAGGGAGTAGATGATTGAAAACTGCGTCTTGCACAACTTCAGTATACGATCAATGTATCAACAAACTTTCAATACAATAGCAGCAAAACTGTAGGAGGAGTTCGCGACACAAAATTACTAGTATTTTGTACACAGACAGACACACGGACGGACACACAGACGGACAGACAGGCTGATTCCAGTATACCCCCGAAAACATTCGTTTTGCAGGGGTATAAAGACAAGCATATACCATTATTTCATTAAAAAAAAAAATTCCTCGAGATTGTTTTAAAAAGTTGCCTATTGTAGATAGTTATGACTTCAAAGATGTTCAGTTATTGGTCAGACCTTCATTACTGACATATATACCAGACAAACAGGCCAGCAAGATATACAAAAAACTAAGTTACCGAAACTGAAAGTTTTTCAAGTTAAAAGAAGTCCATGATGGAACCAATCAATACTCTTTTTTCTCTTTACCAAATGACAAAAATTTGAAGTGGTCCAAATTGAAAGCATTTGCAGACTACAATTCAAATGTGACTTGAATTATGAGATTTGACTGTGAAAAAGAAGAAAACATTGTGAAAAAAAAGGAGAAAATGCTGGTTACCAGCATTTTCTCCTTTTTCCACAATGTTTTCATAAGCTTTCTTTCTCTGGGACGCTAAAACTAGTGACTGTGTGGTAAAGAGTTAAGACTTTCTTTAAACTCTTTTCTGATGTTTGCAACCTTGTATTTTAAATTATGTACACAATACATACACTAATTCTCATGAGATTCTGGTAGCGTAATGAGGACATGTTTTTCAACAAATGTCCTTCATCAAAAATAGCGTAATGGAATTCAAATTTCTTGAATAATGCCCTGTCTTCTACACTTCCTGTCACCATGTTGTACCTGAAACAGCCGAAGATAATACTGTTACAATTGATCAGCACCTCTTGCAGAGTGCCTTGCAGCAATTCAAGTAGTTTCTCCTTTTGCAGCAATGATTTCAAGAAAAGATTGCATGCCTGGCAGGGTAGTTCAGTGGTTAGCATATCTGACTTGTGACCTGGCAGTTATTAGTTTGATACCCTGTTGAGGCAAACTTTCTTTCCATGATTTTCACCTCTCACCTGTGTTGCATGTGAGAAAAGTAGTCAGTGGCTTGGAGAGAAAGTTGTGTCAGTACCGGTGTGAGAAAGCAAGGGAACACATGCGTAGGTGCACTGACCACCGTGATATGACCTATGCTGTTAAAACAGCATTAAACTCCAATACAAACAAACAAAAGAAAAGATTGAATGAGGTAGGATTATATCATATGTACATGTGCAAAGCACAAAGTAGAGGCCTGATCAACACATCTATTATCTTAATTTGTGTTTCGACTGATATTTCAAAAAATTGTTAACACTTGTCTTCTACAAAGTCTCTCAATTTGGGCCAGTCTGATATTTTGTTGTTTGGTAAAGAATTAACACGTATCTGAACTAACGAATATAATTGTATGCTAGAATTCTACATCAATCTATTTCATGCAAACATATATAAGAAAGATATATTACGTTGTGATGATGACATGAAAATCATCGGGCTTGTTGTACAGTATATATTGTCTTGTTGCCCGTCTGTCCTCTTGTGACCCATAGTAAATCAATACTTTTAATGCTGGACACCATCTTTTTGCCTCTCTTATCCAGTTATCTGTAAAATATGACCCAATTTTGCCATACCCAAACACTGTATCTTATTTTTATCATTCAATCAGAGGGTTAAATGTTAAGGTTTCCAATTCAGCAGACAATGTAGATTAAGATCAGGCTGAACATAATATCTAGTGTGATCTTGAGACTACAATGTCCAATACTTTTTATGAGGCTGAAGTAGTCTTTCAATTTCAATCTTAGGTTCATTCTAATGAAAACTCCACTTCATTTATTTATTTACCTATCGTCACATGACCAAATAACAGATATATGTAACAACAAAAAAATATATGGCACCCAGTCATAGGGTCAGAATTACTGTAAGTGATGGGATAAAAAAAACTGTGTACTTCCACTTCATGAAAAGGAAAAGTAACACAAATTCTTGATTTACTAGGACTTTACAAGTGTGACCTGATTGGTAGAGTGAATCAAAGTACAAGTGATACACCAGATTGTAAGGCCTGAGTGAATCAATGTACAAAGTTAATGATACACAAAATTGAACTCTCCAAGCTGAGTTGCTATAAATTGCAAACCATTAACCTCTATCTGAACAGCATGCTCAGGGCCTGCTCTGGCTTTTTTTTTTCTTTCGCCACTATTTTCGCCAATTTAAAAAACTTTTCGCCACTTTTTTTATTTATGAGCCATTTTTTTGGCCACTTTTCCTAATTTATTACCATTTCTTTCGCCACTTTTCTTAATTTATGAGCCATTTCTTTCTACTTTTTCGCTACTTTCCTTTTTACCACCATTTATCCCCCTTTATTCCGTTCAGGTATCAGACACAGAGAACAAGGTTTTTTTTTTCAATTTTAATTCATTTGTACAAACATGGAAACATGAATGATGAAAATTACATGAAGGGGATTTAATCCTTTAGCACATGACACAATTTTAGACACATCCAAACCAAAAGCATATACAGACATCAATTTTAAATGTTGCCGAAACAGTGGAAGATTGTCTGTGATAGGATAGAAAACATTATTTGAATAGGAGAATATGCTGGTTACTAGCATTTTTTTCTTTTCTCACAATGTTTTCATAAGTCTCCTTTATTGAGGTTGTTAAAAAGTTGGCATTGTGTGGGTTGATAAAACAAACAAAAAAAAAAAACCATGGTAAAAACGCAATGTAGTTAAATTCTGTTTGAATCTAGAAGCAGACTTGTGCTGCAAGTAGACAGTATTTCTTCCATGAACTTTACAGGAGAAATTATAGTATGTGATGAAAGAATTTCTGTATGCCTGCGTTGAGTGAAAAACAGTTGAATCTTACTATCACTTTTGGATATGATTTGCTTATCAAAGAAAAAAATGAGAAGGATTTTTATCTACTTGTTGACTCAAAAGAACATTATCTGACCATTGGGTTTTGATTGCCTTGTAATTTATGACCCCATTAATGCAGAGTCATACATTACTTCAAACCCTGACATTTCTCATCAGATTACAAATAATGTCCAGAGTGATGAGAAAAGGAAAAAAAAACTTCTTCACGGCTGTAATGAGGACCAACCACAATCTTGATTAAAAAACATAACTAGGACTTGGTAAAATTTAAAAGTATTAAACTTAACAAGGTTTACAGAGATCAGGGATCGTATATATACGATCCCTAAAGAGATGTAATCTAGATAGTCAATAAAACAGCTGATAGGAAGGAAAAGGTGTAGTGTATTCTAAAAATAGAATGCTATAAATAGAACACTGCACTGCAGATTTTGCTTGAGCTGCCGATGTGAGGAAGGCAAACGATTGTTTTCAAGATTTTTTAATCCTTTGGTTTACCATCCATCATTGTAATTTATTGAAAACTATTTGTAAGAATAGATCTATCTCCAGCAGTACAAAGAGGTAATTCTGCTTTATTTTACGACTATTCATGTATTGAGAATCAGTACTGATCGTCTGACGTCATTTAAACAAATAAGCAGACGCTTTACCTGTGGGAAAAAAAGACAGGTTTTCATGGGATAAAGGGGTGGATTTAGCGAGTTAGTAACAGATATGAATCATAACACTCTGCTGTCTTGTCTAAATTTACAAAGTTGATAAAGGATAACTGGCGTCACCCTTTGCCTTAGATAGCCAATATTTCATGAATATAGCCAGGTCGGGAATTTTTTAAGGCGAAGTTTTTTCGCCGAGCAAAGCTTGACGAGGCAAAGTTGAGCCATTGAAGGCGACTTCTTCGCCCACGTCGCCCTGTAGCTTGTTCCCTGCTTCACCCTTTCTCCACTTGTCTCGTGAGTTGAGACAAAAACTGAAGAATTGCCTATAAAAAACTTTCGCCACTTATTTTCGCCAGTTAAAGAAAAAATTCGCCACTTGTTCAGAATTTTCGCATTTGGCGAAAATGGCGAACGGCAGCGCGGGCCCTGATGCTTCTGCCAATTGGGACATGTACCTTCAGATTTTAATACCCAAACAAATACGTCCATGGTAGCCTCAATATGAACCAACATTTTTTTTTTCCACATCATACACATAAACACATTCCTTTTCGTATTTCATATAGTTCAGACATGAAGTTTAGGTAACAACTGACCAATGAAACTTTTATCAGACAAGCTGATATTTTAATGTCATTTCCTATTTAACTAAACACACTTTTCTTCTAAAACTTCAGTTTCTGGAAAGATAATAATTAGTAATTCTAGAAACTGGGTTTAAGTCATTACCAAATGACACAATGTTAGACATGTACACATTGAAAGCATTTACAGGCGGAAAAATGTTGTTTCAATGCTGGTGTTTGTTTTCAAAGTTATAGAAAACATTGTGGGAAAGAGAAAATTCAATTTACCAGCATTTTCTCTTTTTCCAACAATGTCTTCAAAAGCCGTTTCCATCTGGATCATGAAACTTCAGGATGTTTGGTATGAGTTTAATCAAATCAAAGACACAGGAAAAAGAAATTACAATACCTATTGTAGAAGATGGTACAATGATGACATGGGGACCTGTCTCCCCTTCTGACAGTAAATGAGCTAAAAATGCTATTGTCTGGATAGTTTTTCCAAGTCCCTGAAAAATCAACATTTGATTTAATCATGGAGCTACTTCAGATCATTGTAAAATATGGATAGTCTATAAAAAATCAAGTCAAATTGCAAACAGAAATATTGAGATAAAGGAGAAATCGCTCATCATGAGAGATTTCTCCATTTGTTATAGTATTTCAAAAGTGGTCTACTCTACGACAAAAATATTGTCTGCGGATGGAAGAGAGCTAACACAACCTGTTTACCATCTGTACAAAAGGCATATCATGATCCACATTTTAAAAACTAATATCTTGGAATATGTTGTCTTGTTATCAAGCCAAGACAAAGTCATAGGTGTCAAAAGCTTGTTTAGATGTTTCTCACATTTTACACTACAAAAATCTTTTAAGACTGCCATAAATACATGTGGAAATGACAACTTTAAAATGACTCAGTAAACATATTCAGTAATAACAGAGAGTTTTGGAAAATGTCAGTTTTTGCACGATGAAGCAGAGGAGAACGTAGGTGACACAGGGGCTATGACAATACCGACTTTTTTTTTTAACAACAGGGAAGCTGATAAAATGTTCCATGATTAAAATTGTGTTAATCATACAAACCATTTCATCAGCTAAAATACCATTCAGCTCCTGAGAGTGCATAATACGTAACCAATTCAGGCCAACCATCTGAAAGGGCTTTAACTGAAGACTGAAAGAAAAATGCATTAATGGTAAAGTAACAGTGGCTTTGCTGTATTCAGCTTTCAACTCTTTAACATACCCACAAAATTTCAGACCCATCCAAATTAAAGAAATCAACACATCAAATGTTGCTCAAATAATGAGATTTGTCTCTGACAATGTCAAAAACCTTATGAGAAAATGAAAAACTGCTGGTTAAAAAACCTATCTCCTCAGGTTTATTAATCCTTTACTACACGATACAATTTAAGACTCGTCTTACTTCAAAGCATTTGTAGATAACAAATCAAAGGTTGCCCAAGTAATGGAGCTTGCCTGTTACAGAGTAGAAAACGGTGTGGGAAAAGGAGAAAATGCTGGTTACCAGCATTTTCTCTTTTTCCCACACTGTCTTCAAAAGCTTTCTTGCTCATGGTCGTTAAAACTCGGGATTATGTGGTAAAGGGTTAAATCACAAAATCGTATGGTAGCAGCTACATAGTTTACATTAAAATCATACAGATCTATGATTGTAAGTCAAGGGATAAAAATATGGAGAGGTGACTGACGGTTGAAACTGCTAGGTATGTATTTCTCCTTCCATAGAGAAGTCCTCCTGGGCTCAGTGGCTATGAATAAGAAAATCATACCTCAAAGCCTGCTAGCAATACTATTTACAGGATACTGCACAGTTTCTGCTGAGCAATGGTGATACACAGGAAAGAAATGCTCCAATAAGCAATGTGATATATCTGACATATTGTGCAAAATTGGCGTAAAATACCATTCAGGAGAAAATCTCCTTCCTTTGACAGGTTTCTGTAATCTAACTTTATTGTTCATATTATGTCTGGCTGTAGTTTCCTTTTTGTATCCATTACCTAATGTATGTTAGAGGCATCATCGGGTTCTTCCCAGATCAGATCAGGCTGCACAGAACATACAGTCAAATCTTTCTATCCATTCTTATTTGACATATTCCATTAACTAGAGGCGCTTGAGCGCCTGTATCGCTCCACAGGCCTGATATTTCTATAATGGCGAAAGGAAGTTTTTAACAATTATCATTCAATCCTGCATTTTAGCTCACTGAAGAAACAATTTGGTAGACAACCACCATAGGAACTTACCTGCAAAACAACAATGAAATCCAATGAATAGTTTTAGAGAAGAAATTTTTCAAAGATTTTACTTTATACCATAAAAGGAAAATGAGTCTTCCATAAAAGCCATGTTTTTTGACAGATCTTTTTTTTTTTAAAGAATTCTGTAAACCTGTATCTAAGGAACATTCCTGCAAAATAATAATGCTATCCAAATAGCGGTTTGGGAGGAGAAGATTTTTAAAGGTTTTTTACTTTGGTTGCCATGGCAACCAGAATTCTTCATGGAACACAATTATTTGAAGGAATTTGAAAGAGGACCACCAAAGGAACATTCCTGTGAAATTTGGTAAAAATCCAGTCAATAGTTTCTGAGGAGAAGTTTTTTTAAGAAAAAGTTTATGGACGCACGCACGGATGAACGGACGGACAGACGGACGCACGACGGACACAACGCCATGACAATAGCTTGCTGGCCTTCGGCCAGTGGAGCTAAAAATGCTTAGAGATCCCACTATTCTTTGATCCTATTTTCTGTCAAACTTAAAATGTCCAGTTCACTCATGTATTGGGGGTCTGATACGAGCTTGAATCAGCTTTCAAGCTCCACATCAGGATCATTTTCATCAGTGAACCTATTGCCATTCATCCACATAAATAAATTTTTATTTCTTGTATTTTTTCCCCCAATGTGGTTAACATCATGTGTCAAAGGTATCTCAGATATGCCGTGGCAGCCAGAGCACCTATCTCCATGTTCCTCTCACAAGTAGCTGTTTATGTTCATCAATGAGAAATTAATAAATCCTGTTGCAACAACTTTCCTTCTTCCTTAACTTTCCTTCTTCCTAGGCAAGAGGTTTAGTCAATCCATGAGGAAAAGAACAGGCAACATAGACATGAGTAGATAACACACACAGCTCCAGACAGAGAGAGGAATTTTTATTTCAGAATTGAAAATATTCATTGTTCTCCACTAGACCCTATGTTACGGGTGCTGATTAGAGTGGTCTTATTGAGGTGATTCTAATGAGTACCAACAACATAGGGTTTGGAAGAGAAATAATGGATTTAGAATACTATTACTCCCTCCTTATCTGGAGCTCTGAACACAGCAAATCTAGAGAATGTTTTCACAAAATATCATTAAAAAGCGAACTAGCTTCAATAGCTTTTTCTCATAAATTCTTCTAACTGGAACTACAAATAAATTTATAAAAAATAATAGAAATGGTACACTTACTCTGGATTCAGATTACTGGGCTGTTTTGTGATATGATTTTCATCATCTATCTGTGTATTGGAATGAATCAAATTGGACACTACTTCTTCCATAGAGGAGGATATTTTTTCACAGCGCTGCATAAGTCTGATAATAACTTCACGAATTTTGATTACTTCTCGACAACCACTGATGAGATCATAGGACAAACCCTTTACTGTGAGGAACTTTTCAGTCTGATGGAAGAAAAATATGAAAAAACAAATTTTAATTAATCTTTTTGAAATTTAATATCAATTTCTGAGAGGATTCTCATGAGCTAACACTTTCGACTTTTTAGTTTCAGGTTCAAAGGGAGGTAATCCTTTAAAGGGGCGAAATCATACCCGTCCTCCTCATTACCGACTTAAATACATAAAATTCCAATACCAATTGTTTTCTAAGTTTTAGTAGTGACAAATAAATAAATCTAATAGCTTTGGTTATCAGATAAAAAATAATCTAGCGACTTCAAGGCTCTTTTTTCCACAATATCATTAATATCAAAATATTCTATAATGTAGATCCCAGATTTGAATGCACAGAAAAAGAAGTCTGATCTCAGATGCACAATACAATTGTAATGTCAAGTCATGATATGTTACAAAATACTTTTACATAGTTATTTATTTTTTCCCTGCACATTTTCATCTTAAGTTTTCATTTCTGAGGCTAGAGGGTGAGGAGTGAGTTCTTTTATATGATTTCAAAAACCATAAATGCCTCAATGAGGATACTAATTAAACATTATTCAGTCACACCAAATAAGAGAAATGCTTACACAGATTTAAAGAACCAAACTTTTCATATCCTGTTTTTCATGTTCTTTTGTTTTATTGTAGTTAATTGACAGAAATAAGATTTTGACAACAGCACCACATGAGGTTGCCAACGCTCAGCTGCTGTTGTTTTTAGTGAAAATTTCAAGTCCAAAAAGGGGCATAACTGTGTTGAAAATATGTTGATGGTTATCTGCCCATGTTGTATGGGTTCCCCTTTCGATAGTTAACAACTTGTATGAGTTTGAAGTAAATATTTTCAGTTATGAAAGGCATATTATAAAATGTCATATTTCATGCACACAACTACAACGATGCAGACCATGACAGCAGGGCTATGACAATACCTCAAAGCTTCCTTTGAAAACAGCCAAGCTAAAAGAACACAGTTACCATGTTTTCCCATGTTGTAAATGGTCTTTGACTCACAATCAGTTCAGCTTTTTTCTTGGAACAGCCAGGTGTGGCCATCAACTCCTCCAGGGAAGCATCATCAAAGAAACTAAGTATTACAGATTTTGCATCACTGCTTTCATCCTGCATCAAAAAAATACAAAAAAAAAAAATGATTTTATAAGTATATTAATGATCCAACCTGCACTAAGCAAGCATGTATGGAACACCCAAGAAAGTGATTGCTTGGTACTTGCTTTGTACTGGTACATTTTCACATATTTACCTACCCTGCAAACCCAACTAACCTTGCTTAACCCCTATCCTGCTAAAAAAGTGAAATGGAACTTTCAAGTTGACAGTAAAAATCCGAATTCTGCTAGTTCAAAGGCATTTTTTTTTTTTTTTGAAAAGACATCTCTTTATCAGACAGTGTAGGGCAAAGATCAGACTGCACGTTCTGGTCAGTGAGTCATGCTTGGCAGCCTAAAGGGTTAATACAGGTTATTGCTTAACTCTTTACCAAACGACAAAATTTTAGATCCATCCAAATTGAAATCATTTGCAGACGACAATTTCACTGTGGCTGAAATGATGGAATTTGTCAATGATAGGGCAGAAAACATTGTGGGAAAAGGAGAAAATGCTAGTTACCAGCATTTTCTCCTTTTTCTACAGTGATTTCAAAAGGATTCTTTCCCAGGGTCGTTAAAAGTCGGGACTGTGTGGTAAAGAAATAACTCTTTACCAAATGTCAATATTTTAGACTTGTCCAAATTGTAAGCATTTGCATACACCAAAATAAATATGCCTCAAAATTTGAAAATTATTTTTGGAAGGGTAGAAAATAGGTTAAAAATTGCAGACTACAGATTAAATGTGGCTCAAATCAAGCTTTGGTCTTGAATAGGGTAGAAAATATTTTGGAAAAAGGAGAAAATGCTGGTTACAAGCATTTCTTAGAGTCACACAACATTTTCAAAATGCATCTTCCTCTGGTTTGTTTAAACATCAAATTATTAAGAGTCGGCTTAAATATTACACACTTGTACATGTTTGATATTCATACCAAAATTTTATCTAAAAGCATGGTTAACATATCAGTATGCTGAAAACTTGAGTTATAGAAACATGGCTAACTGGAGTGTAGCTAGATAACAAGAGAAACACTGTAAATGTCTAGACACAAAGCTTACTGGAAAGTCATAAAAGTTACAAAGAAACACTGTATATTTCACAAAATCATGTTACAATCGGAATATTGGTACCATCTATCACAGCTTAACCCTTTCCCAGACAAGCCCTTGTTTTTACGTGTCTGCAGTACAAGTCTTTTGAAAACTCTGTGGGAAAAGGAGAAATTGCTCGTAACGACCAATTTCTCCTTTTCCCACAGTGTTTTCTACCCTTTTGGAGAACTTTCCCCCATTTCCATCATATTTAAAATTGTCGTCTGCAAGCTCTTTCAGTTTGGAAGAGTCTAAAATTTGTCGTTTGGGAAAGAGTTAAATAAAAGGTTTACCTCCATACTGTCAATACTGGCATCTGATTCATTCCCATAATCATCTTCTTCATCGTCTAGGTCAACCTCTACATCTGAAAAGTTTGGGATGAATTTTGTTTGTTTTATGGTGTTTAGCACCATTTCCAACATTATGTCAGTTAGATCACAGTGGCCAGTGCACTTATTCCTGCTTTCCTGGAGTTTTTTCTTTTTAACCAGGACTTCCCACAATATTCTTCCCAAGCCTCTGGCTGCTTTCCCACATAACCATGGTTGAAACAATGAACAGCAGTGAGTGATGATTGAATCCTGTCACAATGACTATCATCAATTCTTGTAAAGAAGTTTGCCTTTCTGGGGATTCAAACCAATGACCTCTTGGTCTCAAATCCTGTATGCTACCAACCAAGCTCCCAGGCTCCGCTTGAAATAAATAAAAGAGGCTTACATGGATGACTCTCTGTTTTAGGAGGTCATAAATCAACGAAAGGGTATAATGTCTAAGATCCTACCTCGTTTTTTGATTCCCTCTCTCGCCTTTGCTCTGACCTTATTTTCAGTTGTTGCAGATTTCAGTGTGACTGTATCACTCATTAAAACTGTTGCATCGGCCACTACCCAGTTATTGGATGAGAGAGATCGTATAATCTCCTGTAATAGATCAGTCACATAATATCATACAGTTATACATGCATTAAGAGACCGCTCTAGAGAACTAACAAAAGTGGTCTCTTACATCAGGTGGTCTTTTAACACAAGTGGAATCAAATTTTTTGAAGGAGGACTGTGGAACTAAAACAGTGGTCTCTCCAAGCAGTGGGCTACTTAACCCTTTACCGCACAATGCTGACTTTTAACAACCCTGCGAAAGAATTCTTTTGAAAACATTGTGGGAAATGGAGAAAATGCTGGTAACCAACATTTTCTCCTTTTCCCACAAGGTCTTCTACCCTAACAAAAAAAGCTTGCACTGTTTGATCCACATTAAAATTTTCGTCTGCAAATGCTTTCAATTTGGACAAGGCTAAAATTTTTTCGTCTGGTAAAGGGTTAATACAGGTTCTATCTAAGGAGGATTCGACTGTACATTTATTTGCTTCTTTTTCAAATGATCCACAAATTGCAGACTAGATACTTGATTGAAGGACCGACCATTCCACAAAGGTTTCCATATCACTAAAAATAATACTTTTCTCGGTCTTTGTGTTACTTCAAGTCTAGATAAAGTTAGAGATTTCCAAAAGGTCTACGGCCCCTAACTCATCGGTAAACATCAACGTTTTCATAAAGGTTATTCGGCCAATTTCGGCAGCTTCCATTTTTTAATGTGATAGTTAGGGGCCGTAGACCTTAATTATGTACCAGATGACAAAATAAGACTGTCAGGCTGCAGCCAGCAAAAAGTCGCAAATTTACATATGTTTCTTGTGCCAGTGGTAAGATGGTTGAACCCCTAGAATGCATGCAACAAATATATGGAGACTAGATTCTGAAATCAGTTTCGATCCTAAACCACCCATATATGACACCTTCACAGACACGAAAATATAAAGTTGACAAAAGGCACTAATAATGCTGTTTCTTTTGGTACTTTTTGTGGAGAGAAAAACATGCTAAAACACATCCTCTACTGATGGATTTATCATCAAATCTAAGATAAGTCCATTATTGAGAGCAACTGAAGAATACAAATGTTGTCCAAATGGTGGGACTTTTCTTTAGAAGGATAGAAAACATTGTGGGAAAAGAAAAAATACTGGTTAACAGCATTTCATCTTCTTCCCATGCTTTCAAAAGCCTGGAAGTTGTAGAATCAACTGATAGTTTGTAACAGTTAATAACAGTTAAGTAATGCGTTTCCTTAACCCAGTAACAATTGAGGTTAACACTTCACTACACAATCCCATGTTCTAATGACCCTAAGAACAAAAAACTTTTCATACATTTTTTTAAAAGAAAAAAAAAAAAAAAAAAAAAAAAAGCTGATACCATGCATTTTCTTCTTTCCTCAAAATGTTTTTTACCCTTTCAAAGACAAATCTCATCGTCTGAGCCACTTTTAGTCACTGGTCTGCAAATGCTTTCAGTTGGATAAAATCCAAAATCCTGTCATCTGGTAAATGGTTAACCCTTTACCAGACAATCCCGACTTTCAACGACCCTGAGAAAGAAGCCTTTTGAAAACATTGTGGGAAAAGGAGAAAATGCTGGTAACCAGCATTTTCTCCTTTGCCCACAATGTTTTCTACCCTTCCCAAAACAAATTTCAAGTTTTCAGTCACTTTTATTTTGTGGTCTGCAAATGCTTTCAATTTGGACCAGTCTAAAATTTTGTTGTTTGGTAAAGAGTGAAAACTCCATACATGCCATATAGGTATACCTGTCTGGACTTGTCCTTAAAACAGTCCTTCAAGAACTGAACTTTCTTTTCTTTCTCTTCAGACAGTGGCTCATTCTCATCCCCATCTTTAGTCAAATCATAAATCTCGGTTGCATCAGAACGCTGTGATTCCAGCCCATACGAGACTGTTGTTTGTGAGTCCACCTCCTCTCCGCTGTCACTTGATATTTGACGTATACGCTTGCGAGGCTGTACAGGTGTGTCGGGGTCAGAAAAACTGTCATGATTGTCTGTCCGTATTCTCTTGAAACTATTTTTACCTGACAAAAGAAAGAAAATACATTAAAATGTACTATTGCCATCACTTACGTTTGCCAGCCACATGTGTCAACCCTCTACCACATAATCCTGAGTTTTAACCGCTGCTTAGGAAGAGGTTTTTTCCGTACACAATATGGAAAAGAAGAAAATACTGGTGGCCAGCCATTTCTCCTTTTCCTTTCCAATATTTTCACCCTTTCAAAGACAAGTTCCCTTCATTTAACTCGTTACCAAACAACAAAATCTTAGACTGGTCCAAATTGAAAGCATTTGCAGACGACAAAATAAGGGCGACTCAAAAATTGAAACTTGACTTTGGCAGAGTAGAAAACATTGTGGGAAAAGGAGAAAATGCTGGTTATCAGCATTTTCTCCTTTTCCCACAGTGTTTTCAGAAGGCTTCTTCCTCAGGGTCGTTAAAACCAGGGATTGTTTGGTAAAGGGTTAAGTCATGATTTAATTGTAAAATTTGCAAGTGCTTTCAATAAGGACAAGTTTAAAACTCTCCTATTGGGTACAGAGTTAAACAATCATCACTTTACATTCTCATGTTTGCTTGTTTGGTGTTTAATGCCATTTTCAATGTCATTACAGTCCTATCACAGTGAGAAGTGCACCTATCAATACCTTGCTTGTGCTTCTAAGTTCTTTTATCAGTGCTTTACACAACAAACATTTCAAGCCAGCGGCTGTTTTCCCAAATTCACACCTGACAAAAAGTTCTTTGTAAGTTTTTTCTCCTTTTCTCATTACTCTTTCAAAATCCTTATCCCTTGGGGTTGTTAAAACTTCTTTATTTAAAACTTCTTGATTATGCTGTCAAGAGGTAATGTAATGCAGCTTCTATTTTAAAAGCATCTAGAGGATAGGAAAAAAAACAACAACATCTAACAGAAATTCCACTTCCATTAAGAGACAAGACAACATTGTAACAAATGCATCCCTTTGTCGCAATGTTTTCAAAAGCAGCGAATCATAAGCATCCGGAGATGCTCTATTTGGATGCTCTATAGTGAAAAAATATGCCTGATTCTGATTGATATACCTCTAGACATCTAGACATGCATTCAGCAACATTTTTTAACCCTTTGAGCACCAAATAAACCTCTCACACAGTTTCATCCCATAAAAACGACCCAAATAATTGCATTATCATGTCTGATTTTTGTCTACAGTGTTTAAACAAAGCGGACAGTGTAGATCAAAGATCAGGCTGCACGTTCTGTGCAGCCTGATCTTGATCTACATTGGCCGCAAAGGAAACTATAGTTGTAAAAGGCACTCAAAGGATTGATATTGGTCAAATTTCAAATTGCTGACTAGTCAACAGATTGGCTTAGATGTTTCATCTCAAATAACAACACAGCTAATCTTTGAACTTAATGCTAGACTTGAATTAGTTTTAGACTTGACCCAGTCCCTATAGTATTCTCTACAAGTTTCTGTCTAAAAATTCTACACTACCTTTCAGACCAATGATAACATCAATGGCGTCTTCAACATCTCCATTTCCAACAATCAAACCTCGCTGTATCTCAGCCTCTGTTTTGGCTGGAAACATCTGCCTTAAACTTTCAAGTTTGCTCTCATATTCAGGAATGGCCAACAATTCATCATCCTTCCCTTCATCCTCAGAAAACATTGGATATTGTCTCCTAGGCCTAGAAATTTGATAAAGTTTTATTTATGAGAACACAGATGTTTCAAAGTTTCTGACATATTAACAAACCTTTACCTCTACAATTACTCAATTTCAAAGGCATATCAAAACAACAAAGTACATGTGGCTCAAATGTTTGGATCAGTAGATTACATTATTGGAAAAAGAGAAAATGCTTGATGTGTAAACTCGAGACTGTTTCTGAAAGGGCAAATCTCCAGAGTGTTCAATATTAATCTTCAGAGTGTCCAATGTTCAGTCACTGAAAAAAAAGGTCTAAACACTGTAATCTTAAGGACCCTAATGGGATTCATGTAACATCACCTTTCATCATATGGATTTGGCTAAGACTTGGGTAATCTGTAATCGATGCGGGGAACCAGCATTTATCCGCTGATCAATTACAGATTAGCCTAGTCTAAGCCGAATCTGTACGTTTTTTGCAATGAAAGGCATTAGGGTGCCCTATCCTTAAATGCTATTTTTGGTGAGAGCATCTTTACATAACAGACTGATTAATGAAGATCAACAAGTCCTAAGCAATTTGATCAATCCAGCCCCATCTACTTTGTCAACAAAGGGCACAATTATCTGTGAAAAGCATTCTGGTGGCTACAAGTTGTTTCAAACTGATCATTATCAGGAAGATGTCAATGCTTTCAACACAATACACCCTCCTCCCCATAAAAAAGGAGATTTTTTGTCCCTATTATAGAGCAGTAACTAGCTTGGGAAGACATCATGGAAAAAGTATCCATTTTTTGAAAGAAGCAATTGCTCACAAATACTAATTCATAGCAGTAATTAAATGTCCAACAGTTGCAACTGAGATGGCTTCAGATTTTTCCATTAGCGCAAATATGGGGAATAGACACTAAAAAGACGTAACAGGCAGGAATTACACAGGCAATTCATTGGAATGTAGAGCATGTGCTATGACATCATTCTTTTTTCACAGCCTCTCTGTAGTAATCTTTACTGTATTTGGAATACATTAACCCGTATAAATGGTGAATGGGGGTGGAGTCACTGGAAGAGACAGTGTAACGGGAATCACCATTTTGGTGGATTTTTTTTTATTCCTCTTTTGCTCTGTTTGTGTTTGAGTGATGGAATATGAAATGAAGGTTTTCTCAGTTGAAACTAAGTTTTACATTTGCTGGATTTTCCAATGGCAAATTGATATATTGGGTGGGGGGAAGGGGGGGGGGGAGAGAGAGAGAGAGAGAGAGAGAGAGAGAGAGAGATTAAAATCTGGGGCAATCCAGCAATGCTGCATTCTAGATGCAACCCTGAACATGATTGTTTGGTAAAGATTTATACTTACTTCTTAGATGATTTTCCATTTTGAATGGCTCCATTTTCCTTCGACAACCATGGGGAGGACAAACTAGATGAGGGTTGGCTGGGTGAATCTATTAAATTTCTACCAGGTAATTTTGGTTTGCGCCCAAATATTGGGGATTCTGGACTTGTATCTGCAGGTCTCTTACTGTCTGCATTAATCAAGAAGTTTCACATTCAACTTTACACATAAAAAAAAAAAAAACAGTGTTCTGCTGAGGTTGCAGTTTCAAGAGTGTCGCTAGCCATAATGGGACATTTTGAGTAAGCTGAAAACTAATAAGAACGAATCTAACAAATTCCGACACACTTGAAAATGGGGTGATAACTGAAGATAAAAACAATATGTGTACCATAGTACCATTGTTTTGGTAAGATCAAGAATCATTGTAGAAAGTCTCCTAGCATCCTTGAATGTCATGTCCAATTTTTTTTTTTTTAGTTTCATCTTCAATATCAAGATGTACTCAGACAGTCTCTCTCTGAGAGTTGCTAGAATTTGTACAAGGCTAAATTTTTTGCTGTCAATTAAGTAGATAAGAGTTATTTTGCAGTCTCAGTTCAATGACAAATATAGAAACTCCAGTCATGGTTTAGCACAAGGAGGCTGAAGGTTAAGATCCAAGATTAGACTGCATACTCTATAACAGTCTGATCATGATCAAGTGCATCCCACACAGCTATTAAAACATAAGTGAAAGAGTTCACTCTGAATCAAACAGCAAAAAATTACACTCCTCCATATTGCAGATGACAAATCTAACACAAATGTTGAAATTTGTCTTGGAATGGGTAATAAAACATAGTGGAAAAAGGAGAAAATGCTGGTTACCAGCATTTTCTCCTCTTTCCACAGTGTTTTCAAAAGCCTTTTTGGTCGGCGTTTTTAAAATTCAAGACTGTGTGGCTAGGGAATAAAGGTTAAATTACCTGGAGTATTTGTACTGGTGGAACTCTGTGTAGTGCTTTTATCTGGGGTGACGGGTGACTGGGTAGTTGATTGTGATGTTGATAATGTCACAGATCCTGAGGACTGAGAAGTTTGTGGGCTTGCCGAGTCTTTCTTGACAAATCTGTATTGAAGAAGTGATGTCAGCTTGGAGTTACTCATTCTGTCTTAGGATTGGATAGGGATAAAACCCTGAAAACAATATACAATTTTTTTTATCTCACTGCCTTTTCCAGACATCTTATATTGTGTTTCATCACACCACTTTCAAAAACATTCTAGAAGAAGAAGTTGCTTAAAAAGAACAATTTCTACTGTAGTTACAATGTCTTCACATTTGTTAAACTTTAAGTCATGTTGATTATTTGTATCTTATAAGAATGTTATGTGGTAGATCAATGTAATACACCAACCTATATTAAATTCCCCTCCCATTTATTTCAAGAATAAACAGGGAGGAGGTGGCTGCATATTTTAAAACTCTGTGACTGTCACAGTTATGTCAGTGTTATTTATACAAAACTTCATGAGTTGCACTTAGTCATTGATTGTCATTCTGTTACTTAGTTACCAATGTTTCCATTAGCCTATGATTTTACTATGGGACATGGTGTCACTGAAAAAGTCAAGTCCCAGTTTTTGCCAGCAGTTAAATATCTCAAAAATGTGTGGAGAAAAAACCCTGCTTTTTCACCAAATGACAAAATTCAAATCTATTCCAATCTGAATGCATTTTGCAGATGGCCATTGAAATGTTGCTCAAATGGCTGAATTCGTTTTTAAATAGTGGAAAACATCGTAGGAAAAGGAGAAAATGCTAGTCACTGTCATTTTCTCCTTGCCCACAATATTATCGAAAGCTTTTAACTGGTTTGGTAAAAAGTTAATTACAAATATCTGGAAGCTATCTTCAGCTTCAGTGATGCTATGCAACTGTTGGTTCCTGCAATCCATGCACGAGGAATCTCTGTATTACTCTATTGCAGGTAGCTGCTCGAAAACTGCAACACCACTGATCTGAATAAAACTACAGCTACAGAATACTGGTCACATCAAGAATACATATAGATGTTGTGATATACATGTAGTTGTGGACATTATGGAATTCCAATTGTTTATTGTGCATTAAGAATTAAAACCATTTTGTCACTTTTTTTTTTTTTTTAACTCATGTAGTTTAATTAATGTGTTGACTCACTTCATTCAAGTATGGATTCATTAAGTATATTGTAATTAGAGTACTAAAACACCCTGACAGCGATTTTGATTCAATACAATGTTTTGCTGTATGCCTGTATAGTGACATTTAACAGAATGAATCCATACTTATTATACAATGTCAAAAATATAACAAATCAAGTAGATCTACACAATTTTTATTGAATTTTAATGACATATCATTAATCAAATAAAATCATGCATCTGAATGACTCAGATCAAGCCCAATTTAGAAAACACCCCGAGGGGCGTTTTATGGTATTATGCCATTAGAAGTTACTAAACTATAATTTTCTCATTTTCCTACAATATTTTCTATCATTTCAAAACAGTATCATCTATTGTCACAAGGCTATATTTGACATCTGCTTTGCAGCAAATGCTGTCCATTTTGGCAAGTCTATAAATTATTGTGCGGTACATTTAAGGAACTGAGGTACTCCCCTCTTGCCCAAGATATTTCTTCGAGAGGCCGAAAAAATGACTGAATTGACGTCGGGAAAAAAATGGCGGGTATCAATCAGTGACAGTGGGCGCAATCGCAGTTTGATTCTTAAAAATGACATCAAAAGATTTGATTCGGTAATGCTCACCTAGTTCATAAAAATAATTTCTTTCAAATTATAGTATGCTATCTTTGGATCACTAAGTCAGCAAAATTTCTTGTGTCTAATGGCAAAATCCTAGCATGGTATTCTTTTATATCTTACCTTCAGAAAGAACATCTAAGGGAGGTAACCCCGCTTAATAATCAAAGCACGTAAGGTATCGCTGAGTCTCACGCTGCAAATTAATAAAGAATAATTCCTGCGCAATCAGACAGGTCAGTTTTAAATACAATCGAAATAACATGGTATGAGAGAGACAGCTTGTAAAGTTTTCTCCCTCGCCCAACACGTCGCAGCACATCAGATTTGGTACGCCATAGATCAAGACCCTTAGGCTGCCAAGCGCGACTCACTGACCTTTTGCGGACAGTGTAGATCAAGATCAGACTGCACAAAACGTGCAGTCTGATCTTTGATCTACACTGTCCGATAAGGAGATATTTTTCTCTAAGAAATAAATTTGAAATAGCAACGTTCGGGTTTTTACTATCAGCTTGAAAATTTCATTTTATTTTATTTTATTTTATTTTAGCAGGATAAGGGTTAAGCACTAGAGAATTCACAAAAGAAGGACCAACAGAAGCTGAAAGTTAACTCTTGGTCTCGTAACAGTATCTACGAGTAAGAGACTGCATACATAAAGTCAGAGATCTTACATACTTGTGTATACTAGTCTATGTACGAGTCTTGCACAGACTGAAGTGTATCGGACACTATAGATTAAGGATCAGATGCAATATCTTCTCCATAGCCTGATCTAAACTTTAAGTGGTGCTTTGCATTCTAATGGTATAAATTTTGCCCACTTTGGTTGGACAATGCAAAATGATGGTGAGTCCGCAAGACGATAAATTTAATCATGGCCAAGTATATAAACATAAGCTTGATTTGCCGTTGAGAGAGTACTTAAACATTGCGGAAAGGATAGTAAACATTGTGGGAAAAGGGTAATAATGTAAAACATGGTGGAAAAAGGAGAAAACGCTGCTTACCAACAATTTCTCCTTTTCTAAAATGTTTTCTAGAGCCGTTGTTTGGTAAAAGATCGAATTTCTCTCTGTTCGGGAAAGCTGGTCACAGATTTCATCCATAACCAAAACACATATGATAATGGATACAAACAAAAGCTTATCAGATCGGCTGGAGGAAAGCAACCTCTATGCACACATCTTCACAGGTCCAGGCTGGCCACCACTTTGCTCCTCTATTCTAAGGCTGGACGGAGTCTCCATCACTGTCCCTGACAAAGACGCCGGAACATGTAAATTTCAAGTACTTTACCACGGTCCATGTTTGCGGTGGGATCCTGCGTGGCTCAGTGGTATCATTTAGGACTCGAACCCTGGAGATTCTGAGTTCGAACCTCACAGCAGGCACTTGGTTTTTCGTTGGATTGTCCTTCAGCAGGACACAGGGCCCAGCCTAGTAGTGGTGAGGGCATACATGAAGATGTAAGCTTTCGCCGTGATATGACTAAAATAATGTCGAACGCGGGGTAAAACAGCATTCAAGAAATAATTGCAGCATGTAGAAGTTTATCAGATAGAATAAAGTCATATTTCTGATTACAGACGTTTTACCCCTGGGAAAGGTAACACTCCAGTCCCCTCCCCAAGTCAAAAGAGCTGCGGAGTGGAACGTCTCTCTCTGCTGGCAAAGATGTAGCACACCATAAATATCAGTCATGTTACCAAGGGTCACAATTGGGATCGTTATGTTGCCAGCATTTCCTCATTTTCCTACAATGCCTATCTGTATGGAAAATTCCATCTTAAAGCCCATGTTTGATTTGTGTCTGCAAATTCTTTCAAAATGGACAAATCTAAGGTTTTGTCTTCTGGTAAAGAGCTGAAACATTTCGCAGACAGATTAAAGTCAGTGCAGTAGAATTTATTACTCTCGCACCTCTAAATATGACATATACTTTGTTTATGTGGGCGAGCTGCGTCTAGTTTAGAGAAAGAGAGAGAAAGCTTTGTGTTAGTCACAGTAAAGAGACTTTCTGGACGCATGGGTAGGTTAACAGGCTGCCTTGATATAACTAAAATTGTGTTGAAACGGCGTTAAACTTCAAGCCTACAAACAAAAACTATGGCAGATCGTACACATGACTAGGAATTAACTTTAAGGCATGGAACTCCATAATTGTCCCATGACGTCACATGATGGTGTCCGTTTGTTTCATCATTTTAATACCGTATCTGATCTAATCCGAAAACAATCCCTTCTTCCTAGGAAAAAAATCCATAAACTACCATCTGCAGACGATACCATTTCTCGTCATTCAGGAAACATTGTGGCAAAACGGTGTTTCTCGCAACGAATACAATGGTTGAACGGAAGTACAAATGTCACAGTTCTAAACGGACGTCCTTCTACCCTTCCAGCGGAGCAGCCTGGGCTTTTGTGAACGGCAAAAATCAAAGATCATATTTGGGATCTTAACCGTTCGCTTATTTTGCCAAGCTTACACACTAGTTAACAATCTTTCTGAAATTCAGTAGTTTTTATTATTTTCAGGTGTCGAAAGCGGTAGAATTATATGAGTGGCATTCTGGCAATTTAAGTGGGTTTAATGTATATTCGTGATGCATTATACCAAGCAAGTCATCGCGTAATTACGGATCCATAAAATCCATTTTTGTCTATCAACCGACTGGATCATGAGGTAGGCTGACCCCTTGACAAGCAGATAACGACCTTGTCTTACAATATTTTCCAAAGGATTGTTAGTTTATTTTACATTATCATAACTGGAAAAGGAGTACGCCGACATACTCATAATATTCAGTATTCATTTTAGTTTCGGAAAGGGAATGATACATCAACATGTACAGTATTGAAGTTTATTAATGTAGTGTGAATGATATGTCCTTTCTCATCATACAGTATGAGGTTTAATAACATACCATGGATGGGATTGCCCTATGCCGACAAAAGTTTACCTACATCGCAAAAATTAGAATGCCTACACGAACATTAACAGTTCTAGATTATTTCACATAGCATGAATGGGAATGTTTTGCGCCCATATAATGATTGTTAGTAAGATCACTTATACAAGTAAGTTAACTCACAAAGCATGAATGGGCATGCCTTACGCCAACATAAAGTTACTTCACATTGCCCAAGCGGCAATGTCCTTCGCTCACATAATGTATTCGAATAGCATGAACTGGAATGCCATACGCCTGCATAGAGTATAAAGGAAGCTCACATAGCATCAGTGGTAGTGTCCTTCGCTCACATAAATGTATTGACATGGCATGAACAGGGATATCCTACGCCGACACTAAATGTAAACTTACTTTACATAAAATAAGTGGCAATGCCCTTCGCTAACATGAGATAGCTGGGGTCCTGCATGGCTCATTAGTAAAGGGTGGGAATCGTAACCTGGAGGCCCCGGGCGCGAGCCGCACTGGATCCACTGGGTTTTTCGTGGACGTGTCCTTGGGCAAGACACTTCAGAGCCCTTGCCTAGTACTGGTAAAACCGGGGAAATACACGAATATCTGAGCTGTCGCCGTGATATGACTAAAATAAAGTTGAAAGCGGCGTAAAATACCATTCAGTCAATCAATCACATAATATAGCCTATTCAAATAGCATGGATAAGGATGCCCTACGCCGACATTAAGTATAAGTTTAATTCACATAACATAAGTAGCAACACCTTCCCTCAATGTATTCAAATAGCACGAATAGGGATGCCCTAGGCCGTATAAAGTTAACTCACACAGTATGAATGAGAATCCCCTTCGCCGACTTAAAATGCAGTATTCACTTCATTTATATAGCTTGAATGAGAATGTCCATGTGAAAAGTCAAACTCAAAATGTTTCCATACACCATATAAAATGAAAATGAAAAAAATCAATCAATCAATCAATCAATTAGTAGTACCTGTAAAAGGCATACCGACCTACTAGTGCATTCACTACTTTTGTTGTCAAAAGTTTTGTAAAATGATCATTACAGAAAATTTTATTTGCATAACCTGTATAGATAGTGCAAATTAATCCTTAATTATCAAAAAAACAACACAAAGATACGAACTTTCTGCAAGCTGATTAGCATGAACATTATCCTATACACGTACATGGAAAATGAAATCATATAAATTCTAAATTTCATATAATCGATTCAAAGGTTGAACACTGAATGAACTCCAGAAAACACCAGTCAATTCTTTCCAATGGGGAAAAAAATAACCCTTTACCAAACAATCCCAAATTTTAACGACCCACAGGAAAACGACTTTAAAAAGAAAAATGTGGGTAAAGGAGAAGGTGATAATAAGTTTTTTTTCTCCTGTTCCAACCATGTTTTCAACTTTTTCAAAGGCGACTTCCATCATTGGAGACTTATCTAATTTGTCTTCTGCAGATGCTTTCAACTTGGACAATTCTAAATTTGTGCCGTTTGGTGAAGCATCAAATGGAGCTAGTTGTTGGTGGCAAGTGAAACAAAGCCGATATCAAGACAAGAACCAGTACGTGAAAAATAGGTACGAAATCTCGTTCAGTTTATCTGGCTGATGGGTATGAATCCAACAGGTAGTTTTTGCATTTTTCTAAAGTAAACCGACAACTTAAACTTGTGTCAAAGCCTTCAAACAAAACCTGGATTCATCGACTCTGTAAGTTCCTCAGGGAATGAATGAAACAATATGAATTAAATCACTCCGTTGTTCAATATTTCGGCTCTTGTCTTTTTCAATATATATTTTTGTTTTTCAAAACTCTTGAAAGAGGCAAAAACCGAAAGACTGAACAACAGAGTGATTCTAAAACACTGGGTAAGCCGGATTTTGAAATTCTAGGTCTAGCAAGACAACCTTCAGTTTATTACGAATTCTTCTAAATTCATATACTTTGGCCCCGTAACCTCTTATCATATAAGCCAATTTTGAAAACTCGCTTTTAGTTTTGAAAAGTATATCTGAGCGAGAAAGAATATGTTGCTCGAAAATTGCATAAAGGAAAGTTTCACAGTTTGCCGTTTTCTGATTTATGTGTAGTTCCAGCCCAGACACATTTAAAGACACACAGTTTGGAAATCGTTTTTCGGCGCGTTCTCGTATTTCTCGGTCCTCGCTTGCAATAAAGATGGTATATATGGATTCATCGGAAAATGTTCTTAGTGTCCTGAAAATCTGAATCAAATCTCGTTCTTCAATGAACTCTCGCCTGATGTGAACGCCAATCAAATTTTTTGTTCCATTGTTTGTAACAATTCTGAGAAATTCATTTACGTGGTCTTCTAAAGATTTTGTAAGCTTGAACAAAGTATTGAAAAGAAGGTTCGACGAAAAGTCTCTGTTGCCTAGGAATACCCATGGTATGGTATCGTTGACGCTGGCATGGAGTTTGACTCGTGCGTTTAATATAGCGTTTGTATTTATCTCAACTATCCGAGAGTTCCAGATGTCACCCTTTTCAAGGGTATCCAGATCCGGCAAGTTGCACTTACCGTCGATGTACTCTACGTAATATGTATCTTCTATAGACCCAGCATTTGCGATACACTTGGACCAATCGTATCTATTCGGCTCAAAAAAGTTGGAAAGTGAGCATGGAAAAGAGTGTTTGATAACAAACGTGCGATTAGTTAAAAGCGCCAGCAGAAATGACGAAATGATGCCTCTTTCACGATCACCCAGACCGCTGCACACTCTGGTTCTGGACGTGCAAGAATAGACCAAAAGCTTTTGGTTACAGTCCGGTTGAGGTAATCTGTAGTGAGCTGGCTTGCCACTAGTTTGGATGACGTCATGAGTGGTAGAATTCCTTTGAGTTTCATCTGCATAAGGTTCCATTGCGTATCTTTCGAGATTTCGATTGGACCAAAGGACAATAACAAGCAAGTCCAAAGCCAAAATCGCCTGTAATAAAGACATGATATACTTAACAAGAACATAAACTGCTCTGAGTCGATTCTTTGTCAGTCGAGCCATTTTCTTTATCGTCCCTGGGAAAGAAAATTTTTGAAAATATCGTTCGATAAGAAGAAAAGTATTTTCACCCTTTCCCCTTCTACAATTTCTACCTATTCAAAAACGAATTCCTTTATACGAATTACTTTTAATTTGCTGTCTTCAATTGCTTTCAAATTTGATAAGTGTAAAATTTTGTCGTCTGTTAAAAAAATAAGCCCTTTATCACCTTCAGACGACTCTTCTGTCGTGCATCTGCTCACGTTGGAAAGAAAAAGTGTCGGATAGGAGAAAATACTTAAAAGATGCGATTTTCTCATTTTACCTCCTTGTTTTCACCTAAATCCATCAATTCAACTTTACTATATTTTGATAATGCATATCTTATAAATGTGTTTTCAAAAGTGGTCGTCTACAACTTTTTTTCTTGTTTATCAAGAGATAAATTAAAAAAAAAACATCCTTTTTTTTTTAAATCTGGCACACTGAACGGAACAAATGAACAGATGGATAAATATTAACTCTTAGGCTGCTAAGCGCGACTAAATGACCTTTTGCAAACAGAGTAGATCAAGATCAGACTGCACAGAACGTGCAGTCTGATCTTGAATCTACACTGTCCGATGAGGAGTTATATTTCCCCGCATAATACCTTTGTAATAGAAAAAAATGGGTTTTTGCTATCGGCTCGAAAGTTTCATTTCACTTATTTAACTGGATAAGGGTTAAAACAGGTTATAAAGGTATAGATGCTCAAATCTGATCGGTAGATACTATCTTTAGCAGCTCGTTGTCATTTCAAAAGTCCTTTCCTAAATTTCGTTGACCAATCAGATTCGTGCAAAACATTTACCGTGGTATGAAATTAAAATAATAAAGAAAAAAAAAAAAAAAATGTGAAAAACACTTACAAATAATGGGGACCGTGTTCTGTATGTAATAGTTGAACACATTGTTCTTATACGAGTATACAAAGTTATATCATTTTTAAAGAGGGTGATGTTTGTCAAAAACTAAGTGCCTATTGTTGAGATACACAATGGAGGTGACTCTAACCTATTATTAAAGATAAGTGCACGAAATAAAACAAGGTTTTTGATTATTGCTCTTTATAATACTATAAGAGAGAGAGAGAGAGAGAGAGAGAGAGAGAGAGAGAGAGAGAGAGAGAAAGAGAGAGAGAGAGAGAGAGAGTTACGTAAAATAGTTTAAGATTGAGATGCGAGTTACTTACGCAAAATATTATAAGATTGAATTTCCTTGAAAGAATGACATTCATCGTCTCTGAAATACACAAGAAATGTACACATGAATATGTGTTCCGGTATCAAGTGTTTTGTATTTGTTGTCGTAAATGTACAAAAAGACACTTCTACTTTAACATAAGTATGATTTGGAAATGTGTACACTAGATGTACAAAGACTAAGCATTTTATTGCTTTTGTAACAGATAAAAAAAGAAAAGATGACTCACACAGCTTAGGTTATGAAAATGAAATGCTCTTCTACATACTCTTCTCAGACAAAGTTTTATTGTAAGCTCAACACGAGATAAAAAAGAAGACAAATTCATTCATTCATTCATTCACGATCGTCTCATTTACTTATATAAAAAAGATTGTGTGAAATGACCTGTAATGAAACATATGCAGACGTATTTTAAAACAAAATCAAAAATTAAAAACAATAACAGCAACAACCATTTATTAAAATAATCAACATGCTACGCCATACAAAGAATTTGTCTTTCGGTTGTTACCGTCCAGGATCTTACCTCCTTTTACGAATTGCTCAGTGTGCAAATGACTCCAACTGATTCATTGAATTATTGTGCTTGGACGTTTGTAAAAATTGAGACCGAACAATGTAATTTGAAATGCCAGTTGCTTCATTCTGAAGACTATGCAGCATATCGGTCAGGCGATATAGCAGTATCTGGTCGATTGTAGCTCCTAAAACTGTGCAGTTATTGCGGTATTTGATCGAGACATGAATACATTTTATTTCCCAATCAAAGAAGAACTTCAGAATTATGCACATATCAATAGAATGGATATTTTCCTCTCATCACATCAAAAGTTCAAAGCCTATTTATTGCTGCAATATTTACAAAATTGACCAGCTGTAAGACTAAAAAGACTTCGTTTGTCGTGATAGTGTCTTTGGCAAATAATTATGAAAAAGATTTTGTTCGTGATGTAAAGTTGTTAAACGAACATCGGGTAATAAGGATCTGGAAATTCGGCTCTTAACCTTCTAGCAACTAATTCGCCGTTCTCTCTCCTAAATTCGTACACCTTGGCGCGTTTCCCTCTTATCATGTAAGCTAACCTAGAAAACTCGCTTTCAGTTTTATAGAGAATATCTGTCCTAGAAAGGATCTGTTGCTCGAAAATGGCATAATAAAAACTAGCACATGTTGCACGTAGACGATTTACATTCAATACAACTCCATCAGTGACTTTAAGGGAAACACTATTTTGCAACTGTTTGGTCGCATAGTCTCTCAGTTCTCGTATTTCAGTCGAAAGGTAAATCGTGTACTTTGACTCATTGGAATATTTATCCATGGTTTTCAGAATGCTGGGAATGTCTTGTTCCAGAACAAATGCTCTTCTGATATGAAGTCCAATTAAAATTTTGGTTTTATTGTAAGTTATATTACTGATGAATTCATCTACTTGCTCATCCATAGATTGCCTGAGCTTAAATAGAACATTGAAAAGTAGATTTGTTGTAAACTCTCTGTTGCCAAGGAACACCCATGGAATTGTATCGTTCACGCTAGGATGACTTCTGATCTTTGTATTTAATATAGCGTTTGTAGCTACTACCACAGTTTTCTCCTTCCAAATATCGCCCTTGTCTAATGTTTCAAAATCCGGAAGATTGAAGATCCCATCAATGTCCTCAACGTAACGCGATTCTTCAGCCGATGGGTCGTCAAATATACATTTTGACCAGTTATATATATTTGGCTCGAAGAAAGTGGAAATCGAGCACCCTCTGGTGTGGTTCACTACAAAGGTTCTGTTTGTTAGCAGAGCCAATAGAAAGGTCGACACTATTCCTCTCTCACGGTCTCCCAAACCGCCACATACTCTAGTGGATTCCGTACACTCATAGATCAATATCTTCTTATAGCAATCGGGTTGTGGGAGTGTATACTGCTTTAACTGCTGGTTCAGGTTTGAAGCAAGAGTTAGCTTAGTTTGATTCATCAAACGTTCGAAGCTAAAATCTTGGAAAATGGATCTTGAACGCCGTAATACGGGTTTTGGACGATGCATTTCCCTGTTTGTCCAGATTGTTATTATCAACAACTCAAAGGACATGATAAGCTGAAAGAAAATAGAAACTCTAGTGCGTAAAATAAGAAAAATCTTCATGGCCAAGTTACAATATGATAAAATATGATTCGCAAACAGCAGAATGATAATTACTCTGTAGATCTATGACTTTCTGAACATATTGACAATGAAACCGTAAATTGAAAGATCAGTACTATGTAATATACTCTTTATTTATCGGTATCAAAACTTGTAGACCGCAGTGTCAGAACTACATGTACGCTCGTACATGTATGTACCATATCTATAATTTCTGATACCAAACGTAGACTGCAGCATCAGTACTACGTACTGTAGTCTTTATTTGAAGATATCAAAACTCGTACACAGCACCACGTTCTGTGTTCCATATTTATTGAAGGGGGTGTCCGAAAAGTATCAGTAAACGTTTCAACATTTTTTTGGATATTTTTTCAATAATTCTCAGATTTCGACTGTTTAAAGATACTTCGCTATGAAACAATTGACAACTTTATCCTACGTAAACACAGTTATGCAAATTCCCTAGTCACTACAGTAACGTCAGGTTTCATGGAACACCATGGCCTACATTTTCCGGTTTTTTTGTTAAATATTTTGTCATAAACACCATTGAATTTAAATGGATTTTGTCTCTCCTGACTCAATTACAGGACACTTATAAGTGTCAATATTGAAGCCCTTGCTTCCTGCTTTTTAGTCTGACTACACGCCTGTTCATGAAATTTGAAAAATTTAATATAAATCAAAATTGTTAACTTGCAACATCACTAAATATTGATTTATTTTAGTATTCAATAAAATAGAAATCTTGGAATATTTTTGATAACAGACAAATGGTGAATAATTACATACGCTTAGTAGGAAGCATTGAAGTGATCTGGTCGACTTGAATAGCATTCTATCTGAAAATAGCAATAAACACAATAAGAAGTAAGATTTGCCGAAAGGTAGACCTAATCATTTTCAATCTATTGATTTGAGCCCTGCTCTGCGAAAAAAGGGGGCTTAATGCATCTGCAAAAAGTATCGATCCATGTCAGCCTGTGCAGTCGGCGCAGGCTGACATGGACCGAAACTTTTTGCATTTTGTAAATTTTCTGTTTGGCAAAGGACCGTTCTACCCCAAATTCCAGTGGATTGTCCTACTAAATAGATTATATGAATCCATATTTTATGTAATGCGTTGCTTGGTATTATGCATCACGGATTTGCATTAAGCCCACTTTTGCCAGAGCACGGCTTATATGTATTAGGAATCGACAAAGTGGCAGTTCTATTTTTTCTAAATGCAAGAAACGTTTTGATAAAAAAGGCACTTACCACAGAAGTGTACCGATTCAGTTTTACAACAAAAGAAAAAAAACGTGACATCTGATATTGTCTTCAGCTTGACCGGTACTCTAAGGTTGTGTATGTATACACAGGGGTCAAATAATAGAAATTTACATATTTGTTTCTGTGTAAATATGTTAAATAAGTGTTCCATGTTCCAGATAAAAAACAAAAAGTAATATTTTCCAATTTTTAAGCTTTAACGCAACTTCAAACTACGTACAAATTTTGACTACATGTATATGAGCCATGCTTTGTGAAAAGGAGGCTTAATGAATCTGCAAAAACTATCGACCATGGCCAGCATGCGCTGTTTGCGTATGCTGACCTGGGCCGAAACTTTTTGCTATTGGTCGATTTTCTGCATGTCAAGGGACCAGTCTACCTCATGATTCAGTCCATTGTTTGACAAACAGCATTTATGGATCCCTAATGTTGAGATGACTTGCTAGGTATCATGCATCACGGAGACGCATTAAGCCCCATTTTTCCAGAGCATAGCTCATTTTTTTTGACTAGGAAATATGATTTTGATATTTGATTTTACTACACATTAGACAGAGAAAGAAAGAAAGAAAGAGAGAAAAAGAGAGGGGGGAGAGAAGAAGACGAGAGAGAGAGAGACAGACAGAAAGACAACCGCGCAATGCGGGTACGTTATACTGCATAATTTTAGTCATCGGAGCTTTTATCTATCTATTCCACTAATAAAGAGGGACGATATAGGGCGGATACTTTCTAAAGCTTTGAATTTATTACATAATAGATGCTAACTATGAACAAGGCTTAATGCATAAAAAGACGTGAAGGCACTGTGGCAAATGAAGAGATTGCTAACTTTGGGTTATTTGCTCTTTTGCTACTATGTTTTCAAAAGCAGTCTGCGGCAAGATGCAGCAAATCGCATTGCCGGTGGTAACGTGTTTTTAACTCTTTTAGTCCAAATATCTTTAACTCGACCTCTCTCCACTGCTTAAAATACCATCCATTGAAATCAAGGAAGAGTTTTATCTTATAGACTTGACCAAGCAAGCAGACAGTATAGATCAAAGATTAGACCGCACGTTCTGTAAATTCTGATCTTGATCTATGCCGTCCACAAAAGCGCTCGTTTTCACCTATAGCGTGGAAAGTGTAAGAGATGCGAGAGATTGTGTTAAAAAAAACTTGAAACTTCGCATCCCTTTAAATGATTTAAGGTAAAACCTCTAAACTTACTTGCAGTGATGGCTTCCAAGTAGAAAACTTCAAGTCCATGAAAGGGCGCATTTTGTCGGACACAGATCACCATTTGTTCTATTTTTTCGCACCCAAAAATGCGTTTGCACAAAACACCCGACATGTTGGGGAAAAAAAGCGTCCAAAATTTATCCCTTACGCTGCTAAGCGCGACTTACTGACCTTTTGCGGACAATGTAGATCAAGATCAGACTGCACAAAACGTGCAGTCTGATCTTGATTCTACTCTGTCCGATAAGGAGGTATTTTTCTCAGAAAAAAATTATAATAAGTCTGCATTAACATTATTCCGTTTAGTACTATCGGCTTGAAAGTTTTATTTATTAAGCAGGAGGAGGGTTTAGGCGTTTGAATGCCTAAGACCATCAAATTGTGACCGTGTTTGAACCGACGCTAACCTTGCGGAAGTAGCGCACATGGTACCGGTAACCTTTTTGACAAAGATGGCAAAGATGCGGTTGCTTTCGGCAGCCTTTACACGTCTACAAATTCATAAAGTCGCAAAGATATCGTAGCGCGAAGAGAATTTTCTTGAGAAATCGGGCGAGTTTTTGAAGGCCACGAAGCTGTTGCATGGCAACCACGGGAATTACTCTCAAATTATCGTGGCTTTTAATTTTGAGCTTTGTCAGGCTTGGGTTCGTATGTTGTCAGCCAGGGCCAATACTCACCAACAGTTCTAACTTGCCTTTCTCAGTCTAAATCTAAGGTCCGTATTGAACAACCTTTTCATAGTTTCATTCTAGGTCTTTTTCTAGGTTTAGGAGGAACGCAATTTCTGAATTGGTTTCGTTTAGCCGATCAGAAGTTACATGTATGTTATTTTCAAATTTAGAAAATTTTTGAGAGTAAGGCAAAGAATGTTCTCAAGATTTGTTGGTGAATACGGGCCTAGATTGAGAAAGTAACACAATCTCTAATTGGCGAAACCATAAGAAATTATGTAACTTTCAAATTTGGCGAATTCCTGAGCATGTCTTAGACTTTTATTAAGAATGGGTGAGCCGAGCCCCGGTAGCTAAGTCGGTGGCCTACAGGACTTGAGAAAGGGGGATCGCTGGTTCGATTTTCGGCTCGACCAATTCCTTTCCGAGGCATGATTAATGATACAGTCATTGTGACAAGATTCATTCCTCTCTCGCCGCTGACCATTGTTTCGACGATGTTTATGTGGGAAAGCAGCCATTGGATTCGAAAGAATAGTCTGCGGAGTAATGGTAAAAGAAACTTTAGGAAAGTATGGATAGGTGCACCTGTCGCCGCGATGTAAATGAAATAATGTTGAAAATGGCGTCAAACACCATATAATCAATCAATGAATCAATCAATAAATCAATCATAAGAATAGTTGTTGATTGCGAGCACGGCTCAAGTGTATATTTTTAGTTAGGAATCCGACCCAAACTTATAATTGCAATTTGAAATAGTTTTAATCGGAATCTGTGACAGAGACTGGGCGGACAGTATATATCCAAGATCAAACTGCACGTTCTGTTCAGTCTTTGTTACAGAACGTGCAAGTTGATCTTGGATATATACTGTTCGCTCAGTCTTTGTTACAGATTCTGATTAAAACTATTTTAAATTGCAATTATAAGTTTGGGTCGGATTCCTTATTGAAAATATACATTTGAGCCGTGCTCTGGCAAAAAAGGTGTTCATGCATCTCTGTGATGCATGATACCAAGCAAGTCATCGCATACTTATGGATCCACAACAACCTCTGTTTTTTAACAGCTGACTTAGTCATAAGGTAGACTGGGCCCTGGACATACAGAAAATTGACCAATAGCGAAAAGTTTCAACTCAGGTCAGCCTTCGCGGGTCGATACTTTTCGCAGATGAATTAAGCCCCCTTTTCACAGAGCATGGCTTATTTAGTATAATAAGCGCTGTAAGGTTAAACCATTTTACCACACATTTCTGACTTTTAACAACCCTGATGAAGAAGGTTTTTGAGAACATGGTGGGAAAAGGAGAAAATGCTGGTAAGCAGCATTTTCTCCTTTTTCCCACAATGTTTTCTACCCTGTGATAGACAATTTCGTGCCTTGATTTACATTTAGCTTGTCTTTTTGCAAATACTAAGTCAATTTGGATTAGGCTAAAATTTCGTCCTCAGACCATAACAGCAGATTAAAATAATCGGGTTCAATGTGAATAAAACGTATGTAAAGTTCTGGCTGACAGTAAGGAATGAGTACAGAATTGTTTCCTCTGTTGTGAATTAAAGGCCAACTGGTGGCCAAAAGTAAACAATGCGGGTGTTAAAATGTATTTAGATTTAAATCATACCACCTAAAAACAGGGATACTATTGTGAAGATGAAAATCTGTTATTGTAAGGACGGTCCTGTTGTTAGTCGCTAGCAGAAAAACGAATTTTAAAACCAGGTAAAAAATAAAACGTGCAAAGGATAGAGCGACCTGGCAACTTTTTACATAGTTTTAGAATTTATTGTTCTGCCAGTGACTAACACTTGGACTGACCGTACAATAACAGATCGTAATATTCTCTATAATTTCCATATTTTTAAATGGTATTATTAAAATGTATGTGCATTAGAACACCAGCATAGTTTACTTTTGGCTGCTACTGGGCCTTTAAAATATCATAAACAAATAAATGAAATGCACAAAAATAAGCATATAAAACAACACTTTCAAGATTTATAAGGCGTGTACTACATTGTCTAAAATTTTAAATGCCCCCACCTCTATAATGGAACAAAAATGATTCTTACCTGCATTTCAAAATCTCCAGAGCCGTGAACAACGTAACAGCTCGAAACCAAGAGGCATTCGAATCGAATATAGTGTTTACATTATTTAAAATATGTTTTCAGATATTGAAAATGTTGTTTGACTCAAACAAGGATAAACAATAATTGAACCATGCTCTGTGAAAAGGGGGCCTAATACATCTGCGAAAAGTATCGACCCATGTCAGCCTGCGCAGTCCGCGCAGGCTGACATGGGTCGAAACTTTTCGCTATCGGTCAATTTTCTGCCCGTTAAAGGACCGGTTTACCGCATGATTTAGTCGATTGTTTTACAAAACGGATTTTTAGGGATCCATAATTATATGATAACTTTCTAGGTATGATGTATCACGGATATGCATTAAGCTCTCTTTTGCCAGAGCAAGGCTCATAATTATGTATCAACGAAGAACTTCGAAAAATAGAGAAACGTTTCAACTCTTTACCAGAAAACAAATGTCTATATCCGACGACAGTTCAAAATAGACTCAAATAATAACATTTGTTTATTAAAGAGTATGAAAAATTGAGAAGAGGAGAGGATACTTGTTTTTTGAAGGGGTTTTCTCCTTTTCCAACGATACTTTTCAAAGATTTTACATCATGGGACCGTAAAAAATGTGCTCGTTGGCAAAGAGCTGAAGGTACACATATCATCTTCATGACTCATATATGAATTAACATTTCGTAAAACCTAGAAACCTTTATCAGCGTCATAGGCGAAAACAGGCGCTTCTGCGGACGACATAGATCACGATTAGATGGCACAGAACGTGCAGTCTAATCATGAACCTATACTGTCCGCTTTTTCAGTCAGACCTGTAGAACAGAAATTTCTCAGAGTTTCAGTAGATTGTATGTTCAGCTATCATAAGAGGTCGAGTATATATGAGCCATGCTCTGGCAAAAGGGGGCTTAATGCATCTCCGTGATCCATGGCATCAAGCAAGCCATCACATACTTATGGATCCATGATATTCACTTTTTTCAACAACCAATTTAATCATGAGGTAGACGGGTCCTTAGACGTACAGAAAACTGACCAATAGCGAAAAGTTTCGGCCCAGGTCAGCCTGCGCGGACTGCGCAGGCTGACCTGGGCCGAAACTTTTCGCAGATGCATTAAGCCCCCTTTTCACAGAGCATGGTTCATATATATATATTTGGCATTGAAAGAGTTAAACCAACTTGTAATAACCCTGTACCAAACGGTGAAATTTTGAGCTCAACCATACAGAAAGCATTTGCAGTGGATAAATTATATGGGGCTCGTATGATAATTTATGTCAGTGACTGGGTAGAAAACATTGTGGGAAAAGGAGAAAATGCTGGTTACCAGCATTTTCTCCTTTTCCTACAATGTTTTCAAAAGCGTTCTCTTTAAAAGTCGTTAAAAGTCGGGATTGTGTGATAAAGGGCCTAAAAAAACATTATTTGAGCAACATTTTATTTATCGTCTGTAAATGCTTTCAACATGGACGAATTTAAGATTTTGTTGTCTGGTAAAAAGTTAAATTGATTTTGAGGATATGATGGATTCATGTCAGACCACAAAGAATCTGCAAATTAGTCTTGATCTTTCTTGACACTTGACCAAAAGAGAAAATTTAGACTTGTAACAATCGAAGCATTCGCAGACGACAAAATAAATTTGGCTTAATGATGCGAGTTGTGTTTGGAGAGGTTATCAGCGTCTATAACATAACCTCCCTTGTTTTCAGCGTAATATACCCATTAAGCATTTTCTTATCTTATACACGTTTGATATAATATTGTGTGATGTCATTTTTGACGTCATTTTATACGTATTTCATAGAAGTGAATAGATTTGATGGATATTACTGCGATGCATCCATAGATCTATAATGTATGATCTATAATTTGTGAAATACAGTTATGTGATAAAAAGAATCTGATATGAATTGGCGTTTGAGATAAAATTTCATTAAACTCGTCAAGGAAAAAAAGTTATTAAGCTCGCCAAAGGCTCGCCTAATAGATCTAGATCTAATATTTTCCCTTGACGCGTTTAATAAAATTTTATCTCAAACACCATCTCATGTCAGATCCTATATTTCTCCCCTTTGCAAACAATTTGTTATAGGGTTTTCACTAATTTGCGACTCTAAGCTTATCAGCAGCCTGAAACTTGTTCAGCCTACAACTTATGCTTATACACACAGATTTGCCTGTCTGTTTCGTGGTTTAGTTTGTCCTATTATATTTTCAATGGTTTTGAATCATGCATGATGCAGACAAACTTTTTTTTTTGTGTTATTTCTATTAAATTTTCGTACAACTTTGTTTTTCAATCTGTTAGTGATAAGTTATTCCTTTTTAGTCATTGATGTATAAGCTGACTTTTGACCTACTTCTTGTATCGAATGAAAAGTAGTAGAATATGATTTTTTAAAAAAAATGTGGCTAAATTTATTCTGCAGGCCTTTTGCGGGCATTTGCACGTGGATATAATGCAGAAGACAGGAGAAATGCCCCTCCTGATTCACATGCACTGGTTTTTTAACAGGCTTCACTCTTTATAACCCAATAAATTAAACACGGTTACCAACTGTATTACCTGCCGAAACCACCCCCAGTCAAATGTCAGTGTTTTTTTTTTTTTACATAGTTATTGATTCGAATGAATAAGTCCTTGATTATTGTGTTCTGCGATAACTCGTCTTCAGTTTGATACATGGAACGGAACAGATAGATTAATAATCAAGGGAGTGATAAAAGTCGAAACTCTGGAAGCGGACAAGTACTACTATTTCTGCTCCCACCACGAGTTGGAAGTTTCCATACCGCAGTGTATAAATTGAATGAATCTTACTGGTCAATGAGAGTTGAATACCACCTTTGAAATAACGGCATGATGCAAAATATAGTTATCAAGATTCGTCAAATATGCCATACTAGAAGTCTGACTGGTCAAAACTACGAGTGTTTCTATCATCACGCCAGTAGTATAGGAGGGTCGCATAGACCCCCTGACAGGCCTGGTCAGGGGTCTATACGACCCTCCCTAAGTGCCGTACATCACCACCCCTGAAAGAAATTTGTCCTATTCTACCACCCTGAAAGAATTTGCATTTTTTAAAATACCCAGGGTCTCTACCCTGAGAGGGATTTAGCATTCAAAATGGCGGCCTTATGACTGACAGTCTGGGTAAAAATCCACCCAAAGAGACTACCCTGAGCGGAATTTTTCTGCAAAAAAGGGAAAGTTAAGGGAAAGTAAAGGGTAAGCCTGATCACTGAGTTGAACTTAGTTTTTTCACCCTATGAATGATTTTCTCTCTTTCTAAAAGCCTGACCATTGAGTTGGACTTAGTTTTTTCTTCACCTATGTATGATTTTTCTTTCTAAATGTCTGAGCACTGAGTTGGACTTAGTTTTTTTCACCCTATGAATGATTTTCTCTCTTTCTAAAAGCCTGACCATTGAGTTGGACTTAGACTTTTTTCTGCATCTCTATGAATGATTTCTCTTTTCTAAAAGGAATTTATCCCTATATCACTGAGTCGGACTTAGCTTTTTTCACCCTATGAATGATTTTCTTTCTTTCTAAAAGCCTGAGCATTGAGTTGTACTTAGTTTTTTCTTCACCTATGTATGATTTTTTTCTTTCTAAATGTCTGAGCACTGAGTTGGGACTTAGTTTTTTTCACCCTATGAATGATTTTCTCTCTTTCTAAAAGGTTGACCATTGATTTGGACTTAGTCTTTTTCTGCAATTATGAATGATTTTTTCTTTCTATAAGACTGAGCACTGGGTTGGACTTAGTCTTTTTCTGAGTTTTTTTACTCTTTGCAGTATAACTCTCTGGAGTATAACTCTTTTGGAGTGCAACTCTTCTAAAAGAAGTTTGACAATTTGAAGAAATGACAATTTTGAAGAAAGATAGAACTTTCGTGGTAGCTGGTTAGTCCTGAAAAGGACTGTTGGGTTAGCTCTGAAAAGAGCTGTGACAATATGAAGAAATGACAACTTGAAGATAGAACTTTCGTCTGACAGCTTGAAGATAGATCTTTCGTCTGACATCTTGAAGATAGATCTTTCGTGGTAGATGCTTAGTCCTGAAAAGGACTGTTGGGTTAGCTCTGAAAAGAGCTGTGACAATTTGAAGAAATGACAACTTGAAGATAGAACTTTCGCCTGACAGCTTGAAGATAGATCTTTCGTCTGCCATCTTGAAGATAGATCTTTCGTGGTAGATGGTTAGTCCTGAAAAGGACTGTTGGGTTAGCTCTGAAAAGAGCTGTGACAATTTGAAGAAATGACAACTTGAAGATAGAACTTTCGTCTGACAGCTTGAAGGTAGAACTTTCGTCTGACAATTTGAAGAAATGACAATTTGAAGAAAAGATAGAACTTACGTCTGACAATTTGAAGAAAGGTAGATCTTCCGTGGTAGATGGTTAGCCCTGAAAAGGGCTGTTGGGGTGGTCCTAAAAAAGGACCTGGTTTTGGAGGTTGTGTTTTTAAGCACAACCTCCAACCTTCCTGCAGGCTGGGCAGCTACTTGCTGCCCGCCTCTTTACCCTCTTCAGCTGGTGTTCGTCTAACCCAAAGTCCAACGAGAACGAAGGCTCAGTGTCATCGTTCCAATCTTCAGTAACTGGTACTGTGAACTCCTTCTTCTTTCCGTCCATCTTTTTTTCTTTGGATGCCAGCTGGGCTAGTTCGGAAAAACTCATCTCTCTCAACGCACACTCCATGTTTTATCAACTTGAAGAGAATGAATGATGTGCGGGAAAATGCCGCTGGGTTTTATAGCTTTTCAGACGGATTGAACTAATTGACCCATGATGTCATTTTCTCCTATGTTTTTCCCGCGTCGGCGTTTCATGCTGTTTTGGCTCCAAAATTAATGTTATCCAATCAGAATTATCGTTGTTTTTCTAATACTAAATGTTTTATTGTTGACCAATCCGTGGTTTTGTTACATTTTTTTCTTGTTCGGGTTAGAAAAAAGTAGAGTTTAACTAACCTATGACTTTTTTTGATTATGAGTCTTCTGACAAAATGAAAAGAAAGATGTTTATTTAAGATAGTTAGCCCTGAAAAGGGTTGCTTTTTTGTACAGAATGCACTTTTTTTTAGCCTCCTCTCTTTCTTTTGATTGATTCCATTTTATCTAGCATTTGCATCAGATGCTCAATTTCATGTCTGATATATCTGAAACGTTCTCTTTCTTCTAACCAGAAGAGCAATGAGAGAAAAAATGTTAATCCAAACATTGTGGGATACTGGTTCAGGTTTTACGAAAAGTTAATGGTGAATGAGAAAAAATAATCAAGAGTTTGGTGTTTTATATGTGTAATGGATCACTTTTTAGTTTTTTTTCATCCTATGAATGATTTTTTCTCTCTAAATGGAATTTGTCCCTATATCACTGAGTTGAACTTAGATTTTTTTTGCACTATAAATGATTTTTTCTAAATGTCTGGCTGTTGAGTTGAACTTAGTTTTTTCTGCATCTATGAATGAATTCTCTTTCTAAATGTCTGAACGCTGAGTTGGACTTAGTTTTTTTTCTGTATCTATGAATGAATTCTCTTTCTAAATGTCTGAACACTGAGTTGGACTTAGTTTTTTTACCCATATGCTATTAGGAATGCTTTATTTTTTACTTCTATCACTACTTAGACTTTAAGGGTTTTTTCTTTCTAAATGTCTAAGCACTTAGCTGGGGATTAGTTTTTCTGCATCTATGAATGATTTTTTCTTTTCTATTTGCCTAATCATTGAGTTGGGATTAGTCTTTTTTCTGAGTTTTTTTTTTTACTCTCTGAAGTGTGGATCTTTGAAGTGTGAGTCTTTGGAGTGCAACTCTTCTAAAAGAAAGAAGTTTGACAATTTGAAGAAATGACAATTTGAAGAAAGATAGATCTTTCATGGTAGATGGTTAGCCCTGAAAAGGGCTGTTTTTTGAGAAGGGCTGATTTTTTTGAAAATATTTATTCAGTATCGGCATCAGTCGATTCGCTGTCTGACTCACTCCTTTCAGCGGCGATTTGCGCGCGGAAAAGACGGTCTACCTCCTCTGTTTTTGAAATAACATACTGAAAATACATTTCAAGCATGCCCTCAATAATGAGTTCCTTCATCCGAAGGTTATAACAGAACACCCTGTTATTAGCAAGCTCAGCCCTCTCGTATCGTCTTCTCACTCCAACTAAGCGCTGTTTAAGTAAGACGATTTGTCTCCTTGCTCTTGTTAACTTTCGCTCGGCATCTATCCAAGTGACGAGGAGTGATGGTCTTGAAGCCATTGTGAAAATGAAATGTATGGAAAATAAATCGCCGAGATTTATAGTTTTTCAGACGGATTGAACTAGTTGACCCATGACGTCATTTTCTCCTATGTTTTTCCCGCGTCGGCGTTTCATGCTGTTTTGGCTCCAAATTAATGTTGTCCAATCAGAATCAACGTTTTATTTATAATACTAAATGTTTTATTGTTGACCAATCCGTAGCTTTGTTGCATTTTTTTCTTGTTCGGGATAGAAAATAACTAGAGTTTGACTAATCTATGACTTTTTTTTGATTGTAAATCTTTTTGACAATTTTAAAAAAGATAGAACTTTCGTGGTAGATGGGTAGCCCTGAAAAGGGCTGTTTTGTTTTTGGAGGCTGTGTTTTTTCCACTTCTAATGGCAGCACCCGAAATTTGCTTGGCAAATGGGGCGTGCTGTAATCTTCCTCCCAAATTCGATATCAACCAAAATGATATCCGGTGTTGTCTTTAATAATAGTTGAACTAATCTTTCGCCGAGATCTTTGTATGGCTGTGTTATACGTTGTAGTTGGTTTTGTTCCTCCTCTCCTACGAGATGAGTGGTTAGTTGCAATAACTGCTGCCCGGCATTTAGATACTCTTGGAGAACCTCACGTAGTTGATGATTTACCTCCTCCATATTGATATTGCTTCCGAATATTGACACTGCTTTCGAAGTGATCGTTAGCTGAGAATCAAGAAATGGTGATTGTATGAAAATAACGTTGGACTTTATACGTTTAAGGAGGATTGAAATTTTTTAAAGAGCTCGGACCGGGTAGAAAGCACATACATTTTTCCATGCTACGTTTCATGCTAATATAGCAAAAAAAGTTATGAGACGCTGTATGGAAAAAATGTAGACAGAACAAGTCTTTTGGGAAAAAACAGAATGAAGAGCTCTATTGTTTTTTGAACTTTTATTTATTGAACTTTTATTTACTGAACAGAACTAAACAATGAAACATTTTTTTGCAATGCATCATGAAAAAATTTCTTGACAATGAAAAAATTTCTTGACAATGAAAAAATCACAAGTAAACATTTTTACAATACAGCATAAAAAACATTTTCTTGACAATGAAAAAATCGCACTGAAATATTTTTTCACAATGAATTATTCACAATGAATTAATTGCAATGAATTAATCACAATGAATTATTTTTTTCGCAATGAATTATTTTTTCGCAATGAATTATTCGCAAAAACAGTATATAACAAATTTTTTACAATGCAAATTCGCAAATACCACGAGTTTCACATTTGTTTTCATATTCCGTAATGTCTTTATGCAATTGGTCATACCCCAAAAACATTGTATACTCACTGTCCATATCGTCGAAATCTCGTAGTCCTATGAATGGAGCAACATGTCTATAAGCGTCTTTTGTTGAAAGAGCTGAATATACCACTTCTTCTGTAACATCTCTATCAAATAGAATATACCCTACCATGGTTTCCTTTGATTCTCCGTAGGAATCATGAACAGATCCTTTTTTGTAGCGTAAGTAAAAGTCAAATAGAACTGATTTCATTTTCAGAACGTTAAGAAAACTTTCTTCTGTTGTTCCTATGACAAAAAATGTCCATCGACTTGTGGATCGAAACAGCTTACTAATAACATTGTCTTTCATACAGCTATCTGCTAAATAAGTCTTGAGAACGAGATCCAACCCCGAATCGTCCACCATCGTTGCAATAAAGTTGATTATACCATACACTTTGTCGGACTTTTCTCCTTTTGCAACCCACTTAAACAATTTTCCGATCCAAATTTTCACACAGAAAAATTTAATGTTAAGCTGTGTTCGTTCATCAAGTGTATGCTGTCGAACAAATTCTCCATAAATTTTTTCACGTAGTTCTATTGGTAACGGCAACATGATTGTTTTTGACCAACGGCTAATATTTTTTCCCCGACTTACTTTGACTGTTTGCTACACAACAATGTGATATAGAATTATTTTCTCAAACTTTTATAACCATAGGGTACAGTATCAGTACCATTTACAATAACTCTCTTGGTGTATACAGAGCGAAACGTTTTTGTTTGTGGTTCACTGGTAACCGTTCTATCTCTGTGTCTTTTAATTCTACAATCATACTGAATTTTGATTTCTATTGTGCGATCCAAAGCACATTTCGAATATGTATCGAAATTCACCACCTGTTTTGTATTGTAATCCAGAGTAATCCCCTTTACTTTACATTTGCTTATCTCTTCTCCATCTTTTGTTTTCATTTTGTAAGCATAATTCTTAGGCCCAAGCCCTCTGAATTGAGTAATTTTACAATCAGGCTCTTCATCAGTCCATTTTCCTAACCGGCTGTTAATAATAGGAGGATTCCATAATTCAGGGTCGTGAATGTACATACAACTATCTGTATCGAAATACAGAACTCTATCTTTTAACTTTTCAAGAACGCTGTACAATTCCAACCTTGCATAAGCTGTTACGTAAGATCCTACTACCACATTGGCTGTAGCGTGGGTGTCAATATGCTCCAACTTTGATTCATAGTTAACCAAGATGAATGAACAGTCCTCGTCAAAGATTTCTACATGCTTTACAATGAAATTGGGATTGGTGACTAATTCAAAATATTTAGACGGATCACTGATGTATTCCGTCTGGGTCATTTTTTCACGCTGAGCTAATTTTCCCCAAAGACAGTTCAACATAATCTTAGCAAATGATCTTCTCCCAGGATTTCTTTGAATACAACTTGGATCAAGACGAACACCTTCCGCCTTCTCATATTCACAAACGAACTGATCTTTTTCTGAGTCTGATTGACACCAACCTGGATAACCACTGGCTTCTTGCTTAATTTTCAAGAAATTGTCCACATAATGTTTAAAGAACTGATCTGATACAGAATTGAAATGCCAAACTTCATACACTTGTAATAATCGATAACCGCAGTCAAGAGCCTTGAATAATTCAAAAGTAACCCAAGTTCCGACCAAAGCCCTCTCTTCTTTACCATGCCTACAAATGTTTGAGCTTTCTTCTGCACATTTCATACAGAGTGGAAACATCATTTTGTTGTTACAGTGAAGTGGGAGAACGGGGTGAAACAAATCAGTTGGAGGTAAAACTTTACACTTGATTAATCCCTCATATTGACGAATATTGTTCATGTCAATATTCTCAGCAGACAAAATTTTTGGCTGACCTACAGGATAGGATTTGTGTTTACAAACATAAGGGTATAGAGAACAGATATCGATGTACTTGATTTCCTTTTTGTTTTTTTTTTCATTAACATCATATCCAATTTTTATTGCATTACATCTTCCCCCGGACAAACCATCCCTCGGATCGATAGGGTCCCAATGTGGATATAACTTTTCAATGAGTTTTTTGTACTCTTTATCCTTCATCTTAGCATCAAATTCGTGTTCCCAAATGTACACTACATTATAACCCATTTTTTCGATATCTGCTATACGTTCAAAGGTACGTTCGTACAATTCAGACATGGGTTTTCCATTAATAGGATTGATCTGTTTTCGATCTGTATAGCATACAGGACAACCATGATACAAATCCCCAAGAAATTCATAAACAGTGTTTGATTGACGGTGAAAACCATCTACACTATATTTCCCGATTTGAACTTCACCACCATTTTTTGCATGCTGAATATTAATACCTTTTTCCTGAGCTACGCTTTGAACCCATCGTATCGCTTTCATAGAAAAGCGACGTCTGGATGAGTCTTTGCTTGAAATGATAGCTATTTGATTTTCTGGCAAATATTTGCTTCGCCACACCTTGTTACAGGCATCTGCGATGGTAATCGCCTCTAAAAATGGACAAATACCACCCTGTTCGATAAACAGCTTTCTGAATTCAGCACACCCTCGTCTGAGGATATCAACATCTGACCTACAGTACAATTCCATCTCCTTCTGAAAATTGAATTCCTCACCATTTCGAACTTTGTCATTATACCAAACTATGAATTTTGACCTAGCCTCTTCAGACATTGAGTCGGGTTTGTAATAAGACATATCCAAGTAGGGTCCAATGTAACTCCAAAATTCATCTGTATTTGCCCAGTGAGGAAAGTAACCTTTTTTCATTTCTTAAAGACCAAAGGTGGGTGGAAATTTTGCCAAACCAAAACTCATGAAATTGAAAGAATCGATCAGACGTACACCATTCAGTTCTAACTTCATAATATTGTTTCCATTCATGATCAATTTTGGAAGTTTTAACCCAACTTTGACAATATAGTCAAGAATGAACTGACCGTCATAGCCTTTGAAATTATGGGCAATAGCCGTAACCCCTTTATGATGTTTTGAAAAGAGCCAGTTGCAAAATTTACTCAAAGTTTCTTCACCTTGAAAAATAACTTCCCGACCCTCTTCAAATTCACTGCATGTAGAACAATGAAAATCAAGTGATTTATCGATACATACATCACACGCTCTGTGTGCGATACAATAATTCGGGATGTGTACGCCTGTGTCTTGTTTGCATTCAAAATCAAAGAAAATAAACTGTGGTTTTTTGACTACAGAAGAACTCGTCTCGTCATCGCTGTCATGGTTCAACTTACTTTGGTAAGGTTGAATATAGCATTGATGAGAAAAGTTAACAATTCTCTTACAGATATGACATCTTTTCTTTCCATTGCAAACATGATTTTTCTTTCTGTCATGATATTGTGCACCGCATTTCGAGCAGAGTTTTACTAATACACAAATGGATTTCTTTTCTTTACCTTGTACATTTCTGTGATTTTCAAAGCATTCAGCACTAAAAAATCGTCTATTGCAATAACTGCAAACATATTCTTTTGATTCTGATGGACATTTTCCTTTGCGATAACAACCTTTGCAGATATTTGAACAAGCATGATTTTCCCGGTTAGAGTAACCCACATCACAGAACTCACAATAATATCCACAACTAAGAAAACCTTTGATAGATTTGATGTAGTCATAATGGTTTTGATGAAAGTACAAATGTATGATCTTACTATTGGCTTTCACTTCTGGATGCTTAAATATTTTTTCCACTTTTGAATGCTGTTGGTGAACTTTAATGACATAGCCTTTTTCATACAAGAATGTTTGAATTTTTTTGTATTCATCAATTCCTACAGACTGGGTTGGTGAAACTCCAGCTTCATTTAACAATTTCTCAGCTTCAGTCTTTTGAAAAAGGCGTTTTGAACGACAAATACGACGCCATTTTCTATTCCATACTTCGGTGTTTTCACGTTCACTGTAGCAAATTCCCACAACAACAGCTCTTGCAAAACATAGTTGGTCATGATTACCAATTTGAATAATAGATTTCTTCTTCTGGGCAAAAAACTTCGAATCTAATTCTGACGATCTATATTTTTGTTTTCCGCTACCACTTGGTGGTATTGTATGTGTAATGTCAAATGTCATTAATCCATCGTTCAAGACGAAATCTGTATTCGATTGTAAAACTCGTTCAATTTCATTCAGCATAGTTTCACCTTGTAACTGGCCTGCAGCTAAAAAAGGAATATGGATTCCTATTTCCAACAAAGGATGATTGATGGTAATTCTAATCATGTCCGTAGGGTTAGCATTTAACTTTCGAATGATTTCATGGGTAACATCGTCAAATAATCCAAGTAGTCTCTGAGGTGTTAATTCTTCAAATTTCTTAAAACTCAGCATCAGCACATGTGATTCTGTTTTAAATTTTCTTGACTTCTTATTTCCCCTTTCTGTTAAATCATATAGACTTTTCATGTCTAAGTTAGAGTTGATACTTTCATCGTCACTGTCATTTTCTTCTTTCAACGGTTTAGTTTTTTTCTTTTTTATTGCTGGAAATATCTCATCGTCACTTTCTTCTTTCAAAGGTCTAGTTTTTTTCTTTTTTGTTGGTGGAAACACCTCATCGTCACTTTCGCTGTCTGAATAGGTTATTATTCTTTTTCTTTTACCCATCGTTTTAGCTCTGAGTGAAAAGACAATAATGCAGAAGTGAGAAAAAACTAACAATTTATATAGCCTCTCCGTTGTAACAGTGTATAAATAGAGACGATAGTTGTGAAAATCTAATCATTCTCCTACTCAATCTCAGACAGTACAGCTGATAAAAAAATATGAGCGAGTTAAAGCTGCAAAATACACCACCACTTAGAAAGAGGGTGTATCTGTATGTCAATCCATACACCCACGATTATGAGATCAGCAATATACCATCAAAGTATGATGTTAAACATATCGGAAACTATGTGGGATCATTTTTATCCCAGCAACATTTAGAAGAAAAAGATGTTTACCGTACTACCAGCTACAGAGTTTTGGATCAAGCCACGATTGACAAACGATATGGTGCGAATGGCGAGAGAACAAATATTTGTTTCACATGCAACGAAGCAGGACATTGGGCCAAAGAATGTCCAGAAAAAGAAAATCAGCTAGGAACAATTGTTTTTGTCTACGTGAATCCGCACAGTCACGACATTGAGATTTTACCATCGTTTTACAACGTTGATGGTCTCAAAGATATAAAATTCGTCGGGACACTAAATTCATTCTGCAATGGAAATACATGGAAAAAAAGTTCACCACAAGCTACATCCTCATCGGTTGAAACTCAGATCGTAGACATGCAGAGCGACACAACGGATATCAACGATTCAGAAATCTGCAAAATAACAGAACAGGTAGAGAAAAAAATATCTACAAATGATAATCTAAGAAAACAACAAACTTTGGATCTAAAAAACAACGAATTTCCTGCAGAACCGGGTTGCTCGTACGGAGAGGAAAAACAGCAAAACAACGAAAAGAAGAAAAAACGAGTAACAAAGAACTATTTCTTTTGCAAATCAACAAAACATGAGGATAAAATCTGTCCAGATATGGTATTAAAAACCAACGAAAGGAAAAGAAAACGTAAAACCAAATGTGAATCTGACATTCCAAAGAAAAAAAGAAAAACATACTGAGTGAAAAAAAGATTTCAACACAATATAGAATTTAAAAAAAGACTGACTTGATTTTTTCATTTTTTGTCTTTACAGTTCATTCATTTTTTTGTCTTTTACAGTTCATGATTTGATTTTTTCATTTACATAAGTTCTTTTTTGAAATAAAAAATATAAAATAATTACTTCTTACTTTTGACTTTTTTCTAGTTGTGATTGTAAGTCTTTTGACTTTTTGACAATTTTGAAGAAAGAAAGATCTTTCGTATAGATAGCTAGCCCTGAAAAGGGCTTTTTTGAAGGATCTCACATTGACATTCAGCTCTACGACTCCTCCGGCCAATCCACCGGGATGATTTCGCACCCACAGTGTTCGCAACAAGTCGATGAACCTTCATCATCATCGTAAAATCCTTCATCTGTATCTGGACAGTTATGCTTCTGTCCAAGATACTCAAGTATGGTAAAACATTTTCCACACTCTATCAGACATCTGTTTGCACAGTGAGGACACACAAGAATTCGAACCATTCTGGAACAAATATGATTTTTATGTAAAATATCACTGGGCTTTATAGCTTTACAGAAGGATTGAACTAGTTGACCCATGACGTCATTTTCTCCTATGTTTTTTCCCGCGTCGGCGTTTCATTAACATTGCCCAATTAAATCGATAGTTATATTGGTGTTTTTTACCACTCCTAATTCGGTGTCACACAGTTCAATCCCGGTGTTTTCCGTCAGGTCCGCACTCTTTAAATATTTCAATCCTCTGTAAACGTATAAAACTCAGCGTTATTTTTATACAATCACCATTTCTTTGATTCTCAGCTAACGATCACTTCGCAAGCAGTATCAATATTCAGAAACAGTTTCATTATGAAGCACAACTTAGATGAAATCAACTTGGACGATTTTCCACCAGTGGAAAACAATGGAGACGTTCTTTCATCAGTTATAAATTCGACAATCATCAATCCGTCACCGGAGTTAAATTCAACAATCATCAATCCGTCACCGGTGTTAAATTCGACAATCATCAATCCACCGACGGTGCTGGACAACATTTATGAAGCGGTAAAGCAGTTAAATTTGAAACAAGATAGCATGATGGCCCGCATCATAGATCAACTGGAGACTTTAAACAGACATTTGGAGGAAATTAAAACTTTAAGCGCAAGTACTGATCAGCTCAGTAGAAATATCGAGGTACTACGCCAACAGGATCAGTGCATTTCAACAGCTCCTGTGAAGATCCCTGTGGAGTTCGACTTTGATAAATCCAATCTTCACAAGTTAGTGGACTCTATCGTAAGTGTTGTGAAGAAAAATCAACCAAAGAAAAAACAACCAGAGGAAAAACAACCGAGAAAAACAACAAAACGGAAATCTGAGGAAGACGATAGCCATCTCCACAAGAAACAGCGAGTTGATCAAAACTCAACTACACCAATAATGACCGGTCAGGGCAAATACGGGAAAAACATTGATAACCACGTTGATTTCAAGATCCCGAAAAAACCAAAGACAGAGCGAAAACAACCAAGAAAAAACAACAAAACGGTAGGAATATGAAAACAAATATGAAACTTGTGGTATTTGCGAATTTGCATTGTAAAAAAAATTTGTTATATACTGTTTTGCGAATAATTCTGTTTTTATGCTGTATTGTAAAAAAATGTTTCCTTGTGATTTTTTCATTGTCAAGAAATTTTTTCATTGTCAAGAAATTTTTTCATGATGCATTGCAAAAAAAATGTTTCATTGTTTAGTTCTGTTCAGTAAATAAAAGTTCAATAAATAAAAGTTCAAAAAACAATAGAGCTCTTCATTCTGTTTTTTCCCAAAAGACTTGTTCTGTCTACATTTTTTTCCATACAGCGTCTCATAACTTTTTTTGCTATATTAGTATGAAACGTAGCATGGAAAAAATGTATGTGGTTTCTGCCAGACCCGAGCTTTTTAAAAATTTCAATCCTCCTTAAACGTATAAAGCTCGGCGTTATTTTCATACATTCACCATTTCTTTGGCTCTCAGCTAAGGATCACTTCAGAAGCAGTATCAATATTCGGAAACAATATCAATATGGAGGAGGTAAATTATCAACTACGTGAGGCTCTCCAAGAATATCTAAATGCCGGGCAGCAGTTATTACAACTAAACACTCATTTTGTAGGAGAGGAGGAACAAAACCAACTACAACGTATAACACAGCCCTACAAAGATCTCAGCGAAAGATTACTTCAACTATTTTTAAAGACAACGCTTGAAATCATCTTAGCCATTTGCCAAGTGAATTTCGGGTGTTGCCATTAGAAGTGGAAAAAAACATAGCCTCCAAAACAAAACAGCCCTTTTCAGCGCTACCCATCTAACACGAAAGTTCTATCTTTTTTAAAATTGTCATTTCTTCAAATTGTCAAACTTCTTTCTTTTAGAAGAGTTACACTCCAAAAAGAGATACACTCTAGAGAGTTACGCTGCAAAGAGCAAAAAACTCAGAAAAAAGACTAAGTCCAAGTCAATGGTCAGACATTTAGAAAGAAAAAAATCATCCATAGATGCAGAAAAACTAATCCCCAGCTCAGTGCTCAGACATTTAGAAAGAAAAAACCCTTAAAGTCTAAGTAGTGATAGAAGTAAAAAATAAAGCATTCCTAATAGCATATGGGTAAAAAAACTAAGTCCAACTCAGTGTTCAGACATTTAGAAAGAGAATTCATTCATAGATACAGAAAAAACTAAGTCCAACTCAGCGTTCAGACATTTAAAAAGAGAATTCATTCATAGATGCAGAAAAAACTAAGTTCAACTCAACAGCCAGACATTTAGAAAAAATCATTTATAGTGCAAAAAAAATCTAAGTTCAACTCAGTGATATAGGGACAAATTCCATTTAGAGAGAAAAAATCATTCATAGGATGAAAAAAAACTAAAAAGTGATCCATTACACATATAAAACACCAAACTCTTGATTATTTTTTCACATTCACCATTAACTTTTCGTAAAACCTGAACCAGTATCCCACAATGTTTGGATTAACATTTTTTCTCTCATTGCTCTTCTGGTTAGAAGAAAGAGAACGTTTCAGATATATCAGACATGAAATTGAGCATCTGATGCAAATGCTAGATAAAATGGAATCAATCAAAAGAAAGAGAGGAGGCTAAAAAAAAGTGCATTCTGTACAAAAAAGCAACCCTTTTCAGGGCTAACTATCTTAAATAAACATCTTTCTTTTCATTTTGTCAGAAGACTCATAATCAAAAAAAGTCATAGGCTAGTAAACTCTACTTTTTTCTAACCCGAACAAGAAAAAAATGTAACAAAACCACGGATTGGTCAACAATAAAACATTTAGTATTAGAAAAACAACGATAATTCTGATTGGATAACATTAATTTTGGAGCCAAAACAGCATGAAACGCCGACGCGGGAAAAACATAGGAGAAAATGACGTCATGGGTCAATTAGTTCAATCCGTCTGAAAAGCTATAAAACCCAGCGGCATTTTCCCGCACATCATTCATTCTCTTCAAGTTGATAAAACATGGAGTGTGCGTTGAGAGAGATGAGTTTTTCCGAACTAGCCCAGCTGGCATCCAAAGAAAAAAAGATGGACGGAAAGAAGAAGGAGTTCACAGTACCAGTTACTGAAGATTGGAACGATGACACTGAGCCTTCGTTCTCGTTGGACTTTGGGTTAGACGAACACCAGCTGAAGAGGGTAAAGAGGCGGGCAGCAAGTAGCTGCCCAGCCTGCAGGAAGGTTGGAGGTTGTGCTTAAAAACACAACCTCCAAAACCAGGTCCTTTTTTAGGACCACCCCAACAGCCCTTTTCAGGGCTAACCATCTACCACGGAAGATCTACCTTTCTTCAAATTGTCAGACGTAAGTTCTATCTTTTCTTCAAATTGTCATTTCTTCAAATTGTCAGACGAAAGTTCTACCTTCAAGCTGTCAGACGAAAGTTCTATCTTCAAGTTGTCATTTCTTCAAATTGTCACAGCTCTTTTCAGAGCTAACCCAACAGTCCTTTTCAGGACTAACCATCTACCACGAAAGATCTATCTTCAAGATGTCAGACGAAAGATCTATCTTCAAGCTGTCAGGCGAAAATTCTATCTTCAAGTTGTCATTTCTTCAAATTGTCACAGCTCTTTTCAGAGCTAACCCAACAGTCCTTTTCAGGACTAACCATCTACCACGAAAGATCTATCTTCAAGATGTCAGACGAAAGATCTATCTTCAAGCTGTCAGACGAAAGTTCTATCTTCAAGTTGTCATTTCTTCAAATTGTCACAGCTCTTTTCAGAGCTAACCCAACAGTCCTTTTCAGGACTAACCAGCTACCACGAAAGTTCTATCTTTCTTCAAAATTGTCATTTCTTCAAATTGTCAAACTTCTTTTAGAAGAGTTGCACTCCAAAAGAGTTATACTCCAGAGAGTTATACTGCAAAGAGTAAAAAAACTCAGAAAAAGACTAAGTCCAACCCAGTGCTCAGTCTTATAGAAAGAAAAAATCATTCATAATTGCAGAAAAAGACTAAGTCCAACTCAATGGTCAACCTTTTAGAAAGAGAGAAAATCATTCATAGGGTGAAAAAAACTAAGTCCCAACTCAGTGCTCAGACATTTAGAAAGAAAAAAAATCATACATAGGTGAAGAAAAAACTAAGTACAACTCAATGCTCAGGCTTTTAGAAAGAGAGATAATCATTCATAGGGTGAAAAAAGCTAAGTCCGACTCAGTGATATAGGGATAAATTCCTTTTAGAAAAGAGAAATCATTCATAGAGATGCAGAAAAAAGTCTAAGTCCAACTCAATGGTCAGGCTTTTAGAAAGAGAGAAAATCATTCATAGGGTGAAAAAAACTAAGTCCAACTCAGTGCTCAGACATTTAGAAAGAAAAATCATACATAGGTGAAGAAAAAACTAAGTCCAACTCAATGGTCAGGCTTTTAGAAAGAGAGAAAATCATTCATAGGGTGAAAAAACTAAGTCCAACTCAGTGATCAGGCTTACCCTTTACTTTCCCTTAACTTTCCCTTTTTTGCAGAAAAATTCCGCTCAGGGTAGTCTCTTTGGGTGGATTTTTACCCAGACTGTCAGTCATAAGGCCGCCATTTTGAATGCTAAATCCCTCTCAGGGTAGAGACCCTGGGTATTTTAAAAAATGCAAATTCTTTCAGGGTGGTAGAATAGGACAAATTTCTTTCAGGGGTGGTGATGTACGGCACTCAGGGAGGGTCGTATAGACCCCTGACCAGGCCTGTCAGGGGGTCTATGCGACCCTCCTATACTACTCACGCCGTTTTCACCTTAATGTAACCTACTCGCTTATTATTTATCCGTTTGTTCCATCCCATGAATTAGATCGAAGATGAATTACCGTAGAACAAGATAAAGTTAAGGACCTTCTTTATCCTTGTTAAGAACTGTGTAAAATACTGACGAATGATAGGGTGTCGTGTACAGCAGGTAATACAGTAGACACCTTGTCTAATATATGAGGTTATATAGAAGGCAAAGCTTGTCAAAATCCAAGTGTCATTGTCCCGAATTAAGAGAACAAACCAAACTAAACAGAAAAGTCTTGAAGTCGATAATAAGTACACTTTATCTCGATGCGGGGTATATGCATGTACATGTATATTTACATTACGTCAAATCAGGTGTAAGCTAGATGATGGGATTTGTTTCTGAGAATTTAGAAACATTGTGGGAAAAGGAGAAAATGCTGGTAACCAGCATTTTCTCCTTTTCCTACAATGGTTTCAAAGCTTTCTCCCCCAGGGTCGTTAACATACAAGATTGCTTGGTAAAGGATAAAATTGTAAAACGAGTTTAATGAACTTTTCAAGCCAAAATAACACCCAAGAATAATGCAATTTTAATCCTATTTTTTTTAAACAAATCTCACCATTTAGAGAAGTTAGATCTAACTTTAGACAGGCCATAAAAGCATACAACAGTCGGGCTCTAGTAGCCTAACGACTAAAAACCTCGTCCATCAAATTCATTTCCGTGTTTACATTTGCAGCACGTTTCCTTACAGATTTTTGATAAAAGAAATCAAAATGGGTCGAACAACAATCGTCAAACTATGGTGGCATATTTCTGCCACGAGATACGAGATAGCTATCATGATAATTTTAGAAAAATATCGCGATAAATTAAAGTTTCCTGGAAATTTTATCGAGATAGTGAAAAGTTTCCTGAAAAGAATATCACGATAATCTTAATATCTTAACGCAAAATTTCTCAATCGTGCACGAAGCTGACATTCGAGTTAAAATTATCGTGATAGTTCTATCCGCTGCTCGATATCTATAAATAGAAAATTCACCGTTTGGATGAACTCGGTAGTTTTTGACTTCACAAGATTGCAGTAAGTAAAAATTCGAAATATTAACAATTGTAGCCTAATTGGTTAATTTCGACAAGACTGGAAACGAACAGAAGTCTGTAAAATCACAAAGACGACTCGAAATGCCTACTTCAAACAACTTTAAAACCATTTAGGGAAAAGGAGAATTTATAAGGTTGTAGACGAAGATGTTCCGAAACCGTGTCTTATTATAGATACAGTGAATGTCAGTTGTGGGCACGAAAGCAAAAAAAATCATGATAACAATTAGAATTATCGCGATATTTTTATCGTGAAAATTTTCATCATATAGATAATATTTCCAGGAAACTTTGTTTTATCACGTTATTTCTCTTAAATTATCGCAATAGCTATCTCGTATCTCGCGGCAGAAATATGCCACCATATCAAACCCTTTACGACATGATCCTGACTTTTAACAACCCTGAGCGAAAAGGCTTTTGAAATCATTGAGGGACAACGTTTTCTGTCCTTTTAAAGAAAATTCCAATGCATTTCAGCCAAGTTATATAATTTTGTCGTCTGCAGGCTGTCATAGGCTTTGAAATGTAATAAGTCCAAAATTACGTCGTCTGGTATAAGAGCTGAAAGATGAAGACATAAGATGATTTTTCTTTCGTTCGATAGTATAGTCAACGAATTTAAAAAACGTTGAATATGGCGCTTGATTTGGAGAAATAATGCGCACCTTCTCCCGCTCAGCATGTTTTTAGTACCTAACTACAGCCATACTATAAGTGTACCAAAGTGTTACCTTACTTTCCGGACACCCTGTACAACGACTACTTGACCCATGCTCTGACAAAAGGGGTATTGATGCATCTCCTTGATGTATTATACCAAGCAAGTCACCATATAATTATGGACCCATAAAATCCATTTTTTTTTCTATCTACCAACTGCATGATGAGGTAGAATTGTCCTTAGACATGCAGAAAATTTACCACAAGCAAAAACTTTCCACCGAGGTCATCCTGCGCGGACTGCCAGGCTGATATGGATCGACATTCTATGGAGATGCATTAAGCCCCCTTTTCACAGAACACAGCTCATTTGTTATGGTGTTGCTTTCAAATGCTTCCATGATATCTGACGCTACAGCTGCAAACAAGCATTTTCCTAGACTTTTTTTTATATAATATATATTATATATTCAGAAAAACAGTGAAACACATGTTTTTTTCTTGATCCAAGAAATAATCATTGGATGGGCCTATTTGATATTTGATTAACCGAATTTCAAAAATGTCTAAATGTTCTCTTTTATCTTGCGTAGAAATTCTTTCACATATCGTTAAGTAAAAATGGGGTCACTTGGATCCGGAAAGTCTGCCTTTAACAAATGAGGAACTAATTTATCCTCTACTCTCTGGAATTCATACACCCTAGCCATCTTGCCTTTTATCATATAAGCCATCTTGGAAAACTCGCTTTTTGTTTTGTAAAGAACATTTGTCCTGGCTAGTACTTGTTGTTCGAAAATGGCATAATGGAAACTATCACATGTTGCATGCAGTCGGTTAACATTCAATATTACACCGGAAACGTTCAGCGACACACTGTTAGGAAGTTGTTTAAGTGCATACTCTCGTAGATCCCTATCTTCAGTTGCAAGGTAAATAGTATACATCGACTCATTGGAAAAGATTTTCATAAATTCTAAGATATTATTGACATCTTGTTCCCAGATAAATGCTCTTCTAATATGAAGGCCTATCAAGAGTCTAGTTCTGTTATAGGTTATGTCATTGATAAATTTATCCACTTGTTCTTCGAGAGAATGTTTGAGCTTAAATAAAACATTAAAAAGTAAATTAGTGATATATTCTCTATGGCCAAGGAACACCCACGGTATAGTATCGTTAACACTGGGATGACTTCTCACCTTAGTGTTTAATATAGCGTTTGTTATCATAACCACATTCCGCTCCTTCCAAATGTCACCCTTTTCTAACGTGTCAAACTCTGGCAGATTATAGATTCCATCAATATCTTCAACGTAGTGAGTCTCTTCAGCTGATGTTTCATTAGCATGGTTACATTTTGACCAATTGTAAAGATTTGGTTCAAAGAAATTGGAAAGAGAACATGGCCTTGTGTGCTTCACTACAAAAGTTCTGTTGGTTAGAAGAGCCAGCAGAAAGGTCGACACAATGCCCCTTTCACGGTCCCCGAGCCCACTACATACTCGAGTGTTGTCTGTGCATTCATAAATCAATAACTTCTGGTTGCAATCTGGTTGTTGTAGAATGTGTTTCTTTGATTGGTGGTTAGTTGTGCTAAAATTTATGGTTGTTGTTGGTTCAGAAATGTTTTGTAGACTATAAAAGTCATATTTCGATAATCTCATATCAGGTGGCGCATTTTGCAGCTCCCTCGTTGTCCACAGGACCAAGATTAAGAGTTCCAAAATCAGAATTAACTGTAACAAGTTAAAATAGACTGGTATCAAAAGACAAATACTTTTTATTCTAAAATCTGCAACTGAGATACAAGTGATATAACAGAAAACAAAAAATAATGGTGGTCTTTTAAATGTTGCCAGCAATAATTCTAGTTTGAAGGATAAGGCACCCTAATGGGATTCGTGTAACATCGCCTTTCATCGCCGAAAAAAAAAAAAACGTACGGATTCGGCTAAGACTCGGGTAATCCGTAATCGATCGGCCGATACACCCTGGCTCCTCGCATCGATTATGGATTACCCGAGTCTTAGCCGAATCCGTACGATTTCGGCGATGAAAGGCGATGTTACACGAATCCCATTAGGGTGCTCTATCCTTAATATTTGTTGTTCTACCAGTGACTGGAAAATTGACCAATCAACCTTTAACTCTTAACTTGCTATATAACAGAAATAAAACCTTCAAGTCGATAGTAAAAACCCAAATATTGCTATTTCAATGTTACTTTTGGGCGGGAAATATCTTCCTATCGGACAGGGTAGATCAAGATCAGACTGCACGTTCTGTGCAGTCTGATCTTGATCCACACTGTCCGCAAAAGATCTTTGAGTCGCGCTTAGCAGACTAAGGGTTGACAGATAGTCGGACTTTGATAATCGCCATATTTTAAAATGGTATGGATGAAATTGACCTTTCTCTCATACACATACTTTTTTAAAATTTGGCCGCTGTTGGGCCTTTAAATCACTAATCTACAACATTTTCGAGGTTTTTTGAAATACAATTGAGCCATGCTTTGTGAAAAGAGGGTTTAATGCATTTGCTAAAGTATCGATCCATATCAGTCTGCGCAGTCAGCGTAGGCTGACCTGGGCCGAAACGTTTTGCTATATTTGAATTTTCTGCATGTCAAAGAACTAATCTACAGCATGATTCAGTCCATTGTTTGACGTAATGGATTATATGGACCCATAAGTATATGATGACTTACATGGTACGATGCATCAAGGAAATGCATTGGATCCTCTTTTGCCAGAGCATAACCCATTTAAAATCAAAGTTAATGCTCCACTGGAAAGGAATCTTTTAAAAAACCTGTATGTAGCTAGTACAATCAACATAAAAGAATTATTTCGAACAGGGGAAAATGACTTCTTTTAATGATACCGAAAACACCGTTAGAAAAGGAGCAATCGCTTGCTGTAACTATTGTTACAATATCCTGTTTGATCCTGGAACAACTACATAAAACTGGTTTTCACAGAAACGGACAAAAACATTGGCAAAGAATAATTTGCTTCAGTTAAAATCATGTCACACTATATGAATTATCCGATTTCCAGTAATCCTACATTAAAAATGCCGAGCCCCGTTAGTCACCCTGGAGAGACCTTACGTTCTTGCTCCAGATCAATGTTACTGCTCCTGTCAATTGAACGTACCCGCTCCAGGTAAAAACATGGCTGGGCCCTAGAATTTTGCTAGGTAAGCACCAAAACATACATCTTTGACAATCAGATGAATAGATGTGCAGTAGACGGTTGTCGCACGGAATGTCTGGGATGTCAGTGCATATATCTGTATTGTTCTTTTGGTGGTTGGTTGTTTCTTGAAGACGTTCAATCCGACAAACTTCCGTCAGCGACTATGATTTCTTGAAAATCAACACGCGGAAGTCATCAAAATCTTTGTTAAACACACAAACACGAAGTTTGTGCTCTGCCAAGTGATTCATATATGCTTTATTCACCACAGTTCTAAACAAAAAATATACGATGTTCATTATCGAGCAACTTTCCGTCATTTTTTATAGGCAACGCTCCACGCTCCAAAACTCAGTAAAACGATCCAGCTCCTGAGTTGAAACAGAGTACGATATTATAAGCGATTGTCTACGAGTTTAATCAAACAATTTGTCTTTTTGATCAATATGTATAACTGTCTGTCGGTCCGTCTTTCGGTCTTTCTGTCACTCAGGTTTCTTGTCCTGATTTTTGATGCTTTTAAAATGAAATTATCATTATATACATGAAGAGCTTGATGACAGACAGAATCATGCACAAGGTCCATAATTATCATAACTATCATGCATAAGATCCATAACTATTATTTATAACTATCATCTTCGATATCGTCATCACAAGACCTCTCTTCGTTAATGTAAGTTAATAATAATTATCATCAACGAACAACCAACCACATGCCTTGTCAGCTGCACAACTAAAAGCATCTAGTTATATCTAATACTATGATTTAAACATGTATAGATCTTTTCACACCTTTACATAGCTTACGAATGTCGAATGACGAATTTGTTTCAAATTAACAAGCCATTTTTTGTGAAATACACTATATAGATGCATAGTTTCTGATTTTTTGCACGAAAACAGATCCGGTAAATTCTTAAATATTTTGGCACCAGAAAACGACATAGGCAAATAATGCAGTCCCAGATCAGCCGAGCTACCGAAGCTGGCGGTGATTGATCATGAGATTTCACTATTTGCGTGTAGTGTTACTATATATAAAGGGTAAAAAAAGGAATTAATGTGATTATCTACAGCAGGATTTTTTAAAGGTATTTTCATATTTTCATACTGAAAGAAATCATGTCGCAGACGACTTTTTATTTATTAGATACCCAAAGGATGAATACTTCGTACATTTAAAACGCTCACTTATAAATCATGTATGTTTTATTTTCAGATAACATGTGAAGACGATGGGGAAAAGGAAGAAGAAAACTATTTGGCTTAAGAAGCCAAAAAAGCGACCAAAGACATTTTATACTCCAATAAGAAAAATCAAGTTGCAGAAAACAGTTTAAAATGTAACTAAAAGATACTTATCTCATTGGATAGAATACAATGTGAGAAAAGGAAAAAATGCCCAATGTTTTGCTTAGTATTCTACATCAGTTTATTTAAATTAGGAAATATTTGGAAAGAGTTAAAACATACAGATTTTACAGTAGGCTGTGTAAAATATGTTCACTAACGACAACACCAAATAAGGATGACAATGTAATCTTAGAGATGTGGCTATGCCACAGTGTTGAACACTGCACTTGTTCTTTTGGGGTGTATTATATTCCTGTAGAATTTACTATTTAGCATCAAACTAATTATACATAAACCGATGTCTATAGATGTTCAACTGATTTGGAATATATAGTTGGTCGTTCATAATGACAATTATTGCTAATATCAACGATGACGAACCTATGACTGTGACCACGATAATTAATATAAAATCTTGACCAAAATGACAAAATTGTTTACTGTAACACGAAGACTTACGCTGACCGTTTTTCAACTCAGTATCTGGATCGTCGTATTGAATTCAGGAGCATGTTACATTGCAATGCAAAAATGGCAAAATATCGCTTTATAATTGCAATGTAATTTTTTTCGGTTTATAGTTGTGAGGAATAATCATTATACAGGTCATCTGACACGGTACACACTTCAGAATACCGAGTATATATGTTTTACAAAGGTTTTTGGAGACTCCAAGTATTGATTTTCCAGAAATCGTAGTCGCCGACGGAAGTTGTCGGATTAAACGTCTTCAACAAACGATTAACCATCAAAAGAACTACAGATTAACGTGTACTGACATCCTAGACATTCCGTGCGACAACCTTCAACTGCATATCTATTCATTAACATGTAAAAACTTATGTTTCTGTGCATACCTTGCAAAATCTTATGGGCGCGGCCATGTTTTTACCTGGAGCGGGTACGTTCAATTGGCAGGAGCAGTAACGTTGATCTGGAGCAAGAACGTAAGGTCTCTCCAGGGTGTTAGTTCAGTCGGTAGCGTGTAGAACCTGAAAACAGGGGGTCGTGGGTTCGATTCCTGGCTCGGCCAATTTCTTTCCGAGGATTGATGATAGTCATTCCGACAGGATTCATTCCTCTCCCACTGCTGACCATTGTTTCAACGATGTTTATGTGGGAAAGCAGCCAGTGGCTTGGAACGAGAATTGTGCGGAGTACTGTTAAAAGAAACTCCAGGAAAGCATGGATAGATGCACTGGCCGCCGCGATATAACTGAAATAATGCTGAAAACGGCGTTACACACCATACAATCAACCAATCAACATTAAAAAATACAATAACCTACACAAAGTAAAAAGCAGTGACGTGTTCGGACCACTTTGACCACCATTTTGTCTGAAATAAAAAAGAATATATTGAGGTATTTATCAACCCTGTCAAGGCCATAGGCGAAAACATCGTCTTTTGCGGACAATATAGATTAAGATCAGACTGCACATTCTGTACAGTCAGATATTCGATCTACATGTATACCTTCCGCTCGTTCAATAAAGCCCATAAGATGAAACTTTTTGTTAGACAAAGTGGAACATACATACATACATACATACATATATACATACATACATACATACGCACAAACACACGGACAAGTGTAACACTATATGTCCCCCCAATTTTAATGGCAGGGGCATAAAAAATACCGAGTTTCCGTAAATTTTATTTTCAGCCCTCGAAAGTGGTCGATTTCGTATGTTTGGTGGTGAGAGAGTTAACCCTTCTCCTGGCAAATAACAATTCCTGACCATTACAAAACTAGATGTCGTCAATTTCCTTGGCATTGGAACGGCTTCACATGATCAAAACTTCTGGTAAAACAGCGGAGAGTGTAAAGCAAGATCAGACTGCACGTGCAGGCTGATCTTGCTTTACACTCTCCGCAAAACACATCCACAGTCGCGAGCGGCAGGAGAAGACTTAATACAAAACCGCGTGACAGCTGGCAAAAATTCGTAAACCATTCTGATACCCATCTATAAACACACAAACGCAAAAACATGTATGTAAATGATCAGTCCACGTATACAAACAGCATTGAAATATGGTCATCTATGGATACGTAAATTTGTTCAGCCTAACACGCTATACGACCCTTAGTGTTGACGAGCCTGAGGGATATGTAATAATTCTTTTAACCACAAAATTTTCTATCCTTTCAAAGACAAATCAAATCGTTTGAGCCTTGCTCAAGTTTAACTAACTATAATCGTCTGCAATTACTTTCAATTTCGATGGATCTAATGTAGAGTTAATCCACAGACATAACAAAGCTTGGATTTAAAGTTTTACCGTTTGTGGACGTCATTTTGCATCTTAGAAAATACTACTTTTAAAACTTTGCTCGGAAGGAACATTTTTTTCTTCTTTGCATAAATGTTCTCACATATATTTATATAATAAAGATAAATTCAGATGGATTACCCACGGTTTTTATTAAATTGATGTTTTTAGACTTGGCCGAAGCAAAGTTGTCCCGGGGGCAAACGTTCCGGGGGTAGTGAAATTGTCCGTTGTTACAATAACAGCTTAACGGGCTAATCTCATTTTCATTTTCATACCGACTTAGATTTGTACAATCCCAATTCCGACTTTTTTCCGAGTTTTACTTTTGCGTTAATGGCTCGAAAATAAAACACCCGGTCTACAATTCTATTTCATTCTGTTGTCTAAAATAAGAGCACCATGTGCGGGCGCCAACGTTCGATTGCAGTTGCTGTTAGAAATAGAATGATTTTCACTGAAAATTCTATGTCGAAAAAGGGGCCTAACTGTGACAAAAGATTTTAATGGTTACCTGCCCCTCTTGTATGGGTTCATCATTTGAAAGTTGACAACTAGTTTGAGGTAAATATCTGAGTAAGGACAGAGATATTATAAATTATTATACTGCAAAGAAATTTCTCGTGATCTGATTGGATAATATGCCCCGAACATATATGTCATGTACACTGGCAAATCCAACGTAAAAGCAGTTTCCCTTTCGGGAGTCCCGTATACATGACTACACTTTCAACACAACATCCAAAATGGCGGCGTCGATCAAGATTAACATCAAGATTATGCACCAAACTGCACGTTTTACCAAGGTTTCAGTGACGTCAGTTCCCAGTGACGTCAGTTTTCATTGAAATGGGGCACTCAGGCGGGAAATTCTGCTTCGTCAGCGTACTCAATTTTTGAAACAAAAAAAAAAAACAGGTAAATTTCGCTTAACACACGTTGGAATGGTAAAACTTTGCAGTATAATAAATTCGTTGTACGGTCAGTTGGTAGGGGTCTTGGAAACTTGTTCACGGCTGTGGTGAATCATGTCGCCACCTCGCCTTCGGCTCGGGGCGACATGATTCATCACAGCCATAAACAAGTTTCCAAGTCCCCTGCCACCTGACCGTACAACTAATAGTGTCCATGTTTTTGCACTATGACGACGACGCAGGCGATGATGACAGCGGCGCAGACGACGACAGGATATGGCAATACCTCGACGTTTCTTCGAAAACATCCGAGCCAAAAATAGCCTCTAAACCAAAACAACATTCCGTATTCAAGAAAAATACCGTAGTTGGATCATTGCCAGACAAACATTTTTTGTTGAATCATGACTGCCCGATTACGACCATTTTTTTATCGAATTGAATGTTTTTTTTTTCAATTCAAACTGAAGTCACTGAAATGAGGAACAGCCAAACTATTTCAGAGGTAACAATTCAAATGGTAAATTATTTATGCCATTCTCCTGTGATTTCATAATACTGGTCTGACTTTCTTTTGTCAAGAATAATTTTGCATCTTGACAACATCAAAATCCGAGTACATAGACGAGAGCGATGCAGACCTCTCAGACGAGAACGACGCAGATCTCGCAGACGACGACGCAAACTGCACAGACAACGACGCAGACCTAGCAGACGACGATGCAGACCTCACAGACGACGACGCAGATCTCGCAGACGACGACGCAGATCTCACAGACGACGACAGGACAATGACAGTACATCGACATTTTCTTCGAATAAAGCCAAACTAAAAATATGCTAAGGTATTGAAATGATCAACAAAGCAAAGAGAGTGGAAACAAGAAATATCTTTAAAAAAGATAGACGACGTAAGAGGTACTGAATGAATATTAAAACTCTTTTGTGGCTCAATATGAAGTTAAAAAAATTGAAAAGTAGCCTGTCGAGCAATTGCCTCTTTTTCCTCACCGATTTTAATGTTGTTGAAAAGTAGTATTGGGTTATTGGATCCATGACGCTTATGAAAATATTAAACATCCAAATAGACCAAGAAAAGGACCATTCTCTACTACATTAATTTTGTTTTGGTATGAACAAAGGCCAAGGGGCACCGATTAGCGGTAGCAGTGCTTGTAAATGGTTGTTTCATCAATGTGCAAGAAAATATGGCAGCATTGGCCCGCCGAATAAACATGTGCGCATTTTTCACCAATCGCATATTACCTTCTATTCATCTTTTATCAGTATCAAAAAGTAGGTCAAAAGCCAGCACATTCATCTACGCCGAAAAAGAGCAATTACTTGCTACAAGCAATCGTCCCTTTTACCACAAATTTAGCGTACCATCAAATTGTTTTTCTTTTCCTTCAAATATTTCTCCCTTTAGTAACTTACAATAAGCTTCCGGTAGTTTTCAACCATTAAGCTGCCCAGTTCGTGTGTTTTTGCGTACAATGTCGATCAAGATCAGACTGCACAGAACGTGTCGGATATGGTGAGATATTTCCGGCAAAATCAAATTTGAAGTAATTGTTTTGGGGTGTCTATAGGTGACTAAAATTTTTCATTTGATATATTTAGCAGTTAAAAGGGTTAAATTAGCCCTCATAGTTTTAGCTGAAAGTGTTGGTAGAATTCTTCAAATAAAAAAAAAGATATCAAAAATTTTTCCGCTTCAAGATCTTGCTCTTGCAAGAAAATAAACAAAAATAATGATAATAATAATAAAAAAAAAAAGACAAAAAAGACAAGCTTACTTGAAAATCTCCGTTCTTGATGTCTCGCGCGGCGTAATAGTAACAACAGCAATATCGAAAACAGCATGTTTATCGTTTTACAAAGGATACACTGCCAAAGGTGTTTTTGACCCTTTTGGCCTCAGAAAAGCGAATTAATTTTTTTTTCAGTCGATGAAAAAGACAAAGGTATTCAGTATAAAGGTTTTAGAGTCTAAAAAAAAATAATGCAAAAATACATTGGATAGAAAAGCTCCAAGATCAGACTTCCGTTTGAACGCTACCCGCCCAACCTGACAGAAAATTCTATTGGGATATAGGGGGCGACCAGGCGAAGTAATAACCAATACAATAATGTTGTATCTATTCATTCACATAGGTAAATGTCTAAAAGGAAGGATCTGACATACGTTGGCGTTTGAGATAAGATTTGATTAACCCAACAAAATTTCGACTTGTCCAAATCCAAAGCATTTACAGACGACAAGTGATATATGGCTGGTGAAAACGGTGAAAATTGTCTTAGAAAGGATTGAAAACATTTTGGGAAAAGGAGAAAATGCTGGTTACTAGCATTTTCTCCATTTCCCAAAACGTTTTCAAAAGCCTTCCTTCTCAAGGTCGTTGAAAACTCGGGATTGTGTTGCAAAGAGTTAAGTTTTTTTTCCATAGCCAAGGAATATCAGATTCTTCTTTAAACATAGACTATGGTGGCATATTTCTGCCACGAGATACGGGATAACTGGCATGATAATTTTAGAAAACTATCGCGATAAATCAAAGTTTCCTGGAAATTTTATCTAGACAGTGAAAAGTTTCCTGAAAAAAATATCACGATAAGCTTTATCACCTAGAAAATTTTACATTGATCAGTAAATATTTTAACGCAAAATTTCTCAATCGTGCACGAAGCTGACATTCGAGATAAAATTATGGTGATAGTTCCACAGTGTCTCGATATCTATAAATAGAAAATTCACAATTCGAATGAACTCGGTAGTTTTTGACCTAACAAGATGGCAGTAAATAAATATTCGAATTATTTAATATATGTGGCCTAATTGGATAATTTTGACCACACTTGAAATAAACAGAAGTCCGTTAAACACAAAGACGATTAACTTTAAACCATTCAGGGTAAAGGAGAATTCATCAGGTTAGAGACGAGGATGTTTCGAAACCGTATCTAATTATAGATATCGTGAATGTCAGTTGTGGGCACGAAAGCAAAAAAATATCATGATAACAGTTAGAATTATCGCGATATTTTTATCGTGAAACTCTTTATTATCTAGATAATATTTCCAGGAAAGATTGCTTTATTACGGCACTTCTCTTAAATTATCGCAATAGCTATGTCGCACCTCGTGGCAGAAATATGCCACCATAATAGACATAAGTGCACATCATGAATTACAGGTAAAATGATATGATCGATGTACTCATACATGCATTCATGAATGACAATAACGCATTTCTTGGACAAGAGTTTATGCTTCCTAGGGATACCAATAACTTTAAATAAGCTGACATTACTTTTTGATTTTAAATCTAACAAATTCGTATTAGACATGTATAACATGAGGTTGAGGTCGGAGTTGGAAATCGGACTTCGTAACTTTCTCAGGGGTTGTATCAAAATTGACAAAACCATCATTATCCGTTGTCGAATGGGGCCAAATACCTTTCATTAATACCTAGAAGAAAGTAATCATTAAAAAAAAAAAACAACCTTTTTATCAAGAAAAACGAAGAAATCTTTAAAATCAGGGGATTCGATTGCTGTGTAAGGCCAAATAACTTAGAATTAAAAAAATATTAGGTTCTGATTATGTCGCTGCAGGTGCGGCAACACTATATTTTTATTTCCATGGGAATTAAGCCTGTATGGTTCTTCGCGACAGGTGTTTATCCAGTTTGTTTTATCGTCAAACTATCTTAAACGAAAGTTCACACAACTTAGAGTAAAAATTAGCTAGATCTACTCAAAGTGTGTAGTATTCCTAAAAAAGGTCCATTTTTGGTTATCCTTCCAAATCAATACTAGTATTGCTTGAAATCCGATTCGAGTGAACAAGTCGTTCCGATGGTAGGCCTACATAATCACAAGTCATGCGATTTTCCTTTTGTTTTAAACATAGCTCGGAAAATCAAGTGATCTTCGCTGATAGCAAAGTACGGGCAATGTTAGCCAATTTCATCAGGACTGTAAAGTATTTTTCGGCCTTACAATTCGCGGCGACCTTGATGCTACGTACCAATATTTTCTCGTTTTATTAGAGACAGATTTACCCGAAATTAAAGATTAACCTCTACAGTCAAAACATGAGGGTCATTGGCCCTAAAATGCTCATCTGAGTAAAGTCATCTAAAGTTGATAAAACTGAAGAGATCCTGGTTTTAATTATGTGAAACACACAAGTGTAAGTTACCTACTTTTTGCCCCAACATGGCCCAATTTCAATCTTGTCCAAGATGTCATCAAGATAAACATTCTGACCGACCTTCATGAGTATCAGGCTAAAAATGTGGCCTCTACGGTGCACACAAGGATTTTCTAAGAGTGGCCCAGAGACTATTTTTTGACCAAACATGACCCAATTTCGAACTTGTCAGAGATATCACCAAGATAAAGATTCTGGCCATGTTTCAAGAGTATCAGGCTGAAAATGTGGCCTCTAGACATTCCGAAGTTTATGATTGCTAATAACTCTGAAGAAAAATAATAAATACTATATAGCCGGTTAGACCTTTGGACAGTGACACAACCAATAGTAAATGGGTTGCCTGTAGATGTCCCTTCAAATGGATCCGTAATCACAAACCATTCTTAAGAACAGTCTTAGTCTTATTCTCCTAGATTTTCTAAATTTGAGTGTAACACAACTTCTGATTGGCTAAACCAAATGGTTTAGCCAATCGGAAGTTGTGTTTCTTTTAAATTTAAAAAATTGTGGAGAATAAGACAGAGAACGTTCTCAGGAATGGTTGGTGAATACGGACCCAGATTTTTAGTTACGAAGGCTTTACCATAAACTTCACAGCTGAAAGCTTTCTTGCCTAGGTGTACTAGACTTTTGTGGCGTCTTTTTCCGTATCAAGTAGCAACTTGCTCTGCGCAATAAAGACACCTCATGGAAAGTGTAATAGTGCCCGGCCCATGCGTTATCTGGGTGTGGAATTTCTGGCAGTATGATTTTGTGCAAAAGTTGCACTCGAATCTCTTTCTTTGAGGCATCTGTAAATACCGTATGCAAACATACAGACTATTATGTTGTACTTTCCAGATGCTTGTATTTTTTTATTCAGCAGTGCGAGATAATTGATATCATACGAGACCAAAGGTTGAGCGAGATGTCAAATATTCCTACACAGTGGGAAGTAGATACAGGCACTAGGAAAACAATTTAATGCAGCTTGATACTCCTTTTATTATGCACCTACAACTTTCAACGACAAAATGTTGCAATATTGATTTTTTTCTGAACACGGTTAACAAAATTAAAAAAAAAAACTTGTTCAGTGGGTAGTAACTTTGTTTTTTATTAATGGCAGACGATATTACAGCGTAACATTTTGACCAATCAAATCGCAAATCTATTATTCCGCCCGTTGGTTACCTCGTCATACCTTATTTGGAAACGTAATTGACTCTGTGTAGCTACTTTTTTTATCGACGTGTGTAATATTTTATCCGCGCACAACACATGTATTTTAGGTTAAAAATTTGCATGCATATGATTAATGTTAAAGAAAAAATAATAGTGCGACAGTATCCCAGTGTTGTATAAGTGTGGTCTGCACTGTGTTACGGGAGATCACTCCTTCCTTACTGCATAACTTCTTCCCGTATAAACAGTACCTAACACCTGCGTTGGGGAGATGCTTTTTAGCTCAGTGGTTAAGGTATTGGTCTTGTAAACCTCGAAAACCGAGGAACTCTTTCCGCAACGGGTTCGAATCCCGCTAGGTGCGGTTTGTATTTCAACTATGCATTTGTTACGAACTTTCATGTTCGTGAGATGGGGGCTCGTCCTGGATTGGCAATCGAGCCATTTGTTTTCTTTAAAAAAAAAAAAAGAACTGCTGCCTAATAAGGCTTTCTGTCATCAAAATAATGACATTTAAGAGGGGTGTGTGTTACGGGAAGTCACTCTTTCCTTATTGCATAGCTTCTTCCGGTATAAACACAATACCTAACAACTGTGTTGGGGAGAACTCTCTATAGCTCAGTGGTTAAGGTATTGGTCCTTTTAAAAAAACGATAATCTTTTCCGCACGGATTCGGATTCCGCCAGGTGCGGTTTGTATTTCAGCTATGCATATGTTACGAACTTTTATGTTCGCGAGAACTGAATTCCTAAAGCCACATCTGATGTTGCAATGTTATCATCTTACCAGTGCGCCATTTCAGCTACCAAAATATACAGGATGTTATATAGGATGTTAGGTAAGCAAGGCGTCAATAGGTATATGATCGGTTAAAATAGCACAAAACCATCTGACATAAAAATCAAGTACCTAAATAAAGACGGACAAAATTAGATCGTGGACGACAGTGTTTTGATTACTGGTGCAGTACTACTTCGTCTGCTATATTGCAACCTATCCGTTTAATCTCCACCGATCCCCTGAATCACAAATTTCACAAAAAAAAAAACTAATTTTCTTGGAAGAAGGACAGTAACGAAATATAGTTTGGTCGTAAATTACAGTAAACTGAGAGACCTTTAGATATACCCTGATGGATTGAATCATTTGCACTCGGCAACTTCAAGAACGTTAATCAAACTTGTTCGCATAAAAATCAAAATGGCATACTTTCAATCACCCTTGCATTGGGAAAAAATGAATTTCTGCTGTATTATTCGGAATCTGGCTTCGAATGAGCCTCATATTTATAGAAAAAATGAATAAGGGGGGGGGGGATGACATTCTCCGATTTTTGATATCTGATCGATATTTTTCCGATTTTTGATATTTGACCCTGAAACAGAAAAAAATCCCAGTTCAATCGTAAAACTCACATCGCATCAGCTCGATTTATTGTCCCCCAAGTTCAAATGGATGTCCCCTGATGATTTTTCCATTCACAACATGGTGTTGATTAAAGTGCCTTTCACAACTAAGGTTGGTCTTACAACCAGCAGAGATCAAGATCGAACTGCACAAAACTTGCAGTCTGGCCTTTGATGTACAATGTCCACTTGCTGAAAAATTCTGAACACCAGTAACCTTGAAACGGCAATTATTTAGGTCTTATTTCAAGACTGAAAATGTTCGCTGGGTTTATTCAGCACTCTAAGGTTAAACTCGCGGGGTGTCAGCTATATGCAAGATATTTCCTTCTGAGACTTGTAAACGAGAGTAAATTGATAAGTCTTTTTTCTACGAAGACGAAAATAGTCATCGTGTGAAAACAATTTGCCAAACATACTAACCATTGTAATGCTGATGAATTTTTTGCCCAATGTATATTGTATAGGTTGATGGCCGCTTATAGCAATCGAACACAGAAAGTCCGTTGTCTGCGCATGTCATATTCTTCGAAGATTCGACCCGTCTGCTATGACGCATCACCCATCCCCGTATACCTGGGAAAAGTAGGGCTTATACCGAAGCTATTAGCCTATTACCCAAGCATGTAGGGGCTGTTTTATTAAATGGCCGATGCATAGGTTACATGCTAGCCGATCATAGCTGAATGAATCGCACCAGCTAGCGTTTTATTGAGTAAACGTTTATTTCATTTTGAAATTCAAAGTAACGGTTGTTTTGAAAAGTAGTCCGGTTCTGTACCCAGAATGCCCAAATTAGATAGATGTGTATTTATAGAATGCCATCTAGCGGGAGATAATGCAGAAAGTCTTGATCGCAAGACCGACGCTCTGAGTTACGACCACACTCGTCACAACTCGGCCGATTCAGTACCTACATCTAACCTCGTCCGTATAACGGTCGTTTCCATTTGAACTGCGAATCACGTGATCTTATACATGGCGCGTCACAGTCAGTCGTTTAGCAACGACATAAACAACCTCGATGAAGTTATTCACATCTGTCTATCTGTCGGTGAAAACTTCAATCGGAATTGATAAACCAAGTTAAAAAATGAATGTACGAACTGTTTGTCAACTGAAATATAGTTAGAAAGATTTCGATAGAAAATTGAAACTCAAGTTTTCTTTTTTGAGAGGAGCCTTACAATTTTCAGAACGGTAAACCGGCGTATTTCCGGGCGTAAAATGTACCGATCTGGTGCATATCAATCCACCAGATACAGCCGAGGGATTTGATGGCTCCCATCACCCGAGGTATGCCGAATGTTACGACCACAGACACAACCAAACTTTTCACCATGTTTTAACAAACTTCAAATATAGGTTTAGATCAACCGATTTATTTAACTTGAATTGAGGAATTTTTGAATAATCTCTCCCTATATTCAACTAAATGATTTTGGAATTTCTCAAAACAAGAAGACCCTTGGGAACAGGAAAATAAATCACTTCAGTACATCTTTTGATCTGATAGCAGTTCGATATTTATTTATTTAGTCCATTTTATTATAGTATTAATTACATTAGGAGAGACTTGGGGAAAAATTTGGGCAGATTTGGGAATTCCGTGCCGCCCCTTTGGGCAGCACGAAATTCTCAGATCTACCCAAATCTGTTTGGCGAAGATTTGGGTTGATCTGGGAAAGATTTGGAAAGATTTGGTAAGATTTGGGAATTTCGTGCCGCGCGGACTACGTAGGTTGACATGGGTTGATACTTTTTTGCAGATGAAGTAACCCACTTTTTCACATAGAATGACTCATATCTTTCAGTCTATTTTTAATTTCAGGAGGCCAAACGACAAAAGCTCCACGGTTAACTCTTTACCAAACGATCAAATTGAAAGAATTTGCAGACGAAAAATTAAATGATGAAATTTGTATCTAGGACATAAGAAAGCACTGTTAACCAGCATTTGGTCCATTTTTTAATAATGTTTTCAGAAGTCTTGTTCTACAGGGTTGTTGAAAGGGATTGTTTTGTAAAGGATGGGGGGGGGGGGGGAACCTTTCATTCAATAGTGGGTCCCTTCAAACGCTGAAACTACAGATTTTCTCATGTGTCAAATTGCCTGTGAACGTAATAATATGAACGTTCTCACGAAAGAACATGGTTGTCTGTTTGTTTATTTATTTATTTATTTGTTTGTATCTTTACAGCTGTTCTCATCATTATTTCAAGTAACAATAAAGGCCAAATGTAAACAATGCGGGTGTTTAAATGCCTTGAATTTAAATCATACCATTTAAAAGTATGGGAATTATTGTGAAGATGACAATCTGTCATTGTACGGTCGGTCCAAGTGTTAGTCGCTGACGAAGAAATTAATTTCAAAAGTAGGTTAAAGCCTGCGAGGTAGCTGTGTCCTTGTTTACTGTTTATTAGTTACATTAGGGGAACATTTGGGTAGATTTGGGAACATTTTGGTAGATTTCAGGAAGATTTTGGTAGATTTTAGTTGCCGCCCGCGCGGACTGCGTAGGTTGACATGGGTTGATACTTTTTGTAGATGAAGTAAACCACCATTTCACATTGAATGACTCGTTTATTTCATGCCTTTCGGTAGTTTATCGAGAAATAACGGTGAAATATTGTTCGATATTTCATGGTTACGACCAGTGAAAAATACCGATTTTATTTTCTAATCTTCAACTGAAAGCGGAAACAGTAGTTCCCGCGCACTAGTTACCTAGGTACACACACTCTCTTGCACTACGGATCATTCCCATTCACCTCTGTAGTTGGCTCAGAAAGTAGTCCGTCATCACGTGATATTTTCGTCACATGACCATAACTCAAAATGGCGACACAAACGCCGGTGAAAGAAAGACCAATCGATTGTTTTGTGTGCTGTTCAAACAGCATACGGCCAATCAGACTTAGTGGTAGGAAATGTGAAAAAGAGGGATTTTCTGAAAAGCTTAAATGTCTTTTAAAGGACGATAACTTGTTTTTTAATCTTACAAACTTAGATCCATCGGTGTGTCGAAACTGTTGTCATCATTCATGGGCGCAGCCATCTTTTTTACAATTAGCGTAAGATTCTGATCAGTAAAGAAGCTTGAAAAAATAGTTCCATTGTATACAGGTAAATTCATCAGTTTGAATGCACCTATTATGTATCCGGAATCATATTTCTTTTGTTTACTTTATTATGTTACACATGAAACAGTTAAACAGTAACAAAACATGTTTTCCTCGGTTCGACAAGATTCTTGTCATTTAGCCCGTTGCAGAGATGTATGGTGAGAGTAACGAACGACAACTCTGGTCGGAGGTTGAGGTACACAGCGCGTACCATGCAACCAGATGGAAATAATTTACCCGGCCTACATTTCTCGCGCTTTACGTAATATTGTAATGCGCTGTTATGGGGAGGAGGTACGCCACGGGCAATTACCGAAAACAACAGTACTGTACTGGATTTTGATGTAAGTCCCCGCCAAGAAGGGGTTAGAAGCATGAAATAAATAGAATATTTGATTTTTGCGGTTAAAGATCGAAATTTATTCCATCTCGTGAACATCATCGGTAAATTATTACCGATGATGTTCACGAAATAAAATAAATTTCGATCTTTCACAAAAAAATTCCTCAATATCTATCTATTTTTAATTTCAGGTAGCCAAACGACAAGCTCCACAGTTAACTCATTACCAAACGACCAAATTGAAAGAATTCGCAGACGAAAAATTAAACGTGGCTTAAATGACGGGATTTGCATCTAAGATTTAAGCAAGCACTTTTAACCAGCATTTTGTCCATTTCGACAATGTTTTCAGAAGTCTTCTTCCTCAAGGTCATTAAAAAGGGATTGTTTGGTAAAGAGTTGGGGGGGGGGGGTTCCATTTAACAGTGGGTCGCTTCAAACACTGAAAAAACAAATTTTCTCATGTGTTGAATTCACATGCCTGTGCACATAATAATACGAACGTTCTCACTCAAGTACATGTATGTGTTTGTTTATTTGTTTGTATCTTTACAGCTGTTCTCATCATTATTTCAGTTATATACATGTATATACGGCGGCGACTTGTGCACTTACCCATGATTTACTGGATTTACCTTTTATAAGTGCTTCGCACGATAATCTCCCCAAGCTACTGGCTGCTTTCCAAAATAACCATCGTCGGAACAAGGTCGGCGGTGGGAAAGGAATGAATCCTGTTGCAATGACTATCATCAATTCGCCAAGGTGGGTTCGAACATGCAACCCCTGAGTATTCACTCCTGTACACTACCGACCGCGCTAATTTGCTCTGCTCGCAATAAGTCAACCCAACCCTAATTAGATTGCTTAACCCTTTACCCCACAATGCCGGCTTTAACGACCCTTGGAAATAAGCCTTTTGAAAACAATGTGTGAATAGGTGAAAATGCTGGTAAGCAGCATTTTCTACTTTACTCAGAATGTTTTCTACCCTATCAAAAATTATTCCACCATTTGAGCTACACTGAAATTAACGTCTGCAAACGCTCTAAACTTGGATAAGGTTAATTTTTTGTCGTCTGGTAAAGGGTTCAGGCCGTTCGATCTCCATTGGACTGATTGACTGAATGGTGTTTTTCTTGATGGTGTTGAAATCAGAATCAAGACCTGTTCATCCGGATCTCCCTATGTCAGATGTTGTTATTCCATCAGTTCAGTTTCACAAACACATTGGTATTTATCTATCTTGTGATGGAAACTGGGATCAACAAATGCAGACTGTCGTTGAAAAGGCGTGGAAAAGAATAAGTGTTTTAAGACGTCTGAGGTTCCAGCTCGATCGCCTTTTACTTCAAACCATATATTTCTCATTTATCAGACCGATTCTTGAATATGGAGATACCATTTGGGATAACATGCATGAGTACCAAAAGGAAGAACTCGACAAGATTCAAAACGAGGCAGCCAGGATTCTGACGGGATGTACTAAGCTCGTGTCTATTGCAGACCTTATTAGAGAATCAGGCTGGGAAGCACTGAGAGAGCGTAGGTACAAAGATAAACTTATTCTTTTTTTCAAAATGGTAAATGGTTTAGTTCCAAACTACTTATGTTCTCTAGTACCGACCACTATTGGCAATAATACAACATACAATCTCCGTAATTCGAACGATTTGTCAAGCATCGTCTGCAAAACTAATCTTTATATGAGTTCTTTTCTGCCTTCAACTATAGAGTTATGGAACTCTTTGCCACAGTCTACAAGGGAGACAGACTCTCTCTCATCTTTTAAACGTATGTTAGATATAGATAAACCAGTTCCCTACAAACTATTTTTTTATGGGGAAAGAAGACTGCAGGTTTTACCTGCTCGTCTTAGAAATAACTGTACTGATTTAAAGCAACACCTATTCTGGAAAAATATTGTAGAAAACCCTCTTTGTCGTTGCGAAGAAATAGAATCCAATAAACACTACTTCTTTGATTGCAGATTTTATCGTACTATTAGGACAGAATTGAGACAATGTATTTGCGAAATATGTGATTATAATATTCATATCGTACTATTTGCTGACAACAATCTGTCCCCTTGCAGAAAATGAAAAAATCTTAAATGCAGTTCATGTTTTCATTGAGAATAGCGGTAGATTCGCGTGAGTTTTAAGTTATATTTAATATATAGGCTAGGGCCTACTAGTATAGGGTACCTCTTTTTTGATATTGTACTGCCACGGACACACATACACATGGGGACTTTTGAAAACGTTGCGGAAAATGGAGAAAATGCTGGTAACCAGCATTTATTCCTTTTCCCACAATATTTTACTACTCTTCCAAAAAATATTTTAGTTCTTGAGTTCTATTTGTTTTGTCGTCTGCAAATGCTTTCAGTTTAGGTCTATTTGAAATTTAGTCGTATGATAAAGAGTTACTTGTTTGTACCAGCTCAATGTGGCGTTTCCTTTGCAGCAAGTCTTCCCATGTTACTTTGTCCATAAGCGCTTCTATAGTCTTGTTTAACCCTTAGGCTGCTAAGCGCGACTCACTGACCTTTTGCGGACAGCGTAGATCAAGATCAGACTACACAGAACGTGTAGTCTGATCTTGGATCTACACTGTCCGATAAGGAGATATCTTTCCTCCAAAAATACCTATCAAACAGCAATATTTGGGTTTTTACTACCGACTTGAAAGTTTCATTTCTTTTATTAAGCAGGGTAAGGGTCATATTTGGATTTTCACGTGCTTTCCTTAACCCCGCCACCATTCCCTTGTTTCTTTTTCTTCTCTGTTTAATTTCCTCCTTGTTGATTTCATCCTGAATCAAAATAGTAGGCAAAAACCACATACTATAACTACTAATGATAAAAATAATAACAATGATAACTAGTTATGACGATATTAAACTTCTTCTGCAACTGGACTATAAAAAGAAACATATATTCTTCATCATGACGAATTCTTAAGATAGAGATTACATCTACTAAAACACATATACTGCAACTAAGAGAGAGAGAGAGAGAGAGAGAGAGAGAGACAGACAGACAGACAGACAGACAGACAGTGACAAATATTAATCTGACTTATTCAAGCTCAATCCAGTTCGGATAGGAGAACTGTACATATTTATAACCCATAAGGGCATGTTTGCGATTGTAAATTACGGTATGATGCTGCCCAAACCAAGCTCCCGTGAAGCCGTAACATCCCACGGTTAGAATACTGTATTTACACAACGACATCAATGCTAGATCTGCACCAGCACTAAGGAATGGCGAGAAATATACATTTTCACCTGAATAGCGTTTCTTGCACCATTCTATATCATCTGACACAAAGACAAAAGTAATATTGGTGACCAGGTTCTCAAAAATCACCATCGCCCTTTTGATATATTCCTCATACCACGAAACATTGGTAATCAAAGTTTTGTCAGTAAGTCGAACATGAACCGCAACCAAGGGACGATTTCCGATCTTGTCTGAAACAAATGTTTTTGCTTCTCTCACAACGTCCGTCTTCAATCTGATCGTTGATATAACATACTTAATTTGGTCCTTCGAAAATTTATATCCGTAACAAGAACACTCCAGCGTCCAGTTGTATTTCCCACTCAAAAATATTCCCGATCTTCCGATGTGTTGTTTATGTAATACTCTAAATCCTGAATTGTTCATAGCAATTTTCTTTATGTCGTCGACATCAAAATACATTTCGACAAATTTCAAATACCTATTATTTGGGTTTAAAACAGGCGTATAACAATGGGCTTTTGAAATAGCAAGCAGTGAGATAACCTGCAGAATAGAGCTGCCTGTTCGTCCTGGTCTGACGTCGAGATACATGAAATGGGAGTTCTTATACTGTCTGTTACATACAGTATCCTGTAAATGAGCTTTAAGGTTCTTAGCCAGCAGAACTTTCCGAAAGCTAGCAGACAGGTAGTTATTGTACAGAGTTATACTTATCAAAACTACAAATGTTAAAAGAAAAACCAGGATCTCTGATATGCTGGCCATTGTCCGTCTGCAATGAGAAAAATGAAAACGTATTTTTATTGATTCAACTGAAATATAGTGAGAAAAGTAATCATAAGTGAACAGGATTGTTTACCAAAAGTTTATTGAATTTTTTTTCAATTTCAAACCTTTTTCAAAAATGCTTTGCCGTCGTCATGTCTGCTTTTATGGTAAATATAGAAGGGACAGTCCTACTTATCATAAAATAATATATGTAATCCACGTGACTCACCGAGCTGCAGCCTACAAGAAATGCCAATAAAAGTTCAAAACATTCGCGGTCACTATCCAAATTATCAGCGGAAAACGTAAAAACAAGTGTCTTTTAAACACAACTTTCAATGTACAAGTCTTTCACAAACCTCCATAGATTTGACAACAGCTTGTTCATTTAAAACACTTACAGGCACAATTTACCAGTGAAGGCCAATATTGATATCAAGACGCCTCGATGTTTACAAGCAGTATCCCTATTATGATCTTTAGCCCCGTTACAGCTTGTGGTCAGCAAGTCTGCATTAGAAGGTTAAAATATTTCAGCCATGCTTTGGTAAATAGGGGTTTAATACTTCACAGTGATACATTGTACTAAGCAAGTCACTACATATTTATGGTTCCATTAAAATTCATATTACCTAAAAGGCGTCTGAATCCTGAGGTAGGATGATTCTTGGACATGCAAAAAAAAAAAAAAAAAACACACACACACACACCTCCCAGATCCTCCTGTGCAAATACTTTTTGCTGATGCAATTTCACTCCCTCGGCAATGATCACGGTTCATTTAAAGTTTCCATCACACATGCTACAATTTCTTTTACTAAAGTGACACTTTTTATGCAGTTCTATTGAACTGTAGTCATGTTAAAAATAAAAATTATCATTGTCATAATAAACAAGTTTGTTTGCTTTTTGACATTTGCTTTTTTTTTTCAATAATACGTATACCTAAAATTGCGCCATTACGGAAATCCACTAAACATAGGTCTTTCTAAAAGAAAATTAACGCTACAAATGTTAAAAGAATACCTTAATTTTAGCAGACCTTCATTTTGATATCAACTAGCACTGTATATCTTCGCAAACGCCACCTTCGAAGGCTGTCCGGAAAATTCGCGAACAGTTACTTTAAACATGCGGTTCGCATAGACAAACATCCTCAAACCTTATCATCATCACCGCGGAAAAAAAGCTTTTAAAACATTGTTGGCAAAGAAGAAAATACTAGTAACCAGCGAACCTTGTTTGCAACCTAGTCAATTTCTCTTGGGATATCTTTTCCAATATGTCGGTTCTTTTTACAGCTAGAGGTGTAAGCAGGTCTCTATGTAGGTTCTTTTTACAGTTACAGGTGTAAGCAGGTCCATTTGTAGGTTCTTTTTACAGTTACAGGTGTAAGCAGGTCCCTTTGTAGGTTCTTTTTACAGTTACAGGTGTAAGCAGGTCTCTATGTAGGTTCTTTTTAAAGTTACAGATGTAAGCAGGTCTCTATGTAGGTTCTCTTTACTGTTACAGATGTAAGCAGGTCCCTTTGTAGGTTCTTTTTACAGTTACGTGTGTAAGCAGGTCTCTATGTATGTTCTTTTTACATTTACAGGTGTAAGCAGGTCCCTATGTAGGTTCTTTTAAAATTACAGGTGTACGAAGGTCTCAGGTATAACCATTCTTAATGATCTTCTTCTCTGAATTTCATAGGAAGTCTATTTCTGGATTTAGAAATAAAATGTAAGTTAGACTGGTTAGTTAATCACTTTTGAGTTGAGACTTTAATTTTTCTGTGTTTCAGTCATCTGAAGAGGGCGATCTGATATAAATATTTGGCACTATTTGAGTTAGATACATGTAATTTAGACGGGTTATTTTGTAGGTACAACGTTTCAAGGCGATATAAGTATTGCAAGCCATATTTGGCACTGAGAGAATGTTACATGTAATACAGGTTATTTTTGTAGGTACAACGTTTCAAGACGACGTAAGCTTTGCTGAAACACCGCTGATGTAGTCAAAGCGGACGCCATGGAATCTGCTTTAATGCAAATACTGCTTTTTTTTTTAAATATTTCCGTCATGACGGACAAAAACTTGGATTCTTCTATATTGACAGCTACATGTATTTTAGGCGACAAATTACGTGTGGTTTAAATGACAAGATCCTTTCTTACAAGAGCAGAGAACATCTCTACACTGTATATATACTAGTATAGAATCTGTTTTACTGCGGATAATGTTTTTTTACCGTCTCTATTAATAACGGAATTTTAGACCGGTCTATATTGACAACTTTTGAAGATGACAGATCAAATGTAATAACACCGTTGGGGAAAAAATATTTAGGCGAAGAGGAAAACAGGAATCTGTTTCACTATAGATATCTTTTGGCCGAGCTGTGTTAGCTTGCTGTTGACTTACTCCTTGGTGTTAGTTTCGTATGATTAAATAGCAATATACGATTGGTAAAAATATAGACACGTTTATTCAAGGGGCCCACTTGCAGGCCAATTTATGATACCAATATACAAGGGTCGGTGCGGAGCGCTTATTCACACTACAGTAAATGAATATGATAGGGGTTAATCCTTTTCTTGTATTTATTGGTCAGTAATATAATAAAACGTTACTTCCATTACTGAGTACAGTCTACAAGTATTTTCAGACACACCAATTTTAGCAGCAACTGTTTCTTTACCAAAGAGGAGCAAGATTAACACGGTTTTCTTTCCAAGCCACTGTCTGCTTTCCCACATAGCTTGTCGAAACAACGGTCAGCGGTGGGAGAGGAATGAATCCTGTCGCAATGACTATCATCAATCCTCGGAAAGAAATTGGCCGAGCCAGGAATCCACGACCCTCTGTTCTCAAGTCCTGCACGCTACCGACTGAGCTACCGGGGCTCGGCTTTTGGAGGGGTAGAAAATTGTGTTATCAGCATTAATCTATTCTTTATTCACGATGTTACTAAAAGCGTTTTATGAGATCATGGTGACGATTGTCTGGTAGTTGAATGATTGCTCTTTTAAGTACCAAATACATGAGCGACAGTCTGGCAAAAGGTGGTTTAATCCTTTAACGATAAAATTCTAGACTTGACAAAATTTAAAGCATTTCAGTTCGGAAATCAAATGTGTTTCAAGTGTTTAGATTTGTCTCTAACTGGTTAAAAACATTGTGGGGAAAAGGAGTTACTATGTTTCCACGTAACTCCTCACCAAATGACAAAATTTCAGACTTGTCCTAATTGAAAGCACTCGCAGACGACAAATAAAATGTTACTAAAACACGAAATTTGTTTTCGGGAGGGTAGAAAATACCGTGAGAAAAGGAGAAAATGATGGTTACTAAGGTTATTTGAGACCGGGGGTCGTTGGTTCGAATCCTCAGCTCGGCAAAGTTTTTTTCCGAGGACTGATGATAGTCATTGGGATTCATTCCTCTGTCAACGCTGATCATCGTTGGCGATGGTTGTGTTGGAAAGCGCTGGAAACAGAAAGTCCAGGAAGGCATGGATATGTGCACTGGCGATATAACTGAAATAATGTTGAAAGCGGCGTTAAACACCAACCGACCAACCAAACAAATTAACAAACAAAAATAATTCCTAGAATTTACTGCTATACTCTTAGGCTGAATAGCTAACTGTTCAAGCAACCAAACTCCTGTTTCAATGTGATTATTTTTCTAAGTGTACTCTAGACTTGAAGACAAGTTTGATTAAGACCGATATAACTCTTCCGAATAAGGAGATTGTAAAGTGTCAAATCATTGAGCGAAACTCCGCAAAATATCATAACGGAATCACTAAAAAGCTTTATTTGTTATTTATGAAAACGAGATTTTGTCGGCCAAATATTTCACAGTACACAAACAAAAGATTGCGGGTAACCGACGATGAGTTTAACTCTTCATTTAACGATACAAATTCAGGCTTATCAATGGGTTGTTCGAAAACCCTGTTTATATCAAAGGGATTTTGATTAGCTTCGCCTTCTATAACCTTATATATTAGACAGGGTGCCCAACTACAATACATGCCGTACACGACCACCCATTATTTTTGTGGCGCCGCATGAGCGGCGGCACTATATTTTTATTCGCTTTTGAAAAGTGCCTGTGGAGGTAGCCATATTGGATTCCGGGACATTTCGGCCTATAACAATTCCGGCCCATAACAATTTCGGCCCATAGTCTGTATACCAATTGAACAACACTTGAATGTTTCCTTTCATGTTTGTCTGTCAGCTTGCATGCTCCTACCTCTCCGGCTATCAGTCTGTGTGTTGATTGATTGCTTTTATATGACATTGTTTCAACCGCTGGTCTAACTTTTTCGAAAGTTTGCCAAACAAAACGCTACGTTGTGCATTGGGCAAAGGGGGACTAGTGTCATCGTTTATTTTTTTTATTTGGACTGATTTTTTGTTTTTTTTTAACATGTAAAATACCGTACTTTCATAACCAGATCGATAAAAACCAGATCGTATCCAACATGGCCCAGAGTTTAAATATTTGTCGTGTAGTATCACCACGTGGACCTCTACGAAGTTTGTTCAAGTGATGCCCTTGGCGTAAAAAAATTAACCTGCTGTAATGTGCCCTATTTCAGAAACAACTGATTTGCGGCGCCGTTGATGTTATACATCAATATTTTCTTGTTTAGTATTTTTTACAATTTTTTTAATTGGGATGGAAATGGTAGTTAATTGTATCGTGTTCTGCAGTAATTTATCTTTGATCCAATACAAAGAATAGAACAAATGAATGACTATTAAGTGAGTTATTAAGGTCGAAAATGCGGAGGAGGACATTTTTTTCTCTTCCTATCTTGTGATGGTAATTTTGATACCGCAGCGAAAGTATTGAACGAATCCGATTGGTCAGTGCAATTTGAATATCGGTTTTGAAATAAGGACGTGATGCTAAAAATGGTTTTGACTTGTCAGATTCGTCCAATATTCAATGCCTTGGATGTAAATTGTTACCAATTCATTAATTTCTGTTTTTAAGTTTTTTAATGGTATTAGTCTTACGAAACTACTCGTATTCATGCTTAACAAGTCTAAACGCCTTTTATTGCATATAGTACTGGTGATACCCAAGACATACATGAATAAGCGGGCTGTCGCCGTGATATGACTGAAATAATGTTGAAAGCGGCGTAAAACACCATTCAGTCCATTCAACTATTCATTGAATAATTGAAAAGTTGAGGGCTGGATTACTTTTTGGGCCATTGTGAACATTCAGTTGAAAAAGTAGTTTTCGTAATTAGGTAACTGTCGCAGATATAGAGGATAATCAACTGGTTGTGTGTGCTATTAAAACTCTGTCACTAAAATGGGGTGTGATGCGGGTGAAAAACGAATCCGCAGGTGTGAAGGTCCGCATGTGATTTTTAATATAACACACAACCAGTTGATTATCCTATTCATTATACTCCTAATTCACCCTTTTTATTCTAATAATCATCAAGAATGGTACAATATGAGCAACATAGGAAAAAAGTAGTTCCGGCAAACATTCTAAAACTATATCGTTACTATTGATACCATATTTATCATCACTGGTGGTGATGATACCATATTTATCATCACTCGTGGTGTTATTCACTGTGAAATCCCAAATAATTCACTGATAAGAATATAATAAAAAGCGTTATAACGACGCAAGTAACGGCTATTGCAAGTTGCAGTTACACCAATTTGCACTCTGCCACGGATCTCCGGATTTCACTAATCGATTGGAAAGCTGACTGATTAAAACAGGGAGCCTTCACTTATGGTTTAAACGTATTTATTGATTAATAATTTACAATTTGTGATAAAATACAATACATGTCAATAGGATAGGAACGAAAGCATAGCTTATTGGGTTCTTGTCCAAGTGGATATAAATAGATGACATAAAGTAGTATAATTTATGAAATCAACGAGACAATAAAACAACGATGAGGAAGACGGAGAAAAAAATGACAGTAATGAAATAGAAGCACAATGTGAGGCATGTTTGAGTTGGACTGTTGGTAGATCTTCGAAGAAACGATACGATTGCCACTATAAAAATAATTTATTACGTGAACTATTTTCGGTAAATATACACTTGCTTAGCTTAATACTAAATCTCTTACTGGACATGATAAACAACTGTACTTCGGAGAAGATGCGTTTATTAAAATCTAGGTTGGTTGTATTGGTTGTATTGGGGTTTAACGCCACTTTAACAGCTAAGGTCATATCATGGCGGTCGGTGACGCACATGTGTTTCCTGGCTTTCTCACACCAGTACTAACACAACTTTCTTTCCAAAGCCACTGACTACTTTTCTTACATGCTTCAGCAGAGGTGAGAGGCGAAAATACGCCGGAAGGAAAGTTCGCCTCAACCGGGTATCGAACTCGCAACCACCAGGTCATGAGTCCGACACGCTCACCACTGAGCCACCCGGGCGGGGCTTATTAAAATCTAGCGACAAATTGTCTTCCGTGAATAAGAGAACGGTTAGATTTGCTTTTGGGTATTGCGAAATTTTTTTTTTTTGAGTAGTCGTTCTCGTATTTCTCTATATAATCTACAATCAAAGAAAAAGTGCTGACTAGATTCAACTGACCCGCATCTACACTGAGGCGAATTGATTACATTTCTAAAGTACAGGTGTTGGCTGAGTGAACTACAGTTATTGCTAATCCTAGTGAACTGAACTTTTCTACCCCTGAAGAAGAACAGCCTATTTGATCGAGGCTTTTCTCTGTCTAAGAAAGTTTTAAAGGCACTCAATATCTCCGAATTTCTTATGTCCATTAGAAGCACATTCCATTCCTTTCAGGTTGGTAAAAATGAGATCTTGTAAATGTTAGTTCGACAGACTATATTTTGCAAGTTTTGCAAATTTCGTAGATTATAAATTGAATTTCACTTACAAGGGATAGAATCAGGGATTTTTTAATAAGAAGATACCATGCCATGAAACATTTTATAAAACAAAGTGAATCTGAATTAGAAAAGCCAGTAACAATACGGACTGCTTCATTTTGTATTCTGTCTAGATGTTGTTTTTGGTGTAGAGGAATGTTGTCCCATGTTATGTCAGCATGTTCTGGAATGGGCCGAACAAACGTAAAATACATGATTTGCAAAGACAGCCTATCAAGTAAGCATTTAAGACGTCCCATTATGTGAATCTTTTTCCAGGATTTATCTATTATGTAACTTCACTTATTGAATTTGACTTTTATAGGAGACTTAGTGGTAATTTATAGGTTTACAAAAATTTGTGATATATTTATTTCTTTTTGGAGACATTAACTGTAAAATACTGTAGTTGAAAAGCAGGAAGAAATTTCGTGTCACAATCGGCGTTTGAAAAGCCAATTGAATAGCATTTAAAGATTAAAAATAACAATATATTACTTAGTCACACAGAAATTGAAGGAAATTTAAGTACGAGGGTTGTCCCAAAAGCCCGTGACAAATTGTACACAATGAACAATGGTGGCGTATATATAAAAAAGATAGTACATTTCATAACAATAATTAGTATTGTATGTTTTAGAGGTATTTTAATGTAAATTCACGTCTTGGTATTAAAATTATTTCAGTTTGAACGAAGCGTGGTGTTATGACTCGGCGCACGTCAAAATGTCAAGTTTTTACACATGCATGTATCTACTATAATCGTTTGGTTAAACAACCACAATTAGTTTTTTTTTTTTTGCTAAAACACGATGTTTTTACAAATAATTTGACGTCATCTGTTTAAAATTCGAAAGTGAATACGTTATTTCCGGGTGTACAGCGACGTTAAATAGACTGGTGGTTGTTAACGAAAAACAAAACAAAAAAATGACGACGTTTGATGATCTTGCGGTGCAACGCACGGTTATTCAGTTTTGTGCAGACGCAGGGATGTCGCCGTTGGAAACAATAGGGAAAATGCACAAAACCGACATATTTGAGAATGTTTCAAGAGCACTTGTGTACAAGTGACATAAACGTTTCACGTCTCTGGAACCTACAGACATGGAATTAAATGTGATTGGACGGCCAAAAGTCATTACTGAGAAGATGATAACAAAGGTAAAGAAGTGCATAGATGCTGACCGCAGGCAGACGGTACGGGATATCGCCGAAATTGTCGACATGAGCAAGACCACAGTTCATCGCATTCTATCTGATGAACTTAACATGTCCCGTGTGTGCGCACGATGGGTGCCAAGGCTGCTTAAGGAGGACGAAAAAGAGCGTCACGTAGCAGCATCAACAGAGTTCCTTGAGCCCGTGACTTCTGATGACTCCTTACTCGATAGGACAATCACATGTAACGAAACATGGCTATATTATTTTGAACCAGAAGGAAAACGGCAGTCAAGCGTCTGGAAGATACCTGGCACTTTACCTCCAAAAAAGGCTCGTGTTGTTAAATTGCTCAGGAAAACGATGTTCATCGTGTTTGTTGACAGAAGCAGAGTTATTCTCGTTCATGCAGTTCCTCAGGATCAGACTGTGAACGGCGCATACTACTCAAAGGTACGAATATTTAATCTTTTCATTGATTCCATACAGTCATATTATCTTAATTTAGAAGAAAAGATGATAACCATTAAAGTAAATAAAATCTTGATATTGAACAGTTCTTCAATTTCATTTTTGTTCGTTACAGGTCATTCGTCGTGATGTGATGAACGCTATCCGGAAGAAGCGTCCAGCATTATTCGAGCAGCCAGAGTCAATTATCTGGCACCAGGACAACGCGCCCTCTAATACGGCTCATCTCACCCAACTTGAGATTGACGTTTTAGGATTTCAGCGACTGGTCCACCCACCCTACTCACCTGACCTCGCTCCGCTCTCCGTTTGACACTTGGGTGAAACGTCACTGGAAGTGTGTGGAGTTCCGTGGAGAGTACTTTGAGAAAGGCGCTTGAATAACGTTTCGACGTTGCTGCTGACGTTGAGTGTGCGCCGGGTATACGGTACTGTATATGGTTAAACTTTGACCATTATGTTATTTGTAAAGATATTGAAATGAAATTTTCTGTAAATTTAGGAAATGCATGACACTAGTACATATCTGAAATCGGGATTAATATCTTTAGTGCGCCACCATAAATTAATCTTGTCACGGAGTTTTGGGACAACCCTCGTAATCATTTCACCAGTAGAATCAGATTTAATTAGCCTGCTTCGGTGAAGCTGGATTTTCATCCATTTGGACAAGAAATATTGTACAATTCTTTTATATTATACTAAAAAATATACAAAGAAGACTTCGTTTTAGTTTTATACAAAAATGGCCATATGGCACTTTTTGTAAAGAAGAATAATTGTACCTGAAATATATGGGAAAATTCACAAAGAAAGACGCATAAACATTTTTCATCTGTCTTGCATAAGCTTACAAAAGAAATAGGAAAGAGTTCAAAATAGAGGGACAGAATGACCTTTGTCGACTATGCCGACGAAGTAAAATCAAAATTTCCGTTTCTATATATTTGTCAAAAATGTTAGGAAATAAGATCAAAATAATTACACATTAGCTGGTTTATTATTGATAAATTTATCAAGATAATGTCACAAAAAAGTCCAGACAAACACAGCAACGATGATTAAGTAGGCACTAGGTTTAAGAGATAGTCTTTTAGAAACTTGCGATATTATGAATAGATTTACAAACAGCTCATAGCGTTCGAGTCATATTAAATTATTTGACCCACATTTAATTTGTTATCAGTCATTGCTTTCAAATTGGATACGTATATATTTGATCGTCTTGAAAATATCAGTAATCGAGGTTCCTAGAATATCACTAACCACATTTAGAACAAGGACATTGCTCAAGGACATTGCTTATACAGACATCCAGTTTGTAGATCAGATTTACTTTACCAGTTGGCAAATCTTGGACTCATTCATATTAAAAGCATTTGCAAGATGACAGTATGAATATTGTTCAAACGATAGATTTTCACTTTGAAAAAAGAGAAAAAAAATGAGATGGGCTGGTCACCAGCATTTAGTCACTTTTCCCAACAATGTCTTTGAAAGATTTCTTCTACGGGAAATCGTGTCATAAATGGCTAAATTGAGCCTTAACAAAAAAAAAAAAAAAAAAATGTAAAGAAAAAACAAAACAGAAAAACAAACAAGCAAGCAAACACTAAAAACACCCTCATAAATTGGACTAGGTAAGTCCAACCACATATTACACCACGATAGAGAATTCTCAATATATACAGAAATATTTTGCTTCGAAATGCAGTCAAAGAAACTGGTATCCGGGAACTTGTACGCGTCTAGTTATTTCGGTACTGATCAAGCCTTGTTTCGTTGATGTGGACAATGGCTTTAAAAAGGTCTCGAATACCTTTTTCTATTGGAATTTCCGATCGGAATCCAAGTTTCCTGATCTTGTCATAGGACACTTCGTAGTCTCGCTTATCCAAATCCACTCCGGTATTGCATTCTTTAATGATGCATCCATCCATAAAACTCTGGATCAGTTTGGCGACTTGAAGCTTTGTCATATTCATACTTTCATCACCTACGTTGTACGCCTGACCTTTCATTACTCCAGCGTAATCAAGAGCGAATACAAATGCAGCTGCAGCATCTTTAACATGAAGAAAGGTTCTACGAAAATGCCCTTCATACAAATCAATATATTTTTCATGAGCGGCCTTGAAAGACAAGTCATTGATCAATAAATCAAGACGAAGGCGTGGCGATAAGCCAAAAACAGTCGCGAGTCTCAAGGCGATTCCACCCACATCTACCACAATCTTTTCCGCATCGGCCTTGGTCTTACCATAGAGGGTTAATGGACTTATTGTTGTTTTTTCGGTACATACACCTTCAACAGAACCATAACAGGATCCTGTGCTTGCAAATATTAGGATCTGTTCTGGAGTCTTCAGGTCGACGACGTTTCTTGTACCGGAGACGTTTGTCACTGTCGCAGTCTTCGGATCTTTGTTGCATGCTGGGTATCCGACGATGGCTGCAAGATGGATAATCGCATCCTGGTCTTTCATAACTTCTGAAAGATGATATTTATCATTTATGTCCCCATAAACAATCTTACAGTTTGGGTCTTCGGCAAAAGATAGAACTGGGTCAATACCCCATTTAAAGATATCGTAGATGGTGACATAATGCTGTTTCTCCAGCAGAAGTGGCACCAAGGTTGTACCAATGTATCCGGCTCCACCAGTAACTAAGACTCTCATTGTTTGAGCTGAAAGAAAATACAATTTTCTTCAATTAGCTCTTTACCCAAAATTTTCGACTTGTCCAAATTGAAAGCATTTGTAGACATCACATTCATTGTAACTCAAAACATGAACTTTGTCCTTCAGAGAGTAGACAACATCGTTTGATAGGAAGAAAAAGCTGGTCACCTGCCTTTTCTCCTTTCTCAGGATGTTTTCAAAAGCCTCTAATCTCGGAGTGGTTCAAAATCGGGATTGTTTGCTTAAGGGTTAAACCGTAGTTTTGCGTGTCTTTTCCATGTAAAATTAATTTCATAACTTTGATAGACTTTATTCTGCGCAAGACACACCACATAAAAACAAAAAGTGGACAAAATAGACCGGAAGAACCGATAACAAAAATGAACATGTCGCTGTATGTTTTGCCAAATCACCTTCGCTTAGATAGATAGATAGATAGATAGATATATCGGGGAAAATAAAAACCTACCTGTAAATAAGGCTATTGCTTCAGTTGAAGTGTATGATATTCTTTTCAATACGGGTATCCGAAATGAGAATATATTTTTTATTTAAAAAAAACAAAAAAAAAACGTGTTTATGATTTTTTCAAGCTGTCGCAGGAATTGGCACAATGTATATAAGAAATGAAAAAACAATAAGAACTGTTTGTACGAAAAATATAAACATGTATAAAAACAGTTTTAATTTTTCATTTGAAACAATTTAAGGTTCGCAACTTTGAAAATATTTGTGTAAAAATACGAAAACTCTACATGAATATACTTTAGATCCAAGAAAGCTTTAATATTAAAGGTTCGTTAAAACACGGAATTGTTTGGTATTTAGTTTTTTACCACATAACTACCCTTATTTTAAGTGTAATACTGCCACTACGAATTTTCTCATCTTACACACGTCCGAGATAAGCAAATAGTGTTGTATTAGATCAAAGCTCTCGATCATACACCTCACTTCTAAAATATTGTTGATCTAGATTTCTCTGTAAAATTCACTGTCAAAATTGATGACCACGACAAAGTTGAGATTCTTATCATCTTTCGATTTCAAAACAAAATCATTATATGCAAATTTATTTGGAACTATTCTTTTTGTCCGTGATGTACACACCTGTAAAAAAAGGGAAATGGCTTCAATACACTTGCACATGTAGGCCCGTGTTGCAGCATATATAGAAGTAGAATTCTCGAGATATGTACAGTTATGAGACTAAATGAATCTGACATTTGCTGCCTTTTGAAGTAAAAAATTGAACTCGTCGTCAAAAATGTTATAAGGCCAGCCTTTAGCGAATTAAATAGATTGTTTTAGACTCGTTTCTAAAAATTTTCAGTTCAAATACCAACTCATAACAGGGACCGTATTCGCCAACCATTCTTTAAAAACATTCTTTGTCTTATTCTTCAATTTTGTTAAATTTGAATACAACACAACTTGTGATTGGCTAAACCAAATGATTTAGCCAATCACAAGTTGTGTTACTTTCACATGTAGACAATTCCGGAGAATAAGACAAAGAGCATTCTTATGAATGGTTGGTGAATACAGTCCCAGATCCTGTATATCTCCTTACTAGGCGACACAATTTTGGACTTGTCCATATTCGAAGCATTTGCAAACAACAATCTAGATTTGACTTAAATTATTGGATTTGTCTTTTAAAGGCTGGTCACCAGCATTTTTTCCCTTTTCCAACAATGATTTCAATAGCTGTCTTATTCAGGCTTGATCAAGCATGGGGTTGTGTGAAAATAGTTAAAAGCTAGAAGTATTGTGTTATAAATATAAAAACCCTTATTTTCAGTGGATTGTATTTTCAGCGGTCGAAAAAGGGTTCGAGTTTATTTAGTATGCGCCAAGAGATTTAACAACCAATATCTATCCCAAAACAAGCTCAATGATCAACTAAGATATTCTAAATATTTGTGTTTATTCTTCCGCTACTAAACTTTATATTAGGCTTTTTTTCCACGACTGTAAACATAATTCCATTTTACATGATGAGGCATTTTGGTGATCGCAACAGCACATGGTGTAAATCAAAGATGAGTATGCACAATTCTAATTTTTATCTACCTCGTCCGCGAAAGTTATTTATATGCCCGTGCTTGAACAAGATGGATGGATACTAGTAGTAGCTTTATAGTAGCTTAGATAATGGCTTTATGGAAGGCAGCGCAATTAAAAAACGCTTAACAGAACTTGTAAACCGCCACTTGACCAAAAAAAAAAAAAAAAATTCTCGACAATTGCTCATATAACATTGGAAAGCCATACCATTGTCAGGTTGGAATTTGGCTGAACACACACACACACACACACACACACACACAAAAAATGCTCTCTTTCTAACCATATTGGCTGTTGATTCTTGATCTCTTTCTCATTGTTTTTTATTGTGTTTATTTCATTATTAATGTTACAATGCTTGCCAATTTGGCGGAAAAAAAAATAAAACAATAATTATAATCTTAATCAAATAGATCTACTAATTTCGAAAACGTGGTAATAAAATAAAATGGGGTAACCTATCTGATGATAATTTGTTGATTCTGTTCAGGCTTACCGAAATTCTTCGAAATGACCGGTGGTATTTTACAAGTTTTTCTAACTTTAACTTTTTACAGTTAAAATTCAACAGCCAAAAACGTCGAAAAGGCTATTTAAAGTTAACGATTAAGGGAATGTAGCGTTGGCTTTTTCCAGTTAACTGTCGATAGAAAAAGGGTGGAATTCTTTATTTAGCCATTGAACATGGAATATGCTATTGACAGTTAACTATCAACAGCATATCAGTCAGACACATTTCATATTATGGTCATATGAAGCATGCACGTTATTCTATCGAATAATCCGGGCTAAATGCTACGTAACGGCTCGAAACAATTGGTTCAAACGATTTGTGTTAAGTATTGACTAAAGTGAAATCGATTAAATATTTTTTCTGTTAGATTCTTACAAATCCATGCAGTTAAAAAAAAAAAAGACAAATTAATTTGAAAATATTCAAAACTCACAATGCCAAGACTTTCCTCAACGTCAACGTATTGAAACTTTGGTGATGTTTAACAGAGGTTTCTCTGCTGATAATGTTGTGCAGGTATTTATTTGCCACAGAAACACTATACGTTTTCTTTGCACGAGGCTTCTGCAAACAAGAGCGCGACGATCATCCTCCAACCGGCAGTGCTCGCATAACTAACGCAAGATTAGATCATTATTTAGAACTTACGCATACTAGACGTCATTACAAAATTGCTACAGCTACAGCAAGACAGCATGGCATTAGCAGAGATACCGTTCTTCGGTGTATGCATTACTGTGCTTGGTCCATTAGACGGAGACGGCTTTACTTTGGAAATGTGCTCACACAACGTCATCGCGATAGTCGCCTGATTTCGGCGCGGCAAAGTCTTCGTTGGCGAAGACGCGAGTGGAATGGAGTTGTCCTTTCCGGTCAATTAAGGTTTAACCTAAGTGAGGGGAGGATGAAGGTATATCGGAGGAGAGGGCCACGTTATGCTATGTTGTAGAGAGAGACAGGTTTGGTGGGAGTAGTGTGATGGTTTGGAGCGGAATCATGGTTTGGTAATTATAAAATGAAATTTAAATGCAGCGGAGTATATTATTCGGGTGTTGAGACCAGTGGCTGTTCCATTTATAAATCAGCATGCCACGCCACACAAATGCAGGACAATGCACGTCTACACACGGCACGCCTTACGTAGCAATATTTAAATGCAAATGTTGTAGACATCTTGCCTTGGCCCTAAATTATATAAAGCATATGTGGGATTTTCTTGGCCAAAGATTTAGATCAAGGCATGATGTCAACAATTTGCAGAAGCTAGAGAATGCTCTGCAAATCGAATGGAATAACATTCCACATTATATCGTACAAAGTTACGTCAATTTCATGAGACTTAGTATTGTTCGAGTAATCCGAAAAGCTGGTGACCATACACAATAGTGACAATAAGATCACATTACAGCAAAGTTTTGTCGAGAGTCTTAAAGCAAAGCTTAATTCACAGTAACACAATGATCCCAATTTGTCTATTTTTCATTTTGACCATTACCGTGCGCAAACACAAAACATGCGTCTATAGAAACCGCTCTTTGAAAACAAGTTATACCACTTTGTAGAAGATCAAATAGCCCTAAAAATGGTAACAAAAGTAAAATAATTTCATTTATGGATATCACACAAAAAATGCCAAAACCCCATGCACAGTTTCTTGTGCGTTTAAGTATTGTTAATTTTAAAAAGCCCAAAAACGTAGAGTTGGCTATTTACAGTTCACTAACCATGGCCAAAATACTTAGAATAGGAAGTTACAGCTTACTTTCAACAGCCCCAAAACGTAAAATAGGCTGTATATAGCTATCAATTTAGCCCAAAAGCGTAGAATAGGCCTTCTACTGCTAAGTGTGTTAAATAGGCAAATCTACGGTTTTTGGCTATTTACAGTTAAAATTGTTTAATGGTCCGTGGTAAACATACAAAACGTTGTTTGTACAGATAATTTCGTTGTCTCACATATAATTATTTGGTCGCAAGTTTGAATCTCAGCATAAACCGTCTCTTTGAATCTTATTGATGAAATGTTTTGAAGGAAGATAATTAATCAAATTACGTAACACCAAGTTGTTGTTTCATTCAGTTATAACACAAGGTATGAAAAGAGTCTAAATACAGAAGTGTCCAAACAATTGAATTTGCCATTGAGTGGTAGAAAATATTGATGAAAAAGAAGAAAATGCTTTTTTCCAACTATGTGTTAATACGCCTTCTCCCTCAGGTACGTTAATAATCATAATTGTTAAATAAATTTGAGTAAGTCTCGGTCATACAAAATGATACGAGTTGATGATTATCTCATACCATTTAAGTGTTTACGATCGATCGTTTTAGTATATGTGATAGACACAAGTTTACTGCACCCAATTACGATTCGTACAACCTCATTCCGGGCCGACACGTGCAGGCTCTCTAATTATTGCAGTCCGTATTTCTTGGTGACAGTTATACATGTAAAAAAAAAAAAATATTTTACCGTAAACATACTAAGTATTTCAACTTTTCGAATTGTTATTTATCCCTTGTAGAGTTGAACCTGATACGGGTAGTGTAGACCAAGATCAAACTGCACAGACCGTACAGCATAAAATTTGCAATATCTGCTTTTTGTATTAGTGACTGACTGTTCATTTAGCACTGAAATTGTTGATGGTAAAATTCAAAATTCAACGTGTATCTGAATCAAACGCATGGCGAATGCTATTTCCAATTAAAAACTTGCACTGTTCGAAAGTGCAAGAACTGTCAGAGCCTCGTGGAAATTTATGAGACACCTGTCCGATGGATCGATTGTCGTTGCACAATGGGACTAACAAAATTAATCATATCTTAACTAGGTTGTGATGTTTACCCACAAACTTTTAAGATATCGATTGTTGATATTTTATTTCTGTCTTTTCTTTTTGTCAAAACAAAGGGAATGTTACATTGTATGAAAATGCTTGCATGATTTAGATTGTATTTTGTACTGCGCATGCTCGTAAGCTCCTCCCCTGTAGGCTTTGCCCAGAGATGTTAGTCGTTAATAACCCGTTTAATCGAATGCATGCTCGTGTTGTAAATCAGCTACGCTTGTGGAAAACCAATATTAAGCAGCAAACGTAACAAATGTAATGAACTAATAAAACACAAAGCACAAAACTTATTTCTCAGTATCCATCGGTGAAACCCATTGGTTGCGGAATCAAAAATTTCAAAATTGTAGTAGAGCAGAAGCGCAAAATAGTGGAATCTATAAATACGAAACCGTTATACATACGGGATATTATGTTGTAGTGACTTTCCTGGTGCATGTATTTGATTCGAGCCGCGTGACAAAATTTGATATCGCGCGAGACCGAACTTGGTCGAGCGAGATGTCAAAGTTTTCTTGCACGGCGAGAAGCAGATACAAGCGCCAGGAAAGTCACTACAGCATAACAATCCTTTAATTCTATACCTACACATTTCAACGAAAATATATTGAAATCGTTGACGTTTTATTAGAAAACGGTAAGAAAATTAAAACAAATAATGGTGTTTTAGCCAGTAACTTCGCTCTTTATGAATGGCAGATGAATATACAACGGAAAATTTTGACCAATCAAATTGCAAAAGAATACATACCTATGCCGCTCGTTAGTTACGCCATCATGACGTCATCATACAATATTTGGAACCGTATTTCACAGTGTGTAAGTACGGATTTTTATCTGTCCTGTGTGATATTTTATCCGCGTTCGAGGCATGTATTTTCTCCGGAAAACTTTCAGGTATATAATAAATACGGAATATTATGTTGTAGTGACTTTCCTTGTGCTTGTATTTGATTTGAGCAGCGTGAGAAAATTTGATATCGTGCGAGACCGAAGGTCGAGCGAGATGTCAAAATTTTCTTGCGTGGCAAGAGGCCAATATTAGCTCCATGAAAGTTACTACAGCACAATATTCCTTTAATTATATACCTACACATTTCAACGACAAAATATTGCAAATTATTGACATTTTATTCGAAAACGGTAAATGAAATAAAACTAATAAGAGTTAAGTAGCCAGTAACTTCGTTTTATGAATGGCGGATGAATAGTTCAGCGTAAAATTTTGACCAATCAAACTGCAAATGAATGCATACCTAGTGTGCGCATGAGTTACGTCATCATTACGTTATCATACCATATTTGGAGCCGTATTTCACAGTGTGTAGATACAGATTTTTTTTGTATGATATTTTATCCGCGTGCGCCGCATGTACATCATGTATTTTAGCTTGAAAATTTTCAGGTATATATTTAATGTAGTTATTCACTGCTACATTGGATGCATCCCTTCCTGCTCACTGAGCAGTTGCAAGGTGACAGAAAGTATTCCCCCGTTACATTAAGTTTTTAACCTTAACATGTGCAGAATAAATTAAATGGACTTTCTTAGTCAGGGAAAGAAAGACTGACCAAAACATTGCAATTTCAAGTGTGATTTTGCACAACTTAAAAAGTGACATAGGAGACTTAAAATAAGACTGCATGTTCTGGATAGCTGTATCTTGATCTAAAGTGTCTGTAAAAGAAGTTTGATCTTGATCTACATTGTATAGAAAAAAGTTGTATTCACCGCTGTAAAAAAAAAAACAGTTGTATTCAGCGCTATAAGGTTTAAAAAAATGCAGGATACACAATACAGTAGGTAAGGTATTGCTGTAGCAGTCGGAGCTCCAAAATGCCTTTTCTAACCTACACTGGGAATATCATCGACTGGTAACTTTCTCGGATATCTAAAACGACTGGTCTGAATGGAATGTAGAGTGGAACGTGACTCACTCCTCTCGCTGGTTATGGAGTGTCCAGCTGTTTGGAACTACTTCCAAACATGGAGCCGCGAATTTTTTAGTGCTGAGTGAACGGTTTGCTGGTCACATACGATATGTGGTCGGTTAGCTGGTGTCGTGCTCTTGATGCAATTGTCGTGCGCGACATAGAAACTCCATTTAGAACAGCTATCTTGAGGCTACTTAGCCACTAGTGCTTTTTTTAAACCTGTTTTTTAACTTTTTAGCTTCTTGATCCATTATTAGTTCTGGTTTTATTGCAAAATGGATCCTTCGGAGAACGATCCGTTGGTTGTTGATCTGCGGCCGTCGGCATGCTGTGTGCTTAAAACGGATTCCAACCAGCACCCGTGTACAAAAAGAAGCTTTGTCGGTTTGTAGTTCAAATATGATCGTCGGCAGTAACAACAGAAGTTAGACCTCATTCTTTTGTGTCTGCTGGAGGTCGGGTAGTTGCCATGTATTATTTCATGATCACAATGGTATGGCATTGATCTTCTTCGGGTAGCTTCTCTTATCATACAGGTAGCGGAAGATTTAAAAATCATTCCCGACTTTGATGGAGCGTCTGCAAGCTACTATTGTCATAGCCTTACCGCCATGCCAGCTTTTCTTATTCCTTGCAGGGAAATAATCAGAAACACTAACAGCGATAGATAATACAAGCAAGTGTTTTACGTCAGAACCGTTGTTTGTCTTTTTTTCTTCTCACCATTTGATGTACAGGTTACACGGCTGGTAATCTCGACTATGATAACTGGTTTCTCTATCAACCACGTCACGGCTACCATTGCAAAGACTGAATTCAACTTCACTGTAACATTAATAGACCAAAATTGATCAGAACATCTCGAAATCTCTCGTACCTTCTCTCATACAAATGGATTTGGCTTAGATGAGAACTTCTAACGCATTTTGAATCTGGAACCTTAACTAGTATGTATTTTGGTTGATTACAACACAGATGGTGAACCTCATTCTGGATTATCTAAATAAATGACGCAAGTTCTGCAGATAGGGCACTTGATTGCTTTATCTCACCCTCACATTTAAAGCTGTTTGCCAAATACGGCTAATCACAACTATTACCTTATTTTCCCATCAAACTGGTGATTGTCTTCCGCCCCGTCTTTCTTGAATAAATATTATCTCATACTTTGTAATATGAATAATAGTAAAAGTGGTAGTGTTAAACGCAAGCATTGCGCAAAGAGATTATCTGTCCAGCTACTTACATATTTATCTACTATACATGCTGCATTAATATATTGTACTTTCTTCTCTTGAAGTTGTTCAGCAATTGCATTTCCAAGTATAAGTTCTCTTGTCTGTCTGAATACCTCATTCGCAGCGACTCCCCACGCCTCGATGATGTTTTTGCGTTTCCAGTAACTGTAAAATCCCTTGACTTTTCTCTGACTTTCTTTCTTCTCTTTTTCCAGTTGTCATTAAAGTTACAAGTTGACTTACCTTATAATGAAGTTGAAGTTTCAGGATGCTGTCCCTTGGTACCAAGTCGTCTATTCTCGATTTTCTTAAAGCGCATGAGTTGGTTGAATGTCAAAGACAGGACAGATCGAGACATTGCGACAACAAAACCATTAAAAATGTTTGGATTTTTACGTCATCGACAGTTTGTTGTCACGTTAAGAGAGCGTTTTGATGAAACCAGGGTCGGTATGTACCAACTATTCTAAATTACGTTCTTAGCCTTACTTTTAAGTGTTTTACCATTACTAAGTACTTGGCTTAGTCAATCAAATATTGTGTGGTTTCCTAAGTTCAGAATTAGACTAAGGGTGCATTTTAAAATGGTTTGTGAATACAGACCTTGAAACTGGACATTACGAACGCGTGGAATACAAAAATACGCACACTGTTTCATAAATATCACCAGTTAGTTTCTGTAAATAAGAATTGCTGTTTCTTTATTTTGTTCAAGTTTGATTTCATGAAAGTGAAGACTCAAAGAAAATCTCTAAAATCTGAGTTTCCTTCTGCTACACACCCTGTGGAATCATTGAAACTCAGTTGAAAATACTCAAATTTTATCCTATCAATATTGTGCTTACCTTTATAATCAAGAAACGCGCCTATTTAGATGATTGTGTTAGTTTCCTTGTTAAATCTGGTCTGAAATAATGTACTGAACCTAGTATCATATGTCTAATGCATAACTGATATTTAGCGATATTACAGTTTGTTGTAGAGCCCGGGGATAATAAGCAATGTGTCGCTTAGTGTGTCAGGCGGGGACAAAAGGGATAACAACCATTAAGACCAAGTTGTACCAGCAGTAATTAGATCACCTTCTTGATAGCATTAACCCTTTACAAAACAACCCTGAATTTCAACGACCATATTAAAAAAGGCTTCTGAAAACACTGTGGGAAAAGGAGAAAATGCTGGTAAAACCAGCATTTTCTCCTTTACCCACAATGTTTTCTAGTCTTTCTCAGACTATTCCATTATTCCCATTGTTGTCTGCATTTTCTTCCTTTACGGAAGAGCCCAAAAGCATGGTGTTTGATTAAATTACATTGCAACAATCCTGTATATTACAAAAAACCACAGAGGTGACGGTTACGGCACCAGGGTTTAATGCAACGCATTCGAGATAGGTCGAATCAGCACTGGAGCTGACGTAAAATGTCGCAAATAATGTAACAATTACTACATTTTACTAAAATCCACTAGCATTCTCGGATTCTAACGTTTGTTATTCTAGACGCATTTCACTTACATTAACATACTATCGTAACGTTTCCTAATCCTGAGTTGACACAACGTTTCATATAAATTCAACCAGGCAAAATAAACGGACTCAATTCAGTCAACAGACTCAAGTCCATTATTTTGCTGAGTTGATTCTGAAAACGTTGCGTCAGCTGAGGATCTGAGTCTGAAAATTACTAAAGTCTGTAATATCAAGTAACATAAATATGCGTAAAATAACAAACTTACGAGGGGTGATCATAAAGATAGTGGATCACCTCGTTATTTTGAAAACTACTTCACGTAGGATTACGAAAAATTGCACAGATGAACATTAATTACCTGGTAACCGACTTAAGCTTTCAAATGTCGTCTTATTCAAATAGGTAAATGTGACGTCATTTTAATGACGTCATATACTGCATTACTGGTTCAAAATGTTGGACGACGTTTTATTTGAGCCGAGAATAATCATAAAGTTTTACCTCAAACTCGGAAAGTATTTATCAGAAATCGAAACCGATTCAGAAAAAGATTAAGAGGAATCTGCACTCAAGAAATCTGATATTCGTAAATGGATCGGACTGGTTTAGACACGAGTGCGATACTGTTAAAGATGACCCTAAATCTGGCCGTCCATCAACACCAGTCATTGACAAAATCATCACAGATGTAGAGCAGCATGTAAAACAAGATCGCCGAGATGCTGTGAGGAAAATAGCTGACACATTTAGCATTTCATATATAAGTGCCAAGGAGATTTTGACTGACAATCTTGGAATGTCGAGTGTTTGCACAAGTTGGGTACCTCGACTATTGACGCCAAAGGCAATGGGGGGTGGGGGGGGGGTCAGGGTCGAAATCTGTTTAGAAATTTCAGAACGCATTAGGGTAGAAGGGTCAAACTTTACCGATCGTATTGTAACATGCGATGAAATATAGGTACACTTTAACGAGGCTGAAACTGAACAACAAAGCAGTCTGCAGAAACATTTAACTTCGCCTTCCGCCTTTACAGCCAAACTTTCTAAGTCAGTCGTTAAAGTTATCTGCATCATATTTTTCTATACGCCTTTTTACGCCTTTTTTCTTCTAAATCATGTTGTATCTATACATAAAACAGTCAATGCTGAGTTTTATGCCCACATTATTCAAAGAAATTTCACAAACACCGTGCGAGAAAAACAGCCAGAAGTCCTGCGGAGTGACGTCACTTTACACTAAGATAACGCCCTAGCTCACAAAGCCACGCTTGTACAGAAAACTCTGCAAAAACTAAACACAGAAACACTAGCCAACCCTCCCTATAATTCAATCCTGACCCCTTGTGACCTTTAGATAGTACATGTTTTGAAAGATTCTCTATGTGGTACGCACCACGAGAGCAGAGAGGAACTAACCCTCACTAAAACCGGGTCCTTGAGAGTAATGTCACGTGACGCGCTCGCGCACGTGTTTCGCGCATGGGATTCAAGAATAAATAAGTGCATAGAATTTGAAGGAGGTTATTTTTTTTAAAAAAAAGTAGACATTCCAAGTTGTTTTTATAACAATAATCCAATACAGGCACTGGTCCACGTTCTTTCTGATCACCCCTCGTAAGTGTGAAAATAAGTTCGTTATAGCGGATTTGAGTAAAATGAGAGACTTAAAGATTTTAGACAAGATGTTTTCAGCTTGTTTCAGCTATATGCGTGAAGATAGACCTTCGATATTTTCTGTCAAATATTTCGTGCTGCTAAAATTACAATCGTTTTGGGATATGACCGTGAGATGTGTTTTTAGCTCTCCTGAGCACAATGTGCTCAAGGTGAGCTTTTAGGATCACCCTGTGTCCGTCGTCCGTCGTGCGTCGTCAACAATTCTTTAAACATCATCTCCTCCTAAACCACTGGGCCAATGTCTACCAAACTTGGCAGAAATGTTCCTTGGGAGGTCCTCTCTAAAGACTGTTTACATAATTTGATTCCATCAAAAACTGGTTGCCATGGCAACCAAATTGAATTTTCTAAGAAATTCTTTAAAAATCTTCTCCTCTGAAACCGCTGGTCAGATTTTGAAATAATTTCACAGAAATGTTCGCGAAATTTTGATCCGTCGAGAAACATGGCCGAAGGGGGGGGGGGGGCTCTTTGCACTCGTGTGGTGTCAACAATTCTTTAAACATCTTCTTCTCCTAAAACACCAGGCCAATTTGGACCAAACTTGGCTGGAATATTCCTTGGGAGGTCCTCTTTAAAAACTGTTCACAGCATTTGATTCCATCAAAAACTCTGGTTGCCATGGCAACCAAATTTAATTTTCTAAGAAATTTTTTAAAAATCTTCTCCTCTGAAACCGCTGGTCAGACTTTGAAACAAGAGGGCCATGATGGCCCTGAAGTCGCTCACCTGAGTCTTTTGACCAAACATGACCCATTTTCAATCTCTTTCGAGATATTATGACAAACATTCTATCAAGCTTTTATAATTATTGGACTGAAAATTTGGCCTCTAGCTTATACACAAACTTTTTCTAGAATTTCTCTTAGTGACCTACTTTATAGCCAAACATAGCCCATTTTCCCATTGTAGATATTATCAAAACAAAGATTCTGACCACCTTTCATAAGTATTGGACAGAAAATGTGGCCTCTAGAGTGTACACAAGGTTTTTCCAAGATTTGACATGGGTACCTAGTTTTTTACCCAATGCGACCCATTTTCAATTTCATCATATTGACCATCAAGACAAACATTCCGACTAATTTTCATAAGTACTGGACAGAAAACGATGACTCTAAAGCTACACAAGCTATTTTAAAGATATGACCTGGTGACCTAGTTTTTGACCCCATGTGAACTATTTTCAAACTCATTCAAGATATCATTATGAAAAACATTCTGACCATCTTTCATGAGTATTTGACTGAAAATGTGGCCTCTAGAGGGTACACAAGGTTTGTGTATGATTTGAACAGTGACCTAGTTTTTGACCCGTCATGACCCATTTGCAAACTCGTCCAAGAAATCATCAAGACACACATTCTGAGCAAGTTTCATGAGTATTGAACTGAAAATATGGCCTCTAGAGCGTTCACATGGTTCTTTTAGATTTGACCTAGTGACCTAGTTTTTTACCAAAGATGATCCATTTTCAAAGTTGTATGAGATATCATCAAGCCAAACATTCTGACAAACTTTCAAGTCTTTTGGACCAAAAATGTGGCCTCTAGAGCGTACACAAAGTGTTTCAAAGATTTGATCTAGTGACCTAGTTCTTCATCCGAAATGAACCATTTTCAAACCCATCCAAGATAATATCAAGACAAAAATTCTGACCAACTTTCAAGAGTTCTGGACTGAAAAAGTGGCCTCTAGAGCGTACACAATGTTTTACTAAAATTTGACCTAGTGACCTAGTTTTTGACCTGATATGACCCATTTTGAAACTTGTCCGAGATAACATCAAGACAAACATTCTGACCAACTTTCAAGAGTTTTGGACTGAAAATGTAGCGTCTAGAGCGTACACAAGGTTTTTCTAAGATTTGACCTAGTGACCTAGTTTTTGACCGTAATGATCCATTTTCGAACTCGTCCGAGATATCATCAAGACAAACATTCTAACCAAGTTCCATGAGTATCGGACACAAAATGTGGCCTCTAGGGCGTACACAAGGTAAAAGTTGACGACGCACGACGCACGACGGATGACGGACGACGGACACAGCATGATCACAAAAGCTCACCTTGAGCACTTAGTGCTCTGGTGAACTAATAATTTCATAGAAATGTGTTTTGGGTGACCCTTTTCAAAAGTTGTTTGCGAAATTTTGATCCGTCGAAAAACATGGCCGTGGTGGTGGTGGTGGGGGGGGGGGGGGCTCTTTGCACTGTATGGACTTAAAGAAATTCTTTGAAATTGTTCTTCTCTTAAACCACTCGTCAGATTTTGAAATAATTTCACAGAAATGTCCCATTGGATGCCTCTTTTGAAAATTTGTTCGCGAAATTTTGATCCGTCAAGAAAGATGGCTGTGGTGGTGGGGGCTATTTGCACTATACGGACATAAAGAAATTCTTAAAAATTCTTCTTCTTTGAAACCACTGGTCAGATTTTGAAATAATTTCACAGAAATGATCCTTTGGTGTCAAATTATGCCTCTTTTTCGACTTAGAATTTTAACTTACTATCCAGCACCCAACAGCCAATCGTTGGCACCCGCATGCGGTGCTCTTGTTTTTTTTTTAATTGAAGTTATTGAAGAAAAAGTTTTGGAATAACAAAAAAAAAAATGGCTATGGTCCTCTCAAAAATTCAGGTGAGCGATCCAGGGCCATCTTGGCCCTCTTGTTTAAAGTTAAACAATGATAAAAGGAGGAATTTTTTCACGCACTCGTATTGTTGTTCTAGTATAGGTATTGTCGGAGTTGAACGAAACTGAAAAAAAAAAAACACGATTTCTTTTATCTTAATACCTCTCTTTATGGAATTTGTAACGTAGAGTTTTTCTTTTAGAAAAACAAAGTTTAGCATCAACCATTTCACAACAATGTAGAGTTTTAGTTAAGTACTATCAGAATACTTTCAATTCGATTTGGTGTCTCATTGGTATTACGTATCCCTCGAATGTCATGGTATTTTAATACATTGCATACATGTATCCGACAAGTGAAGGGAATTCAATTTGCGCTTTCAGCAGTCCGAAAGGTTGAAGACCCATAAAATGATATATGCATATGGCCAGTACAAAATTAAGACCTCATTAATCGAATCAGAGATGTTGCAGACAGATGGGAACCCCAGAAACGGAGGTATCCATCATGATGCAGGTGAATAGTCTATGAACCATACTTTTATCGCCAGAGAATGGGCGAGACAAAGAAAATGCAATCACTGCAGCTGAGGACAGGTGTTTGATCACCCAGGTTTACAGAACTCGTTCTGCGACAGCATCTGACTTCTGCATCGTCTTTTAGATTGTTAATCCATGCAAACCATCCCCAAATATGCACGTAAGTGGATTTGATTAAGAAGATACTGTATCCTTACTCTGCTGGTCGAAACCCTTGCCGACTGCGGTATTAGCGGACTGTGGGCCATGTTGGTTGAGCTAAAATAGAATAACGACCTGTCTTCATCACAAAAGATCTCACGTCCTACACTGACAGGCACGCTTTGGTATGCCGAAGGCAAAGAAGGATTGTTTTGAGTTATCGTTGCTTAACATGACCACCACTATGGTCTAGGGCGGAGTCAGCTAGGATGGACGGATAAAACTGTTTCTCCTTGACCAGGGCACATTGACTTTCCATCGTCATCGAAATGAGGTTCTTGACACCCGGGTGATATTTTATGCTGGTACAGTAGGGGGATGGGTTTATTCCAGTAGACAATAAAGCCATTTCCCATACTTCTCAGATGTATCTGCAGAGAAATGGTATTGTACCGCTGGACTAACCGACGCGATTCCCTTTACCTCAATCCCGTCGAGAATAAATTATGCCACTTTCACGGACATGCTTTATCAGCAGTCTCGCATATCAACAAATCTATGAAAATAACCGATATTATACGTAAAGGTTCGGGATTTTCCGGAGTTTGGCAAACATAAACCGCGTATAATCTATTCATAATCGATAGTCCGCAGCTGTAAAAGATAAGAATAACGTAACATTACGTAACAGGATAACAGTAGCCCTTCTTCAAATTTACAATCCTTGCCTAGACCGACTTTTTGTTTTCGGGTTTCCACCTTAACTCTTTGTCTGCTAAAAGCCATTGTCGCCCCTGTAGATCAGTATCAGACAGCACAGAATGTGCACCCTCATCAGACTACACATAATCTTAGACTTACACCATCAGATACTGCGAGATTTTTCTTTGGAAAGAACATTGGTATGTATAGGCTTTGTTTGACGGTTCATACTTCATTTCATTCTTCAGTTTATGGGTTAAGTTTTGATGCTCTTAGATTAAAGTTCTGATCCTTGCTGTTCGGCCGTTTGTGCGACTAAGTGCACTTTTAGCTGACAATGTAGACCAGTAATAAACTTCACAAAAAGCAGTCTAATCTTGAAACCTAATCCGTCCAAATTCAATTTTGCTGACAGCGTAGATTAATAACAGGCTGCACAAAACAAGCAGACTGATCTTGGATCTGATCGACTCTATACATCGATTTTTTTCTTAAATTCTTGATACCGAAAAATCACCAGGTTGCTGAATTCAGCAGAAAATTCGAAGCTTTTGGAGTACCGGTTTAATCCTTTACCATACACTCCCGAGTTTTAACGTTCTGTGCAGTCTGATTTTGATCTAAACTGTCCGCAAAAGATCCCTGAGTCGCGTTTAACAGCCTACAGGTTAGAACATTTCATAGTTCAACCAACGGCAGATGTCGGTTGAGATAGCGAGGAGGGATCGGCGTCAGACTGAACGGACGTACTCTGGTAGGCCTATTGATCTTCTCCGATACCTGGTAGTGTTTAACAGCCTTGAATTCATCCATTTACAGCTTTTACCAAACAATCTTCCTAGTTTTGAACGAACGAACAAACGAACGAACGTTTGAAAGAAAGAAAGAAAGAAAGAAAGAAAGTGTCGGATACAAAGTGGCAATAACTGAAAGTTGTGAACGACTAAAAGGCAAAAACGAAAGAAGAAGATAAAGTGGAAGTTTTTTTTTCCTGATCGGAAACCGCCTGCACTTTTCAATATTAAGGAATTCTTTACAGCCGAAAAAAAAAAAAAGTTTCCTTTCATATGAAGCCATAGATGTTTACTCTTTACTAAACGATTCAAATTTAGTCTCTTTTAGATGGAATTCATATATTGATATAATTTTTACCTTTAAATGACCATGTTTCCAACTTGATCTGTAAGACCAGGGATCGTATATAACATATACGATCCCTGGTAAGACCTGATTGCCAGTGACTTGCATCAGGGACTACATTCACAAACCGTTCTAAATACTGCTGTATTGAAACACTAGCTGTGCCATCTTGCAAATAAAGGGCATCGTATAATGAAGAAGTAAAGGGATAAAAAAAGAGCGAAATCGTTTATAAAAAAAAAAAAACGATTTTTTTCTCCCAAACAATATTATATAGAAAATATCAAGAAAAATTTGTTTGTCAACCTACGAAGAAACAAGCCCTCCCACGTGTCCTATTGGTCAATGGTGAGCACAATTGTAAACTTTGGAGTGGATAAATTCCTATGTGGCCTGAAACACGCGGAGAGGGGGCATTCGGACATTTGTGTAAAGTGTCGTCTCGTATCAGCCTGCGCAGTCCACGCAGACTAATCCGAAACGACACTTTCCGCTTTTATGTAATTTTCTTTTTTTGTGCGTCTACTGAAGAACAAATTCTAATGTACCGGTAGTCGTAAAGTGCCGTCTCGGATTAGCCTGCGTGGACTGCGCAGGCAGATCCGAGACAACAGTTTACGCAAATGTCCGAATGCCCCTTTTCGTGTGATGCTCGCCATTTATGTGCAAACAAAAGTAAAATAAGAAATGAATCTAGAAATCCAAAGACATGTTATTGGTACAATTCCAAGTTCATCTATAAATAAGTGACTTGTTGGTTACCCGAGAGTTCCGAATAAACCTTGAGAAAAGACAATGCCAGTCTAGAAATAAGGCCTAAATAATTGCAAGTTTAAGGTTGCTCTTGGCCAGATTATCTCAACAAAACGGACAGTGTAGATCAAAGATCAGAATGCCTTTTTTCAGTCTGATATCAATCTTTAGTGGCCGCATTTAGGCGGCTTTAGTTGTGAAGGCGATTGAGGGTCAATAAAGGCTTCTGTTCCCGTCTGTTCTGGTTGGTTTTTAGGCTGACCCCGATCACGTGATTAATCAACCGCGCACGAGATTGCTCAGTGAGTAGTCAACGTTTGAGTGGGCAGTATGGTGTTTCGCACAGAGACCCAGACAATTTGATCCGGAAAAAATGAAGTAAGTGTCTTATTTATTTGAAATTAGTAGATATTTTTCATGAATAATCAAAGTATGTGTAAATCTAGATCTAGCATGGTACACATGGTTGCAAATTGCGATTGTTTTATTTTCTCGCAAATTATCGCCGGCGTCTTAAGTAGTGCTGATCCAAGGTAGAAGATTTTGTAGAAAAGGCAGCAAATTCTAGTTGCAGCGTTCTTTTTTTTCAAAATGTTTTTGAAAGCCGTCTTTGTCAGAATCATTCAAGTATGGGAATGTTTTGAGGAATTTTCTCTAGCCTATTTTCAACAGTGAATTAAAAATTTTAGGGTAGAAAAATTCCAATTACAGTATACTGAGGCAAGTCAAAGAGTATCCTTAAAATGATGAACTCTTTACCAAAGGACGAAATTTTGGTCTTGACCAAATTGAAATCATTTGCAGACAACAACAACAACAAAAATATAGCTCAAAAGATGACTGCTGTCTTTGACAGGGTAGAAAACATTGTGGGAAAAGGAGAAAATGCTGGTAACCAGCATTTCCTCCTTTTCCCATAATGTTTTCAAATGACTTCTTCCTCAGGGTCATTAAAACTCGGGATTGTGTGGTAAAAGGATAACATAATTAATAATTGTGTATTTATTACCCTTTAGTTTGTATTGGAGTTTAACGCCATTTTAACAGCTTAGGTCATATCATGGCGGTCAGTGACGCACCCATGTGTTTCCTGGCTTTCCCACACCGGTACTGACACAAAGCCACTGACTACTTTTCTTACATGCATCAGAGGTGAGGGGCGAAAATTCGCCGGAAAGAAAGTTTGTCGCAACCGGGTATCGAACCTGCAACCTCCAGGTCACGAGTTAGATAGGCTAACCACTGAGCAACCCCGCCAGGCTTTATTAACCTTTACCAGAAGACAACATTACTTACCAGTCCAAATTGCAAGCCTTTCAAGATGAAAAATTTAATGTGACTCAAATGATGATACTTGTTTTTGAAGGACTAGAAAACATGGTTAAAGAGAAAATGCTGGTTATCAGCATTTTCTCCTTTTCTGTCAATGTTTTCAAACGTCTTTTCCTCAGGGTCATTAAAACTGAATATGGGATAAAGGGTTAAAAATATACACTTACAAAGAAATAGAATTTTTTTATGTTATTTGTTAATGACTATACAAAACTTGGAGTTTATTTTTTTTCTTTGTAGATTTACAATATGACAGATTTGGACTTTGTTGAGGTAAGAATCACTTTACATGAGGTAATTAAAAGTCAATTTGAGCACATATAAAATTATAAAAAATCTGTCCATGTAATGATGGATAACTTATCAACAATTTCTAAAATTTTGGAATACAGTATTTATAATTTGAGACATTGAGGTATGACTTTGATATACATGTACTTCTACCTGCCTAAAAATCAGAATTTAAATATAACCTGGTAGTTCTAAACTGATTGTCTGCCATGGTGTCAAGCGTATAAGACAATATGGTTGCCATATACTGTTGAAGGGTAGCAAACTTCGAAAGTTTGAAAAAAAAAATGAGATGCACTCAAACTGTGCCATTTCACTAAGATGCCACACTCTACCTTCAAATTACAACATCCTGCCTTAATTTATGAGGCAATCCCCTGGAGTCAGCCACTAATAAATGAAAAAGAAAACAGTATCATGAATGTTAATCTTACTCTGTTGACAGACCTACATATTTTGTGTTTGTCTCTGTGTGTGTGTGTGTGTGTGTGTGTGCCCCGATGTTTTTTTTTTTTTAAATAATTTCAATTATACCAAATAAATCAATACAGATTAATACTTAACCAAAAAACCCAAAATGGCCAACAAATATTGTCATGCTAAACCTTAAGATTGCCATGTTGATGAAACATACATTATCAGTCTCTAAGACAAACCATCTTAAAGCAGTTCCAGATATATTCTGACCCTCATGACATCAGTTTATGCATATTCTTACATTATGTCTCTTATATCCTGTAACACCCTTTATGGTTCTAAGACTAAGTAGATTTACTTCTTGTGAAAACTTGATGATGCTCCTTGACCACCCCCTTCTTGCTACAACCCAACCACAAAAAAAAACTCACTGCATATAAATGTCAATATGACTAGCATTATTTGCAAAGACGCTTCAATAAAATCGGAAATTAATTATCAATCATCTGACACTATCATAGATAAGTCACATTACATTGATCATGTAGATTGGTAGATCAGTCAACAGTTATTTATAGTTCTCACTATATTGCATATTAAAACTCTAAAGTGGTTGTCTTTGTACTAAATATATATGTTTTTACACGTGATTGTCTAAGAATTCATCTAAAAGTAGGGTATTGTGGATGGGACAACCACAATAATTTAGCAGTTACTACATCACACACATTACTGCATCATTTATGATTTTACATAGGTTATTGAGGCTAAACTTTGTTGATTTTATGAATCACAAATACTTAATTGTCACTTTATGTAGAAATGATTAGATCTAGACCAATTACAGTCAGGTATACTCATGAATATGATTTAGATTTTCTGCAAGAAGCAGACCAGTAAAGGACATGTTTCTTAACCCAAGTGACAGTATGGACCAACTGCTGGTGAACAAGTGGCCTTCTATTGACTAAAAAACATCTATTTTATTAATTATGAATTACATAATTATTGTCCTCAAAATAATAGTGACTTAGCACCAAATTTCATTCAATATTTAACAGCTACATACAAATAATAAGGATGTAATGTGTCAAGAATTTGCATAAAAGCATTTGTATTGGGCATGACTCCTTAAATTATACTTCTGACTCTTACTTTTATTTTGCTCAAATGACTCTTAAAGTTTTGGCTGATACAATGTTCATCAATGGCTTTTGAGTTACCGAGTAGAGCAGAATAGACTCTTGTAGAAGAACTGTGTCCAAGTTTTTAAAGTTTGAAGTTTGTGGCCAATGTATTCAAAGTATTTCATTAGTTGACAGGTAACAGAAGACATAAAAGTTTACAACAGATGAATCTTTTAAATCAGCACCATGTTTATGAAATTGATAGGTTTGATACATTTTGAAGTATCCTAACATGATGTGTGTCTTACATGATGTGTGTCTGTAAGACACACATTAAGTTAAAAACATGTTTGAGAGTTAGTAAACCAAAGGGATTTGTAATAGCCACCAAGGTATTGTCAGCATACCTTATTATATGTTGAGGATTTATTACTCCTAAAATTGAAAGTGCATGTAATTTCTTACTACTCTTAGTGTGTTTTTCTGATCTATTATTATATGCCTTGTTTAACCCTTTACCAAATGATCCTGCTTCATTATAATCCTAAAGAAATATTAATACTTTTAAAGACATTGTGAGAAAAAGAGGAACAACATTTTTTCTTTTTTCACAGTGTTTTGCTACCTACAAAGATAATTTGCAGCATTTGAGCCACGTGTTATATGTCATCTGCAATGTTTCCAAGTAGACAAATCCAATTTATCATTTGGTAAAGATCTTTTTCTGCAGGGTTCATTTTAGTTTTTGTCTGAGGTAGGCTCTTGGCTCCTAAATCATTTTTGCATGGGCCAAGCTAACTGAGGTAAAATACTTTTAAGGAAACTGACCAAAACATGGAAAGACAGTTTCAATCAAAATTAAAGATTTGTAAATATGAGGGAATAGAAATAAAAATCATACTTTCAATGTTGACCAAATACTGCAAAAATTTAATTTTAGAGAAACTGGAGATCAACAGGCAAGTAATTGTTACTGCACCTAATTACCCTTTTTGTGGCCCACCCAGCCAACCATTAACTTCTTGTTGCATTGATTTTATACCATCTTTTTTTGTACAGAAACTTGCTCTGAAATGAACACTGCATTTCTTTTTACCCAAGTCCCAAGCAATTCCTGTGTTGCTAAGGATCTTAGAAATATTAATTCTTTAACTCATACAATTTTTGATGTAGAGGATCTTAGATCCAGAAGTAAACAAGAAATAATTCATTAGCTCAGACAGTTTTTGATGTTAAGGATCTTAAATCCAACTTTGATAAGACTGATCATGAAAAAAAAGCAGAATTTGAATGATAGCTTTATAAGTAAAATCTGTTCATGTAAATTCTGAAAATGGCTTGTATTAAGTATACTTATCTTTTTTTGAAAAAATAAGTTACAAATTAGAATACATGAAACAAAATTAGTTTTATACTTCATTGCTCAGAAAGGTTGTCCTTGCCCAATTGATGATTACCTTGGACTGGTTAGAATCCAGGAAACACAGCAGAGAGATACATGTAGTCAGGATAGAGTTGATTACTGGGTGGCATCCAGGAAAAATTTGTTTTTTGACCAAGATTTTTTTATCATAAACAACCAAAAATATAGAGATAAACTGTCACCAATGACGGATCAAGGCAAGTCAGAAAGGTTTGTCAGTCTATTCAGGGGCAGCAAGATTTTTTAATCATGAACAAACAAAAATATAGAGATAAACTGTCACCAATGATAGATCAAGGCAAGTCAGAAAGGTTTGTCGGTCTATTCAGGGGCAGCAGCTGTGTTTCATTTGCAAAGTTAACCTTATCTGAGCCCTTTTATCAAAACCAAAGTACATGTCACTGAAAAACAATTTTATCAGTGAAAAAAAAGATCCATTTTCACAAGTTATGTGAATGCATTTATCTTACCTTTATACTGATGAAGACAATATATAGATTTTTGGCCTTTCATATTCAATATTAGACTTATCTCTGTACCAAACAACAAAATTGCAGACTTTTCAAAATTGAAAGCCTTTGCAGACACCATCACTAATACAGCACAAAAGATAAGACCTGCCCTTGAAAGGGTGGAAAACATTGAGGGAAAAGGAGAAAATTCTGGTTACTAGCATTTTCGTCTTTTCCCACACTGTTTGCAAAAGCCTTCCTTTTGGGCTTTAAAACTTATAACTGTTTGGCACTGGGTTTACAGACCACACAGTTTTTGTATGTGTGTGTCAATGTATATGAGGTTCATCTAATGTGGAATGAAAAGGATCTTAACCTGTCAAGTGCCTCTCACAACTTTAGATTTTTTCAGGCTAGTGCAGATCAGGATCATACTGTATAATGTAGCCTGCTCTTAGATCTGCTCTACCTAATGAGTAAAGTTCAGCATTAAAATGACATTTTTTCTGGCCTCTGTTCCATGTCTACATAGTTTGTTTGGCACTTGAAGGGTATATAAAATAGATATGTACATAGAGCTTAATGGTACTGTACATTTATCTTTATACATGTATTTATATTAGATCTACATTAATGTACTTATATTTATTTTTTCTTTTGAAATTTTTCTTGATCAAATTATCTTATTATCACTGTCCTAAATTTTTCATTTATTCATTCATTCATTCATTCATTTCCTTTCTTTCACATTTGATTTAACCCTTTACCACACAATGCCAACTTTTAACGACTCTCAGGAAGAAGCCTTATGAAAACATAGAGAAAAAAAAGAGGAAATGCTGTTAACATTTTTTTCTACCCTATCAAACAAAAATCACATCATTTGAGCAATACTGAAATCGTCTGCCACAAAAGCTTTCAATTTGGAATGGTACAATTTTTTGTTGTGTGGTAAAGGGTTAAAATAGCAAAGCTTTTCTATTCCTCAGTATGGTACATGTAGGTTTCAATTTTATGTGATCTGACTGTCTATAAATGCATCTCTTGCTGACCTTTGTAATAAAGAGGGTATTTTTATTTTTCATTGTTAGGTTAGGTTGTATTGTGTATTTAACCCTTTACCACATAATCCTGAGTTTTAACGACCCTGAAGAGGAAGAATTTTGAAATCATTGTGGACAAAGGAGAAAATGCTGATAATCAGCATTTTTTCCTTTGTCCACAAGGTTTTCTAGCCTTATAGGGAAAAGTTCAGTGTTTGAGTCACATTTGATTTCTCGTCTGCCACTGCTTTCAATTTGGACAAGTCTAAGATTTTGTCATTTGGTAAAGAGTTAATATATTGAGAAGTAAAGTAATGCTTTCTATGTGAATGTAATCTCTGTTGGTTTAAAAACATTTCAAAGATGTTTTCTATAAAAAGATTTTGGGGAACTGGGGAATCAATATCAAATAGATATTGGGGACAATCAAAGAGTTGGTGCTTTTAAAAGATTCATTGACTGGTCTATATATAAATGCATTGACATTGTCTGATTTCAATGTAGTGACACATACAGATCAGCTGTTGGAATACCTTGAATACCAAAACCAGCCACACCATGAAAACCTTATAACAAACTTTTCTATGTAATGTATTAAAGTTATACTTTATGCTACAGCTGTTGCAACTTATGCATGCAAATTTTTACTATTTCATTTTAGGGGCTTTTCTTACAAAGTATTTGCATAAAGGTTATTTAAGAAAGTGAACAGACAACAGCAATACATTACATTTATGATGTTTAAATTACTATTTTTTTCTGTTAAATCAAAACAGTAAAGGAAAACATCTACTTTGAATTTGCAGTGGTTCAGATCATAAATGCTAGGCTGGTTTCAAACACTTTACCAGCCAAGAAATTTACCATCCAAGTCCAAGTTCATATAGACCTAATTGTTAAAGAAACTTGTCATATACTATATTTCCAGTCATGTTTCAAAGTGTCATTTGGAAAACAAAGACATCACAATTTTTAAGCGTTGCTAGATTATTTCAAAGTTCAAATGCAAAAATGAGGATAATGACGTTTTGTCTTGGTTTCAACAATTTTGGCAAGCCTAGGAACACATGTTAATCATTGAAACATTTCTTAATGACTAATGAACTTCTAGCTTAGATGATCCCAGTACACTACACATTTAATGTGTCAACAATATTCGCATACAGGTAAAAGCATAATTCAAGCACACTTCAATAAAAATCTTGTAAATAACATATTTGCAATTTTCAATATCAACTATGTAATGGGTAAATCATGGGTAGTTATTTCCATTCATCCTATGGAGATTTGTGGGATTGATTGAATGGAGTATTAGTCATAGTGGATCATGAACACTGATAATTTATCTGGATACTTCATTGAAAACAGATTTTTAAAATAGCAAAAACACACAGAGCGAAACAGATCTGTCTCAGCTGTAAGTATGTAAGTAATCAGTGTCCCATCCCCTATGTATCTGAGCTAATGGTTTTCCACACCAAATAGGGACATTTACACAAATGAACCAAAACAAAGGATAGGAATACAGGAAAATATAGGAATATTATAATTATCATAAAACAAAAACACTGAACCACAAAAAAAAAAAAAAAAAAAAGAAGAAATAGAAAAAAAGGAATATCTAAATACAGAAAAGAATAAACACCCACAAAACTAAACTAGAAAAAAAAAATATTAGTACAAATGACTAAAAAAAGGGTAATAATAATAATGCAAAACATCTTATTAAAAAAAACTTGTGAAAATGAAAAACTTGAAAAGGAATGAAATAGAATAATATGAGAAGTAAAAAAAAATAAAAATTAAAGAAACATGACTAGAAAGCAATAAAATGGTAACAGGGAAAAAAAATTATACAAGAATATATGAATAAAAGAAAACAATATTGGGGATAAAAAAGGTATAGAAATACAAAAACTGCTGCTTTAAATTCTAACACAAAAAATGGAGTTATAATACAAAAAATTGACATTGCCAAGTTCAAACAAACAGTTAGCTTTATACATAAAGCAACAACTTAATTTTTACTCTCAAATGCAAAAAAAAGGGTTTAATCTTAAGTACCATAGATTAATATTGAACCGTTACCTGATAATCCTGAGCTTCAAAGGCCCTGAGGATCAAGGCTTAAATTGAAAACACTGCTATCAGCATTTTCTCTATTTGCCAACATATTTTATGAGCTTGTCAAAGACTAATACAACCATATGAGCCACATATTAATATATAGTCTACAAATGCTTTCGATTTGGACAAAAGTTAGGAATATGATTTTACTCACCATTACCATTAAAGTAAACCTTAATGTTCATTTTCTATTTAAACAAGTTGTTTTTCTGTAGGTTAAACAAATAATCACATCTGTACAGTGTACTTGAATTATTTATAGGCAAATGTGTACATGTAGTACTGAAAAAATCGTTATTGTTTTTTTTCTTTAGAGGTTTTCAATGGGAATATGTTTGTTTCTGATACCCCCTGTCCCTGGCAAAAGTATTGCAGAAAGTATCAGAAGCAAGCATTATCCATAATCCTTTTTTCTTTAAGTAATCAGGAATTTGCATACATAAACAATTTTCAGCTTGAACTAAAACATACACATTTGTAAAATGCAAAGGAAACATCAGGAGAGGTTACCTTAGATACAAACTTAAAAACCAAAGAATATTTAAATTGTTGATCAACAGTCATGAAATAGGATACAGATAATAAACCTAAAATTTTCAGTACTTTCTTATTGAGGAATCTTTGATTGAAAAATAGAAATATTGACATATAAGAAACAGAGTTTACTCTATGTTTCAAGAAAACATAAAGGAATGAATATAAAGTTACAGTACAAAAGTGTGATTAACAAGTTAGATATGCATACAGATTTCAACAGCAGCAGGTCACAGGTACATGCAAGCAATAAAGTCTTTTGAATAGTAAGTTTAAGATTGATTCCTTTGCAAGAGCAAAGAAATCAAGATTACATATTATATTAAGATGAAATTAAATTTACAAAAAAAAAAAAAACCAAATAAGGGTGTGGTTTATTAACTCTTTATAATATACAATTCTGTGTTTTAATTACTGTTAGAAATAAGACTGAGGAAAAAGGAAAAAATGCTGGTTACCAGCATTATATCCTTTTTTCACAATGTTTTCTTCCCATTCAAAGACAAACTTTCTTATTTGAGTGCCATTTACTTTGTGATCTGCAATTGCTTTCAATTTGGACCATTCTAAAAATCTTAAAACCTGTTATCAGAAAGAAAAATTGATTAAATGAATACTAAAAACTACCTCAAGCTTGAAGATAAAAATGAGTAAAGCTGCATTAACAGTACAAAAATAAAATGTTCACACTGAGAATGCATACAGTCAGCTTTCTACAGCAGCAGGTCATTTCTCACTTACAAACACAGGTTTGAGCAAGAAAAATTGAATTGTGAGTCGCATAAGTTAAGATTTACTTACAATAGAAATACAGTTTAACCAAAAATAGTCATATTGATTTAAAACAATCTAGAGTGTATAAACCAGAAAAGAAACAAAAAAAGCAAAATAAAGTTACAGGAAACAACTTTTCCTACAACTAGCCCACCCCCATCCCCACCCCCATAGAAAAAAGGAACCAGAGGTTGTTTTTTTTGTTTTTAATTTAAGATCCCATGGCTTTGAAGTGGTAATACATGTACTTGAAAAAGATGACAGACACTTTGCCTAAGGCCATAATGAGAAAAATCTACAAGTAGCAGTTATCTAGATGGTAAGTTAAAAGCTATACAGGTAGATTAAGATCAGGCTAAATAGACTATGCATTGTAATCTTAAACATAAACTGTTTTTTTTTTCACAGATATTCTTTCCAAAACAACAATTTGGAAAGAAAAATAGTCTACATTGTCCTATAACTCTTTACCAACCGACAAAATTTTAAGTCATTGCAAATTGAAAGCATTTGCAAACGACACAATCAGTATGACTGAAAAATTAAAACAGGTACTGAAAAAGGTAAAAAACATTGTGGGAAAAGAAGAAAATGCTGGTTACCAGCATTTTCTCCTATTCCCACAATGTTTTCAAAAGGCTTCTTTTTCGGGGTTGTTAAAGCTCGGGATGGTGTGGTGAAGGGTTAACCCCGCCAACAAACAATCCTGTGTTTTAAAGACCCTGGGAAAAACCTTTGAAAACATTGTGGGAAAAGAAAAAATGCTAGTTACCAACATTATTTCCTTTTCCTGCTGTGTTTTTTATCTTACCGCAGACAAATTCCATCATTTGAGTGATATTAGTCATCTGTAAAATCTTCCACTCTGGACCAGTCGGGGTCCTGCGTGGCTCGGTGGTAAAGTGGTGTGGGACTCGTTACCTGGAGGCCCTGGGTTCGAGCAGCACTAGATCCACTGGGCCTTTAGTGGGAGTGTCCTTGGGCAAGACACATCAGAGCTCTAGCCTAGTACTGGTAAAATCCACGAAACACATGTATATGTGAACTGTTGCTGTGATATGACTGAAATAATGTTGAAAGAGGCATAAAACACCTTTCAATAACAGTCAAATTCTGTTTTTTTTGTATTCTAGCCTTTCCCCAACAATCCCGTATTTTCATGACCTTGATGAAGACCCCTTCTGAAAACATTGTGGAAAAGGTAGGAAATGCTGGTCACCAGCATTTTCTCCTTTTCCCACAATGTTTTAATTCTACCTCATAAAATACAGATTCCATCAATTCAACCACACATAAATTGTTGTCTGCAAAAACTTACAATTTGGACAAGTCTACGTTTTGCTTGTGTGGTAAAGAGATATATGAAACAAGCAAAGATTTGAAAAAACAGAAAAGTAAAAAATAACACAAAGTAACTTTATAAACTGCCTCACAACAATTCCCCCCTCCCATCTCCCTAACCCTCCTCCAAAATAAAATACAGAGGTTTTCTTTTATTTTTTTTTTTAGTGTTTTCAATTCAAGATTGTTTCAAAGTGGCATTGCTTGGAAAAGATGGCAGACACTTTGTCAGCAGCAGTTATCAGAACAATCTTCTACTCAGCAGCGCATCTATATGGAAAGTTGAACACAGATCAGGTATTTAACCCTTTACCACACAATCCCAAGTTTTAACAACCCTATGCAATAAGGCTTTTGAAAACATTATGGGAAAAGGAGAAAATGCTGGTAACCAGCATTTCTCCTTTTCCCATAATGTTTTCTACCCTTTTAAAGACCAGGGTTCATCTCTGGTCATTTTTAAATGCTTTTAATTTGGACTAGTCTAGAATTTTATTGTGTGGTAAAGGGTTAACCCTAGCTTTACCAACAGCAAAATTTTTGGATGTGACCAAATTAAAACCATCTACAGACAACAAAATAAATGTGACTCAAAATTTGAAAAATGTGTTGGGTAGGGTAGAAAACATTGTGGGAAAAGAAGAAAATGCTGGTTACCAGCATTTTCTCATTTTCCCACAATGTTTTCTAAAGGTCTCTTTATCAGGGTTGTTAAAGGTTGGGATTGTGTGGTATGATCAGACTGAACAAAATACGTAATCTGATCTGAGATCTACATTACGATTATCTGTACAGATATTCTGTCAACATGACATGAAATTGTAATACATGTATCTTGACAGTCTTTTAAGTCATTACCAAATGAAAGTTTTAGACTTGTACTAATTGAAAGTATATTTAGACAACAAATTTAAGGTCTACTGCCCCTAAGTCATTGGTAAACATTGACATTTTTGTAAAGGCTGTTCGGCCAATATTGGCAGCTTTTGCCTTTTAACATGAGAGTTAGGGGCTGTAGAGTTACTTACTCATCTGTAAATATTGTGTAACATTGAGGTTTTCATAAGGGCTATTCGGCCAATCTTGGTAGCTTCCAGCTTTTAATATGTGAGTTAGGGGCTGTAGATGATAAATATGGCTCAAAAGATGGGTTTGCCTTTGAAGAGATAAAAAAACATGTTTTTGAAACTTAAGAATGTGTGGTAAAAGTTTAAACTAATGGAAAATATCCACTTAGTTTATTTAGCAACCTGTTGAGTAAATTTGCTGTAGTTATCTTGTAAAATAGGCATTTTCAATATTCATTTTAAAGACTACGACCCCCTAATTCATCAGTAAACATCGTGAGTAGATATAAAATGGGGATTCTGGGACAGAGCCCAAAACGAGGCTCTCCTCCCCCAAAACGAGGCCAAGGTCAAAGGTCACGGGGGTCAAGGTCACATCCTCCCCAAAACAAGGCTGGCCCCCCAAAACGAGGCTGGCCCCGCAAAACGAGGCTGGCCCCCCAAAATGAGGCTGGCCCCCTCCGTCCCCGTGATCCAGTTTGGGTCCGACTGGATCCGGTTCTGGTCATCTCATCGAGGTCAAAATCTAGGACGCTCCTCCCCCGATTTTTCCCTGGCCAGGGGCGGGTGGCTTCGCCATCCCCCCCACTCGACTCCACCCCACTCGACTCCACCCCCCCCTCCCCACGATTTTTTTCCCTGGCCGGGGGCGGGTGGCTTCGCCCATCCCCCCCACTCGACTCCACCCCACTCGACTCCACTCCCCCTCCCCACGATTTTTTTCCCTGGCCGGGGGCGGGTGGCTTCGCCCATCCCACCCCGTCCCCGACTCGTTCCGAGGTCAAAATCTAGGATGCTCTCCTCCCCGATTTTTGCCCTGGCCGGGGGATCATCTCCGTCTTACTTTCTCACACACGTCCCCTCATCTACTACACCCCCCCCGGGAAATTCGATCGTGTCCCCAAGCTAACGTATCGACATTGTTTTGTAGGATATAGCGTTTATCGTCGTTTCCGCTCAAGGCGATTTTATTAATCTCTTCGGTATACAACTTGTGATTACGACTCCTAATAACTACCATTTTCCTTAATTGCGTCTTATTTTCGAACAAACACTCTTTATAATGTTCGTGTTTAATGAACGCTTTTACTACGTGCTTCGCAATTCCCTTACATTTTTTATTCTCCTCCTCATCAGCGAACATTTTATAAGAATATAGTTTAGACCTGAGGCCCACAAACTCCTCGATAATCTTACCGCTCGTCTCATCTTTAAACGTGCCCACGACTTTCTTATTTAATCCCGAGTGAATACCGGAAGGATGATCGGACGGATAATCGCTCGTATCGAACCAATCTTTAACGTCGTCGCTAATATCTTTATAAAAATCTTTCATTTCTATTTCGTACATTAAGCTATCCGTATCGGTGAAAAGAAGTTTAGCTTTTTCGCCGTATTTATCTTTAATATAATTATAATGAAACTTATACATCAATGTCTTTCTTAAATCTAAAATACACATCCCGACGTAAATGGGTTTATTAAAAAATAAACGCGGTTTTTTCATTTGAATTAAACATAAATTTTCGTCGAGGACTTTTATATCGTAATAGTTTGGTTTAGCGGCTAATTTTTCCGCCTTTTCCCTGGTACTAACTAATCTTACTTCTACTCTATTCCTAATATTTTCCATAGTCTTACCGAATACAGAATTGTTCATGAGTTTGAAGAAATCCTTTTCGAACGCGGATTTAGCTTTCGCCCTTAGGTTAGTATTTTTATCGATACAAGGTTTTAACCATTTGCTCTCATCGAAAGTTAACCCCCTATGAATCTTTTTAATCTTTAGACCTAAACTCAAATACAACTTTAAATTTTCATAATGTAATATATACCTCTCTTTATCGCGTAAATTAGGTATAAGTTTCTCGACTTTATCGACCTTTAATCTTTCCGAAGCTAACGGAAAATCGTTATGCCGGTCCTGTAATTCCTTAGGATATTCCAAATCGACTTCCAATATACAAGGTTGACTTCGCCAATTTTCTAAATCGTCCATCCATCTAAAATTACCGGTAGGAAGTTTTTGACACATCACGTAACCGTAGAGATTAGTCGCGTCCAAATAAATAATAAATTTCGAGGGTTCTTTCGGATCGTATTTCTCGCCCATATATTTATTATTCGCTTTCACGTGTCGTTTAAAAATAGTCGAGACGCCTCCTCTTATTCCATTTTCGATAAATAAAATCGTGTTGGGGTCGGATAATAATTCTAATTTTACCTCGGTAGTTTTTACATCGCCTCCCAAGCTAATCCAGGCGCCGTATAAAACCAAGACGGGTCTAGTCCGTAATTATTGAAGCAAACGTTCCTGAAATTTTCGAAAACGTCTGCCAACAGTAAAACGTCGGTCTTATTATATAAGTTGTGATAATCTTTAAAAGTTTTCATCTCGAACGTTTTCCATACATTTCGCGCGTGTTTATAATCCTTTTTATTTATTCCGGCTAATTTAAGCTTCGAATAAAACGCTTTTCGCGGAGGTAATTTCGTTTCCTCTAATTTATCGAGGCTATCGAACCATTCGTACGGGAATATACCCTTTTAAGAGACCAATTCGAGCTTTTCCCCCTCGAAATATTTCGCGAGATTAATCTTGTCCTCCTTAGCTAGGGTCCTAGCTAATTCGTCTAAACTTTTACCTAGAAATTTTAAACTATCGAGGAATCTAATCTTGTGCTTTTTAGTTTTCACCATCTCGACCCTTTTAGACATGCTCACGTACGTTTCCTTGTTCGAAGGTATACAATCCACCTCACCCGGCGTACGCATTAAATCTTTTATAAATAAATGAGCGTCGTACTTACTAAAATTATGAAAGAATACGGGAGTAAAAGTAGGTCTTCTATATATTAAATTACATGAGTTGTGCGCGGCTCCCCTAAATCTCCCGGTGTAATGGCAATGGTCTCTCACCTTTTTCGTCTGAGAAGACGTAGAATTAAATTCCTCCCCGCATATCCAACAATCTTTCGCTCTGTAAAACCTTCTTTTATCCTCGGTCGTAAAAATCATTTCCCTCTCGGGTATACTATCTATTTTTCTTATAACTTTTTCTAGTTTCTTTATGAATTTCTCGGACGCGTTTTCGCCGGAATATCGGTACATTTTCGAAGGGAAAACGTCTTCGTGAAGCGATTTAACGAAAAAACAATACCCCGAGGTTTTATGCGTGTGAATTACTTTCGTACTGTCCCCCCTCTTTTCGTATTTCTTTTCTAACGTAGCCTCCATATCTGCATAAATCGCGAAAGAGTGTCTCTGTTGTTTATGGAAATTCTTAAAAAATATCTCGGTACCCTTTTCGGGTAAGTCTATTCTAAAGGCGTCTTTTTCGCCGCAATACTCTAAATGTTTGATTAGAGTTTCTTCTCTCGTGAAATGATTTAAACATCTTTCGCAAATATAAGTTTCGCATTTATGACCAGATATTTGTTTAGATAACAATCTACTCATATTTTTAATTAAACAATAATGCTTTTTACCGTCCTCCTCGAGAAGTAAAAGATTAACGTGATCTTCTCGTTTATAAACTTCCTTACTTATGCTAAGCGGGTAGACGCCAATGGAATTGTTATACGAGTGTATTGATATGGATATCGAAGGATTTTGTTTCTCGAATTTACTCCTATCTTGAACGGAAAAGGGGTAATTAATGCCTTCCATATTTAACGAGTTTAACAGGGGTCTTAGTCTACCGATTCTTTCGGGATGAACGTCCGTCGGGTTCAGAGCTATAAGAATACAATACGCGAAACATCTGTCATCGTCCCTATTTTTCGAATTAATAACGCTTTTCGTATTCGCTATCTTAGGAGGAGTCGGGATCCAAGAATTACCCTTTAACGGGTTAAACGATACCGTGTGTAATCTTAAATCGATTACGTAAATGACTCTCCAATAATCCGCTTGAATTTCCTTATCCGCTATATTAATTAATACCTGTTCGACCATTTCTGCGTATATATCGCCGACATCATCCCTCTCTAAATTAAAGATCGGATATCCAGAATGGAAATGCATAGATCTTAATTCGTTAGTTACGGAGTGTTTCATCATACAGATCATAACGAGTTTAACTTTCGTTTGACGATTCCTTCTCATAACGTCGGTTAATTTATCTTCCGCTAAATCAAGTAAATCTTTTGGTGCGCGAGATCCTTTACCTTTTACGAGATATTCTTCGGTGAATCTCTTAAGCACCGACGTTCCTTTTTCGATCTCTATTTTATTTTCGTCCTTATATAACTTATCTATTTTTCTTTTTAAAGCTTCTATCTCGGGCGTTATTTTTTATCGGGACTGGGCTATCTAAATATTCCGTTAACTTCTCGATCGCGACTTTAGGTAGTGTCGGTTGCGGGGGCGGTGGTGGCTCGTAAGGTTTCGATTGTAATACTGGGACGTTGTAATCGCCGATATCGTAATCTAATAACGACCCTCTCCGATTACTTATACGATCGATTAATTCGCTTCTTCTGAGTCTAGAGTATCCCCGAATTCCTAAAGACCTAGATTCCCGTTTTAAGTCTCTCACCGTACGCCCCCTGAATTGATTGGCTAGACTAACGGGCAGAGGATTACGTAAACGCTCGACTAATTCGCCCCTTCTAAGCGTAGAGAATCCCCGGATTCCTTTAGACCTACCTAAATTTTTTAAATCTCTTACGGTATAAGCGTCATAATTCATACTCATTTTAAATTTATTAACTTGTTAAATTAAATTTATTACGACTTCGTTATCGTCGTAATAAATTTAACTAACCTCGTACTCATTTTATGTTAGCGCTTAACCTAAATTTATTACGACTTCGTTATCGCCGTAAAAAATTTCAAGGATTTTTATATCCTCCTATTTTCAATTCTTTTTTTCTTCAAAGGTTAATCTTCCATTTATTTTCCAAATTTCCCCGTTATAGTTACTAACCATTCGCGAGCTACAATATAAAAATATACTCGCCCGAAAAAGCGACGGAAAGGTTTTTATTTCACTGGTTTCAACATCCTCTAAAATAACTTCATTCGGATCACTTTGAACGTTAACCATCCATTTATTGTTATAAATTTCCCCGTCATAGCGATGAACCGCCGCGGCGCTGCAATCTAAAAATCTACTCGCCGCGTAAAGAGATGGAAAGGTTTTTATTTCGCCGGTATCATAATCTTCTAAAGTAACTTTCCTAGGAATAAGATTTCTTAATGTATGGCACTCTCTAGGGCATTTACTTTTTTCTTTATTAGTTTCGACTTTCCTAGTTCTTTCGACTTTCGTAGGATTATTAACGTTAACCTTCCATTTATCGTTATAAATTCCCCCGTTGTGGTAATCAACCGTCGCGGGGCCGCAATCTAAAAATTTACTCGCCGCGTAAAGCGACGGAAAGGTTTTTATTTCGCTGGTTTCAACGTCTTCTAAAGTAACTTTCCTAGGATTAACCGTAATGCTTTTTAATTCATCATACTTATGGTCTCCTTCTTTTATAGTAGGGGCTTCGCTTCATTTTTTTAGTTCCCTTTTTAGTACCTTTTTTTTATTAGGTAGCTTATCGTACAATCCGGCTATTTTCGCCAACTCGAGTAATCGAGCTTTACTCCAGTATGTGTAGTAATGTATTTCGTGTTCTTTAAGAATTCTTCTTAAATCCTCGACCAATATCATTTTTTGTATAAGTCTATACTCGTTTATCTTATTTTTTTAATACGCTACACTAATTTTTTTTTTCTTAATACGCTACACCATTCTTGAAATATAACCGTAATCCTACCTATAAATAAAACCCACGATGGATTTAGTTTCGGTTATAGAAAATAAACTAAAACATATCGACAATAAGTCTAAGGTTTCCAAACATTACGAAGGTAGTCTCGAATGTAGCTATAGATGTACCCCAACGTATACACGTACCGAGTACGATAACCACGTGATAGCGTTTAACGATTTAAAAACCGAATTGTATTATTATTACAGCGAATATATATGCGGATACAAAGATTCGTGCGTGATAGCCTTTTACGTAGCTTGTCGACCAAAAGGCGCTAGACGTCCTCACCATTACTTCGAGTTAGGTATCCCGTTACTAGTGGTTCGAGGTTTGGACCCTTTAGATAGGTTAACTAAATATTTGAAACTCGATAACGGATTTAGATATATGGCCATGGGTAGATTATTAGAATATTTAGTCAACGGTTACGACGATGGAGACAATTTTATCCCGTACGTGACATTTGAGAGAACGAGCGCGTTGCCAGGAATGGAAGGCTCTTTGGCCGAGATGCACCCGGATAGGTTAGATACTTCTATATTCCCTAGAGTTTTAGCGGAAATGCCGATTAGGCCATCCCCTATAATTTTAGTGGGGGCGTTTACGGGCCCCGATAACGATCAACCCGAAATTATCGACGTTATTTCCTTTAAAGAAGAAAAATGCGACAAAACCCGTAAAAAAGTATGTAAAAAGAAAAATAGACATATATAATTAATCCATTTATATATTTCTTAATACACTACGCTCATTTTATTTCCGTCGGACTGGAAGTTAATTAATCTATCGCTAATAATAATAGCGAATGCCTCCGTGTTCGCGGGCGCATTTTCGGTAAAAGTTGTCTTGATTTGGATATCGGTGACCGAGTATTTTAATCTCTCGCTCTGTTTAGAAACGTCAAACACGAACAAAGGATAGAGGGTTTTATAATCGGAGGGAGTAATGTTAGGGTTTGACACCAATTCATCCATGTTATAAAACTTAGATCTAAATAAAGCGGCGTCGCCGTATGCTCTACTAAATTGGTTCTCGGGAAACGAAAGATTATAGTCAGCCGCGGGATATCTAATGGAATTAAGCGTAACGTAAATATTTTTAACGTTTCTATGATTGAATATGGCCGGGTTTTGTTGTTGGTTATTATTTTTACCGGTCTGAAAGCCGACGATGATAAAACGAGGCACCTCGGGCGATGATTTAACGCCGAGTCTCCAGGTAAACGTTGTTGCCTGAGTAACCGAGATAGAGTCGCACTGCCTCATTCTATATCGGACCGGTACTTTTTCTTTTCTCTCAATAATTTTATAAAGTTCCATCTTCTCTCTATCCGCGGGTAGCACGTGCGGCATATACCAAGATATTTTAATTAAATTAATACTACCATTGGCGGGAGCGGTACCATCTCGAAAGACCGCGTCATTATCGCCATTTCTCGTCAAGGTGAGAGTTTGCTTCATTCCGTATATTATCTTATTATAACGTCGCAAAAACCGAATATATGTTTTAACGGAACTCTGAAGCTAAAGGTACCTCTCGGAAGAGGATCATTAATGATATAATTTCTCCTTACGACAAAACCGGTGTTTCCAGCAGCTGTGTTAGCCGTTGTATCTTTATACCAACATTGATTTAACCCTTGCGATTTAGAAAAATCGTCGGGATATTTTAACGAGCCGAGCATCGTAGTAGCCTGACCGGGATACAATAAGGATTCGATGTCCATGCCCGAAAGTTGATACTTTATATTTTTAAAAAGATACATGAGGCCGTTGTTTATTAAAAAAATATTGGTGTTTGCGTCGTAAACCGCCACGGTATCGCTTCTTACTAATTCGCCTATAAAAAGTAAATAACTCTCGCTAGGATGAGTAAAAATATCTTGGGTCTCGATGTTAATCCTAATATCTCCTCCCGAGTTGTTGAGGTTTGTACCGGTGATTGGTTGGTACTCGAAGTGTTTGTACTCGACGATACTATCGTCTTTTAAAACTGGTTCGGTTATTTTTAAAATGTCCATTTTTTTTTTATACGATTATAATTTTTTTAAATTAACCAAAGCTGGGGAGAAGACGCGTTTTTGGCATTAACGAACACGCCTGTAAGCTGAATGGCACTCGCGGTATATCCTTTAGTTTTAGGATAAACTTTGTTACCGTATACGAACGTTACTTGGGGTATACCCCACTTTTCTAAACGTTCATTTACCTTTTTCTCGATCTCTTTCATCTCGGTTATTTTTTCGGGAGATAACTCGACAACGGACTTTTTATAACCGTATTTCGTTTCATTAGTTTTAAGAATCTCGCAATCTTTTAGACTTAAAGACGCGCCTTCTATATTAATAGAACTAGTACCGTGTTTTTTATAATCTACGCGATTAAACGTTAACATTATCTATTTTATAAGTAACGTCTTAACTTATACTACTTTAATGCCCGCTCCGCTATTTAATTTTTTAACTAAGTCTCGAATAGCGATAGCGCTTCCATCTATTAACGTACTAATGTCTCGCATATCGACTGGAGTGGAGGTGTGTTCTCGTAAAATTTTCTTCGATTTCGGCGTCAAAGCTTTCGTAACTAATTTTTTCCCCGTTTCTATAGCCGCGCTTTTTCCGACCTCTAAAGCTTTCTTCGCGCCTTCCTTAGCTACGCTCTTTCCCACATCGAGGGCAGAACTCGCGAGTTGTTTAGCCGCGCTACTCGTAAAAAGTCTCGCTAAAAAGCTACTCCCGAAGCCATGGTTACCGTGACCAAAACCATGTCGACGTTATCAACGATTCTCGCGGCTCTAAAATATTTTTTAGCTAAGGCGTCTCGTTCCCAAATTTCGTTCTCGAGAAACTCTCGTACTTCGGATATTTCTCGTAAACGGTAGGAGTGACCCCCGTTATCCATAGGTGGAGCGCTCGGATATAATTTTTCAGAAGGATGTTCTTGATCCGTTTCTATCATTTTTTTATAGAAATAATTTTTTTTTTATGCCAGATATTTTAGATAGCAAAATAACTCGCCCTCGGATATTTCGATAGGTTTCCCGGAGAAATTATAAATATAGACTAAGATATCGTCGATCTTATTATCGAGATGCATTCCATTAAGAATGGTTAAACTATCTTTCCATTTATTACTAACGGATATCGCTACGACTCCTCGCGTAGATATATAACCGAATCCTAGCGAAAGTCTTATGCCATCACGAGGAGGAATCTTGATAGTTACTTGCGAGTATATTTTCAATTTTATAGGGTCTCGTGTTAAGGGAGGATACCTTACCGAATGAGATTTCCAAAATATAGTTTTATGTCGAGTAGTATTATTAGGTTTTATACTGAATTTATGAATATCCATTTTTATTCGTCTTCATATATAACGAGAAATAATGGTTCGCCTTTCGAGATATCTTTGTTAGTAAAATTTGTAAAAGATGTATGTATAATATCTATATTTCCCGCATAAAATCCTCTACACGCGGAATCATCGCCGATCCTTATACCCTTTAAGATTAAATTTTTATCGATTAGAACTAGTAATTTATCGCCGGGCGGTGAAATAAATTTAGGACCGATCGAAATAGTTACGTGAGTTTTAGGTTCTAGTTTTATTTCTCGTTGAGAATATAACTCCCATATATTATCCCTAACTCGCGTAGGTTGGCAAAAATAATCCGGACAAGGAGACCAATTTTCTTTATTACTCATTTTTATATAGTAAATATTTCTTTAAATTAATTTTTTTTTTTTATAATATAGCGCCTAAAATAGGGATATTAGCAAATGGACTATTAGGTCCGAGCAAAAGTCCTCTTCCGTCATAAATCTTTCCTCCTCGCTTTAAATATAAACAGTCGCCGAAAGACTTTAATCTTTTCCCTTTATACGGCTTTAAGTATAATCCGCATCCATCGGTTTCAACTTGACAAACTATTCCTCCTTTTTTAAGATAAAGACCCGACCCCATCGCTTTTTGTACGCCCGTTTGAGCTAATCCGGAAAGAGCACCGATGCCTAAAGCTGGTAAAACGGTTTTCGCGAGCATCGGTAAAGCTCTAGCGGCTAACCCGGCCAACATTCCGAGAAAACCTCCCTCTATTTTCGCGTTGTATTTAAGTTGTTTCGCGGACATTTTAATCGTGATACCCTTACCGTCCTCTTGGGCTTTAGCTATTTTTCTCGCTTGAGAATCAGTTAACGCTAAAACGTCATTACCTCGTAAATCTTCGCGGCCTAAACGAATACTTACCGGACAACTGGCTTTAACGGCGTGTTGAAGCTTTTGCTTTTGCCCTTCCCATATATTTACTTTAACGTTAGTACTATAACTCGTCATTTTATTATATAATTATTTTTAATTACTTATCTCGCTTCTCTAATATGAAACCTAATCGTTAAATTTTCGCCTCTAAGATTTAGTAAATTGCCGTCTTGATCCGTAATACTTACCTCTAGGTTATGTATTTCGTCTAATGTTATCGGTAAGTATACTAAATTAACTGGCGACTCGATTATCTTATATCCGGGCGCAACATCCGGGAAAAAGGAATAAATAACGTTTTTGGTCGTACCATTAAGGTAACTTCCCGAAATAATATCTATACTAACGAGCAAACTGTTTATACTAAGAATGTTCACTACGTTCTCCGACTCGTGAAATCCTCGCGTATATTTAGCGCTAGTAAATCCTAGTACTTTGGCGATGGAGCCCAGTTGATTGAAATCCACTCGATAACCGTTTTCCAGAGTAAGAACGGACTTTAAGGTATTGGTGTTCGCGGAAATGTTAATATAGTACCCTTCGTTAACTTCGTCGTAATGGCCCCTTTTTCTCATTTCCTGATGAATGGTATCATTAATGTAGGTGAGGTCGTAACTTCCTTGGGGTATTTTTATTTTAGCCCACGAATTACTGTCGTCCGGAGAATAAACGAATATGTTGTTTGTTTCATCGATATTTGGGAACGAGTAGTAAGTTTCGAGGTTTACTAAAGCTATTTTGTACACTCTATCCTTTTCCAGCTGAATGGGAGGATGAAACCTCGTAGTAAAGCGCGTCTCGTTGTCGCTTACTATAATTTGAAACGATGTTTTATGTTCCGTATTTTTTACGATTTGTTTTAAAAGACCTTCCATTTTTTTATTTATAATATAAATTAAAATGCTCGAGCGTGATATTAAAAAATTCTTCTAACCCATCTTTCGCGCTATTTTCGAAATTAGAATTATAATAATCGGTAAAAAATTCTATCATTTTGTCTTCATCGATCTCCCCGTAAGTTTTACATGCGGAGGTAATATTAATAATAAAATATACGTCGAAATAAAAATCATACAACAATTTTACGGTTCTAATTTCCTTGCTCATTCCTCGCACGATATCCAATCGTTCTACTAAGTAATCTATTAATATTTTTACTAAATACTTTTTCTCGTAGCTTTCGTAATTTTTTATTCCTATTTGTTCTATTATCATTTTTAAATTATGTCTCATAAAACGTTCCGCGTTTCTTTCTAGATCGGATTTTAATCTTACAAAAACTAATTCGCAATTATCTGTATATTTTTCTAACATCCCCTTTTTTATATAAGGAAAATAATTTCTTTAACTTAACTTTATTATACTGATTTAGGCACGTAAAAATTGTCAAAACCGTTTCTATACTTCCAATCGTGTTTTTTACTGGTTAAATCGATGATAGCGAAACCGTGCGGTCTTTCCCACGTCTTTTTACAAAATTCTCTAAATTCGTCTTTCGACATATCATCGCCTATGTGATCGTTATAGATATGATTAACGTGTTTTAGGTCTTGTCGGAAAAGGCAAATAAAATTAGCGTTTTCTCTAATAGTTTGTCTCGGTAGTCTAAAATAATTTTGTGAGAAGTAAAAACAGTCGACATTACTATGCCTTCCTCGAACGTAATAACACTCGCATTTATTTTGCCTTTCTAAAAGTAAATCGTCAAAAATCATCAAATTTTTATTTTCCGAGTTTAACTCTCTCGGATCGGGCACATCGCTCGCATTTTCGAAGAAGTTGCAATCTATATCCGATTTATTTTTAATCGTTTTAGCCCATTCTTCGACTAAAGCCGTTGGTTCGACGTCTAGTTCTTGTATCTCATTACGCGCATTAAACAACCTTAAGATACATTCTTTCGGTAGTTTTTCTTCGAAAGTGTTTTTTAGTATTCGGTATTCGGGTTGAAAAAGACAAATCGGGAAAATCTACTGCTATAGCGTTAAAGAGTATTTTTAAGGAGAGGAAACCCGAAAAAATGTGGGTGGATGAGGGTAGAGAGTTTTATAACAAAGACGTAAAAGCGTTGGTCGAAATATATTCTACCCAAAACGAGGAGAAATCTAGCGTCGTTGAGAGATGGATTAGAATGATGAAAGAAAAGATGTGGAAGTATTTTTCCGCTAACAACACGTACGTTTACATCGACGCGTTACCCGATCTAGTTAAAGAATATAATAACGCGAGGCATTCATCCATTAAGTCGACTCCGGTAAACGCGAGTAAAAAAGAAAACGAAATGAGAGTTTGGAGAAATCTTTACCCCCACGATCCCGAGATAAAAGAAACTCCGAAGTTTTCCGTTGGAGATAAAGTGAGAATATCTAAAAAGAAAAAGACTTTCGAGAAAGGTTATACGACGAGATGGACGGAAGACGCAATTCCCTTACATTTTTTATTCTCCTCCTCATCATCGAACATTTTATAAGAATATAGTTTAGACCTGAGGCCCACGAACTCCTCGATAATCTTACCGCTCGTCTCATCTTTAAACGTGTCCACGACTTTCTTATTTAATCCCAAGTGAATACCGGAAGGATGATCGGACGGATAATCGCTCGTATCGAACCAATCTTTAATGTTGTCGCTAATATCTTTATAAAAATCTTTCGTTTCTATTTCGTACATTAAGCTATCCGTATCGGTGAAAAGAGGTTTAGCTTTTTCGCCGTATTTATCTTTAATATAATTATAATGAAACTTATACATCAATGTCTTACTTAAATCTAAAATACACATCCCGACGTAAATGGGTTTATCAAAAAATAAACGCGGTTTTTTTATTTGAATTAAACATAAATTTTCGTCGAGGACTTTTATATCGTAATAGTTTGGTTTAGCAGCTAATTTTTCCGCCTTTTCCCTGGTACTAACTAATCTTACTTCTACTCTATTCCTAATATTTTCCATAGTCTTACCGAATACAGAATTGTTCATGAGTTTGATTAAGCTTTAGCCCTTAGGTTAGTATTTTTATCGATATAAGGTTTTAACCATTTGCTCTCATCGAAAGTTAACCCCCTATGAATCTTTTTAATCTTTAGACCTAAACTCAAATACAACTTTAAATTTTCGTAATGTAATATATACCTCTCTTTATCGCGTAAATTAGGTATAAGTTTCTCGACTTTATCGACCTTTAATCTTTCCGAAGCTAACGGAAAATCGTTATGCCGGTCCTGTAATTCCTCGCGACTTTAGGTAGTGTCGGTTGTGGGGGCGGTGGTGGCTCGTAAGGTTTGGATCGTAATACCGGGACGTTGTAATCGCCAATATCGTAATCTAATAACGACCCGCTCCGATTACTTATACGATCGATTAATTCGCTTCTTCTGAGTCTAGAGTATCCCCGAATTCCTAAAGACCTAGATTCCCGTTTTAAGTCTCTGACTGTACGCCCCCAGAATTGATCGGCTAGACTAATGGGCGGAGGATTACGTAAACGCTCGACTAATTCGCCCCTTCTAAGCGTTGAGAATCCCCGGATTCCTTTAGACCTACCTAAATTTTTTAAATCTCTTACGGTATAAGCGTCATAATTCATACTCATTTTAAATTTATTAATCTAACTTGTTAAATTAAATTTATTACGACTTCGTTATCGTCATAATAAATTTAACTAACCTCGTACTCATTTTATGTTAGCGCTTAACCTAAATTTATTACGACTTCGTTATCGCCGTAAAAAATTTCAAGGATTTTTATATCCTCCTATTTTCAATTCTTTTTTTCTTCGAAGGTTAATCTTCCATTTATTTTCCAAATTTCCCCGTTATAGTTACTAACCGTTCGCGAGCTACAATATAAAAATATACTCGCCCTAAAAAGCGACGGAAAGGTTTTTATTTCACCGGTTTCAACATCCTCTAAAATAACTTCATTCAGAACACTTTGAACGTTAACCATCCATTTATTGTTATAAATTTCCCCGTCATAGCGATGAACCGCCGCGGCGCTGCAATCTAAAAATCTACTCGCCGCTATAGAGATGGAAAGGTTTTTATTTCGCCGGTATCATAATCTTCTAAAGTAACTTTCCTAGGAATAAGATTTCTTAATGTATGGCACTCTCTAGGGCATTTACTTTTTTCTTTTTTAGTTTCGACTTTCCTAGTTCTTTCGACTTTCGTGGGATTATTAACGTTAACCTTCCATTTATCGTTATAAATTCCCCCGTCGTTGTAATCAACCGTCGCGGGGCCGCAATCTAAAAATTTACTTGCCGCGTAAAGCGACGGAAAGGTTTTTATTTCGCCGGTTTCAACGTCTTCTAAAGTAACTTTCCTAGGATTAACCGTAATACTTTTTAATCTATCGTACTTAGGGTCTCCTTCTTTTATAGTAGGGGCTTCGCTTCATTTTTTTAGTTCCCTTTTTAGTACCTTTTTTTTATTAGGTAGCTTATCGTACAATCCGGCTATTTTCGCCAACTCGAGTAATCGAGCTTTACTCCAGTATGTGTAGTAATGTATTTCGTGTTCTTTAAGAATTCTTCTTAAATCCTCGACCAATATCATTTTTTGTATAAGTCTATACTCGTTTATCTTATTTTTTTAATACGCTACACTCATTTTTTTTTTCTTAATATGCTACACCATTCTTGAAATATAACTAATCCTACCTATAAATAAAACCCACGATGGATTTAGTTTCGGTTATAGAAAATAAACTAAAACATATCGACAATAAGTCTAAGGTTTCCAAACATTACGAAGGTAGTCTCGAATGTAGCTATAGATGTACCCCAACGTATACACGTACCGAGTACGATAACCACGTGATAGCGTTTAACGATTTAAAAACCGAATTGTATTATTATTACAGCGAATATATACGCGGATACGAAGATTCGTGCGTGATAGCCTTTTACGTAGCTTGTCGACCAAAAGGCGCTAGACGTCCTCACCATTACTTCGAGTTAGGTATCCCGTTACTAGTGGTTCGAGGTTTGGACCCTTTAGATAGGTTAACTAAATATTTGAAACTCGATAACGGATTTAGATATATGGCCACGGGTAGATTATTAGAATATTTAGTCAACCGTTACGACGATGGAGACGATTTTATCCCGTACGTGACATTCGAGAGAACGAGCGCGTTGCCAGGAATGGAAGGCTCTTTGGCCAAGATGCACCCAGATAGGTTAGATACTTCTATATTCCCTAGAGTTTTAGCGGAAATGCCGATTAGGCCATCCCCTATAATTTTAGTGGGGGCGTTTACGGGCCCCGATAACGATCAACCCGAAATTATCGACGTTATTTCCTTTAAAGAAGAAAAATGCGACAAAACCCGTAAAAAAGTATGTAAAAAGAAAAATAGACATATATAATTAATCCATTTATATATTTCTTAATACACTACGCTCATTTTATTTCCGTCGGACTGGAAGTTAATTAATCTATCGCTAATAATAATAGCGAATGCCTCCGTGTTCGCGGGCGCATTTTCGGTAAAAGTCGTCTTGATTTGGATATCGGTGACCGAGTATTTTAATCTCTCGCTCTGTTTAGAAACGTCAAACACGAACAAAGGATAGAGGGTTTTATAATCGGAGGGAGTAATGTTAGGGTTTGACACCAATTCATCCATGTTATAAAACTTAGATCTAAATAAAGCGGCGTCGCCGTACGCTCTACTAAATTGGTTCTCGGGAAACGAAAGATTATAGTCAGCCGCGGGATATCTAATGGAATTTAGCGTAACGTAAATATTTTTAACGTTTCTATGATTGAATATGGCCGGGTTTTGTTGTTGGTTATTATTTTTACCGGTCTGAAAGCCGACGATGATAAAACGAGGCACCTCGGGCGATGATTTAACGCCGAGTCTCCAGGTAAACATTGTTGCCTGAGTAACCGAGATAGAGTCGCACTGCCTCATTCTATATCGGACCGGTACTTTTTCTTTTCTCTCGATAATTTTATAAAGTTCCATCTTCTCTCTATCCGCGGGTAGCACGTGCGGCATATACCAAGATATTTTAATTAAATTAATACTACCATTGGCGGGAGCGGTACCATCTCGAAAGACCGCGTCATTATCGCCATTTCTCGTCAAGGTGAGAGTTTGCTTCATTCCGTATATTATCTTATTATAATCGTCGCAAAAACCGAATATATGTTTTAACGGAACTCTGAAGCTAAAGGTACCTCTCGGAAGAGGATCATTAATGATATAATTTCTCCTTACGACAAAACCGGTGTTTCCAGCAGCTGCGTTAGCCGTTGTATCTTTATACCAACATTGATTTAACCCTTGCGATTTAGAAAAATCGTCGGGATATTTTAACGAGCCGAGCATCGTAGTAGCCTGACCGGGATACAATAAGGATTTGATGTCCATCCCCGAAAGTTGATACTTTATATTTTTAAAAAGATACATGAGGCCGTTGTTTATTAAAAAAATATTGGTGTTTGCGTCGTAAACCGCCACGGTATCGCTTCTTACTAATTCGCCTATAAAATGTAAATAACTCTCGCTAGGATGAGTAAAAATATCTTGGGTCTCGATGTTAATCCTAATATCTCCTCCCAAGTTGTTGAGGTTTGTACCGGTGATTGGTTGGTACTCGAAGTGTTTGTACTCGACGATACTATCGTCTTTTAAAACTGGTTCGGTTATTTTTAAAATGTCCATTGTTTTTTATACGATTATAATTTTTTTAAATTAACCAAAGCTGGGGAGAAGACGCGTTTTTGGCATTAACGAACATGCTTGTAAGCCGAATGGCACTCGCGGTATATCCTTTAGTTTTAGGATAAACTTTGTTACCGTATACGGACGTTACTTGGGGTATACCCCACTTTTCTAAACGTTCATTTACCTTTTTCTCGATCTCTTTCATCTCGGTTATTTTTTCGGGAGATAACTCGACAACGGACTTTTTATAACTGTATTTCGTTTCATTAGTTTTAAGGATCTCGCAATCTTTTAGACTTAAAGACGCGCCTTCTATATTAATAGAACTAGTACCGTGTTTTTTATAATCTACGCGATTAAACGTTAACATTATCTTTTTTATAAGTAACGTCTTAACTTATACTACTTTAATGCCCGCTCCGCTATTTAATTTTTTAACTAAGTCTCGAATAGCGATAGCGCTTCCATCTATTAACGTACTAATGTCTCGCATATCGACCGGAGTGGAGGTGTGTTCTCGTAAAATTTTCTTCGATTTCGGCGTCAAAGCTTTCGTAACTAATTTTTTCCCCGTTTCTATAGCCGCGCTTTTTCCGACCTCTAAAGCTTTCTTCGCGCCTTCCTTAGCTACGCTCTTTCCCACATCGAGGGCAGAACTCGCGAGTTTTTTAGCCGCGCTACTCGTAAAAAGTCTCGCTAAAAAGCTAGTGATACTATTGAAGATTCCGGAACTGCCGTACGAATACCTTCTTTTAAATCCGTGTTTTTTAACGATAATCATCCTTTTTTATAACGTAGACATTAATTTTTTATAGTTTCTCGAATTTAAAAAGCCTTGTCTTTTTAATTCGTCGCAAATACTCACTATCTCGTTTCTTACGCCCGTATTACCCGCTTTTTTACTTGCCAACAATAGGTCCATTCTTTCTATTAATGCATTAGGGTCAGACGGGATAACGACGATACCCTGTCCTCGATAAAAATTTCTGTTATCCCAAATAGGTCTAAGTATAACATTCCATTTTTTACCTTTAGAAGATTTAGGATATTTACTCGTCGTATCGTTGCCGCGATAAATGGAGTTGGTTTTTACCAACAACTTCTCGTAATTCTCGTAATCCTCTCTATTAAAAATATTACCATCCGGATCTTTAGATACGATTAACTCCCATAGACTGGGGGTACCTCTATATTTCTCATCTCCCACGATAATATCGCTGTCTCAAATAATGACTGGTGTGTTCCCGATATAACACCTACCTTTTTTGTCGTGTATTCCGTACGTTTTATCGGCTGCTTCCTTAGAAGCGAACTTTCTTAAATAGTTTTCCGCTATTTCGCCGATAAATATCGGATCTTCCGAAGCTTCGATAGAAGGAAAGGCCAGAAAATTAATAGCTCGTTGTTCGATACCCTCTCTAATAGGTCTAAACCCCTCAGTAATCTCCCTCGCTGTGCCTTTTTGCGATTCTGTAACAAGTTTAAAAAACTTCGAAAGATCGGCTTGAAGTTCCTGTTCACCCGTTCTCTCCGCTGGTAGATTATCCTGAATATTCTTTCTCGTTTTGGGATACTCCTTTACGATTAAGTCCCTTTTGGCGGGATCGGCTATTTTTAAAAAAGACATTTTTTTTATATATTATAATTTTTTTAACGCGATTTTCAACGCGATTTTTAACGTGATTTTCATCGCGAAATATATATTCTTTTTTTAAACGGAATATATATTTCTCAACTCGTTTCGTAACTAAAGTTGCACGAAAAATTTATTTTTCTAGGCACAATTCTTTTCCACCAACCTCCTAAAGGACTCACGCGCTTCTTGCCTCCCTCTCTTGATTAAACTTTCTTTGTTTTTGGTAGATTTCTTAATTTTCGTTCTTATCTCCTCCTTCATTTTCTTATACTTATCTCGTTCTTCCGTGATAAGTTTAAATTCTTCATCCGACATGTAATTGTCGATTAAAGCTTTAGATACGTGCGAAGCGATTGTATCGAGCTTAGCATCAGCCGCCATTCGAATCTTTCAATGTTTTTTTACCTTAGTCGTCGATTTTCTTACCGCATATTTACCTATTATCGAAAGAAGCCCGGTTTTCCCCGCTACAACTTCTAACGCTATGACGGCCGGAATAGCTATGACGGTAGATAGTAAACCGATTCCGCCTACTCCCGAAGCCATGGTTACCGTGACCAAAACCGTGTCGACGTTATCAACGATTCTCGAGGCTCTAAAATATTTTTTAGCTAAGGCGTCTCTTTCCCAAATTTTGTTCTCGAGAAACTCTCGTACTTCGGATATCTCTCGTAAACGGTAGGAGTGACCCCCGTTATCCATAGGTGGAGCGCTCGGATATAATTTTTTAGAAGGATGTTCTTGATCCGTTTCTATCATTTTTTTATAGAAATAATTTTTTTTTTATGCCAGATATTTTAGGTAGCAAAATAACTCGCCCTCGGGTATTTCGATAGGTTTCCCGGAGAAATTATAAATATAGACTAAGATATCGTCGATCTTATTATCGAGATGCATTCCATTAAGAATGGTTAAACTATCTTTCCATTTATTACTAACGGATATCGCTACGACTCCTCGCGTAGATATATAACCGAATCCTAGCGAAAGTCTTACGCCATCACGAGGAGGAATCTTGATAGTTACTTGTGAGTATATTATCCATTTTATAGGGTCTCGTTTTAAGGGAGGATACCTTACCGAATGAGATTTCCAAAATATAGTTTTATGTCGAGTAGTATTATTAGGTTTTATACCGAATTTATGAATATCCATTTTTATTCGTCTTCATATATAACGAGAAATAATGGTTCGCCTTTCGAGATAATAATATCTTCGTTAGTAAAATTTGTAAAAGATGTATGTATAATATCTATATTTCCCACATAAAATCCTCTACACGCGGAATCATTGCCGATCCTTATACCCTTTAAGATTAAATTTTTATCGATTAGAACTAGTAATTTATTGCCGGGCGGCGAAATAAATTTAGGACCGATCGAAATAGTTACATGAGTTTTAGGTTCTAGTTTTATTTCTCGTTGAGAATATAACTCCCATATATTATCCCTAACTCGCGTAGTTTGGCAAAAATAATCCGGACAAGGAGACCAATTTTCTTTATTACTCATTTTTATATAGTAAATATTTCTTTAAATTAAATTATTTTTTTATAATATAGCGCCTAAAATAGGGATATTAGCGAATGGACTATTAGGTCCGAGCAAAAGTCCTCTTCCGTCATAAATCTTTCCTCCTCGCTTTAAATATAAACAGTCGCCGAAAGACTTTAATCCTTTCCCTTTATACGGCTTTAAGTATAATCCGCATCCATCGGTTTCAACTTGACAAACGATTCCTCCTTTTTTAAGATAAAGACCCGACCCCATCGCTTTTTGTACGCCTGTTTGAGCTAATCCGGAAAGAGCACCGACGCCTAAAGCCGGTAAAACGGTTTTTGCGAGCATCGGTAAAGCTCTAGCGGCTAACCCGGCCAACATTCCGAGAAAACCACCCTCTATTTTCGCGTTATATTTAAGTTGTTTCGCGGACATTTTAATCGTGATACCCTTACCGTCCTCGTGGGCTTTAGCTATTTTTCTCGCTTGAGAATCAGTTAACGCTAATTCGTCATTACCTCGTAAATCTTCGCGGCCTAAACGAATACTTACCGGACAACCGGCTTTAACGGCGTGTTGAAGCTTTTGCCTTTGCCCTTCCGATATATTTACTTTAACGTTAGTACTATAACTTGTCATTTTATTATATAATTATTTTTAATTACTTATCTCGCTTCTCTAATATGAAACCTAATCGTTAAATTTTCGCCTCTAAGATTTAGTAAATTGCCGTCTTGATCCGTAATACTTACCTCTAGGTTATGTATTTCGTCTAACGTTATCGGTAAGTATACTAAATTAACTGGCGACTCGATTATCTTATATCCGGGCGCAACATCCGGGAAAAAGGAATAAATAACGTTTTTGGTCGTACCATTAAGGTAACTTCCCGAAATAATATCTATACTAACGAGCAAACTGTTTATACTAAGAATGTTCACTACGTTCTCCGACTCGTGAAATCCTGACGTATATTTAGCGCTAGTAAATCCTAGTACTTTGGCGATGGAGCCCGGTTGATTGAAATCCACTCGATAACCGTTTTCCAGAGTAAGAACGGACTTTAAGGTATTGGTGTTCGCGGAAATGTTAATATAGTACCCTTCGTTAACTTCGTCGTAATGGCCCCTTTTTCTCATTTCCTGATGAATGGTATCATTAATGTCGGTGAGGTCGTAACTTCCTTCGGGTATTTTTATTTTAGCCCACGAATTACCGTCGTCTGGAGAATAAACGAATACGTTGTTCGTTTCATCGATATTTGGGAACGAGTAGTAAGTTTCGAGGTTTACTAAAGCTATTTCGTACACTCTATCCTTTTCCAGCTGAATGGGAGGATTAAACCTCGTAGTAAAGCGCGTCTCGTTGTCGCTTACTATAATTTGAAACGATGTTTTATGTTCCGTATTTTTTACGATTTGTTTTAAAAGACCTTCCATTTTTTTATTTATAATACAAATTAAAATGCTCGAGCGCGATATTAAAAAATTCTTCTAACCCATCTTTCGCGCTATTTTCGAAACTAGAATTATAATAATCGGTAAAAAATTCTATCATTTTGTCTTCATCGATCTCCCTGTAAGTTTTACACGCGGAGGTAATATTAATAATAAAATATACGTCGAAATAAAAATCGTACAACAATTTTACGGTTCTAATTTCCTTGCTCATTCCTCGCATGATATCCAATCGTTCTTCTAAGTAATCTATTAATATTTTTACTAAATACTTTTTCTCATAGCTTTCGTAATTTTTTATTCCTATTTGTTCTATTATCATTTTTAAATTATGTCTCGTAAAACGTTCCGTGTTTCTTTCTAGATCGGATTTTAATCTTATAAAAACTAATTCGCAATTATCTATATATTTTTCTAACATCCCCTTTTTTATATAAGGAAAATAATTTCTTTAACTTAACTTTATTATACCGATTTAGGCACGTAAAAATTGTCAAAACCGTTTCTATACTTCCCATCGTGTTTTTTACTGGTTAAATCGATGATAGCGAAACCGTGCGGTCTTTCCCACGTCTTTTTACAAAATTCTCTAAATTCGTCTTTCGACAAATCATCGCCTATGTGATCGTTATAGATATGATTAACCTTTTTTAGGTCTTGTCGGAAAAGGCAAATAAAATTAGCGTTTTCTCTAATAGTTTGTCTCGGTAGTCTAAAATAATTTTGCGAGAGGTAAAAAATTGTCGGAAAAGGCAAATAAAATGAGCGTTTTCTATAATAGTTTGTCTCGGTAGTCTAAAATAATTTTGCAAGAGGTAAAAACAGTCGACATTACTATGCCTTCCTCGAACGTAATAACACTCACATTTATTTTGCCTTTCTAAAAGTAAATCGTCAAAAATCATCAAATTTTTATTTTCCGAGTTTAACTCTCTCGGATCGGGCACATCGCTCGCATTTTCGAAGAAGTTGCAATCTATATCCGATTTATTTTTAATCGTTTTAGCCCATTCTTCGACTAAAGCCGTTGGTTTGACGTCTAGTTCTTGTATCTCATTACGCGCGTTAAACAACCTCAAGATATATTCTTTCGGTAGTTTTTCTTTGAAAGCCTTTTTTAGTATTCGGTATTCGGGTTGAAAAAGACAAATCGGGAAAATCTACTGCTATAGCGTTAAAGAGTATTTTTAAGGAGAGGAAACCCGAAAAAATGTGGGTGGATGAGGGTAGAGAGTTTTATAACAAAGACGTAAAAGCGTTGGTCGAAATATATTCTACCCAAAACGAGGAGAAATCTAGCGTCGTTGAGAGATGGATTAGAATGATGAAAGAAAAGATGTGGAAGTATTTTTCTGCTAACAACACATACGTTTACATCGACGCGTTACCCGATCTAGTTAAAGAATATAATAACGCGAGGCATTCGTCCATTAAGTTGACTCCGGTAAACGCGAGTAAAAAAGAAAACGAAACGAGAGTTTGGAGAAATCTTTACCCCCATGATCCTGAGATAAAAGAAACTCCGAAGTTTTCCGTCGGAGATAAAGTGAGAATATCTAAAAAGAAAAAGACTTTCGAGAAAGGTTATACGACGAGATGGACGGAAGAGGTTTTGACAGTTTCCGAAGTAAAACGTACATTGCCTATAACCTATAGAATTAAGGATCTTAACGGAGAAGAAATACGAGGCACATTTTATGAACCCGAACTTCAGAAAACTACCCAAGAGACATTTAGGATAGAAAAGGTTATTAAAAAAGGGAAAGATAAATCTCTAGTAAATTGGGCGGGTTATCCCGACGAATTTAATTCTTGGGTCGATAATATCGCGAGAAACGTAATTTTACCGAATAAACCATTGAGCAATTTCGAATTGGAAGATGCGGCGAAAAGATTAAAGATTCCTTCTTTTAGGGGAGTCTTTTTATTAGATACGTTACCGAAAAAACCGAGTAAAAAAGAATGCGGTATAGTAAACTTGAATAAAAGCGGCGGGCACGGTACACATTGGGTCGCTTGGTATAAAAACGGCGAAACTAAAATTTATTTCGACAGTTACGGAATACAGCCGCCTATCGAGGTTCGAGAGTATCTGAAAAGCCCGATACGGTATAATACCGATCAATTACAACGAGCGGGGCAAGTATTTTGCGGTCATCTATGTTTGTACGTTCTAAAAGAGTTAGGCGCGGGGAATAAATTCTGAGACGTTTTAAATAAACTTTTTTAATATATTAAAAAATGCCCATTGACAAATTCGGAAGAATGAAAGGCTATGAAGCGAACGGCGGCGGCGACGGCGTGTCACTCGCTTACGCGAATAACAATTTTTTAGATATAGACGGAACGACCGCCGTTACTGGTTCTATAGACATGAATGGTAATACGTTAACGAGGGTCAGTAATCCGGTAAATCCTCATGACGTGGCAACTAAAGAATATGTTGACATTACAGAGGGTATAGGAGTGATAGGTCCGAGACAAAATGGAAGCTTCCCAATCAAAGGATCTTTAGATTTTGAAAATATCCAAAAGATAAAAAATCTTCCTCCTCCTATAGAAGCTGGTGATGCTACAAATCGTGTATATGTTGATACGGCTGACGAAGATTTAGAAAGGAAACTAGAAGGTAACAATGCTTTTACGTTTCGATCCGGAGAGTTTTACGCTAAAAATTCTCTTCGATTGAGAGAATTTCGTATAAAAGACGTTGACTCTCCCGAAGAACCTGGTGACGCTACGAGCAAGGACTATGTTGACAAAAAATCAGTAACTAAGGAATACGTGGATGAAATTCTAGAAAAGTCCATAAAAATGACTACCGGAGATATAGAGAAATCGGATCGACTTCTTTTAAAAACGGATCAAGGAGAATTCGAATCTACCGGTAATATCGATATGCAAGATACTTTTACTCTCATTAATCTGAAAGATCCGGTTCAACCGGGAGACGCGGTTAATAAAGGTTACACGGATAAGAACGCCGCTTTTATTCCGAGACAATCATCCGGTTACGAATCGAAAGGCGATATATTTTTACGGAGAAAGAAGTTATTTGGTTTACGCGACCCCGAAAATGAGAAGGAAGCGGCTAATAAAAGATACGTAGACATAACTATAGCTAAAAAAAAAAAAGAGGAAAAGGATCTATTTAGACCTAAAGACGCGGCTACTAAAAATTACGTAGATGAAGCTATCAGAGGTATTACCGGAGGAGATATCACGGTTTCCAAGGAAGGAGTATTTTTAAAACAAAATGGTTTTTATAGAGCTACCGCTAAAATCGATTTGGAAGTCGATAATATACCCGAACCTACTACTCAATATCAAGCGGTGAACAAAGAATATGTGGATAAATTGGTCGAAAGAGCTACGGAGGAAGAAGCTTTGGTCAAGGAAAACGGGGGATATAACCTTCTCGATGGATATTTAAACATGAATTTTAATGAGATTAGAAACGTCAAACAACCCGTAGAAAATACTGAAGCGGCTAACAAAAAATATGTAGACGATGAAGTAGCGTTTACTCGTTCGAATATCGTAACTGATTTAGCTGGAAACGAAGTAGCTTTATTAGTAAGAGGTAATCCTAACTACGTAGCGAAAGGCAAATTGGCAACGGCGAATAGAATCGGTTTGTATCAAGAACAATTTACTAGTAAAAATGACGCGGTGAATAGAGAGTATGTGGATGATCTAGTCGAAAAAAATGTAAAAAAAGCCGTAAAACTCATAGACGAAAGAGGATATTTTTCTAAACATCATATAACCATATGGTGTGAGCATTCAGGCAGCCTTACTGTCGATGAAAAACTTAAATTTTATGATGGTAAAGAAATTTTTACAATGCCGATAGATGGTAAAGTAATAAAAATAAAATCGGAATTTTATAATTCTTATACTTTTCTCTATGACGGAAGAGTAAACAAACGAGAATATACTTTAGGTAAACTCGATTTTCAACTTACTATAGATGGGAAAGAGGACCTAGCATTTTCATTCCCATCCGATTTAGACACGTTATTAACAAATCCGATAATACTTAGCGCAGGAAATGTTTTAGGCGTTTATTCAAAAGTAGATATGGCTGATGCAGTTGAAGGAGCAATTACGTTTGTAATAGAATTAGATATATAAAATATAACTCGGTTTTATAATAAGAGTTATATTTTACGTTCGTCCTCGTCTTCGTCAGAACTCGGACATTCGTCTAAGATATTAGGTAAAATTTCCTTTTCCCTTCCGGGTAATGGTACATTCTTTTCTATTACTTTTACCGATATAACTTTAATCTGAATCATTTCGACGGCTTTGTTTTTAAATATTCCTTCTACTTTTAAAATACAAAACAACTTACAAGCAATTTTCTTATACGAAAGAGGGTCCACCTCTTCGTTGTCTTCGTCGTAAAAGATAGTCTTATCTCAATTGTTTTCGTAAAGCTTCGGGTATAACATAGCCGTTCCATCCTCTTTATATCTTAAAAAATTAATATCGCTCAAATTTTTAATCTTATCTTCTTTTAGTTCCTCGTCCATTCCACGATCTCGGAAGAAATCCCATAGCTTTTCCAGATCTTCTTTAAAAGCTCTTTCCTTTTTCATAGGCTTTTTATCGTTATAACATATTAAAGCTAAGGAGTAATCTTTTAGATCATTTCCAAATTCCGTATTAACGCCGTACGAAAACAGATCGGGGGTACGTATAAACAACGAACCATTTTTATCGTTAGAATATTTATACTCTATCGGAATCTTAACGAAACCGAATTCTTTGCTTCTATATTTTTTCGCGTAATTTATAGAAAGGTTTTCTTTACGAAGTTCTCCGCTTTTGATGCAACTCATTTTTTTTTTAGTATTTTATCTGGCCTAACTTAAATTCATTTTTTTATCCTAGAGAACAATGTCGATACGTTAGCTTGGGGACACGATCGAATTTCCCGGGGGGGGGGGTGTAGTAGATGAGGGGACGTGTGTGAGAAAGTAAGACGGAGATGAGCCCCCGGCCAGGGCAAAAATCGGGGAGGAGAGCGTCCTAGATTTTGACCTCGGAATGAGTCGGGGACGGGGTGGGATAGGCGAAGCCACCCACCCCCAGCCAGGGAAAAAAATTGTGGGGAGGGGGGGTGGAGTCGAGTGGGGTGGAGTCAAGTGTGGGGGATGGCAAAGCCACCCGCCCCCGGCCAGGGAAAAATCGGGGGAGGCCCCCGGCAAGGGAAAACTCGGGGGAGGAGCGTCCTAGATTTTGACCTCGTTGAGATGACCGGAACCAGATCCAGTCGGACCCAAACCGGATCATGGGGACGGAAGGACCAGCCTCGTTTTGGGGGGCCAGCCTCGTTTTGGGGGGCCAGCCTCGTTTTAGGGGGCCAGCCTCGTTTTGGGGAGGACGTGACCTTGACCCCCGTGACCTTTGACTTGGGGGAGGAGAGCCTCGTTTTGGGCTCTGTCCCAGAATCCCCATTTTATATCTACTATCGTGTAACATCGATGTTGATGTTAAGGCTATTCAGCCAATCTTGGAAGCTTCCATCTTTTAATGTGAGAGTTAGGGGCAGTAGACTCACTAACACATCGGTAAATATCGTGTAACATCGACGTTTTCCTACAGGCTATTCGGCCAATCTCGGAGGCTTCCGTCTTTTAATATGAGAGGTAGTGGCCATAGACCTTAATTTGAATATGCCAATATGTGGAAAAATGAGGAATATGCCTTTTGCCACAGTATTTTCTAATGTACATGTATTCTTCAGCATTACTCAAATGTATCTAACTCTTCCTAATGGACTTGCCATTTGCAGATGACAAATGTATCTTTTTGTATGAAATTGTCTTTGAAAGGTTAAAAAAACCTCGTTGGAAGAGGGGAAAATGCTAGTATCCAGCATTTTTTCTATTTACCAAAATGTTTTCAAAAGCCGTCTTACTCAAGGACTTTAATCCTTAGGCTGCTAAGCATGACTTACTGACCTTTTGCAGACAGTGTGGATCAAGATAAGACTGCACAGAATTTCCGGTCTGAACTTGGATCTACACTGTCCGAGAAGGATTTATTATTTCCCCAAATAAAACTTTGAACTAGCAATATTTGGGTTTGTTCTATCGAAATGAAAATTTCATACCAGTTTTTTAGCAGGGTTAAAACTTGGGCGTGTGGTAAAGGGTTAAAGACCTAGATGCTAATGCCTTGCTGAATCGTCATTCATTCATTCATTCATTCATTGTGGTACATGCCTAGCCCCAGTAGCTCAGTCAGTAGCATTCAGGACTTGAGAACAGGGGGTCATGGGTTCAATCCCTGGCTCGGCCGATTTCTTTCAGAGGATTGATGATAGTCATTGCGACAGGATTCATTCCTCTCACTGCTGACCATTGTCCTGATGATCGTTATGTGGGAAAGCAGCCGGTGGCTTGGGAAGACTATTGTGCGGAGAAAACATTGATCGGTGCGATATAACCAAAATGATGTTGAAAACAGCATTAAACACTATGCAATCAATCAATGATTGTGGTACATGTACATGTCTTTTACGTAGGTGTTGATTTTATGCTAAAATTATGTATCTGTAGAATGATAAATTTTGTTTAAAGTTTATTATTATTCCTTTGAAATCTGTTGCAGGGAGGGAATGAACTCGCCTATATGGAAATTTCGGGGTGATTGTGGACTCGAGGTAGGTCAAAGTTGTCAGTCAGTTTTTAGCTGTACTATTGTTAAAGTTTTCTAAATTCACATGTATTTGGCTCAACAAAACTTTTATTAGTAGGGCTTAGAAGGTTTTAGTGTATTTTTTGTTTCATCAATTTGTGCATAAAATCCCTGTCTGCAATGCACTTCATCTTATCGGTATGGGCACAATAGGAAGAACACTGGGTGCAAGACATTCATACTTGTCCTGTTTGTACAAAGTTTTGCTAGGTTTGAGTTTCCATATAACATCTTTATATTTTCAAGTGTCTTTCTTTCTGAATTGGCACCCGCCACTCGGGGCCTTAGAAATTAGTGGCTGCCTTCGCCTCTGTGGCATATGGGAGGTAAAAGTCCCCAGAAACAGAGGAGACCGATAATAATAAAACTAGAATTAATAAAACAGGTCCAAAATAATTCAATTCAAAGTAAGTATTAAAAAAAAAAAAAAAAAAAAAAAAAATAACAATAACAAAATCAACCTAAATATGAAAATGAAGACACTAAAGTCGATACGATTAAATATTTCCAGAAAAAAATTAACAAACCAAAAATTAAAACATAAAAGTGGCTGAAGAACAAGACAAATTCAGATCAAATGATTTCCAAAATAAATTTTTCATTCCAAAAGTGATTTTTTTAATTTTTCATTTTTTGAAGACATATCTTTCATATACACTTTCCTGTCTCATATACTACCATGCTCATTTGTGTGTGTATCATCTGTGCCAGTGGGTAGCACACTGGACGAAGAGTATAACAACATCTGTGTATAACATCTATGTTTTGTTCTTGTATTCGTCAACACATTTTCCAATCTCTAGCACTATATGTTTGAAGAATTTGAAACATTTGGCATACTTGTATTTAGTACCTTACCTACAAGTAGAGATCTATAATGGGAACTCTAGTAAGCTCTAAGTTATCAGCTCTAATCATTAAAGTTATCATGCTAACACTCTATATCTAAAGCTTTCTTGATTGAAAACATTTCATTGAGCAAACTTTCTTCTGATAAAAAATTTCTGTCTTTGATTCAGAAGCCACTTTTTGCCGTGGGTGGCATCTCGTATGCCGGAAAAGGGGATCCTGGTAGTTGAGAGTGCCCAGGGATCTCCAGCACTCAACACACTGCTTTGGCCCTGGCCTCGGATAGACGAGAGGGATGGGTTAGGCCCGACCCGTCTCAATCGGCTCGGTCGTGTCTAGCTTTTATGATTACATACTTTTATCTATATTTCTTTCTTTGTATCTTATGATACCAACCGGGCTAGATCTTTTTCTTTTTTCTTATCTTTTACATTGTTCTCCTTTATAAAGCGGCGGCTGATGGGCTAATTAATAGACCTTTAGTTTCTCTTCGCTTAAGGTTTGTTAAGTATAATAGCTATGTAGCTCTGGCGTCGGAAATAGGAAACCCATTTCCATTAGACGTCCTCTTGTAGGGCTCCGAGGAGGGTGGAGCGCATAGCTATTGAAATTACACTAACAAAATCATGGCTTCCCAAAACAAAAGACCCCGACCGAATAACGAAAACGAAACGTCTTACTTAAATAATACAAAGTTCTTGGTTATCAAGAGTGAGGAGGCAAAGCCCATTACATCTCTATCTCCCTTCATAATAGAAAAACAAATAGAAAGTTTAATAGGCTCTCCTAAATCAGTTGAAAAATTAAAAAACGAACTACTACTCGTTGAAACATCAAGAGCAAGTCAAGCTGAATCTCTATTAAAAGTTAAAAAGTTTTACAACTTGAAAGTCTCAGTCGCAGAACACAACTCACCTAACAAATCCAGAGGAATTGTGAAAGACAGGGTACTGAAAGGAGAAACAGAGGAAAACATTGTTGAATATCTTGCACCTCAAGGAGTTGTTGCGTGCAAAAGATTCAAAATAAAAAAAGATAATGTTCAACTTGAAACCAATACACTACTCCTCACTTTTAACACCACCACTTTGCCTCAGAGTATTAGAATCTTTTATCGCACAGTACCAGTGGAACAGTTCATCCCAAATCCTTTGCGCTGTTTTAATTGTCAAAAATTTGGACACCACGAAGACAACTGCAAGCTCACAGATGCAGTAATCTGTGATAGATGTGGTGAATCCAAACACACATCTAGCATCTGCAAAAGACCTTTCAAATGCGTAAATTGTGGTAAAGATCACAGTGCAAGATCAACCAACTGTGAAGTCTGGAAAAGAGAAAAAGAAATTATGAGAATCAAAACAATAAGAAAGATTTCGTACTTTGAGGCAAAAAAACAATATGAGACAGCTTTTGAACCTAGGTACTCTAAGATAGTTCAATCAGCAGCAGCAAAACCTCAGACGAGAACTTGTGGAACACAGTATGATCCCGTGGATTTTGAGCAAGGCGCTAAGCCTCCCTCGAAATCTACGTCTCCATCTGTCCAACCACCTCAAACATCCGAAACAGGTTCAAAATCTAACCAAACAAAAGACTCTAGTAGATCAAGATCAGCTTCTAGATCTAATTCATTCCCTACATCACCAAATAAAAGCCAGAAAAATAAACCAGATAAAAAAGAAAAAGATAAACAACAATCAAATAGACAGAAGAAAGGGTCACAGGATCCTATTAAGCTGGCAAATAAATTTGAAAGTTTAATAGATATGGAATTGGAAATTGACTCCTTAGTCAAATAACTTTTAAGTAAATTCAAACTCCCAATATACTAGTATAATGGGTCAAAACTCAATTTTACAATGGAATTGTAGAGGTCTAAAAGCCAACTTTAATGAACTACTAATTCTTTTATCTTTATTAAATCCACAAATCTGTTGTCTTCAAGAAACTTTTATAACCCCCAATGATAACTTGGAAGTTCGCAATTATTCTTCCTATCACTACATACATAATGATTGTCAAAGAGCATCTGGTGGTTCTTCTATCATAATACATTCTACGGTACCTCATTGTAAGATAGACTTAAACACAAATCTACAAGCAATAGCAATAAAAGCATCTTTAAATAAAACTATAACAATATGCTCTATCTATATCCCACCAAATAAAAGAATAGATCAAAATGATTTAGAAAATCTTTTACTACAACTACCTCAACCTTACATCATATGTGGTGATTTTAATGGACATAGCGAATTATGGGGTTGTTCAGATACCAATGACAGAGGTAAAATAATTGAAGATTTCATTGCAGAGAATAATTTATGTCTATTAAACTCCAATCAACATACATACCTGCATCCTGGATCAGGTTCTTTCACAGCAATAGATCTTTCACTTTGCCATCCTTCCTTGTACCTTGATTATGAATGGAAAGTATGTGAAGATTCTCATGGAAGTGATCATTTTCCAATCATTATACAAGAAACTGAGAAAACAGAAGATGAGAAAATTCCAAAATGGAATTTTAAAAAAGCTAACTGGGAAAAATTCATTATTCTTTGCCATGAAAAATTACTGATTGACAATTTTGAAAATTCAGAAGATCCAATGCTTTCTTTTACTGAAACTTTAATTGACATATCAAATCTGCATCCCAAAGATTTCAACAAATACTTTTAAGAAGAAAAAGCCATGGTTTAATGATGATTGTAAAGAGGCTATTAAAAAACGTAAAGACTGTTTAAAACGTTTCAATGAATATCCAACAAAATCAAGCTTAAATGTTTGCAAAATTTGAGAGCTAAGGCTCGACGCACTATTAAACAAGCAAAACGATCATCTTGGAAAGATTTCATTTCTGAACTTAATGCTAGAACTCCCATGACAACCATTTGGAATATGTTAAGGAAAATAAATGGAAAGAATCAAACCATGAAACACTCGCATATCAAGGTAGATGACAAAAACTATGAAAGTAAAGAAAAAATCGCTAATATCCTGGGTAAAACTTTCAAAACAAACTCCTCGTCTGCTAATTATAAATCACAATTTAAAAAACATAAGCAAGAAGCAGAAATGGAAGAATTTAATTTTGAAACGGATACAAATGAAAACTACAACTTACCTTTCACACTATCGGAACTTGAAAATTCTCTAAAAAATGCTCATGATTCTGCTGCAGGTGCAGATGAAATACACTATCAGCTTTTAAAACATTTACCTCGTATTTCATTACAAACTCTGTTAAACATTTTTAACATTATATGGGAACAAGGCACCTTCCCGAAAAGTTGGTCCAAAGCTACAATCATTCCAATTCCTAAGCCAAATGAAGATCATACAAATCCAACAAATTATAGACCCATAGCTTTAACTAGTTGTATATGTAAGACCATGGAGAGAATGATAAACAATAGACTTAATTTTTACCTCGAATCCAATAATATTATATCGGAACATCAATCAAGGGTTCCGAAAAAACAGAAGCACGACAGATCAGTTAGTACGATTAGAATCTTTTATCAGAAATGCTTTTGTAAAGAAACAACATGTAGTTGCCATAGTTTTTGATCTAGAAAAAGCTTATGACACCACATGGAAACATGGCCTCTTAAAAGACATTCATAAAATTGGATTAAGGGGAAATCTACCTAAGTTTATTTCAAACTTTTTATCAAATAGATCTTTCAAAGTTAAGATAGGCACATCTTTTTCTGATGACTATGAACAAGAACAGGGAGTTCCTCAAGGAAGTATCCTCTCACCTACTCTGTTCAATATCAAGATTAACAATATTGTAAAATGTTTAGATGACGATGTGAACTGTTCCTTATATGTGGATGATTTTTTAATATGTTACAGGTCCAAAGATATGAAAACAATTGAAACTAAGCTTCAAAATAATTTAGACAAAATTGAGAAGTGGACTATAGAAAATGGTTTTAAATTTTCCAAGACAAAGACAAACTGTGTACACTTCTGCCAAGAGCGCAGGTTGCACTTGGATCCATCATTGAAAATATATAATAGTCCAATTCCAATAGTAGATCAAGCAAAATTTTTAGGAGTTATCTTTGACAAAAAACTTTCTTTCATTCCACATATTAATGCTTTGAAACTGAAATGTCAAAAAGCTTTGAATGTTTTAAAAGTACTTTCCCACTCTGACTGGGGAGGAGATAAGAAAACTCTTTTAAATCTATACAGATCTCTAATACGCTCAAAACTAGATTATGGATGTATTATATATGTCTCTGCACGGAAAAGCTACCTAAAAAAGTTGGACACTATTCATCATCAGGGTCTTCGGTTAGCTTTGGGAGCTTTCCGTACGTCACCTGTCACAAGTTTATATTCAGAGGCCCAGGAGCCATCCTTATATGATAGAAAGAAAAAACTATCCTTACAGTACGTAACTAAACTGGCTTCAAATACAAAGAATCCGGTTTACAATGACATTTTCAATCCACCAAACAAAATACTCTTTCAAAATAAACCTAATTTTACCAAACCACTTGGTCTACGAGTTGAACCTCTTCTTAATGAATCAAACATAAATGTAAAGAATATTAAGCCCTTTAAACTTCCTGTAAAAGAGCCGTGGACCATAGATCCACCAAATATTATTTTTGATCTCAACGTAAATAAGAAATCGGCTACAAATCCATTATTTTATCAAAATAAATTTTTAGGAATCAAATCACAGTATAAAGATTACATTTCAATTTATACTGATGGTTCGAAACAAGATAATAAAGTTGGTTGCGCTTCAGTACACAAGCAAGAAACTGCCAAAGTGAGACTACCAGATCATAGCTCTATTTTTTTCAGCAGAAGCTGTAGCTTTAAACATTGCTCTCTGTTCAATACAAAACAATAATAACAAGAAATTCATAGTTTTTTCTGATTCAATGTCAGTTTTACAATCTTTAAAACATCCTGATAACCCAAATCCATTGATTCAACAATTTTTCAGAAAATATGTTTATTTATGTAGATCAAAGACATTAATATTCTGCTGGATACCCAGCCACATTAATATAAAAGGTAATGAAATAGCTGATCAAGAAGCAAAGGATGCCGTAAATATGAACATAGCCAACATAAAAATTCCTTATACTGACAAAAAACAACAAATAAATGAATTTATCAAGTCTGAATGTCAAATTAAATGGCAACAATGTTTTAACAACAAGCTTTTAGCGATCAAGCCTAATTTTAATGATAAATATGAATTTTATTGTAACCGAAAAAGTCAAGTAATTTTAACAAGATGTCGTGTGGGACACTCAAGGTTTTCACATGTGCATCTTTTAAATAATGAGAGAGCACCACAATGTATAAACTGTAATGAACCTTTAACTATAAAACATATTTTATTAAACTATAAAATTTTCGATCGTATACGGTCAAAACATTTTAGTGTTGATAGCTTACAAAATTTATTTTTACATGTACAACAGAATAACATTTTAGAATACCTAAAAGAGATAGATTTTTATAATAAAATATGGACTTTCAAATTAACATTTTATTGTTCCATTTCTAATTATTACCCTCATGCGCGCTAAATGACCACAGCTGTCGATGCGCCTTAAAACAGCAATTAATAATAATAATTTTTCTGAATATTTATGACAGACTATAGGTTAAGTCTTAAACACACAATCCAAACTTTCAAAAACCCTACGGCAAAAAAGGCTTTTGAAAACATGGTGGTGAAAGAAGAAAATGCTGGTAACCATACCGTAGTCAAAAACCGTTATTTGACGCACATTTTATTTGTTGTCTTCAATTTTGGATAAGTCTAAAATTTTTGTTGTTTGGCAATTAGTTAAAGCAATAAGAAAATGACAGTTATAAACTTTTTCACAGTATAGAAGTTCATAAACAATGAAAAAGCAAATTTAATGTTTGGAAGGATTTGTTTCTAAAGCCTTTATTTTCAAACTAAGCACTTTTGATGACTGAGAATGCTTTACCTTAGTATAAAGTTAATATAAACAAGTGAGGCTCATTTAACTGATGGTAGGAATTTCCATTATATACATTGTGACCAGGGACAAGGGTTAAAACGAGAAATGGAAGTTTCAACTATCAGGTTGCTGGCAAAATTTCAATTGTAAAGAGGTAGAAAATATTCATTAATTATCCAGTAGAAAGTTCTTAAATATAAGCTTTAACTCAAGAAGACCTACAGACTGCAAAATCTAGCTGCTGACAATATCTTTCTTAAACTATATGTAAACTGTTAGGTTAAATAGGCATTATGGCATAAAGTAACAAATTTAGTGAAAATTGGATTGAAGCTCCTGGAAAACCTACTTTTAGCGTAATGGTTAAAAATATTAGACTAAAAGTTCATAAACAAAACATCTTACATTGGGTTCGTATAGGCAAGTGAGGGTACATATGCATTGTGGCCAGGGACAGGGGTTTTATAAAAGAAATGGAAGTTTCAACTATCAGGTTGCTGTCAAAAACATTTTCAAATTATATGTAACTACATCAAATATACATAAAGTATGAAAGTGTAAAGTTCATTTCAAGGTCAGACATAACAAAGCATCAAAAAAGAGATCACTTATACAACTTCTGTACATGAATTTCACTTCGAAAACAAGAAATTTCTGAGCTATCCGGTTGTTCAAAATAACATCTACCTTTTTTTTTTGTAAATAGGTCAAATGCACATCATGGAATCAAAAAAAAAAAAAAAAAAAAATCTTTCCTGTAGTTGAATGAGGATACTGGCAAATAATCTTCTATATCTTTAAACAGCATTTTCTCTTTTTTCCCCACAATATTTTCTTTTGAGAAGGTTTTTAAAGAAAACGGTCATCATACATGCTTCATTTAATTTGTTGTCTGCAGGTGCTTTCATTATGGAAGAGTCTGAGACTAAAGATTTAACCCATTTCCACATAATCCGGACTTTTAACAACCCTCACAAAGAAGGCTTTCAAAAACATAGTAGGATAAGAAGAAAATGCTGGTAACAAGCATTTTTTCCTTTTCCCACTATGCATTCAACCCTTTCAAAAACAAATTCTGCCATAATTGCTGCATTTAAGTTGCTGTCTGCAAATGCTTTGAATTTGGACAAGCAAAATTTTGGTCGTTTGGTAAAGTACTACTTAAGGTCTTTATCAGCAAATCAAACTTTGTACACTTGAAGCCAATGTTGTGAATGTCTTGCATCTCTGTTCTTATACATCTGGATTGTTGGCTCTTCATGCTGTGTTGTATCAAAATGAATGAAAAAACAAGTACTAGAAAACCTCTTCATAACAAACTCTAATAATTTTCTAAAATTTTCTAAATTCAAAATTATTTTTGGTTGTATATTTTTCATGCTTCTTTCATACTTTAAAGGAGCTTTTGTGGACAGTCCTATCCCCACATTGCTAACCTAGGTACCGGCCTGCAAAAGTGTACCTGATATGGCGAATGTACAGAGAGGATATAGGGCCATATGCATTTTCTGTTGCAAAGTAGTTGCAGGTAAAGATAGTACTGTCATGGAGTGTGTTGGGTACTCTGGTGCAGAGATCATCTATAGAGATTATAGGATCGCTGCCTAGTCTCATTAAAACCTCAACCCAACTAATTTACTTTACCTATTTGCGCCCGTCTCTCTTGTAAGACTGTCAGGCCAAGGCATGTCCGAAAACATTGTAATATAACCCCATAGTGACATCAACATGGCCATTTACATGCTGACACCCACATTGTAGGGAGCAAGGAAGAAAATGGCCATCGACATGCCTAGAGAAAAAGCTCCTCCCTATATTGGCCACACCGCGCTAGGTGGACAGTCTTGTCTGATGTCTCGAGTGTATAAAATAAATATTATATATTGTGTCGGCATATAAAGTAATGGTTTCTACTTATTCCCATACAGGGTTTTTAGTTTTGGTCTTTGAGAAAAAAGGACACAGCAGAGAGTAGAATGGTCATTACAAAGCTGACACCAAAATGAGCATTTGTTTTGAAAAAAAATGACCATGAACATGCCTGTAATATATTAGCTAAAATATTAGCCACACTGTGCTATGTGAACGGTCTTGTCTGGTTGAATGAATCCATAATTATGGATCCATATATGAATCCATAATTATGTAATGACATGCTTGGTATAATGGATGGCAGAGATGCATTAAGCCCCCTTTTGCCAGAGCATGGCCCATTGGTAGTGAGAGAGTTAACCCTTCACTTGCTAAATAACTGAAATAAAACTTTTAAGCTGATAGTAAAAACACAAATTTTGCTATTTCAGAGGTATTTTTTGTTGAAGGAAAATATATCCTTAACGGACATTGTAGATAAAGGATCAGACTGCACGTTCCGAGCAGTCTAATCTTGATCTACACTGTCCGCAAAAGGTCAATAAGTCGCGCACAGCAGCCAAAGCGTTGATAGATAAAGGATTCAGTTGTAAGGGGATGTAGTGGAGCGAAATGAAGCATATCAGCCAATCAAAACGCAGTATAGCGCATAGATGGTATTTGTGCTGTCAAATGACACAGATTGTCTTGAAAGCAAGATTTAGTTGTTTTGTGTTTGATCCATTTTCCATCATTATTTCAGTCTTACCATAGCCATCAACCCACTAATCCGTGCACTTCTGGAGTTTCTATAACCAGTACTTGGCACAATATTCCTCCCAAGCTACTGTCTGCCTTTTCTCGTAACTACCGTTTAAACAACGTTGAAACTAGTGGTAAGAGTGACATACATCGTGTAGCAATGACTATTATCAATCTTCTGAAAGTAATTGGCCGAGCTGTGGACTGGAATCGGCCACCTCCAGTGTCAAGCCCTGTACGCCACGGCCTGAGGTATTGGGCTCTAGCTACTTACAAACTCAGTTGAAAAAAAAAACAGTTTAGCCATGAGAAATAAATGGCTAATCTCAATATTTAATGATCTTGAGGTAGAAGGCTTTTCAAGGTTGTGTTGACCAGACCAAAGTAGCGGAGATCAGACTGCGTAGTGTTATCTTGATCGGCACTGTCTGTATTAGCAACTATAGCTGAACCTAGCGTTTTAGCCATTAACCAATCAATTCCGAATTTTTACAACCCCCGAGCCAGAGGGCTTTTGAAAACATTTTAGGAAAAGGAGAAAATGCTGGTAACAGTAAAAAGAATGACAGTACTAGATCCAATATATTAAAATTGACATAGACTATGAATATTGTGGAAAAAGGGAGTAAAACAAACGAATATTCCTTTACAAATGACTTAAAAAGTTAGCTTCTGCATAATTATCATTTACGTATACACTCACGAAAACCCCAGAGAAATAGCCTCTTCTAAAATTGCTCTGTGGGAAAAGGTAATACTTAACCCTGTACCACACAGTCCCGAGATTTAACGATCCTGTAGTAGAAAGCTTTTGAAAACAACTTGTAAAAAGTTATTGCATCTACTCCTTTTCTCGCACTGATTTTGATCCTTTTAGAGACAGATTTCATCGTTTGAGTCACCTTTTATTTGTCTTAAAAAAAAGAACTAAATTTAGACAAGTCTAAAATTTTGTCGTTTGGTGAAGAATTAAATTACATATTTAAAGAGGCCCTTATACTCATTTTCAGCCAGTTTTAACTCATTTTGTCTTTATTTTATCAAACTATAGTCATTCTTATATCTTCATGCCAAATATTGCGCCTGACGGTTGCAAGGTTGCTTAGATTACGGTCGATAGAAAATGCATTTCGTCGAGATGCGGCCTTCCATGTAAACAGATTCGTCGTTTCCGGTTTTTGAATCGAGGATTTTCGAAATAGCCGTTATACACTCGGGTAGATTCGTATGATGATCATGCATTCTGTCACGTGACTATATTTGACCTTTGCCCTTCGTCTAATGTGGTGAACAAAGGAAAATGGAGGCTTCTCTGTTGCAGCCTCGATTTTCAGACGGAGGTCGCGGCCTATATGCAAATTACACCGTATTCGACTCTAGGCGGAAGCCAACGATAAATTTCCGTGACGCACCGCCATTGTTTACAGCTTCGACCATCAGCCAGTTTTCTTCTGACCAATGTTCGGTTTCTAATACGAATCTCCGTGTTTCTTTTTTTCAATTACACCATATATGTCAGTAATTTATCTATGTTTACACAAAGGAGTGATTTCTGTACCATTGTGAATCGTTTGAAATTTAACAGCGTTTTTGCTCACCGGCTGTAGACGGGCATCTTTAACCTGTTGTTGTATAAAATACGACTTCTAAAGACCATGCAGTTGATCTCTAACTTTTTCAAACAACTTTTTTTTTTTAAATCAACCAGTTTCTTGCATCTTCCAAATGTTCCCCTTATAACAACTTTCATATATTCATTGTTCATTGGTAAGAATTAGTCTAAACAGTGAGGGGCTAATTGTTGATTCTTCCATATTTAAAACGACGCAACCTGCAAAAAGCATAACCGCGAAAAGGTTGTACCCATCTTTATGTATCAAAATATATTTCAATGCATGGATAGAACTATTAATAGTAGTAGACATTGTGAGAAAAGGCGACATCGTTCATTAAAGCAATATTATTGCTCAAAATTCACATGTATTTTACCCCGAGAAACTGGTGTATGACGAAAGTATATACAATATTAGAGCTCATAACTTAGTCACCAGTAATCGGAAGACTTATACAAGTGAAAATATCTTCTAAATGTGTTATGGTCATCTCAACATCATTAATATCCGACACAGCTTCGTGTATTTTCGTCTGTAGTTATAGACTGTCTTCGAGCATGCGCAAGAAGTTGCAACGATCGATGTAAGTTGCTAAGAACGCTGGATTCCTCGTTACATTTTTCAACTGTTTAAGGATTTACAGCAATCAATGTCAATAAAACAAGTTAAGAACTAACAAAATGGATAAACTAATAAGAAATTGGAAACCTTATGTGCGAAGTCGCTCATTATTTGCTATGACACGATTTTCGAGAGAGTGCAGACGAGGTGACAGATATTCCTGTAACAGACAAGTTCAGTAAATTGGACTTGCATAGTAAATCTATGGCTTGGTAACATAGTAATTATTCATGGTTTATGCACTTTGACGTTTTTCATATCCGATACTTAAAATCGATTTGTTAAACTATTTTGTCTTTTTTTTAATTTCCACACATTTTCAGACATATTTTTTCTGTTGCTCCTCAGTAAACAGTACCCGGAATTAATAATTTTTGTCCACCATATCTCATTTTCGTTTTATTTTCTCCCAAAAGCTTGGTATACAGCGTGTTACCCTCTGTCTTTTAAGAACTATTAAAAACTCTCAAGTTACATCAGACTTGGGAGATCCAGGATCAGGCTGCACAGTCTCTGTGTCTGCTAAAACACCAGATGTTATGCGGAGCAGTTTTGGGTTAAAGGTATTACTTGAAGTAAGGTATTGGCGTTTACAAGTACGTGGATCTTTTAATTTAATTCTGCTATACCTATTCTGAGTTAAAAAAAGAAAATCAATTTTAAGTCTTTTTTACCCTCATGAATCAAATGATTTTAACCTGTGCCACACTTTCGGTGATTTCATAATCTGCAACCATTTCAAGCTGTTGTGAGAGATCTGCCTGTTATATCAATCTTGCTGTCGATACATAAATGTTAATTTTTTTAATTTAGTAATTTTAGATTTTACGTGTGTTAACATGTTGTTTTGATTATACGATGCGACTGGTTACTGAGGGTTCAACAAAATGTCATGTAACATCTATGACAAGCTGTGAAAAGAAGTTGTACCGCAAGGCTTATTACAAAGGACCCAATTTTAAAAATAAAACAGATTTGTAAAAAAAATCGTTATCCTTAATGTAACTGGGTGTGTGAAAACGGGTTATTAAAGACACGCGTCCATACAGATTCTTTTCAGCTGTGCTAGTATGAACAGGAACCATTTTTCACCCAAAGAAGTCTGCGATATATTGATTAGCGCATTATAATCTGCTGCCGACGGTTTGTCTTGCACCGACCAAATTTGAAAAACAGTTGGAAAGAGGAAAGGGACAGAACATATATTTTATTATACAAGTACAAATATACAAAATCACAATTACAAGACCTATGCAACAAAGTTTTTGTCAAGGATTTTCCTCTATCTCTCTCACTTCATCTCTTCATTGGTAGCAATATTTTCATCAGTATACTTTCACGTGAATTTTTGCTCTCTAGTAGATCATTCATAACTTTTAGCCTTGAAGTGCCACATAAATCCAACGGCCATTTTCACCATACAAACAGAACCCCTGATATAAGCTATTTCATTGTTGACCTTGCTCAGAATGTCTCGGAAAAGCGGGCAGTATAGGTAAAAGATCAAATTGCGTGTTTTGTGCTATTTAATCTTTATTAGCACTGGTTGCATGCAACAAAAGTTGCTCTATGAATTCAAGGGTTTATTTAGAAGTCTGGCAGTTTATTTCCGGAAGAAACTATGTTAACACTAATGTCCCTAAAATGGCCTAAAACATGTTATTTCTTGGTGCCTTAGGGAAGAAGAGTAGGACTGTGTAATTAGTATTGAGTTCATCAACTGTGGTTGAATATCGAAAATATGTTATGGTGATAAAAAAATCACAAATTTCAGTTCAGTCAACATGGAAGGAGCAACAGAACAAAAATATTATACCTGAAAACCATAGAAATGACAAATTTAGAAAGTATGAAATAAAATTATTGAACAAATCAGAATCAAGTATTGGGTGTGGAAAACGTCACGTTAACACTTCGTAAATTTTACCTTGTAACCTAAATATCCATTAGATTTACTACATGAGTCTAATTTACCGAACTTGTCCGTTACCGAAAGGTGCGTAAATCTTTAGACGATATGGGGGCTCCATTGGGGAATTTGTGTATTATCCCTGAATGACCGTAAATGTGGATTAATACGCATCTCACAAAGCTTAGTTTTTTTTCCTAATCGAAATCAATCAAAATTGCTTTTTGTCTGTTTACTTTGTTTACAGACAAAATAATTGATCTCATTTTTAGTCCAATAGGGGAAGGAGTAGTTCTACGGGCGATATTGAAGCGAGAGTTTATGAAGATCTTGAAGCCAAAAGTGTGAGAATGAGAATGAGAGCTTTGTAGTGGAGAATAGGTTATAGGATCTACGTGATGTATTAGTTGGAGTAAGACTTCATCTAAATAGAGAAGAAATCACACCTCTGTAACTTACTATATATTTGATACCAATTAAACCTAATCTGAAAGCCTGAATGCCATTGCAGATTTAAAAAGAAGGCAGATGCACGCAAATAAGAGGTTGCTGGTTCAAATACCTGTCTTGGCATATAGCTTTTTGAGGATTAATGATAGTCATTCAGACAGGATTCATTCCTCTATAACGCGTGATCGTTGCTTTGAAGATTATTAGGGAAATGGTAAAAGAAACTGCAGAAAAGCATGAATGGGTTCTGGCTGCTGCAGTATAACTGAAATAATGTTGAAAACTGTGTTTAATACTGGGTCAGTAAAACCATTTACTCACAAGACAGGGAACAAAATATTCATACTAATGTTTTAATTTTCACATGCATTTTTTAAATGAATTTTTAACTTCTAAAATCTATGCAGTAAGGAACATTGCAGTTAACTGATTCTTTATCAGATTACAAAATTCTAAAATTGTCAAAAAAAAAACAACAAACCTAAATGTGACTTCACCCTTTACCAGAAAATCAAAATTGAAAACAGATAACAAATCAAGTAAAGCTACAATGATGGTAATTGTCTTAGGATAGAAAACATAGTTGGAAAAGGAAAAGAGCTAATTACCAGCAATTTTTTCTTTTGTCCACATCATTTTCATAAGATTTCTTCCTCAGTAATGAAAACACATGATGGTTTAATAAGGAGTTAATTGATTAGGTTTGTTATTTTTCAAGTTTGAATAGAAGGGTTTAAAAAACAAGCTTTATCTAGACATTACCTCTTTTTTATTTTTGCCCATCTTATATCAAAAGCTTTCTACCCTAGGTTTATAGGGCTTGACAAATAATGAGGCTCTGTAACAAGCATGGATTTGGACCAGCTCTTGCAACACACCAATTTAAAGACAAAAAGAAAATGACATGTCATCTGTAAGTTGAGAGTTTATCCCTTCAGCAAAGGTATCCCATAAAATGTAACTTTAAGACATAAAATAGATAATCAACATCAAATTCTGATGCCAAAAAATATGTTGTCAGATCAGATTGTACATAATTTCAAGTTCACAAAGAATTACCCTCTTGTCAAAAATCAATAGATACTGTGAAAGTAATCCTTTTGAAACTCAGAAGCAGAGAGGCCCTCTTGGCATTAATTTTATAGCTTGACCATACAAGTGGAGTTGTTCTTCCAACATATTTGATGCAAAGGCAGTCAGAATAAGAAGCCGAATGTCTACACAGAACACCATTTTATAACACAAATAGGTATTTATCTGGTTTGGAACAATACTAATACATTAGGTTTCAGTTGGCCAATCTATTTTATCAAAGTCGATAACAAATGCTCATTTTAGTTTGCTGAAAAACATGTATATTTTTTGCAGAAGTTGTCCATGTTTATCTTAAATGTCTTTAGAACTACTGTGTGTTGAAATCACAATATGAAATTGCTGTCTTTACAACTATGGCCATCCTCAAATTTGGCCTTTTTTCACTTGTCAGATTCTTGTGTGGTTTTCATGCTTTCATAGGCCATAAGAGATGAGCATGCAGATCCTGTATCCAAACAAGTGAAACTGGATTTCTGCCTAATCTACTTGGATAATAAACTACATGTACTTTCAAAAGAATTGTGGTAAAAGGACAAATTACTCATACTGAACAGCTCCTTTTGTCAAAATGCCTTTGTTTTTATTTATGAAATAAAGCTGCTGATTACTAATATTTTATAAAAATGCTTTCAAAGTTGTTTGCTATAAATTTGTTTCATGGTTTTATAGATTGATTGCAGAAAATAGAAGTCCAATTTTAAACTCTCTATTTTTTTCCAAGGAAAAGAACTGGATAGAATAGGAGATAGACATTGACCAACAATGGGAGAAAATATTCTTGGATCACAGGCTTCATCAAAAGCTTCCTCTTCATCCTCACTCTATCTTCAATCTGCCAATGAGCACACTTTTCCTGTTGTGGTAGATGTGGTATTTGAGACAAAGTTTTAAGTGTCTTGCAGGTGTAGACTGTGCACCTCTGTCTCTTTCTATTGTTCAATCATCAGAAGGTCTATTTATAAACAAAAATGTACAGCAATCTACATGTAAGTGATTGACCTATTACAAAATGAAAAAAAAAAAAAAAAAAATCACTAGGAAAATGAAAGCAATTGCAGATAACTCAAGAATGAAATTTATCTTAAAAAAATTGAATAAAAAAGCATCACAAGAGATGGAGAAAATGCTTGTTTTTAGCTTATATTTCTTTTCCCACCATGTTTTCACTTTTCTATTAGGATTGTTAAGTCTGTAGATTGTCTGGTAAAGGTATGTAACTGAAACTAAAAAGTTAGATCCTCAAAAATTGCTGATAATCTGGATATAATGTACATGTCAGTTAGAGACCCAAATAACACTACTGTTTAAAAACTTGATTTTGGCTAGGAATTTCATTTGTAAATCAACATCTCAAAAATCTGATCCTGGAACAATTTCTATTGAGAAACTTTTATTTGAAATCCACTAACCAAACTAAGAATCATTGATAATGGGTTTAATGCTGTAACAAAATGTAAGCATTTCTGCCAGCCGACCAGCCCCATTGATGATCTTACTCTATTCTTTTTTCTATGAAAAATGAATTTATCAAACAATTTTACCTTTCTTTGATCAGCAGGGGCTCATTGTGGTCAAAACAAGCCAAAAGGATCCTAGCTCTGTACACTGGTGGGGTAAAAGAAAACCTCCTAGAAGCATACACCAATATAGTCTAGAAGTATTTTAGCTCTTATGTTGTTCTGAAAGTAAGAAAAGAGACTGTTGATATTTCACCCCTGCAGAATGAAATAAATGTAATCTACCACTCTATACCATGTTTTAACGACCATTAAAACGAGATTATATGCAGCAGTCTTGCAAGTAGATGCTAGATTGTGAATACCCCTTATGGGGCCCCACAAAATGCGGACAAAATTGTTCATGTATATTCGTGTCGATTATCACAATCGAAAAACAACATATGAACAACACTATCAGACTTAATATATTAAGTACACAAAATCAATAATCTGTGTGTGCAAAAAAGCGTGCAAAAACCGACATATATGAGATCCAGACATCATATTCAAAACGCTCACCTGAGATCTGTCAGTGACAGTCCAGCTCATTGTTGCAGCGTCTTTTCTTTCTCCTTTCGTATGATCGTTGAACATTCCATGTATTTACTTCGTTGCCAATGTAGCTTCTTGGTAAAGATGTATCACACAGCTATTTCCCAAAATAACTTCGTTTGAGAACGGTGTAATTATGGTCGTTCGCTTGACAGATTTCGTGGACTCCATTGTTATTTACGTTTATATTATGTTAATGCGCATGTGCAATACAGAGGTCGCGGTCCAGGTCATCTGAATATTCAAATTTCCCGAAGATTTTTACTCGGGGCTCTATAAAACTACTTCTTTTCAGACGCTGTTTTCCAGCGATATCCTCACGGATTTTACCTTGGGTGAATAGGAATTAAAAGAAGTTTTCGATTGAACCGTATTAAAATAATACTTAGGCAGAAAAAGTTCAGTTTTGAGCAATGATACTACTTTAAGCAAAAGCATTACCGAATAGAAATCGGCGCCACACGGTCTATGGAATATTCGGAACAAAGCATTTTCTCCTTTTTGTTCGATCAAAACCAAGTTTAAATGGGTGCTTTCTTATATGCTGAATCTGTAACTTTTCGTGTGCATAAAACAATGTAGGGTAGAGTGGGACAAAACGCCCCCAAAATGGTTTTTTGTTATTATTTTGGAAAAGAATGAAGATAGAATGGTGTTTTCCGCAGTTGTATAACCGTTTCAGTCAACTGAATATAATGGCACATGTTTTTCGTCGTTATCTATTCTAAACTGTATTATAGAAACAAAAAAATTTTTTTTCTTAAAAGGGGCGTCTTGCCCCACCCTTGGGGCAAGACGCCCCTGTTTATGGGGCAAAACGCACCCAGGGGAGGCGTTTTACCCCTTAGTTTAAACTTATTTATTTTACATCTATTGAGAAACAAGTTCTTTACAACTTAGATTAATTTCTCTAGATTCCGCTTCCTGGACACTGCACCAGTACTCGCGCCGAGTGAGTGGGCCAATGAAAAATCCCCAAGGTTGATACCCGCCTCGGATGCGATTCGAGCCCGGGACCTTTTTATCAAGAGGCCGACGCTCTACCTCTAGACCACGGACACTACTAAAGTTGTAAAATAATATATATTTGATAGACATCGCTTAAATTGTATTGATTGATTGATTGTATGGTGTTTAACGCCGTTTTCAATAGTATTTCAGTTATATCGCAGCGGCCAGTGCACCTATCCATGCTTTCCTGGAGTTCTTTTAACCAGTGCTCCGCACAATATTCTTCTCAAACCACTGGCTGCTTTCCCACTTAACCATCGTCGAAACAATTGACAGCGGTGAGAGAGGAATGAATCCTGTCGCAATGAATATCATTAATCCTCGGAAAGAATAATGGCCGAGCCAGGGGATCGAACAAGCGACTTCCTGTTCCCAAGTCCTGTACGCTACCGACTGAGCTATGGGGCTCGGCATTAAATTGTAACATGTGTACGAGACAACCAAATGTCCAGAAAGTAAAGACATAATTCCATTGACATAAGGCATTCACACATAATAAAATACAAGTTCGTTTAAAAACGATTTAATAATGAACATCAAAGTGAAAGTAGACATTTCATTCTTGTTCAAATTGAAAGCAATTGGCAAATTAAATCCATGTATTCTTTTATTTATTTATTTATTTATTTTACTAATATGGTAGAAAACATTGTGGGAAAGGGAAAGTAAACCAAATTCAAACCTAAACCATTTCATATGAAACTGTAAAACAAGGAGACAAGTTAGACAACACATTTCAGTCTTCATCAGACTGACAGTTTGGACACACAAATGTAACATATCCCGGGGTACACTCGTCGTGGGCCCACTTAAGACAGATTTGGCATTGTACCCAAATATAATTTGGAAAAAAAGTAAATGTAATTACCCAAAAAGATGTAATTTGAAAGTATAGAACCAAAGATTGGAATGGGGCAAAACGCCCCCTGTAGGCGTTTTGCCCCATAATAAGTGGGGCGTTTTACCCCAGTAAGAACTTTTCATTATTAATCGAGATATTCCGAATATAGCAAAGGCGCTTACAAATTGTGTGTACTTGAGTAAAACCACAATACAATGTGTTATAGATATAGTTAGGGTGTATAAGCTAGTATACGTCCGTTTTCAGTATAACGCGAAATAAAAGTAGGCAAAAATTAACAAGGATATGTGTAAAAAGCAATACATTCATTTTTTTTTTCTTCTTACTTACCAATGACAGAGCTTGATCTCTCCTCTTACATTAATCTACGCGTGACATCCAATGACAGTGACGTCATCATTACGTCACATAGACTGGAATGATCAAGAAATCGACGGGGGGCGTTTTACCCTTTGGGGCGTTTTGCCCCACCCTACCCTACATTTACTCTAACGGTTCTGAGCAGTATTCAAAATTAATATATGTGCTATAAATCGGTTTTATTTCTCCTTCTCCCCCACTTTTTTTTTTTTTATTTCTTTAATCGTAGGAAGTGGAAATTATACAAATCAAAACAATCAAACCACACACACAAAATACAATTTGTAAATTCTGACTTAATTACCCCATCAAGATATAACCTTTAGCTTTTTACTAAACGACTAAATTGTAAGTTTTATCTTTTCAAGTTGAAAGCATTTGCAGATGAAAAGTGAGGCACATAATGAAACTTGCTTTTGAAAGGGTAGAAAACATTGTAGGAAAATGAGAACTTGTCGATCACAAAGATTTTCACCTTTCCGTGTGTTTTCAAAAGCCTTCTTTCTCAGGGTCGTAAAACCATGGAATTATTTGCTAAGGTACTAGTAGTTAACTGCATATAGCACATTTTCCCGTCAAAAGTTGAACTCGTTACCAAATGGCGAAATTTTGGACTTGATCAAGTTAAAAGCATTTGCAGACAACAAATTAAATGCAACTCAAATTATAATGCCTGTCTTTGAAACAGGAGAAAATGCTGGTTACCAGAATTTTTTCCCTTTCCCACAAAGTTTTCAAAAGGCTTTTCTTTCAGGTCCGTTAGACCCGAAAGTGTATGATGAATTTAGTGTTAAACCGGAATCCCAAAATACCGAATTTTTCGCTGGATGCAGCAACCTGTTGATATAGTAGTATCAAGGATTTTTAAAAATCGACGCACAGAATCGATCAGGTCCAAGATCAGACTATTTGTTTTGTGCAGCTTGTTATAAATCTACACTGTCAACAAAAGTGCATTTGGACGAATTAGAATTCAAGATGAAACTACTTTTTTTGCAGTTTATTAATTATTGGTCTACATTGTCAGCAAAAAGTGCATTTAGACGCACAGAGCAGTTTAAGGGCCGAACAGCAGGGATCAGTAATGTTTCAGAGAATCCAAACTTGACCCTTAAACAGTGGAATGAATTCATTTACAAACTGACAAAGCTTAAATACAACAATTTCAATGGTCTTTTCTAAAGAAAAATCTTGCTGTATCTGATGACCAATGTAAATCAAATTTTTTGAGCACTCTGATATGGATGCACATTCTGTGCGGCTATATATTGATCTTCAAGGAGACAAAGGGTTTAGGTTGAAATCCGAAAAAAAAAAAAAAAAACCGCCAGGGCAGATATACAGTCTAGGCAAGGATTGTAAATTTGATGCAGGCTACTGTTACGTAATGTTACGCTTCTCTTATCTTTTATAGCTGCGGGATATCAAATATGGATTACTCGTATATATGTTGCAGTAAATCTGTAAAACTAGGAATATCATGAAATTCCTAAAAAAGTCAGGAAATTCGTGAAATGACTGTTTTACTTAGGGATTTCGCGAAATGCCTGATTTTTTCAGGAATTTCGTGAAATGACTGAAAAATCTCTTCAGTCATTTCATGAAATTCCTAAAACGACTTCAGCTTCATTATTTTATTGACTGGCAATATGATAATTGTATCATGAAAGACATTTCGATATGGCTGAAATAATTTTTACTCTTTACTAGATAATAAAATTTTAGACAGGTCCAAATTTGAAAGCATAAGTAGAAGACAATGCAAATATGGTTCACGCAATAAAATTTGTCAAATAAAGAATAAAAAAAAAAAAAGGTTGCAAAAGGAGAAAACACTGATTACCAACATTTTCTCCTTATCCCATTTTTTTTCAACAGTTTCTTTCTAAGGGTTGTGAAAAGTAGGGATTGGCGAAAAGATATTGATAGATCTATGACTTGTTTGTTCGTATGTTTATTCATGAAATTTTACATTTAAAATGACAAACAACGTGATCAAAAATGAACTTTTACAAGATATTTCATGAAAAATGAATATTGACAATTAAGATTGTTAAGATGTTTCAACTGTTTTAACTGCCATCATAATCACCTCTCTTTTTAATACTTTCAAATATTGAGACAAAAGATGAAATTGCTTATTCAGAGCAAACTCATATTTTTTTCTCAATATTGGAAAGGTTTGAGCATTCACATAACCGAATGATACTAAAAACTAATATATTAAATATATAAATAGATAAAGTACAGTTTGGATTTACCATTTCCCAAGTACATTTCAATTAAGTTTTTACCAAACAACAAAATTTTCGACTGGCCTGAATTGAAAGCATTTGCAGCTGACAAATTAATGATGCTAAAATGATGATTTCTGCCTTTTATGCTTTTATAATGTAGAAAACATTGTGAGGAAAGTTGAAATTGCTGGTTACCAGCATTTTCCCCTTTTCCACGATATTTTCCGAAGTCTCCCTCTCCAGGGTCGTTAAAACCTAGGATTTTATGGAAATGTGTTACACAAACTTAGAAAACATATTGGTTAAATTTTATGTAAGAATAACAAAATTAATTTCAAGTGCTTAGTTTTTGTTGTTACAAGTCAGACTGTTATGACATCTACTATTGCAAAGCCTGTGCGCCTTGAAACACTTGCATCTCTTAGTCTGGCACTGTTTCTGTCCAAGACTACAGTCACAATGGAAGAATCCTTGACCACCAGAATCTGTGTTCTTAACAGCTTGACGAAGAGTTACATTTTGTTCTGTGTTCATATCCAAATTGGTAAGAAGGCGTTGTGGGCAAAGGTCAAATTGATTCCTGGAATATTTTGTACTTAAAATTCCTGACTTTACAGCAATACTGTACATATCATTTTCATCACGGTCAATAATAACACCAGGAATGTTTCTAGGATCACCTCTGCCTCTGTCAACTAAGGGTATCGGAATAGCAACATTGTCTCTAGCTTCACCTGCCTTTAGTTCTATACGGGGTCGTTTAACCATTCTTTCTGCTTGTGGCAATTGTGACTCTCTTGCTCTTTTACATTGGTCTAAGATGGCTTGACGACGTTGATTTAAAAATGATGGACAATTGCTTGATGTGACCGTCAGTGGCTGGTTGGTATTTGACAGCGATTGATTGGTAGAAGTAAATAGAAGTTACTGGTTGGTAGATGTAGTTTGCTGTGGCTGCTTTGTGGTTGGTAGTAACTGGTTGGTAGTAGTAGTCGATAGTGACTGGTTAGTTGTCGTTGCTGGTAATAGCTGATTTGTGGTCGTAGTGGGTAGAAGCTGGTTAAAACATGTTGCTGGTTGTGGTTGGTTGGTTGTACTTGGTAGTGGCTGGTTGGTAGAAGTAGTTGGTAGTGACTGACTGGAAGTAGAAGTTTGTGTGGACAAGTTGGAAGAAGTAGTTTGAAGGGGCTGGTCGGTAGTAGATGCTATGGGCTGGTTGGTAGTGGTTGATGATAGTGGCTGGTAGGTAGTCTTAGTTAGTAGTGGCTGGTTTGTAGTCGTAGATGAAAGTGGCTGGTTAGTAGTCGTACTTGTTAGTTGCTGGTTTGCAGTTGTAGCTGGCACTGGTTGGTTGGTAGCAGTTGTCAGTGGCTCGTTTGTCGTTGTAGATGTATCACACAGTGCAAGTAAATCATCCTCAGATTGAAGTCTTTCTAGGACATCAGATGGCAAACTGGAGGAGGTAAGCCCAATCTTTGGGTCTTCTCCAAAGAGAGCCTTATACGGGGTTTGGTTTATTCCAGCATGGTGTGAGCAATTTTTCTGCTGCTGAGTAAATTTGAGTCCAACTGTCCAATCTTGGGTATTGTTGTCACGCATCCATGCTACAAGGATATCTTTGATATCACCATTGGCTCGTTCAACAGATCCCTGGCTTTGCGGATGTCCGGGTTTTCCATGTACCATAATGAGTTGTGGCCACAAATCTTTCAGCTCTGTGATGACTTTGGCAGTAAACTCAGACCCATTATCACTCTGTAGAATAGCTGGAGCCCCAAAAAGAAGGAATATGTCTAAAAGTTGGTAGGCGACTTCAGCTGCTCGTTTCGAAGTTACGTAAGGTGGCACTGATACACCATAATCCATCTGAACTGTCCTTGTTGGGAAGATTGCATGTCTATCAGATCTACCTGACCACGGGAATTGAATTCTTTGGTAAGGATAGGCTTGACCACAACGCCTTTTGTCTTTGGACGTGTTCTCTTCTCTTGACAGACTTGGCAGTACGATTTGAATAGTGCAACCGCATCTTTGGTGATATTGGCGTATCTCGCTCCCAGATATTTCAGCATTCTGTCTCTGCCCCCATGGCCAGTAGATATGTGAGCTTTTTTGATGATATCATAGGCGTCTTCTATGGTAACATAGTAGAGAGGTTGTTCAGTAGGGGACTGTCTCTTCTTAATGAGTTTTTCAACATCACCACACTGCAGCACTTCATACTTCTTCAATATGTGGTAGTCGTGACGAGATTTTGTTGTTGTTGTTTTGGATACTGTTTTCAGGTCATCGATGGTCTTATAGTAAATGTGTTTTGGAATAAGATGTTTCTCTTGTGTAGAATACCTCTTAAAAAGTGTTTCCCGGAACTCTGTATCAATGTTTATCTGACTCATGTTGTAGGTTTCAAATCATAAGAAAGAATGAACAAATCATTTAAGCCACGGTTTTTTATATATGGGCTTATTTGCAAACTTAGAAAAAACACACACACATAATTAAGTAAATAGCCCTTTGATCTTTAATTAAAGTAATTATTAAAGTCTTTAATATTATTGATCCTTAACAAAAAAAAAAAAAAAAAAAAAAAAAAAAAAAAAAAAACAGTCAAGCAATTAGCCCTTTGATATTCAATTCAACTAATCATTCGAGCCTTTAATGTTACAAATCTTTAATCACTAATCTATATGTGAAAAATAGATAAATCAATAACTATCGCTTATTACGTTTTTACAAGTAATTAAGTGAAAAATAAACACGGTTTAAGTTCGCCAAACTCCGGAAACTCCCGAACCTTTACGTATAATATCGATTATTCGCATCGATTTCTTGGTATGCGAGACTGCTGATAAGGCATGTCCGTGAAAGTTGGCTATGCGTACCGTCTCAAGTCCATCGTAAATTTTCCGGTAGCAAAGATAGAGCGCTATACTGACTCTGTTTCTTCGGTTTAATCTGTATTGCAGCGAAATGCAATAAACTTTCAGTGACAAACATGACTAAGGACAAATTATTAAACCCTTCATTACATAAAGAGCTTGTAAACGTCGTTTATTACATGTAAATCTCGGAAAAATCACTGACGAAATTTATCGTGCATGGCGGCCATTTTGTATGTTTTCGGGAACGTAAACAACTCGAGTAACGGATGAAATGCACGGTTTTCTCGTATCTTCAGCGTTTAAATTGAAAATATTTGTATTCCAAACGAAGGATTATTAAATACGCAAGCAACAGGTATGTTTAAACCTTAGTTTTCTGCTCTATTTGCGAAATTATGAGAGTTCAAACTTGCGCACAAAATCTGTGCGGAGCTTTCAACTGATTCTGTCTTGATCGTCTCTGTACCCAGAGGCGACCAGTCAAAAAGTAACATCGCCTTTGGGGACAGTTATCTGTACTAGTATTATGCCCAACAATGTATGAAAACTGGGTTACGGGTTTTCGCCGATTCCACGGCCTGTTTTTAAATTACAGCTTTATTTCTCAACAATATTTAACCCTTACCAACATCTTTCATCTCCAGTTTTTCCTCTCCATACCCTTTTTTGAGAATTTAAATGACAAACACGTCAGAGTAGCGTCACGACTGTCGGTACATACACAAGCAAAATAGTGGAAAAAATCTCAATATGGCAACCAGTGATCCCGGAAGTGCATTTCATTTAAACGAGACTTACAGAGCTATTCTCGATAGGCCCAGGCGCCTAGCAGGAGCTTTTTTCAACTTACACAATTGTGGAAGGGGAATCTGGGGTCTGGAAGCCGTCCTCTATCGAGGATTAAGGATGCAGAGCCCCATATCGGAAGACAGGGGTCCCCTGCGAAAATAAACTGAATCCGGGTCTTTCTGATCTTAAAAGCCGATTTGTGGATCATGAAATATTTTCATTCTTTTTACAAGCAAGAAGTGTTATTTATTTATTTACTACTAGATCTAGTTATTATTTTTTTAATGGTGAATCAACGTTATGTAAACAAGCCATGTCAAACTTCACGAACTCAAGTCATTGAATGATAACGGTGAGTTAAATGTTAAATGAACCAGTTCAAAATGTTTACGTTTATTAAATAAATGCTCACAAGATTCCAAACAACACAAAGCTTAAACCAACGTTGACTAGCCTCCTGACCTCATTTGGTCACATGATTCGTGTTCCAAACATCGACAAAGAATCACTGATTAGATTAGCTAAAGCAGTTTGAACTGAACCTTTGACGAAACTATTTTCTAACGGCATATCTCTCTCGTTTCGGCATGCAGGCAAACGACGAATACACATAGAATGTACCCCACGGAGACACACCTATATGCCCCGAAAAAATTAATATGGTCGAATTTTTAATAACAATAAAGTATTTGAAATCAATAATTGAGTCTGAAATGAAAACACAATGTGAAGTTTCCCCAACGGCGGATCGAGGATTTTTTGCCGGGTGGGGGGGTATTCCGGAAAACCCGAAATAAATTTATGAACTGAAACTAAACACAATCAGCCTTGTCTGAGAGACCACCTCTATAAGGCAGAAACCTTCATTAAGCGACCGAGAGTCAATATCCCAGTAAGATTAAAAAAAAAAGACAAGAGACAACATGGTATATCGCTCGATTTTTTTCAGCTAATTCTATGTTGTTGGTACTTGGTAAATTTTCCTAGCAGACAATGGTTACTCTGAAAATTCTAGGGGGTGTGGGGTGGGGGCGGGGGTTCCGGACCCCTCTGACCCCACCATGTATCCGCCCATGTTCCCATTTCGATGTCAGCAAAACCATAATTTATGTTATCCGTGATTAGTCGACGCAAACCCATCTGGGTCGGGTGGATCAAAAGTTTCTGTTGATGAAGCCGTTTTCAACGTAATAATGTTAGTTAAAGTATAGGTGGTTATTTACTAAAACTCTTTCCTTAATGTTGACGACACAAGGAGCTATTGTGCACAGTGTAGATCAAGATCAGACTGCACAGAACGTGCAGTCTGATCTCTGATCCACATTGTCCACATTTTCATTCTAGATTATAAATGAACTATTTCTTCATCTTGCAAAGGAAGTGTATTTTTAGCCAATGAACAAATACAATTTATTTATTCGGTAGTGAAAGAGTTAATATGGCGTTCTAAACTGGGCTATAATTGGTATAGATACTAACGGCTGCATGTGAAAATCATTTGGATTGGTTTCAACTTTTTGTCATTTTTTGTCGAACTTAACCAAACAGAATAATACACATAGAGTTCCTTCGCATAGCTATCGATTATATATCAAATGTCTTTATTCTTTGATATATTAACCCATTACCAAACGACAAAATTTCAGACCTGTCCAAAATAAAAGTTGCACACGAAAATTCAAAGCGATTGTGTACTGGGTAAAATAAGTATCTTACTTAATAGAAAGCATTGTGGGAAAGAAGAAATTGCTTACAAAAGCACTTTCTCCTTTGCTCACAATGCTTTCATAAATAGTGACCATAACATAATCTCAAAACAGCACCACGTCATATAATAACCACACAACGTAATAAGAAGACTACAAAACGTAACCTGAAAACTGCATGATACAACAATTTTACCATACAATGTATTAAAACGACATCAAAATGATTAAGGAAAAGGCCATAACGTAATTTTAAAACCACATCACGTAATATAATATCCCCACAACGTAATAAGAAGACTACATAAGGTATTGAGGAAACTACATTACATAACAATTTAACACCATAACGTAATCTAAAAACACCATCACGTAATATAAAGACCACATAACGTAATGCAAAGACCACACCTCGTAACGCATATATAAAATAATGGAATAAAAAAACAACTAGACGATCTAAAATATCACATAAAGAAATGTTTTATGACAACCTAAGACAGTTATGGCGTTCCATATGATCGATAACATAAAGTAGGTTGGATCGTATTTAAAAAAAAAAAAAATCCGATGACGTCATATTTCAATTACTGAAAATAGACTGAGTTACCGATTGAAAATCGGCCAACCTAATTTTTGCCAAAATTTGCACCTTTTCCCCTGCATGAAACCGTCAACTGTCTTTGCGTTTGAAGAGAAAATTATATTTTGTAGTCCTTTTAAGTAGTGAACTAACAATTTCAATTTGCAGCAAATCTTAAAAGGCCTCTTTGACGATTCAACCAAATACAACATGGCTTCATCACAACAGAATTTTGTCAATATTTAAAACACAATGTAACTGAAATGAAAGGGTTTTAATTTGAAAGTACAGAAAACATTGTTGGAAATTCAATAAATTCTTCGTCCGTATTCACCAACCATTCTTTTGAATATTCCCAGTATTATTCTCCAGAATTTTCTAAATTTGAAAGTAACACAAATTTTGATTGGCTAAACCATTTGGTTTAGCCAATCACAAGCTGTGTTACTTTCAAATTTAGAAAATCTCACAGAATAAGACCAAGAATAAGAATAAGAATGGTTGTTGAATACGGACCCTGCTTACCAACATGTTCTCCTTTTCCAACTATACGTTCAAGTCCTCGTCTACCGTATTGTGAAAAAAAAAAATCACCGGTATAATGTGGTAAGGAGATAATTCCAATACACCATTTAAACATTTACCAAACAATACAAATGTTCATTACATGTATATACCTGAAAGTTTTCCAGAGAAAATACATGCATCGCACGTGGATAAAATATCACACAGGACAGAAAAAAAAAAAATCCGTATCTACACACTGTGAAATACGGTCCCAAATATGGTATGGTGACATAATGATGAAGTAACGCACGAGCGGAATATGTATATATTCATTTGCAATTTGATTGGTCAAAATTTTACGCTGTAATATTCATCCACCATTCATAAAAACGAAGTTACCGACTAAGTACTACGCCATTATTTGTTTGATTTTGCTGACCGTTTTCATATAAAATGACAGCAATTACATTATTTTTTCGTTGAAAGGTGTAGATATATAATAAACGGAATATTATGCTGTTGTAACTTTCCTGGGGCTAGTATTTGTTTCTCGCCGCGCAAAAAAAATTTGACATCTCGCTCGATCTTCGGTCTCGCGCATTATCAAATTTTCTCACGTGTCTCGAATCTATGGTGGCAAATTTCTGCCACGAGATACTAGATAGCTATCATAACAATTTTAAAAAACTATCGCGATAAATCAAAGTTTCCTGAAAATTTTGTTGACATAGTGAAAAGTTTCCTGAAAAAAAAATCACGATAAACTTTGTTATCCAGAAAATTTTACATTGATCAGTAAATGTTTTAACGCAAAATTTCTCAATCGTGCACGAAGCTGACATTCGAGATAATATTATCGTGATAGTCTTATCAGTTGCTCGATATCTATAAATAGAACATTTACCATTCGGATGAATTCGGTAGTTTTTGACTTTACAAGATTGCAGTAAATAAAAACTCGAATTATTAACAATTGTAGCTTAATTGGTAAATTTTGACAAGACTCGAAATGAACAGAAGTCTGTAAAATCACAAAGCCGACTCAAAATGCCTCCTACGAACAACTTTAAAACCATTCAGGGAAAAGGAGAATTCATAAGGTTGTAGACGAAGATGTTGCAAAACCGTATGTAATTATAGATATCGTGAATGTCAGTTGTGGGCACGAAAGAAAAAAAAAAAAAAAAAAAAAATCATAATAACAGTTAGAATTATCGCGATATTTTTATCATGAATTTTTTTATTATCCAGATAATATTTCCAGGAAACCTGGGTTTATCACGGTAGATCTAGTTCTCTTAAATTATCGCAATAACTATCTTGTATCTCGAGGCAGAAATATGTCACCATACGAATCAAATACATGCACCAGTAAGGAAAGCCATGGCTGTCTTATACCATTCTTTCACAGTTCATTGAACCGTTATTGTAATATATGGCTTCATTACAACTACAGATATAATGAAAACATGTTTATATGGAACCAACTTTCATTATATTAATCCATAACTTCAATATATTGAACGGAATAGTCCATGAATTAATCTGAAGTAGCATTATTTAATATCATTTGAACAATGTATTAAACGGCAACTCCTGTATATGGAACCATTCAAATTATGTATTGAACCAATTGTACTTATTTGGTACAGATTCACCAATATATTGAACCAAACTGTGTTTATATTAATGCATTTGTCCTAATACTGAACCAAAGAGGCATGGTATGGTTTGGCTTCATCAATATATTGAACCAAACTGTGTTTCTATTAATGCATTTGTCATTATATTGAACCAAAGAACCATGATATGGTTTGGATTCATCAATATATTAAACTAAACTATGTTTATATTGATGCATTTGTCCTTATATTGAACCAAAGAAGCATGATATGCTTTCATTTAGACATTATATTAAACGAAAATTCCTTTATATCGTTCCAGTCGAACTATATATTGAACCAACTGTTCTTATATCATAACAATTTAACCATATATAGGTTTCAGCTTGATAACATATTGCATGAAGTTTGCTTTGTATTGAACCAATCGATGATGTATTACACCGCTCTACCTTTATATTAATTCGTTTCGTCTTTTTATCGTTACTAGCACGGGCGTTTTTTATACCAACATCGGAAAAAAACCCGCACTTGATCGAAAATGATGACAAAGCATTTCAATGTTGCTACTGCCAGAATGTGTAATAAAGTAGTAGACATATACAAAGCAAATTTCGTGCAATATGTTGTCAAGTTGAAATCATATACTGAACCAAAAAAGAAACTTCCCCCTGTGTTTAAGTGCAAATGCAATGTTATTAAAAAAAATCAAAATATCACATGACCTACATATATTCGGGCGAACGATTATGTGTCCGATAAAACAAATTTTAACTCGATTGAAAGCATTTTGCAGAAGAAACCCGCTGAAAGCGATTTTCATGTGCATGCACGGACCAGTATAACTCGTGTATATTTTTTGAAACCTTTCAGTCTAATTTTATAGACTTTCATGTCAATCAGAAAAAGACGTTGAAAAAAATTAAATTTTTTTTACTTTTCTTTATTTTTGATATGCCTAGAATTCCGCAAAATTTACGCGAACGTGCCATTAGCATGCTTAATGCTGGTATGACGATGAATGCTGTTGCTATGAATGTTGGATGTTCTACTCGTGCTATTCGACACCTTAGGCAACGTTTTCAAGCAACAGGGCGTACGGAAGATCGACCACGTAGTGGACGTCCTCGCATCACGACGCGCGGCCAAGACCGCTATATTCGGAACACCCACCTGCGCAATCGCTTCCAAACTGCCACAGCCACTGCTGCTAACACCCCTGGTACACATAACAACCGTATATCTGCCCAAACTGTGCGCAATCGCTTGCACGAGGGTGGGCTACGTGCACGTCGTCCATACGTTGGTTGTGTTTTGACGCGACGTCACCGCGTAAATCGTGTTAATTGGGCACGTACACACCAACGCTGGCTTAGACAACAATGGAATAGCGTTCTTTTCTCTGACGACTCCAGGTTTTCCATTCATCGAGGTGATGGCAGGGTTCGAGTATACCGTAGGAGAAATGAACGTTATGCCGACTGTTGCGTACTTGAACGAGATCGTTTTGGGGGTGGGGGTTCTGTCTTGGTCTGGGCGGGCATTGTACATGGCTTTCACACTAATCTCGTCGTTATCGAAGGGAATTTGAATGCCCAACGCTACCGAGATGAAATTCTTGCGAGGCACATTATCCCACTGTTTCAAAATAATGCCAATATCACTCTTTTTCAGCATGATAATGCCACAAGCCATACAGCTTGGGACAATGTGAATTTCCTCAGGGCGAATAACATTGCATTTATTAATGACTGGCCTGCCAAAAGCCCTGATCTGAATCCCATTGAACACCTTTGGGATAATTTGGACCAGCGTGTTAGACGTCGCCCTATTCTACCGTCAAACGTCATTCAGCTAAGACAAGCCTTAATTCAGGAATGGAATAACATTCCACAAGCCGAAATCAATACACTTATCCGTTCTATGCGCAAACAATGCCAGGCAGTCCTTCATGCTGAAGGTGGTCATACCCGGTATTAATTTGTGATTTTGGTGAGCGACCCCTTCCGCATTTTAACTACCATTTCACAACTTTTGGATAAACCCTCAGCAATAATTTTTTTCACACAAAGTCGCAATAAAATACTTTTCAATGCATATAAATCTAGTTTAATCCTGATTTTCATATTTGTGTATATCTGCACTTAAACACAGGGGAAGTTTCTTTTTTGGTTCAGTACATATGGTTAACTTGGTATGATATAAAAACATATAGTTCGATTGGAATAATATAAAGGAACTTTCGTTTAATATAATGTCTAAATGAAAGCATATCATGCTTCTTTGATTCAATATAAGAACAAATGCATCAATATAAACAGTTAGGTTCAATATATTGATGAATCAAAACCATATCATGCTTCTTTGGTTCAATATAATGGCAAATGCATTAATATAAACACAGTTTGGTTAAATATATTGATGAACCCAAACCATACCATGCTTCTTTGGTTCAATATAAGGACAAATGCATCAAAATAAACGCGGTTTGGTTCAATATATTGATGAATCCAAACAATACCATGCTTTTTTGGTTCAATATAAGGACAAATGCATTAATATAAACACAGTTTGGTTCAATACATTGATGAATCCAAACCATATCATGCTTCCTTGGTTCAATATAGTGACAAATGCATCAATATAAACACAGTTTGGTTCAACACATTGATGAATCTAAACCATACCATGCTTCTTTGGTTCAGTATTAGGACAAATGCATTAATATAAACACAGTTTGGTTCAATATATTGGTGAATCCGTACCAAATAAGTACAATTGGTTCAATACATGATTTGAATGGTTCCATACACAGGAGTTGCCGTTTAATACATTGTTCAAATGATATTATACAATGCAACTATAGATTGGACTATTCCGTTCAATATATTGAAGTTATGGATTAATATAATGAAAGTTGGTTCCATATGAACATGTTTTCATTTAATATATAGATGTAATAAAGCCATATATTACAACAACGGTGCAAATAAAAGAACGATATAAGACAGCCATGGCTTTCCATACACCAGAAAGTCACTACAGCATAATATTCCGTATGTACTTGTCCAAACTGGTAGCGTTTTTCAGGCGACAAGTTATATCCAAACCCTGGCAATACGTCCAAAAATATTTTATTATGATTATAGTCTAAGATATTTCAAAATCCAATTCTAATTACAAATTTCGAAATTAGCCATCTGTTTAGCTGAGAAAAAGTCAACTATTCTTGCAACAAACTTGATTAAGACTGATAAGAATTGGACCTAGAAGGTCGGTCAGTGTCTTCCCTGGTCTGTTATGAAGTACCTGTTAAATTCCTCTCTCTGTATTGTTCTAAAGCTAGGGAATCATTTTCGTATCTTGTCTCTACTTCTGAAATTAAAAGTATATCAACATCAGCATAGTCAGCAGCAGCAGCAAAAGCTGTAAAAGAAGCAACAGCATCATTAGCAGCAACAGTGGAATTTTTTATCCTCGTTCTTTACTGATCATTACGGTCTTATTGTTCAATACGAATAATACGTACTGTACTAAGGGGCAGTACTTAACACTCAACGGTTTAAGAAAGGGTTTTACAAAAATAAATGATATCCTGTTTTGAAGAGAGAGAAAGAGAGAGAGACACAGGCAGACAGACAGACAGACAGACAGACGTTGACAAATACTTTGTTGTATACGTCATGTGATTTTGATTATGTACATTTGTATTAGTCTAATGAAATACCCATTCAGACTCATTCAAAATAAAAGCACTTGCAGACGAAAATTTCTCTGTGGCTCGATCGATAAAATTTGTTTTTGAAAGGGTAGATCTAGCAAACATTGTTGGAAATCGGCATTTTCCCCTTTTCATACAATGATTTAAAAAGACCCTCTGCCTGGGATTGTTCTAACACGGGATTGTTTAATAAAGGATAAACTCCAAGAAAAGGATCACTTACCGCTGTAATTATACAAGCCGACGAAACAAGGCACGAATATCCCAACCGCAATAAAAATGAGGTATTTCTGATTCTGTTCTCGATTCATTGATCTTAAAAGGCATTGAGCAGTTAAATCTGCGGAGAGAAAAATTAAGTCTTGCTCTTTGAAAAGGTAGTCTTATGTATCTGCAATTAGTATCGATCCATGTCAGCCAGAGAGGTTCGCACAGGCTGACGTGAGTCGAAACATTTTGCCAATAGATTTTTTTTTTTTGTATATCGAAGGACCATTTGAACTCATGATTCAGGTGGCTAAAAAAGTGGATTCACATTATGTAATTAGTATAATAATGATTATGCATTAGAGAAGCCCCTCCCTTTTCCAAGCTCATATAGGATCTGCTCAATTTATCTTAAGGTCTACGACCCCTAACGCATCCATAAATATTGTGTATTATCGACGTTTTCGTAAAGGCTATTCGGCCAATCTCGGCAGCTTCCGTCTTTTAATATGAGAGTTAGGGGCCGTAGACCTTAAATGTGTTCTAGATATAAAAGATCTGACAAAAGTTTGCGTTTAAAAAAAATTGTATCAAAATGGTCAAAAATAGTTTATAAAGCGAACCTGTGCCGAGCTTAACAACGCTTTTCTTGACGACTTGTAAACGATTTCTGGGCCTAAAATAAATAAGCCATGCTCTGGCAAAAAGGAGCTTAATGCATCTAAGAAAAGTATCGATTCAGGTCAGCCAGTGCAGTTAGCACAGGCTGACCTGAGCCAAAACTTTCCGCTAATGGTCAATTTTCTGTATTTCCAAAGACCAGTGTACCTCATTAGAAAGTTGGTTGTTAAATAAAAAAGTGGCTATTATGGACCAATAATCATGTGATTGCTTGATTGGTATAATGCATCACGGGATGCATAAAACCCCCTTTTAGTAGAGCGGCGCTTACATGGATATTTCCAATAGAGTCTTGATTTCAAGTATAACGATAAAACAAACCATAGCTTTACCACGATCATCAGCTTTGACAGCTGAGTTAAACGGGAGATTTGTGTTAGAAGTGATTCGGAAATAGCATTGTGGGAAAAGAAGAAAATGCTGGTGACCAGCATTTTCTTCTTTTCCGACAATGTTTTCTATCCTTCCAAAGGTATATTTCAGAATTTGAGCCTTGTTCAAATTGTCGTCTGTAAATCCTTTAAATTTGGAATGGCTTTAAATGTTGTCGCTTAATAAAGAGTAAAGCGACAGGGAACAAATACATTTTGTACAGGGAAAAAAAATAATGGTATTCCCCTTTAAATAAAATATCCCCCTACTTTTTGTGACCAGTATAGTTTGTATTTAGTGTGACAAGAAACTGCTCCTTTTGTCACAATGTTTTTTTCACTGTCTACCGAGTCGTAAAAAAGTCTTATTTACACAGCTATGTGTAAAGCCACAGAGTTGATTATGTCTGTCTTCTGTCTCACTCAGTTTATGATCCACTAAATGTTGAAAACAAAAGAAAAGTTAGTGATCGACCTAGTTTTTCGTCCAATCCGAGACCAGTATTTGGCGAGATTTTCTTCACCTAAAACCCCTTAAGATCAGAGAAGGTTTCACGAAAAACTAGGTCATCACCACAATTTGGGAGGAGTTGGTACAATTCATACATGCGAAACGGCTATTTTTATTTCAGACAAACGAAGTTTTATGGGGTTTTAGATGGAGAAAAAAATTTCACAAAATACTGGTCTCTGATTGGACGAAAAACTAGGTCGATCACTAATAGCGGATAAAGTTTGTATAAAATCGGTTTATACTAAGTTGGTTAGAACTCAAGAAAGAGAATTTTTCGAGAAAGTAAAAGCGGAGGCGCCTGGCGCCGTAGCTTTTATTTTCTCGAAGAATTCTCTTTTTTGAGCTCTAACCATTATTTAGTGATCGACCTAGTTTTTCGTCCAATCAGAGAGCAGTATTTGGCGAAATTTTCTTCATCTAAAACCCCATAAAGCTTCGTTTCTCTAAAATAAAAAGAGCCGTTCCGCATGTATGAATTGTACCAACTCCTCCCAATTGTCATAAAGATATCGTGCTCGGCGGAATGCACATGAATTTGTTCCTGTCTCGTGCATAAAACGAACCATGCAAAAAATACGGAATTCTACTTGGGCCACTATTATTCAGCGCAGATGTATAAGCTGGCTTTTGCCAACTTCTTGCGATTAATACCGAATCGGACAAAAAAAGAATGAAATTGGTGAAAATCGTGGATGTGCATATTCTGAGGTCTTATTGGCAGGGCCCATTTATGACAGTAATGTACAAGGGTTGCTAATTTGATTGATACATTGTGACGTTTGTTACCTTAACAAATAGATTCGATGGAGGAGAATCTTTTTGTCGTACTTACTGACAATTTACTCTATATATTTATATATATATATTTTCATGTGTTACCCAAAAACCATCACTTTACAGTCTACATGTAATTTCGAACACATTATGTTTAACGTCAACTGTTCCCTTTCCGACGATGAGTTTGATTAAGATCTTACATTTTTGTTTTTTAGCAATATGCAAAATAATGATCATAGACAAAAAGGTAATTACTGGTACGGTTACTCTCTCTCTCTCTCTCTCTTCATATTGAGCCACAAGTGACGTTCAGTTTTCATATTCAGGTACCTCTTCCGCCGTCCATCCTTTTTCAAGATCGTTCTTGTTTCTTATGTTTTCAACATTGAATGAATAGGAAAAGAAAATCGATATCTGTCGGCTGCATTTTTTTCCTTTACAACTTGGGGCAATGTCCTACACAATTCCACTATAACGCAATAGGATATCGGTAAGAATCTTACGGGCGTTTGTCTGTCCACCCGACCGTTGCACAATATGTAGTTCGGCCTCCTTCGACATTACAGTATTTTTATTTGCCAAAGTCAACAGTTGAGTAAATAATATAACCGTCAGTTAAAGCTTGTGTTAAATATCAGGAATCAACAAGCATAGGTAACGTGCTCCGCGCTTCTTACACATGTAAGAGAATTTATCGGCATCCCGTAAATTTTCAATTCAACTACACAGACCTTGATTTCTACCTTTGCGAAAAGTACTGTCGACTCCCGGTTTTTTTTTTTTTAGACTAAACTATATTGAAAACAAAAGAAAATTGTATCCCGAAAAAAGTTCTGTAGAAGATAGGCTTTCTTAGTTGCTTGCACTAGTTTTGCATTGAAGTATTGTACAATTCTTCGATTTTGAAATGCATTTAAAACACAGTGTTTTCTGTTTGATTTGACATTTTAAGTGGAAAGAAATCGGGTTGTTAAAACAATGTTTAACTTTTTGAAATAACCATTCATAACTATAAAATGTAGCTTTACCGACATGTAATAACTACAATTTGTGTATAGGAACATAAAAAAGGGGGTCGCATGTGGTGTGGGCGTGTCAATATGGTCACATGGTAGCATGGGCATGTCTTTGCATAAAAAGTGGGACAAACTTTATAGCGGACAAAGTTTATATAAAATCGGTTTATAGTCGATCACTAAGTTGGTTAGAGCTCAAAAAAGAGAATTCTTCAAGAAAATAAAAGCTACGGCGCAGGGTGCCTTCGCTTTTATTTTCTCGAAGAATTCTCTTTTTTGAGTTCTAACCATTACAAAGTTTGTCCCACTTTTTATGAAAAGACATGCCCATGCTACCATGTGACCATACTGACACGCCTGCAGCACATGTGACCCTTATCTCTATGTTCCTTTACACAAATTGTTGTCATTACATGTCGGTAAAGGTACATTTTATCATTATGAATTTCCAGTTAAAATGTTAAACAGAAAACACTGTCTTGTAAACGCATTTCAAAATCGAAGAATTGTACAATAGTTCAATGCAAAACTAGTTTAAGCAACTAAAAAAGTCTGTTTTCTACAAAAGCCTTTTCCGGCTACAATTTTCTTTTTTATTTTCAACATAGTTTTGGCTAAAAAAAAACAAAAAAAACCGAGAGTCGACAATACTTTTCGCATAAGTTGAAGTAAAGATGTATATAATTGCATTGAAAATTCTCTGAATGCTGTTAAATTTTCTTACATGTATAAGAAGCGCGGAGTTACGTTACCTACGCTCGTTGATTCCTGATAGGAGGCCTAACAACACTTTGTGGAGCAATTGGGTGGACAGACAAACGCATGGAACATCCGCAAGATTCTTATTGATATCCTATTGCATTATAGTGGAATAGTGAAGGACATTGCCCCAAGTTGTATAGGAAAAAAATGTAGATGCCAGATATCGAGTTTCTTTTCTTTTTCATTCATTGCTGAAAACATAAAAAACAAGAAAGATCTTGAAAGTGTATGGACGGCGGAAAAGGTATTGGAATATGAATATTGAAAACTAACTTCTGGTTCAATATGAAAAGAGAGAGAGAGAGAGAGAGAGAGAGAGCTGGAGAAAGAGAGATGGGGGGATAACCATTCCAGCAATTACCTTTTTGTCTATAAATGGTCATTATTTTGCATATTGTTAAAAACCAAAAATGTAAGATGTTAATCCAACTCATCGTCGGAAAGGAAGCAGTTGACGCAAAATTGATTGATTGATTTCATGGTGTTTAATGCCGTTTTCAACAGTATTTCGGTTATACCGCAGCGACCAGTGCACCTATCCATGCTTTCCTGAAGTTTCTTTTACTCCGCATACTTTTCTTTCCAAACCACTGGCTGCTTTCCCACATGACCATCGAGACAATGGTCAGCGGTGAGAGAGGAATGAATCCTGTCGCAATGACTATCATCAATCCTCGGAAAGAAATTGGCCGAGCCGGGAATCGAACCAGCGACCCTCTGTTCTCAAGTCCCGTACGCTACCGACTAAGCTACCTGGGCTCGGCAGTTGGCGCTAGAAATAATGCGTTCGAAATTAATGTAGACTGTAAAGTGATGATTTTTAAGGTAACACATGCAAAAAAGAAAAAAGTAAAATTCCAGTGAGTACGACAAAAGGATTATCCCCAATCAAATATACATGCTAAGGTGTGAACAAGCGCCACAAGGTAATCAATCAAAAGTAGGATCGCTTGTACATAACTGTCAGAAATTGACCCTGCCAATAAGACCTCAGAATAAGCATATCCACCATTTTCATCTATGTATTTTTTTTTTGTCTCTCTTTTTCTTTTCATTCGATACTAATTGCAAAAAGTGGGCAAAAGCCACCTTATACATCTGCGCTGAAAAATAGTGGCCCAAGTAAATTCCGTAGTTTTTGCATGAGACAGGGGCAATTCATGAGGATTCCGCCGAGCACGATATCTTTGTGAATCATTTTGAAGGCACGCCATCGGCACGAATGAAGAAATCTTCACGAGCATTTGCTCGTGCAAGATACATTCATACCAATGTAGGAGGAGCTAGTGAAATTCAGACATGAAGAACTGCTTTTTTCTTCAAATACACTGCTCAAAAAAATTAAAGTAACACATGTCCTCGACTTCGATCATAAGATAAATTTTTCAGTACAGGACAATCCAAATAATTTTCTGCTTGTAAGTTCATTCAGCCTTAACACTTTAAAATCTTAGAACAGGCAAAACGATTTGGGTTGCACAAAAGATGTGTGGGCTATTCCTGTCAAAGCCATCCTCGGAACCCAGATTTGAAGCATTACGTTACTCTCCATGCATCACCCCTGGGAAAATTTACAAGCAATTCGTCGTTTCTTATGAATATTCATATGGTCGGGAAGTACCCTAATAGCCAATCGAAAGATCGATAACATAATGATACTCTCTTGTAGAGAGGATAATTTCATTTCTTCCGTTACTGAAAATAACTCTGGAAAAAAAACCCGAGGTTGTCAACAAATATGGCGGCCGTCGGCGTGCTTGTCTCCTGTGAGATATGCCATTCTGCAATACAGGGACGACACTATCGATCTTTGTGTACGTTTTTGTTTTCAACTGACAATCTTTTGGTGTTACGCCGAAAATCTCTTTTAAACGCTTCTCGATTGTGGTGTTAATGGGCGCAGCCATATTTAAAGTATCGCTGAGCTTGATTTGCAACGAATGATGTGATTGGATATCGACAAGTAAAAAATAGAAATGACGGCGGTTTTGTGATAAAAATAGTTTAAATTTTCTCAAAGAAAAACTGAGATCACCAATCAAAATGCTTCATGAATAATTCATGAAAACGAGGAAACGCCAGCGAAATAACCCAGAGGCGATTACAGAATGAATCGAAACTGGGTAACAGAGAAGGGTCAAAGCTGTCTTTTTGATACGTCACACAAGCTTTTAAAAGAATCAGAGGTGTCATTCTTTCTTCTCGTTTACTTCTTTTATTAGATTTGAGAAAAATATCAACAAAACATTGGAAAAATATGAGCTGTTTAACAAAAGAACTAGAAAAATAAATTTCTTGATTTTCTTCTTAACATGTCATATCAGTATTTAAAATCAAACAAAAAAATACTGAGCCACTTTGTCTAGTAAGAATGTAAGCTGATGGTTTTCAGAGCACAATGACTGCATGCGTAGCAAAGTAAACGATTTGAATTTCGGTATTTGTGTGATTCTTTAATTCTTTTGAGCAGTGTAAATCATACTTATATGGGATTTATAGATGTAGACAAGGTCGACAAAATACACGAATCAGCAATAAAACCGAGTTGATCATTGAAGAATGCACAATACTTTGTGAATTAAACTCATATACTGACGATAGAGCAAGGTCGGAATGTAAGTGATTTTTTTTCTAACTTCTCTTTATTCCTGTGAAAAACAGGGTTTGTAAAAATTCGGGCATAATACCGGCAGCTCCTAACCACTATATCGCGAAAACCCATGAAAATCACAACAATGCATCAAAGGAATTGTAATTTTATTTTGGATTCCTTCCGTATGCATCAAGTACAATATTGGTTAACGGAATGAAGCTGGAATTCCATTACATTCTTGTCTTTTCACTCATAAAACAATGCCACATATATTCATAGAACTGTACAGTGGTGGGGAGTTCCCGATTTTATGCCGAAAGTGGTTAGCTGGGCGACATATTTGAATCGATGGAGCGTTGTACTACTCTATTCTTTCCATTTTTTTCACTTAGTTTGGTCAGAAAACCGAAAGTCGGAGGAGGGGAGGGGGACAGGGACAGAAATGGTAGAATAAACAAAGCATGTTTCTTTCTTTTAGACTTTACGAAGCAAATACTGGGTCCGTATTCACCAACCATTCTTAAGAAAATTCTTGGTCTAATTTCGGATTTTGAAAGAAACACACCGTCTGATTGGCTTAACCAAATGGTTTAGCCAATCAGACGGTGTGTTACTTTTAATCTTTGAAAAAGCTAGAGAATAAGTCTAAGAATGGTGAATACGGACCCTGTTCTAGACACAGGTGAGCGACAGTGTCTCAAATCATATATTATTAGAAAATTTTAAGTGATTCACTTTGACCTTCAGTCCGATCTTTTGAAAGCGAAATTTCGGATTCTTGCCTCGCATATAATTATTTGGCTTGATTCAAATACCTTTTTCTTCGTTTTGCTGACATCAAACGACCCGTTTTAGTTCTTGGTTTATCAATCCTGCAGGCATTGACAAGGTTGGCCAGATCAGCTGTTTTAGGTGCTCACCGTTTCGAGTAAAAGGTGAGCGTGATAGTTACACGGAGCGTGATAATGGAAACTGTCGCGAACGTCGTTAATAACAATTAACTTGACAAGTTTATTAAAGTTTTATCTCAAACGTCAACGAATGTCAGATTCTTTTTATCACATAACGATATTTCACGAAATATAGATAAGATGATGCAAAACGATGTATAGATCAATGCACCCGCGGTAATATCCATAAAACCTATTCACTTCTCAGAAATACGTACAAAATGACGTCACACATATGATACATAGAAGACATTTTTATGGTGAAAGATAGAAATTTATTTTATTCGAGTGAACATCATTGGTAATAAAATATTACCGACGATGTTCACGAGAAATGTGTTCATCAAATCAGCATTGAAGATATTTTTCCTGGATATCATATCTAAAAGGGTCCAGGGGTATCATTTCTAATGGTGATATAACCGAATATGTACTCGATTCCACGGCAGTGCAGCTTTGATGCTCGATTAGTAAACGCTGGATACTTGGAAATTCTCTGCTGAAATATACCTGTTACGTTTAAGGCCCAATAGCGACCAAAAGTAAACAATACGGATGTTAAAATGCATTTAGATTTAAACCATACCTTTGAAAATATGGAAAATATTGTGAAGAGGTCAATCTGTTATTGTGCAGCCGGTTCAAGTGTTAGTCGCTGGCAGAAAAATAAATTCTAAAGTCAGATAAAAAGTGAACGAAAGGAAATAGCGACCTGGTAACTTTGAACCTAGTTTTGGAATTAATTTTTCTTCTTGCGACTAATAGAGATTAGAAAATCATTTCTCTCAGACTATATTATATCCCCGGCATGAGTACCAGTTCATTTAAAGGTTTCTGGGTACATCTTAAGTTTTGTGCATTTTTACAGGGGAAGCAACCGTCCAGTTTGCTCTCTGTTAGTCGAATTTCTTTAAAGATGCGGCCCCCGCCACTCGGGGCCTTAGAAATTGGTGGCTGCCTTCGCCCCTGTGGCATATGGGTGGTAAAAGTCCCCAGAAACAGAGGAGACCGATAATAATAAAACTAAAATTAATAAAACAGGTCCAAAATAATTCAATTCAAAGTAAATATTAGAAAAATAAAATAATAACAAAATCAACCTAAATATGAAAATAAAAACACTAAAGTCAATACGATTAAATATTTCCAGAAAAAAATTAACAAACACAAAATTAAAACATAAAAGTGGCTGAAGAACAAGACAAATTAAGATCATATGATTTCCAAAACAAATTTTTCATTCCAAAAATAATTTTTTATTTTTTCATTTTTTGAAGACATATCTTTCCTATACACTTTCCTGTCTCATATACTAACATGCTCATTTGTGTGTGTATCATCTGTGCCAGTGGGTAGCACACTGGACGAAGAGTATAACAGCATCTTTGTATAACATCTATGTTTTGTTCTTGTATTCGTCAACACCTTTTCCAATCTCTAGCACTATATGTTTGAAGAATTTGAAACATTTGGCATACTTGTATTAAGAACCTTACCTACAAGTAGAGATCTATAATGGGAACTCTAGTAAGCTCTAAGTTATCAGCTCTAATCATTAAAGTTATCATGCTAACACTCTATATCTAAAGCTTTCTTGATTGAAAATATTTCATTGAGCAAACTTTCTTCTGATAAAAGATTTCTGTCTTTGATTCAGAAGCCACTTGTTTGCCGTGGGTGGCATCTCGTATGCCGGAAAAGGGGATCCTGGTAGTTGAGAGTGCCCAGGGATCTCCAGCACTCAACACACTACTTTGGCCCTGGCCTCGGATAGACGAGAGGGATGGGTTAGGCCCGACCCGTCTCAATCGGCTCGGTCGTGCCTAGCTTTTAGGATTACATACTTTTATCTATATTTCTTTCTTTGTATCTTATGATACCAACCGGGTTAGATTTTTTCTTATCTTTTACATTGTTTTCCTTTATAAAGCGGCGGCTGATGGGCTAATTAATAGACCTATAGTTTCTCTTCGCTTAAGGTTTGTTAAGTATAATAGCTATGTAGCTCTGGCGTCGGAAATAGGAAACCCATTTCCATTAGACGTCCCCTTGTAGGGCTCCGAGGAGGGTGGAGCGCATAGCTATTGAAATTACACTATCAAAATCATGGCTTCCCAAAACAAAAGACCCCGACCGAATAACGAAAACGAAACGTCTTACTTAAACAATACAAAGTTCTTGGTTATTAAAAGTGAGGAGGCAAAGCCCATAACATCTCTGTCTCCCTTCATAATAGAAAAACAGATAGAAAGTTTGATAGGCACTCCAAAATCAGTTAAAAAATTAAAAAATGAACTACTACTCGTTGAAACATCAAGAGCAAGTCAGGCTGAATCTCTATTAAAAGTTAAAAAGTTTTACAACTTGAAAGTCTCAGTCTCAGAACACAACTCACTTAACAAATCCAGAGGAATTGTGAAAGACAGAGTACTGAAAGGAGAAACAGAGGAAAACATTGTTGAATATCTTGCACCGCAAGGAGTTGTTGCGTGCAAAAGATTCAAAATAAAAAAAGATAATGTTCAACTTGAAACCAATACACTACTCCTCACTTTTAACACCACCACTTTGCCTCAGAGTATTAGAATCTTTTATCGTACAGTACCAGTGGAACAGTTCATCCCAAATCCTTTGCGCTGTTTTAATTGTCAAAAATTTGGACACCACGAAGACAACTGCAAGCTCACAGATGCAGTAATCTGTGATAGATGTGGTGAATCCAAACACACATCTAGCATCTGCAAAAGACCTTTCAAATGCGTAAATTGTGGTAAAGATCACAGTGCAAGATCAACCAACTGTGAAGTCTGGAAAAGAGAAAAAGAAATTATGAGAATCAAAACAATAAGAAAGATTTCGTACTTTGAGGCAAAAAAACAATATGAGACAGCTTTTGAACCTAGGTACTCTAAGATAGTTCAATCAGCAGCAGCAAAACCTCAGACGAGAACTTGTGGAACACAGTATGATCCCGTGGATTTTGAGCAAGGCGCTAAGCCTCCCTCGAAATCTACGTCTCCATCTGTCCAACCACCTCAAACATCCGAAACAGGTTCAAAATCTAACCAAACAAAAGACTCTAGTAGATCAAGATCAGCTTCTAGATCTAATTCATTCCCTACATCACCAAATAAAAGCCAGAAAAATAAACCAGATAAAAAAGAAAAAGATAAACAACAATCAAATAGACAGAAGAAAGGGTCACAGGATCCTATTAAGCTGGCAAATAAATTTGAAAGTTTAATAGATATGGAATTGGAAATTGACTCCTTAGTCAAATAACTTTTAAGTAAATTCAAACTCCCAATATACAAGTATAATGGGTCAAAACTCAATTTTACAATGGAATTGTAGAGGTCTAAAAGCCAACTTTAATGAACTACTAATTCTTTTATCTTTATTAAATCCACAAATCTGTTGTCTTCAAGAAACTTTTATAACCCCCAATGATAACTTGGAAGTTCGCAATTATTCTTCCTATCACTACATACATAATGATTGTCAAAGAGCATCTGGTGGTTCTTCTATCATAATACATTCTACGGTACCTCATTGTAAGATAGACTTAAACACAAATCTACAAGCAATAGCAATAAAAGCATCTTTAAATAAAACTATAACAATATGCTCTATCTATATCCCACCAAATAAAAGAATAGATCAAAATGATTTAGAAAATCTTTTACTACAACTACCTCAACCTTACATCATATGTGGTGATTTTAATGGACAAAGCGAATTATGGGGTTGTTCAGATACCAATGACAGAGGTAAAATAATTGAAGATTTCATTGCAGAGAATAATTTATGTCTATTAAACTCCAATCAACATACATACCTGCATCCTGGATCAGGTTCTTTCACAGCAATAGATCTTTCACTTTGCCATCCTTCCTTGTACCTTGATTATGAATGGAAAGTATGTGAAGATTCTCATGGAAGTGATCATTTTCCTATCATTATACAAGAAACTGAGAAAACAGAAGATGAGAAAATTCCAAAATGGAATTTTAAAAAAGCTAACTGGGAAAAATTCATTATTCTTTGCCATGAAAAATTACTGATTGACAATTTTGAAAATTCAGAAGATCCAATGCTTTCTTTTACTGAAACTTTAATTGACATATCAAATCTGCATCCCAAAGATTTCAACAAATACTTTTAAGAAGAAAAAGCCATGGTTTAATGATGATTGTAAAGAGGCTATTAAAAAAACGTAAAGACTGTTTAAAACGTTTCAATGAATATCCAACAAAATCAAGCTTAAATGTTTGCAAAATTTGAGAGCTAAGGCTCGACGCACTATTAAACAAGCAAAACGATCATCTTGGAAAGATTTCACTTCTGAACTTAATGCTAGAACTCCCATGACAACCATTTGGAATATGTTAAGGAAAATAAATGGAAAGAATCAAACCATGAAACACTCGCATATCAAGGTAGATGACAAAAACTATGAAAGTAAAGAAGAAATCGCTAATATCCTGGGTAAAACTTTCAAAACAAACTCCTCGTCTGCTAATTATAAATCACAATTTAAAAAAACATAAGCAAGAAGCAGAAATGGAAGAATTTAATTTTGAAACGGATACAAATGATAACTACAACTTACCTTTCACACTATCGGAACTTGAAAATTCTCTAAAAAATGCTCATGATTCTGCTGCAGGTGCAGATGAAATACACTATCAACTTTTAAAACATTTACCTCGTATTTCATTACAAACACTGTTAAACATTTTTAACATTATATGGGAACAAGGCACCTTCCCGAAAAGTTGGTCCAAAGCTACAATCATTCCAATTCCTAAGCCAAATAAAGATCATACAAATCCAACAAATTATAGACCCATAGCTTTAACTAGTTGTATATGTAAGACCATGGAGAGAATGATAAACAATAGACTTAATTTTTACCTCGAATCCAATAATATCATATCGGAACATCAATCGGGGTTCCGAAAAAACAGAAGCACGACAGATCAGTTAGTACGATTAGAATCTTTTATCAGAAATGCTTTTGTAAAGAAACAACATGTAGTTGCCATATTTTTTGATCTAGAAAAAGCTTATGACACCACATGGAAACATGGCATCTTAAAAGATATTCATAAAATTGGATTAAGGGGAAATCTACCCAAGTTTATTTCAAACTTTTTATCAAATAGATGTTTCAAAGTTAAGGTAGGCACATCTTTTTCTGATGACTATGAACAAGAACAGGGAGTTCCTCAAGGAAGTATCCTCTCACCTACTCTGTTCAATATCAAGATTAACAATATTGTAAAATGTTTAGATGACGATGTGAACTGTTCCTTATATGTGGATGATTTTTTAATATGTTACAGGTCCAAAGATATGAAAGCAATTGAAACTAAGCTTCAAAATAATTTAGACAAAATTGAGAAATGGACTATAGAAAATGGTTTTAAATTTTCCAAGACAAAGACAAACTGTGTACACTTCTGCCAAGAGCGCAGGTTGCACTTGGATCCATTATTGAAAATATATAATAGTCCAATTCCAATAGTAGATCAAGCAAAATTTTTAGGAGTTATCTTTGACAAAAAACTTTCTTTCATTCCACATATTAATGCTTTGAAACTGAAATGTCAAAAAGCTTTGAATGTTTTAAAAGTACTTTCCCACTCTGACTGGGGAGGAGATAAAAAAACTCTTTTAAATCTATACAGATCTCTAATACGGTCAAAACTGGATTATGGATGTATTATATATGGCTCTGCAAGGAAAAGCTACCTAAAAAAGTTGGACACTATTCATCATCAGGGTCTTCGGTTAGCTTTGGGAGCTTTCCGAACGTCACCTGTCACAAGTTTGTATTCAGAGGCCCAGGAGCCATCCTTATATGATAGAAGGAAAAAACTCTCCTTACAGTACGTAACTAAACTGGCTTCAAATACAAAGAATCCGGTTTACAATGACATTTTTAATTCACCAAACAAAATACTTTTTCAAAATAAACCTAATTTTATCAAACCACTTGGTCTAAGAGTTGAACCTCTTCTTGATGAATCAAATATAAATGTAAAGCCCTTTAAACTTCCTGTAAAAGAGCCGTGGACCATAGATCCACCAAATATTATTTTTGATCTCAACGTAAATAAGAAATCAGTTACAAATCCATTATTTTATCAAAATAAATTTTTAGAAATCAAATCACAGTATAAAGATTACGTTTCAATTTATACTGATGGTTCGAAACAAGATAATAAAGTTGGTTGCGCTTCAGTACACAAGCAAGAAACTGCCAAAATAAGACTACCAGATCATAGCTCTATTTTTTCAGCAGAAGCTGTGGCTTTAAACATTGCTCTCTGTTCAATACAAAACAATAATAACAAGAAATTCATAGTTTTTTCTGATTCAATGTCAGTTTTACAATCTTTAAAACATCCTGATAACCCAAATCCATTGATTCAACAATTTTTCAGAAAATATATTTAAGTAGATCAAAGTCAATAATATTCTGCTGGATACCCAGCCACATTAATATAAAAGGTAATGAAATAGCTGATCAAGAAGCAAAGGATGCCGTAAATATGAACATAGCCAACATAAAAATTCCTTATACTGACAAAAAACAACAAATAAATGAATTTATCAAGTCTGAATGTCAAATTAAATGGCAACAATGTTTTAACAACAAGCTTTTAGCGATCAAGCCAAATTTTAATGATAAATATGAATTTTATTGTAACCGAAAAAGTCAAGTAATTTTAACAAGATGTCGTGTGGGACACTCAAGGTTTTCACATGTGCATCTTTTAAATAATGAGAGAGCACCACAATGTATAAACTGTAATGAACCTTTAACTATAAAACATATTTTATTAAACTGTAAAAATTTCGACCGTATACGGTCAAAACATTTTAGTGTTGATAGCTTACAAAACTTATTTTTACATGTACAACAGAATAACATTTTAGAATACCTAAAAGAGATAGATTTTTATAATAAAATATAGACTAATATAGATTTTAAGTATCAAATTAACATTTTATTATTCCATTTCTAAATATTACCTTCATGCGCGCTAAATGACCACAGCTGTCGATGCACCTTAAAACACCAAATAATAAATAAATAAATAAATATTTCTTTATTTCTTTTTTCGTTTTCTTATCTTTAACAGTGTATTCTATTGGCACATTTTTAGACACGCTAATATATGTTTCCTTGTTTGTTGGTATACAACTCGTCTCACCGGGTGTACTCATTAGATCTTTTATAAATAAATGAGCATCATACTTACTATAATTATGAAAAAATATAGGTGTAAAAGTAGGCCTTCTACATTTTAAATTACACACACTGTGCGCAGCTCCCCTAAACTTTCCAGTATAATGACAATGGTCTCTTACTTTTTTCATGTTTTCTTTACATTTTGAAAATGACTCCCCACATATCCAGCAGTTTTCTGCTTTATCAAACTCTCTTTTATCCTTAACTCTATAAATCATTTCCCTCGTTGGTATCCTATCTATTTCTTTTATAACATTTTCTAAATCCTCTACGAATTTCTTAGATGCCTTTTCGCCAGAATATTGAAAGATCTTAGAAGGGTAAAAATCTTCATAATGTGATTTAACATAAAAACAATATCCTGAAACATTATGCTCATTAATTAATTTTGTCCCATTGCCTTTATTTTCGTTTTTATTTTCTAATGTAGCCTCCATATCCGCATAAATTGTAAAAGGGTGTCTTTGTTGTTTATTAAAATTCTTAAAAGATATCTTGGTACCCTTTTCAGGTAAGTCTATTCTACAGGCATCTTTTTCACCACAATACTCTAAATGTTTATTTAAAGTTTCTTCTTTTTGAAAATGATTTAAACATCTTTCACAAATATAAATTTTACCATTATGATCAGATAACTGTTTAGATAACAATCTACTCATATTTTTAATTAAACAATAATGTTTTTTACCGTCCTTCTCAAGAAGTAAAAGATTAATATGATGTTCTCTTTTATAAACTTCTTTACTTAGACTAAGTGGATAAACACCAGTTAAATAATTATATCCAAAAATTGATATGGATATAGATGGGTTTAGGGTTTCGAATTTAATTCTATCTTGAAGGGAAACAGGGCAATTAATCCCTTCCATATTTATAGTGTTTAATAATGGTCTTAGTCTATCAATTTTTTCAGGGTTATTATCTGTTGGGTTCAAAGCTATAAGAATACAATAAGCAAAACACATATTATCATTCTTATTTATTGGATTAATAACACTTTTTGTATTTGCTATCTTAGGAGGAGTTGGAAACCAAGATTTTCCTTTTATTGGGTTATATAATACTGTGTGTAATCTTAAATCAATTACGTAAAGAACTTTATAATAATCTTCTTCCATTTCCTTAGTTGCTATATTAATTAATATCTGTTCCCCAATTTCATCATACAATTCATCAACATCATCCCCATCTAAATTAACAAATGGAAAACCAGAATCAAAATTCATCTCTTTTAAATCATTTTCAATAGAGTGTTTCATCATACATTTCATAATAAGTTTAACTTTTGTTCGGCGATTATTTCTCATAACATTGGTTAATTTATCTTTCGCTAAATCAAGGAAATCACCAGGTGTAAAATCTCCTATACCTTTTATAAGATATTGTTTGGTAACACCTTTAAATGCTGATGGCCCTTCTTTAATCTCTATTTTATCTTTATACTTATTAAACTTATCTTTTTTAGCTTGTTCCTTATATAACACATCTAATTTTTCTTTTAAAGCTTCTAAACTCTGTGATTTTTCTTTTGGAATTATTTTAATACTATCTAAATAGTTCATCAACTCCTCAGCTGCGGCTGTAGGTGGAGTTGGTACCGAGGGTGGTGTATAAGATGTAGGTGTTGGTGTGTAAGGTGTTGGTTTTAATACAGGGGCTCCAAGATTACTAATATCGTAATCTAATAATGGTGCTCCCCGATTAAGTAAGAGGTCAATTAATTGAGCTCTTCTAAGTCTCGAGTATCCTCTAATTCCTCGATTTTTAGATTCTTGTTTTAAGTCTCTTACTGTGAACCTCCTGAATTGATCAGCAGGACTATGAGGTATAGGATTACTTAGACGCTCTATTAATTCACCTCTTCTAAGTCTTGAGTATCCTCGGATTCCTCTTGACTTGGCTAAATCTTTTAAACCTTGTATGGTATATATATTATAGTTTTCCATTTTTATATATGTAAAAAAAATCTTAACTAAATGTCAAAAATAATTTTATTATGGAGTGACATAATAAAATTATTGAATGTTAATCTTATATTTATTATTCCAAACTCTTCCGTCCCATTTTGTAACTGTTTGAGGACAACGATCTATAAATTTACCCGCCTTGTATATTGATGGCAATACTATTATTTCACCAGTTTCAACATCCTCGAAAGTGACTTTTTTAGGATTTTGCTTAATAGTTTTTAATCTTTCAAACTTTGGATCCTCGCTTATTTCTTTTTCAGGCAACTTAAGAGACACCTCCGGTAACAATCTGTGTTTTTTCACCAACTCAACTAAGCGTTTTTTATCCCAGTATGAGCAGAAGTTTATATTATTTTCTTTAAGAATTTTTTTTAAATCTATAATCTGTATCATTTTTATATATAAAAAAAAATCTTAATACACTACAGACATTTTATTTCCATCAGACAGGAAGTTAATTAGCTTATCACTAATAATAATAGCATATGCCTCTGTGTTTGCGGGTACATTTGCGTTAAAATCTGCCTTAATTTTAATATCGGTGACTGAGTATTTTATTCTTTCATTCTGTTTAGAAACGTCAAACAAAAACAAAGGATATAGAGTTCTATAATCTGAGGGAGTAATGTTAGGGTTTGACACCAATTCATCCATGTTATAAAAGTTAGATCTAAATAGAGCAGCAGCACCATACACTCTACTAAATTGATACGCATCGAATGAAATTTTATAGTCAACCGCAGGGTATCGGGTGGAATTTAGCGCAACATAAATATTTTTAAGGTTTATATTATCAAATATTGCAGGATTTTGCTCTTGATTACTAATTTTATTAGTCTGAAATCCTACAATGATAAAACGTGGCACCTTAGGAGATGATTTGACAGCAAGTCTCCAGCTAAATGATCTTGACTTAGGAACCGCGATAGAGTCGCACTGCCTCATTTTATATCCAACCGGTAATTTTTCTTTTTTCTCGATAATTTTATAAAGTGCCATCTTCTCATTATCCGCAGGTATCACGTGAGGCATAAACCAAGATATTTTATTTAAAATAATTTTACCATTAGCAGGAGCAGCAACACCACCAACAGCACCAATTTTAAAGATTGCATCATTATCACTAGTTCTTGTCAAGGTGAGAGTTTGCTTCATCCCATACAATATTTTATTATAATCATCACAAAAACCGAATATATGTTTTAATGGAACTCTGAAGCTAAAGGTACCTCTTGGATTGGGACTACTAATAATATAATTTCTTCTTACATTAAAACCAGAGTTATAGGTATCAGCATTAGCAGGGTTAGCATCTGCGGCGGTGTTAGTGTCCTTATACCAACATTGATTTAACCCTTGTGATTTAGAAAAATCATCTGGATATTTTAACAGTCCAAGCATTGTAGTAGCCTGACCAGGATGTGTTAATGATTCAATCTCCATACCTGAAAGTTGATACTTAATATTTTTAAAAACATACATGAGACCATTGTTTGTTAAAGAAATATTGGTGTCACCATCATAAACTGCTCCATCAGCAGCTATTACTAACGTGCCTTCTATAAGTAAATAACTCTCACTAGGACGAGTAAAAATATCTTGGGTTTCAATACTAATCCTAATATCTCCTCCCGAGTTGTTGAGATTTGCGCCAGTGATCGGTTCATACTCATGGTGTTCATACTCATCAATACCAACAGTTTTTGGAGTTGGTTCGGTAACTTTTAACATTGGGTTTACGTTTTCTAAAACATTCATTTTTTATTATTGCAATTATAATTTTAAATAAAAATTATAATTGTATCACTTTTAATTAAACTCTAACCAAAGCTGGGGAAAAGCTTTATCTTCGTTATTAACAAACACACCCTTAAGTTTAATTTCATTTAGTTTATTTTTTGAGATAAATGTTTTCTTTTTAGGGTAAATTCTATTTCCATACACAAGTGTTATAGGGGTTATATTGTACTCTTCTAAATGTTTATTTACTTTTTCCTCAATCTCTTTCATAACCTTTACTTTACTAGGAGGCAACTTTATAACAGCTTTTTTATGTCTATAAGCTGTGTTATTAATTTCAAGAATCTCACAATCTTTTAGGTTTAAAGATGCACCTATTATATGAATAGTACTATTTCTGTATTTTGAATAATATTCACGATCAAATATTAAGTTTGACATTCTCTTTTTTATATAATAAATATAATTTTCTTAACTTATTTTTTTCTTCATACTACCTTAATTCCTGCTCCACTGTTTAATTTTTTAACTAAGTCTTAAATAGCTATGGCACTTCCATCTATTAATGTATTAATATTTTGTGTTTTAGGGGTATCTGTGGGTTTTGGTGTTGCGTTATATTTTTGTAAAATTTTCTTTGATTTTGGTGTTAAAGCTTTTGTAACTAATTTTTTTCCTTCTTCTACAGCTGCACTCTTTCCAACCTCTAAAGCTTTCTTTGCTCCTTCCTTAGCTACACTCTTTCCCACATCAAGGGCAGAAGATGCTATTTGTTTACCTGCGCTACTCGTAAAAATCTTCGCTAAAAAGTTAGCAATGCTGTCAAAGATTCCAGTACCACCGTATGAATAAATTCTTTTAAATCCGTATTTATTATTGACAATCATTTTTTATACTATAGACATTAAATTTTTATAAGCGTTTGAACTTAAAACACCTTGTCTTTTTAATTCATCACAAATACTAACTCATTTCTTACACCTGTGTTACCTGCTTCTTTACTTGCTAACAACAGATCTAGTCTTTCTATTAATGCGTTAGGGTCACATGGGATAACAACGATACCCTGTCCTTCATAATGTCTTCTTTTTTCCCAAATATCACTAAGTAAAGTGTTCCATTTTGAGCCTCTAGAAGATTTAGAACGTGGATTATTCGGATCGTTATTTTTATGAAGAGTGTTGGTTTTATACATCAACTCAGTATATTTTTTTAAATCTCCAGCAGTGGGCCCCCGCCACTCGGGGCCTTAGAAATTGGTGGCTGCCTTCGCCTCTGTGGCATATGGGTGGTAAAAGTCCCCAGAAACAGAGGAGACCGATAATAATACAACTAAAATTAATAAAACAGGTCCAAAGTAATTCAATTCAAAGTAAATACTGGAAAAAATATGACAATAACAAAATCAACCTAAATATGAAAATAAAAATACTAAAGTCAATACAATTAAATATTTCCAGAAAAAAATAACAAACCCAAAATTAAAACATAAAAGTGGCTGAAGAACAATACAAATTAAGATCAAATGATTTCCAAACAAATTTTTCATTCCAAAAGTGATTTTTTATTTTTTTATTTTTTTTTAAAACATATCTTTCCTATACACTTTCCTGTCTCATATACTAACATGCTCATTTGTGTGTGTATCATCTGTGTCAGTGGGTAGCACACTGGACGAAGAATATAACATCTGTGTATAACATCTGTTTTGTTCTTGTATTCGTCAACACCTTTTCCAATCTCTAGCACTATATGTTTGAAGAATTTGAAACATTTTGCATGCTTGTATTTAGAACCTTACCTACAAGTAGAGATCTACAATGGGAACTCTAGTAAGCTCTAAGTTATCAGCTTATTTCATTGAGCAAACTTCCTTCTGATAAAAGATTTCTGTCTTTTTTGCCGTGGGTGGCATCTCGTATGCCGGAAAAGGGGACCCTGGTAGTTGAGAGTGCCCAGGGATCTCCAGCACTCAACACACTGCTTTGGCCCTGGCCTCGGATAGACGAGAGGGATGGGTTAGGCCCGACCCGTCTCAATCGGCTCGGTCGTGTCTAGCTTTTAGGATTACATGCTTTTATCTATATTTCTTTCTTTGTATCTTATGATACCAACCGGGTTAGATTTTTTTTCTTTTTTCTTATCTTTTACATTGTTTTCCTTTATACAGCGGCGGCTGATGGGCTAATTAATAGACCTATAGTTTCTCTTCGCTTAAGGTTTGTTAAGTATAATAGCTATGTAGCTCTGGCGTCGGAAATAGGAAACCCATTTCCATTAGACGTCCCCTTGTAGGGCTCCGAGGAGGGTGGAGCGCATAGCTATTGAAATTACACTGACAAAATCATGGCTTCCCAAAACAAAAGACCCCGACCGAATAACGAAAACGAAACGTCTTACTTAAATAGTACAAAGTTCTTGGTTATTAAAAGTGAGGAGGCAAAGCCCATTACATCTCTATCTCCATTTATAATTGAAAAACAAATAGAAAGTTTAATAGGCACTCCAAAATCAGTCAAAAAATTAAAAAACGAACTGCTACTCGTTGAAACATCAAGAGCAAGTCAAGTTGAATCTCTATTAAAAGTGAAAAAGTTTTACAACTTGAAAGTCTCAGTCTCAGAACACAACTCGCGTAACAAATCCAGAGGAATTGTGAAAGACAGGGTACTGAAAACAGAAACAGAGGAAAAAATTGTTGAATATCTTGCACCGCAAGGAGTTGTTGCGTGCAAGAGATTCAAAATAAAAAAAGATAATGTTCAACTTGAAACCAATACACTACTCCTCACTTTTAACACCACCACTTTGCCTCAGAGTATTAGAATCTTTTATCGTACAGTACCAGTGGAACAGTTCATCCCAAATCCTTTGCGCTGTTTTAATTGTCAAAAATTTGGACACCACGAAGACAACTGCAAGCTCACAGATGCAGTAATCTGTGATAGATGTGGTGAATCCAAACACACATCTAGCATCTGCCAAAGACCTTTCAAATGTGTAAATTGTGGTAAAGATCACAGTGCAAGATCAACCAACTGTGAAGTCTGGAAAAGAGAAAAAGAAATTATGAGAATTAAAACAATAAGAAAGATTTCGTACTTTGAGGCAAAAAAACAATACGAGACAGCTTTTGAACCTAGGTACTCTAAGATAGTTCAATCAGCAACAGCAAAACCTCAGACGAGAACTTGTGGAACACAGTATGATCCCGTGGATTTTGAGCAAGGCGCTAAACCTTCCTCGAAATCTACGTCTCCATCTGTCCAACCACCTCGAACATCTGAAACAGGTTCAAAATCTAACCAAACAAAAGACTCTAGTAAATCAAGATCAGCTTCTAGAGCTAATTCATGCCCTACATCACCAAATAAAAGCCAGAAAAATAAACCAGATAAAAAAGAAAAAGATAAACGACAATCAAATAGACAAAAGAAAGGGTCACAGGATCCTATTAAGCTGGCAAATAAATTTGAAAGTTTAGAAGATATGAAATTGGAAATTGACTCCTCAATCAAATAACTTTTAAGTAAATTCAAACTCCCAATATACAAGTATAATGGGTCAAAACTCAATTTTACAATGGAATTGTAGAGGTCTAAAAGCCAACTTTAATGAACTACTAATTCTTTTATCTTTATTAAATCCACAAATTTGTTGTCTTCAAGAAACTTTTATAACCCCCAATGATAACTTGGAAGTTCGCAATTATTCTTCCTATCACTACATACATAATGATTGCCAAAGAGCATCTGGTGGTTCTTCTATCATAATACATTCTACGGTACCTCATCGTAAGATAGACTTAAACACAAATCTACAAGCAATAGCAATAAAAGCATCTTTAAATAAAACTATAACAATATGCTCTATCTATATCCCACCAAATAAAAGAATAGATCAAAATGATTTAGAAAATCTTTTACTACAACTACCTCAACCTTACATCATATGTGGTGATTTTAATGGACATAGCGAATTATGGGGTTGTTCAGATACCAATGATAGAGGTAAAATAATTGAAGATTTCATTGCAGAGAATAATTTATGTCCATTTAATTCCAATCAACATACATACCTGCATCCTGGATCAGGTTCTTTCACAGCAATAGATCTTTCACTTTGCCATCCTTCCTTGTACCTTGACTATGAATGGAAAGTATGTGAAGATTCTCATGGAAGTGATCATTTTCCTATCATTATACAAGAAACTGAGAAAACAGAAGATGAGAAAATTCCAAAATGGAATTTTAAAAAAGCTAACTGGGAAAAATTCAATATTCTTTGCCATGAAAAATTACTGATTGACAATTTTGAAAATTCAGAAGATCCAATGCTTTCTTTTACTGAAACTTTGCTTGACATATCAAATCAGTGCATCCCAAAGATTTCAACAAATACTTTTAAGAAGAAAAAGCCATGGTTTAATGATGGTTGTAAAGAAGCTATTAAAAAACGTAAAGACAGTTTAAAACGTTTCAAGCAATATGCAACAAAAACAAACTTAAATGTTTGCAAAATTATGAGAGCTAAGGCTCGACGCACTATTAAACAAGCAAAACGATCATTTTGGAAAGATTTCATTTCTAAACTTAATGCTAGAACTCCCATGACAACCATTTGGAATATGTTAAGGAAAATAAACGGAAAGAATCAAACCATGAAACACTCGCATATCAAGGTAGATGACAAAAACTATGAAAGTAAAGAAGAAATCGCTAATATCCTGGGTAAAACTTTAAAAACAAACTCCTCGTCTGCAAATTATAAACCACAATTTAGAAAACATAAGCAAGAAGCAGAAATGGAAGAACTTAATTTTGAAACGGATACAAATGATAACTACAACTTACCTTTCACACTATCGGAACTTGAAAATTCTCAAAAAGATGCTCATGATTCTGCTGCAGGTGCAGATGAAATACACTATCAACTTTTAAAACATTTACCTCATATTTCATTACAAACTCTGTTAAACATTTTTAACATTATATGGGAACAAGGCACCTTCCCGAAAAGTTGGTCCAAAGCTACAATCATTCCAATTCCTAAGCCAAATAAAGATCATACAAATCCAACAAATTATAGACCCATAGCTTTAACTAGTTGTATATGTAAGACCATGGAGAAAATGATAAACAATAGACTTAATTTTTACCTCGAATCCAATAATGTTATATCGAAATATCAATCGGGGTTCCGAAAAAACAGAAGCACGACAGATCAGTTAGTACGATTAGAATCTTTTATCAGAAATGCTTTTGTAAAGAAACAACATGTAGTTGCCATATTTTTTGATCTAGAAAAAGCTTATGACACCACATGGAAACATGGCATCTTAAAAGATATTCATAAAATTGGATTAAGGGGAAATCTACCTAAGTTTATTTCAAACTTTTTATCAAATAGATGTTTCAAAGTTAAGGTAGGCACATCTTTTTCTGATGACTATGAACAAGAACAGGGAGTTCCTCAAGGAAGTATCCTCTCACCTACTCTGTTCAATATCAAGATTAACAATATTGTAAAATGTTTAGATGACGATGTGAACTGTTCCTTATATGTGGATGATTTTTTAATATGTTACAGGTCCAAAGATATGAAAACAATTGAAACTAAGCTTCAAAATAATTTAGACAAAATTGAGAAATGGACTATAGAAAATGGTTTTAAATTTTCCAAGACAAAGACAAACTGTGTACACTTCTGCCAAGAGCGCAGGTTGCACTTGGATCCATCATTGAAAATATATAATAGTCCAATTCCAATAGTAGATCAAGCAAAATTTTTAGGAGTTATCTTTGACAAAAAACTTTCTTTCATTCCACATATTAATGCTTTGAAACTGAAATGTCAAAAAGCTTTGAATGTTTTAAAAGTACTTTCCCACTCTGACTGGGGAGGAGATAAAAAAAACTTTTTTAAAGCTATACAGATCTCTAATACGGTCAAAACTGGATTATGGATGTATTATATATGGCTCTGCAAGGAAAAGCTACCTAAAAAAGTTGGACACTATTCATCATCAGGGTCTTCGGTTAGCTTTGGGAGCTTTCCGAACGTCACCTGTCACAAGTTTGTATTCAGAGGCCCAGGAGCCATCCTTATATGATAGAAGGAAAAAACTCTCCTTACAGTACGTAACTAAACTTGCTTCAAATACAAAGAATCCGGTTTACAATGACATTTTTAATTCACCAAACAAAATACTTTTTCAAAATAAACCTAATTTTATCAAACCACTTGGTCTAAGAGTTGAACCTCTTCTTGATGAATCAAATATAAATGTAAAGAATATTAAGCCCTTTAAACTTCCTGTAAAAGAGCCGTGGACCATAGATCCATCAAATATTATTTTTGATCTCAACGTAAATAAGAAATCAGTTACAAATCCATTATTTTATCAAAATAAATTTTTAGAAATCAAATCACAGTATAAAGATTACATTTCAATTTATACTGATGGTTCGAAACAAGATAATAAAGTTGGTTGCGCTTCAGTACACAAGCAAGAAACTGCCAAAATAAGACTACCAGATCATAGCTCTATTTTTTCAGCAGAAGCTGTGGCTTTAAACATTGCTCTCTGTTCAATACAAAACAATAATAACAAGAAATTCATAGTTTTTTCTGATTCAATGTCAGTTTTACAATCTTTAAAACATCCTGATAACCCAAATCCATTGATTCAACAATTTTTCAGAAAATATGTTTATTTAAGTAGATCAAAGTCAATAATATTCTGCTGGATACCCAGCCACATTAATATAAAAGGTAATGAAATAGCTGATCAAGAAGCAAAGGATGCCGTAAATATGAACATAGCCAACATAAAAATTCCTTATACTGACAAAAAACAACAAATAAATGAATTTATCAAGTCTGAATGTCAAATTAAATGGCAACAATGTTTTAACAACAAGCTTTTAGCGATCAAGCCAAATTTTAATGATAAATATGAATTTTATTGTAACCGAAAAAGTCAAGTAATTTTAACAAGATGTCGTGTGGGACACTCAAGGTTTTCACATGTGCATCTTTTAAATAATGAGAGAGCACCACAATGTATAAACTGTAATGAGCCTTTAACTATAAAACATATTTTATTAAACTGTAAAAATTTCGACCGTATACGGTCAAAACATTTTAGTGTTGATAGCTTACAAAACTTATTTTTACATGTACAACAGAATAACATTTTAGAATACCTAAAAGAGATAGATTTTTATAATAAAATATAGACTCTAATATAGATTTTAAGTATCAAATTAACATTTTATTATTCCATTTCTAAATATTACCTTCATGCGCGCTAAATGACCACAGCTGTCGTTGCGCCTTAAAACACCAAATAATAATAATTAAACTGTAAAAATTTCGACCGTATACGGTCAAAACATTTTAGTGTTGATAGCTTACAAAACTTATTTTTACATGTACAACAGAATAACATTTTAGAATACCTAAAAGAGATAGATTTTTATAATAAAATATAGACTTTCAAATTAACATTTTATTGTTTAATTTCTAATTATTTTCATGCGCGCTAAATGACCACAGCTGTCGATGCGCCTTAAAACACCTATTAATAATAATAATAATAATAACAACAGAATAACATTTTAGAATACCTAAAAGAGATAGATTTTTATAATAAAATATAGACTTTCAAATTAACATTTTATTGTTCAATTTCTAATTATTATCGTCATGCGCGCTAAATGACCACAGCTGTCGATGCGCCTTAAAACACCAATTAATAATAATAATAATAATAATAATAAAAATGTTGTAATTTTGCTCATATAGCTATATGAGCTAAAAATATGAATCGTTGGGTTGTAGTAATAAGCAGGGAGATTCTTAGTTTTAGATTTAAGCAGGGAGATGTTTGTGTTTGGATTTAAGCAGGGAGATGGTTGGGTTTAGATTTAAGCAGGGGGATGGTTGGGTTTGGATTTAAGCAGGGGGATGGTTGGGTTTGGATTTAAGCAGGGAGATGGTCGGTTTTGGATTTAAGCAGGGAGATGGTCGGTTTTAAATTTAAGCAGGGAGATGGTCGGGTTTAGTTTTAAGCATGAGGATGGTCGGTTTTAAATTTAAGCAGGGAGATGGTCGGTTTTGGATAAACTCAGCTCTCTCTGTTTTATTACTAGTAGCAGCTACCAAAAAAATAAAAAGATATTATAATTCTGGAGCAAAAAATGATGAAATCTGATTCGCCGAGAGTCTTCGGGAACATTCGGTTTATTCAGTTGTATGTCGCACACGATCTGTTATGGGTTCGTTAAGCATGCGGTTCAAGCGGTTGTTGAACGTTCAATATTCCTTATGGTCGTTACTCAATCTGTAGGAATTCGTCGAGGCTTCAGAACGAAATTAGGCATAATTCGGAGAAATGACGTTGGCTATTCGAGCCTTTAGCTACAAGTGTGTTATTTTTTTCGTTGCATTGTCGTTGCAAAGTCTTTCAAACAAGAGTTCACCGAATGAAAATGAACACTCTGAATACTTAGAATTGCTTTCTGAATTTTCGGTATTTCGCTGCAAATTTCGGTTAGGTGGGACAGTGCGGGAAACCCCTGTTGTAACGTTACATTCAAACTGTAATTCAAACGGCAGTCGCAGAAAATACATTACGGAATCGCTTTTTAGGCACGGCGATCGTACCCATGTAGCAGAAATCGTTGGGGATTCGTCGGCCTTTTCGCTCAGGTCGGTACTTTAAAGCAACCAAATCGGAACGAAAGCGGTAGAGATTCGGTGCACACATGACGATCATTCCGAACAAGGATTCGCTGCGATTTATTAACGACAGCAGAACGAAAGGCCCGAAGGTCAAACGCATTTATCTGCGGGCCTTAACCGAAAATTATGATCGTTGCATTCGTCGGAATTTCTTGTGCATGCACAATAATACTTTTGGAGGACAGCGAACGTCGACAAATGCCGAACGAAAAGCAGCGGGTACATGCCGTTGGCGGGACGAACATTTAACGAATACGCCGAATTGAATTCGGTACGCATTCGGTGGAATTTTCGGCTAGGTGGGACAGGGTGGTATTGACACATGTCCGCATGCGCAGTCTCCGCAGACTGACATAGGTGGAAGCTTTTTGCTATTTGTATATTTCCTGCAAGGCAAAGACCAAATATGTTAAATTTTTGTGCGACTTCCAATGCCACAGTTTCTGGTAGAGGGTTATTGTTACATGTTTGAAAATGCATCCATGATTCAGAATGTATGTTATACTGCGCATGCTCGTAAACTCCCGCACTTGTGGGCTTCGACAAGAGATAGTTAGTCGTCAATGAACCGTTTAATCGAACGCACGCTCATGTTGTATATCAGCCACGCTTGTGGAGAACCAACAGCAAACAGCAAACGTAACATGGTGCCAGAAGTGGGATTATAAATTAATCGGTGGCAACGGAACTCAGTTCACTTCCGAGCAATTTCGCAACTTCAGCGAAAACTGACCGTTTACCCATGTGACATCTAGTCCTAACCAGCTCAAAGCTCAAACGGATTGAGTGGAATTTACGTGAAGCATGCAAAACGTATCTTGCGTAAAGCGAAGGATGCAAATCGCGATCAATACTTGTCTTTACTCGAATATAGGAACACACCATTAGAGTGTGGTTACTCTCCAGCGCAATTACTCATGGGCAGGAGACTGCGATCAGTCGTACCGACAACTAATAAACAATTATCACCCGAGACTGTAAATGTGAAAAAAGGGCGGGAAAATATGAAAAAACAAAAGAATAAGTCAAAAGTCTTTCATGATCAGAAAGCCAGATCCCTACCTTCACTGAAAATAGGAGATCGTGTTATGTTTTAAAAGAAAGTTGGAGATAATTGGGAACGAGCGAAAGTGATACGGAAATATAATGACAGATCATTTGAAATTCAAACATCAGACTGCGCTATATAACTGCGAAACCGCGTGTTCATGAATAAGTCTAAGTCCGATCACAATGTGAACCTGTCAGTGCAACAAAAACATAACGATGATGACAGTTTCAATCCCGGCCTGTAGAACATAGTGTCAGCACCAATGCCAAACATAATTATATAACAAGGTCTGGTTATCTTCTCAAAAAGAGTGGATAATGTAAACAAGTCTTGATTAATGATTCGACATCCCATGAATTCCATCCATTTACAACTTTATTACCAATTTGCACGATTCGAAAGTGCCAAAACTGTCTAAACCTCACGGAATTTTATGAGCCATTAGTGGCAATGGACTGTCTGTAGATCGACTAGCTAGCATTGCACATTGGGACTCACAAAATTAATTGCATCTTAACTCGATCATATTTTTGTGACGTTCACCCACACTCATCATAAGAAATTGATTATTGATATTTTATTTTTCTTTCTTTTTTTCAAAACAAAAGGAATGTTACATGTATGAAAATGTATGCATGATTCAGAATGTATGTTGTACTGCGCGTGCTCGTAAACTCCCGCCCTTGTGGGCTTCGCCCAGAGATAGTCGTTAATGAACCGTTTAATCGAACACACGCTCATGTTGTATATAAGCCACGCTTGTGGAGAACCAACAGCAAACGTAAGTTATCGTTTTATGTAGTTAATCTTGACTCTGGCCAGATTTTCAAGCCCCTAAATGACGTATGAGATAATTGCTTAAATTCAGCAACTGATTCTTCTTGTACGCTACATAAAACGTGGGATAAAACAATAAGAAACGGTACAACAGGAAAACGATGACTTGAAATAAAAAGATAAGTTCAAAAAGAATCACTCTGCTAGATTTCGTCTCATTTCGTTTCGTTCTATTCCGTTTCGTTTCGTTTCATTGCGTTTCGTTTCGATTCCGTTTCTTACTTTATTGGGACCCAATTATATGTACATAAATTTTTCAAATACATTATTTAACAACTCGGTACCTAGATAATCTGGCGACATCGCTAACTGCAAATATGATAACACGTAAGGTGGTAAAAGTCAATCAGAAACGGTGATTAGTCTGCGAGCAATAACACAGAATTGTGTGGTTGTGGCTTTCTTTAAAGGCACAAAGGTGCCAAAAGTAAACAATGTGGGTGTTAAAATGCTTTTAAATTTGAATCATACCATTTAAAAGTATGTAAAATATTGTGATATTGACAATCTGTTCATGATTGTGCAGTCGGTCCATGTGTTAGTCGCTGGCAGAAAAATGAAATCTTAATCTGGGTTAAAAGTTGCCAGATTGCTGTCTTTTGTTTACTTTATACCTGATTTGAAAATTCATTTTTCTGCCAGCAAGTAACACCTGGGCCGACCGTACAATAACAGATGGTCATCTTCACAATAATTTCCATACTTTTAAATGGTATTATCTAAATTTAAACTAGTGCATTCTACCATCCTACTGTTTACTTTCGGCAGCTATCAAGCCTTTAAAATGTCTGAAAACCGGTCTGTGAGTTAACTCTTTACCAAATAATTCCAAATTAAAACAACCCTTAAGGAGGAGGTTTTAGAAAACATGGCGGAAAAACGAAGAATCGCTGGTGATCTGCAACTTATCCTTTTCTCGCATTGTTTTCTATCCTTCCCAAACCAAATTTCAATGTTTGAGTCACTTTTATTTTGTCGTCTGCAATTGCTTTCAATGTGGACAAGTCCAAAAGTTTGTCGTTTGTTTTTTTCGTCGATTTTTCGCCTCTCATCTCTGATGCACGTGAGAAAAGTAGTCAGTGGCTTTGGAAAGAAAGTTGTGTCAATACTGGTGTGAGAAAGCCAGGAAAAACATAGGGGCGTCACTAATCGCCATGATATGGCATAAGCTGTTAAAATGGCGTTAAACTCCGATACAAACCAAACCAAACTTGTCGTTTGGTAAAGAAAGAGTTCAGGCCCCAATTATAAACAATGGCAATGCTCGGCATTTCACTTACCTATAAAACGTTTTCTTTTCCAGAAGACACGTAGTAACGGACAATCGACATAAACTTTGACTTTTCTTCAGGAAGCTCCAAAGATTTGTGAAAACAAAGAGATGTTCTTTGAACAGTTCAGATTCACCATCGCTTGTACATTCCATGTGAGTAATTAAAGTTATTTGCTTCATGCAGATATGTTTTGAAGAACCGGAAGTAGATTTATCTTATATTAAGCATTTCTTCAACTTGGGTGTAAGGGCAACAGCATCTTGCCATTTTTGTTCTTGGTATAATTGAGAGACATTTCATATTCTATTGTATTCATAATTATATCATTTTAATAGCGGATTCTCTCTCACTCTCTCTTTCCGGAAAACGATTTACTAAATTCATTTCATGACCCCATGTTTTACCTGTATGTATCTAGGAAGAAACGACGACCTTTTCTGTCCTGTTCTGTTCTCCTGATTGATTGATTGGGTGTGGGGTTTGTTGGGTTGGTTTGTTAATTGATTGATCGATTGCACCAATCCCTTATTTTCACGACCCCGAAGAAAAAAAAATCTCTGAAAACAATGACAACTTGGTATTTTGGGTACACATTAAAAAAAAACTAGCTTCTGACTGAGGCATACCACCAACGCCTTCTAAAATGCCAGAGACCGATGTTGGTGGCTGATTTTAAAAAGAACTCAATAAATAACTAACGTGTGCTGAGTAACCCTTACTTTGTATGATCTGTGTTGGGTCTTATAAACGGCCGTTAACCCTTATCCTGCTAAATAAGTAAAACTGGAACTTTCAAGCCGACAGTACAAACTCAAATTTTGCTTTTTCAAAGGTATTTTTTTGGGGAAAAATATCTCCTTAACGGACAGTGTAGATCCAAGATCAGACTGCACGTTCTGTGCAGTCTGATCTTGATCTACACTGCCCGCAAAAGGTCAAAGAGTAGCGCTTAGCAGCGTAAGGGTTAAACACCATTCATCGCGATTTGAGAGGGACGTCGTGGGCCTGTGTGGGGTCGTGGAATTAATCGCGTTGAACCCGAGGCAATTTGATGCAAACGGGATGACTGTAACGATCGTGACAAAGTTTTTGACAGTAAAAAATTTGGCCACGCTTACCCAGATTTATTGTTATAGTCCATTTGATTGGCATGAAAACTAATATTTGGCTCTAAATCATCTATCCAAAAGTTGTTTTTGAACATTTCTTTGTACCTACCTGATTATTTTGCAAAAACCACGAGAGAAAAAAAATATCATACGACTTTGAAATTAATTTAAAGATTTTGTCTTAAATACTCAGGGCCCCTGCCACTCGGGGACTTGAGAATTGGTGGCTGCCTTCGCCCCTGTGGCATATGGGTGGTAAAAGTCCCCAGAAACAGAGGAGACCGATAATAATACAACTAAAATTAATAAAACAGGTCCAAAATAATTCAATTCAAAGTAAATACTAGAAAAAATATGACAATAACAAAATCAACCTAAATATGAAAATAAAAATACTAAAGTCAATACGATTAAATATTTCCAGAAAAAAATTAACAAACCCAAAATTAAAACATAAAAGTGGCTGAAGAACAATACAAATTAAGATCAAATGATTTCCAAAACAAATTTTTCATTCCACAAGTGATTTTTTATTTTTTTATTTTTTTGAAAACATATCTTTCCTATACACTTTCCTGTCTCATATACTAACATGCTCATTTGTGTGTGTATCATCTGTGCCAGTGGGTAGCACACTGGACGAAGAGTATAACGACATCTGTGTATAACATCTATGTTTTGTTCTTGTATTCGTCAACACCTTTTCCAATCTCTAGCACTATATGTTTGAAGAATTTGAAACATTTGGCATACTTGTATTTAGAACCTTACCTACAAGTAGAGATCTACAATGGGAACTACAAGTAGACATCTAGAGTTATGAGCTCTAATCATTAAAGTTATCATGCTAACACTCTATATCTAAAGCTTTCTTGATTGAAAATATTTCATTGAGCAAACTTTCTTCTGATAAAAGATTTCTGTCTTTGATTCAGAAGCCACTTGTTTGCCGTGGGTGGCATCTCGTATGCCGGAAAAGGGGATCCTGGTAGTTGAGAGTGCCCAGGGATCTCCAGCACTCAACACACTACTTTGGCCCTGGCCTCGGATAGACGAGAGGGATGGGTTAGGCCCGACCCGTCTCAATCGGCTCGGTCGTGCCTAGCTTTTAGGATTACATACTTTTATCTATATTTCTTTCTTTGTATCTTATGATACCAACCGGGTTAGATTTTTTCTTATCTTTTACATTGTTTTCCTTTATAAAGCGGCGGCTGATGGGCTAATTAATAGACCTATAGTTTCTCTTCGCTTAAGGTTTGTTAAGTATAATAGCCATGTAGCTCTGGCGTCGGAAATAGGAAATCCATTTCCATTAGACGTCCCCTTGTAGGGCTCCGAGGAGGGTGGAGCGCATAGCTATTGAAATTACAGTATCAAAATCATGGCTTCCCAAAACAAAAGACCCCGACCGAATAACGAAAACGAAACGTCTTACTTAAACAACACAAAGTTTTTGGTTATTAAAAGTGAGGAGGCAAAGCCCATCACATCTGTCTCCCTTCATAATAGAAAAACAGATAGAAAGTTTGATAGGCACTCCAAAATCAGTTAAAAAATTAAAAAACGAACTACTACTCGTTGAAACATCAAGAGCAAGTCAGGCTGAATCTCTATTAAAAGTTAAAAAGTTTTACAACTTGAAAGTCTCAGTCTCAGAACACAACTCGCTTAACAAATCCAGAGGAATTGTGAAAGACAGGGTACTGAAAGGAGAAACAGAGGAAAAAATTGTTGAATATCTTGCACCGCAAGGAGTTGTTGCGTGCAAGAGATTCAAAATAAAAAAAGATAATGTTCAACTTGAAACCAATACACTACTCCTTACTTTTAACACCACCACTTTGCCTCAGAGTATTAGAATCTTTTATCGTATCGTACCAGTGGAACAGTTCATCCCAAATCCTTTGCGCTGTTTTAATTGTCAAAAATTTGGACACCACGAAGACAACTGCAAGCTCACAGATGCAGTAATCTGTGATAGATGTGGTGAATCCAAACACACATCTAGCATCTGCCAAAGACCTTTCAAATGTGTAAATTGTGGTAAAGATCACAGTGCAAGATCAACCAACTGTGAAGTCTGGAAAAGAGAAAAAGAAATTATGAGAATTAAAACAATAAGAAAGATTTCGTACTTTGAGGCCAAAAAACAATATGAGACAGCTTTTGAACCTAGGTACTCTAAGATAGTTCAATCAGCAACAGCAAAACCTCAGACGAGAACTTGTGGAACACAGTATGATCCCGTGGATTTTGAGCAAGGCGCTAAACCTTCCTCGAAATCTACGTCTCCATCTGTCCAACCACCTCGAACATCTGAAACAGGTTCAAAATCTAACCAAACAAAAGACTCTAGTAGATCAAGATCAGCTTCTAGAGCTAATTCATGCCCTACATCACCAAATAAAAGCCAGAAAAATAAACCAGATAAAAAAGAAAAAGATAAACAACAATCAAATAGACAGAAGAAAGGGTCACAGGATCCTATTAAGCTGGCAAATAAATTTGAAAGTTTAGAAGATATGGAATTGGAAATTGACTCCTCAGTCAAATAACTTTTAAGTAAATTCAAACTCCCAATATACAAGTATAATGGGTCAAAACTCAATTTTACAATGGAATTGTAGAGGTCTAAAAGCCAACTTTAATGAACTACTAATTCTTTTATCTTTATTAAATCCACAAATTTGTTGTCTTCAAGAAACTTTTATAACCCCCAATGATGACTTGAAAGTTCGCAATTATTCTTCCTATCACTGCATACATAATGATTGCCAAAGAGCATCTGGTGGTTCTTCTATCATAATACATTCTACGGTACCTCATCGTAAGATAGACTTAAACACAAATCTACAAGCAATAGCAATAAAGGCATCTTTAAATAAAACTATAACAATATGCTCTATCTATATCCCACCAAATAAAAGAATAGATCAAAATGATTTAGAAAATCTTTTACTACAACTACCTCAACCTTACATCATATGTGGTGATTTTAATGGACATAGCGAATTATGGGGTTGTTCAGATACCAATGATAGAGGTAAAATAATTGAAGATTTCATTGCAGAGAATAATTTATGATTATTTAATTCCAATCAACATACATACCTGCATCCTGGATCAGGTTCTTTCACAGCAATAGATCTTTCACTCTGCCATCCTTCCTTGTACCTTGATTATGAATGGAAAGTATGTGAAGATTCCCATGGAAGTGATCATTTTCCTATCATTATACAAGAAACTGAGAAAACAGAAGATGAGAAAATTCCAAAATGGAATTTTAAAAAAGCTAACTGGGAAAAATTCAATATTCTTTGCCATGAAAAATTACTGATTGACAATTTTGAAAATTCAGAAGATCCAATGCTTTCTTTTACTGAAACTTTAATTGACATATCAAATCAGTGCATCCCGAAGATTTCAACAAATACTTTTAAGAAGAAAAAGCCATGGTTTAATGATGATTGTAAAGAAGCTATTAAAAAACGTAAAGACAGTTTAAAACGTTTCAAACAATATCCAACAAAAACAAACTTAAAAGTTTGTAAAATTATGAGAGCTAAGGCTCGACGTACTATTAAACAAGCAAAACGATCATCTTGGAAAGATTTCATTTCTAAACTTAATGCTAGAACTCCCATGACAACCATTTGGAATATGTTAAGGAAAATAAATGGAAAGAATCAAACCATGAAACACTCGCATATCAAGGTAGATGACAAAAACTATGAAAGTAAAGAAGAAATCGCTAATATCCTGGGTAAAACTTTAAAAACAAACTCCTCGTCTGCAAATTATAAACCACAATTTAGAAAACATAAGCAAGAAGCAGAAATGGAAGAACTTAATTTTGAAACGGATACAAATGATAACTACAACTTACCTTTCACACTATCGGAACTTGAAAATTCTCTAAAAAATGCTCATGATTCTGCTGCAGGTGCAGATGAAATACACTATCAACTTTTAAAACATTTACCTCGTATTTCATTACAAACTCTGTTAAACATTTTTAACATTATATAGGAACAAGGCACCTTCCCGAAAAGTTGGTCCAAAGCTACAATCATTCCAATTCCTAAGCCAAATAAAGATCATACAAATCCAACAAATTATAGACCCATAGCTTTAACTAGTTGTATATGTAAGACCATGGAGAGAATGATAAACAATAGACTTAATTTTTACCTGGAATCCAATAATATTATATCGGAACATCAATCGGGGTTCCGAAAAAACAGAAGCACGACAGATCAGTTAGTACGATTAGAATCTTTTATCAGAAATGCTTTTGTAAAGAAACAACATGTAGTTGCCATATTTTTTGATCTAGAAAAAGCTTATGACACCACATGGAAACATGGCATCTTAAAAGATATTCATAAAATTGGATTAAGGGGAAATCTACCCAAGTTTATTTCAAACTTTTTATCAAATAGATGTTTCAAAGTTAAGGTAGGCACATCGTTTTCTGATGACTATGAACAAGAACAGGGAGTTCCTCAAGGAAGTATCCTCTCACCTACTCTGTTCAATATCAAGATTAACAATATTGTAAAATGTTTAGATGACGATGTGAACTGTTCCTTATATGTGGATGATTTTTTAATATGTTACAGGTCCAAAGATATGAAAACAATTGAAACTAAGCTTCAAAATAATTTAGACAAAATTGAGAAATGGACTATAGAAAATGGTTTTAAATTTTCCAAGACAAAGACAAACTGTGTACACTTTTGCCAAGAGCGCAGGTTGCACTTGGATCCATTATTGAAAATATATAATAGTCCAATTCCAATAGTAGATCAAGCAAAATTTTTAGGAGTTATCTTTGACAAAAAACTTTCTTTCATTCCACATATTAATGCTTTGAAACTGAAATGTCAAAAAGCTTTGAATGTTTTAAAAGTACTTTCCCACTCTGACTGGGGAGGAGATAAAAAAACTCTTTTAAATCTATACAGATCTCTAATACGGTCAAAACTGGATTATGGATGTATTATATATGGCTCTGCAAGGAAAAGCTACCTAAAAAAGTTGGACACTATTCATCATCAGGGTCTTCGGTTAGCTTTGGGAGCTTTCCGAACGTCACCTGTCACAAGTTTGTATTCAGAGGCCCAGGAGCCATCTTTATATGATAGAAGGAAAAAACTATCCTTACAGTACGTAACTAAACTGGCTTCAAATACAAAGAATCCGGTTTACAATGACATTTTTAATTCACCAAACAAAATACTTTTTCAAAATAAACCTAATTTTATCAAACCACTTGGTCTAAGAGTTGAACCTCTTCTTGATGAATCAAATATAAATGTAAAGAATATTAAGCCCTTTAAACTTCCTGTAAAAGAGCCGTGGACCATAGATCCACCAAATATTATTTTTGATCTCAACGTAAATAAGAAATCAGTTACAAATCCATTATTTTATCAAAATAAATTTTTAGAAATCAAATCACAGTATAAAGATTTATACTGATTTCATAAAGATTTCAATTTATACTGATGGTTCGAAACAAGATAATAAAGTTGGTTGCGCTTCAGTACACAAGCAAGAAACTGCCAAAATAAGACTACCAGATCATAGCTCTATTTTTTCAGCAGAAGCTGTGGCTTTAGACATTGCTCTCTGTTCAATACAAAACAATAATAACAAGAAATTCATAGTTTTTTTTTATTCAATGTCAGTTTTACAATCTTTAAAACATCCTGATAACCCAAATCCATTGATTCAACAATTTTTCAGAAAATATGTTTATTTAAGTAGATCAAAGTCAATAATATTCTGCTGGATACCCAGCCACATTAATATAAAAGGTAATGAAATAGCTGATCAAGAAGCAAAGGATGCCGTAAATATGAACATAGCCAACATAAAAATTCCTTATACTGACAAAAAACAACAAATAAATGAATTTATCAAGTCTGAATGTCAAATTAAATGGCAACAATGTTTTAACAACAAGCTTTTAGCGATCAAGCCAAATTTTAATGATAAATTTGAATTTTATTGTAACCGAAAAAGTCAAGTAATTTTAACAAGATGTCGTGTGGGACACTCAAGGTTTTCACATGTGCATCTTTTAAATAATGAGAGAGCACCACAATGTATAAACTGTAATGAGCCTTTAACTATAAAACATATTTTATTAAACTGTAAAAATTTCGACCGTATACGGTCAAAACATTTTAGTGTTGATAGCTTACAAAACTTATTTTTACATGTACAACAGAATAACATTTTAGAATACCTAAAAGAGATAGATTTTTATAATAAAATATAGACTCTAATATAGATTTTAAGTATCAAATTAACATTTTATTATTCCATTTCTAAATATTACCTTCATGCGCGCTAAATGACCACAGCTGTCGATGCGCCTTAAAACACCAAATAATAATAAATACATGATTCTGCTGCAGGTGCAGATGAAATACACTATCAACTTTTAAAACATTTACCTCGTATTTCATTACAAACTCTGTTAAACATTTTTAACATTATATGGGAACAAGGCACCTTCCCGAAAAGTTGGTCCAAAGCTACAATCATTCCAATTCCTAAGCCAAATAAAGATCATACAAATCCAACAAATTATAGACCCATAGCTTTAACTAGTTGTATATGTAAGACCATGGAGAGAATGATAAACAATAGACTTAATTTTTACCTCGAATCCAATAATATTATATCGGAACATCAATCGGGGTTCCGAAAAAACAGAAGCACGACAGATCAGTTAGTACGATTAGAATCTTTTATCAGAAATGCTTTTGTAAAGAAACAACATGTAGTTGCCATATTTTTTGATCTAGAAAAAGCTTATGACACCACATGGAAACATGGCATCTTAAAAGATATTCATAAAATTGGATTAAGGGGAAATCTACCCAAGTTTATTTCAAACTTTTTATCAAATAGATGTTTCAAAGTTAAGGTAGGCACATCGTTTTCTGATGACTATGAACAAGAACAGGGAGTTCCTCAAGGAAGTATCCTCTCACCTACTCTGTTCAATATCAAGATTAACAATATTGTAAAATGTTTAGATGACGATGTGAACTGTTCCTTATATGTGGATGATTTTTTAATATGTTACAGGTCCAAAGATATGAAAACAATTGAAACTAAGCTTCAAAATAATTTAGACAAAATTGAGAAATGGACTATAGAAAATGGTTTTAAATTTTCCAAGACAAAGACAAACTGTGTACACTTCTGCCAAGAGCGCAGGTTGCACTTGGATCCATTATTGAAAATATGTAATAGTCCAATTCCAATAGTAGATCAAGCAAAATTTTTAGGAGTTATCTTTGACAAAAAACTTTCTTTCATTCCACATATTAATGCTTTGAAACTGAAATGTCAAAAAGCTTTGAATGTTTTAAAAGTACTTTCCCACTCTGACTGGGGAGGAGATAAAAAAACTCTTTTAAATCTATACAGATCTCTAATACGGTCAAAACTGGATTATGGATGTATTATATATGGCTCTGCAAGGAAAAGCTACCTAAAAAAGTTGGACACTATTCATCATCAGGGTCTTCGGTTAGCTTTGGGAGCTTTCCGAACGTCACCTGTCACAAGTTTGTATTCAGAGGCCCAGGAGCCATCTTTATATGATAGAAGGAAAAAACTATCCTTACAGTACGTAACTAAACTGGCTTCAAATACAAAGAATCCGGTTTACAATGACATTTTTAATTCACCAAACAAAATACTTTTTCAAAATAAACCTAATTTTATCAAACCACTTGGTCTAAGAGTTGAACCTCTTCTTGATGAATCAAATATAAATGTAAAGAATATTAAGCCCTTTAAACTTCCTGTAAAAGAGCCGTGGACCATAGATCCACCAAATATTATTTTTGATCTCAACGTAAATAAGAAATCAGTTACAAATCCATTATTTTATCAAAATAAATTTTTAGAAATCAAATCACAGTATAAAGATTACATTTCAATTTATACTGATGGTTCGAAACAAGATAATAAAGTTGGTTGCGCTTCAGTACACAAGCAAGAAACTGCCAAAATAAGACTACCAGATCATAGCTCTATTTTTTCAGCAGAAGCTGTGGCTTTAGACATTGCTCTCTGTTCAATACAAAACAATAATAACAAGAAATTCATAGTTTTTTCTGATTCAATGTCAGTTTTACAATCTTTAAAACATCCTGATAACCCAAATCCATTGATTCAACAATTTTTCAGAAAATATGTTTATCTAAGTAGATCAAAGTCAATAACATTCTGCTGGATACCCAGCCACATTAATATAAAAGGTAATGAAATAGCTGATCAAGAAGCAAAGGATGCCGTAAATATGAACATAGCCAACATAAAAATTCCTTATACTGACAAAAAACAACAAATAAATGAATTTATCAAATCTGAATGTCAAATTAAATGGCAACAATGTTTTAACAACAAGCTTTTAGCGATCAAGCCAAATTTTAATGATAAATTTGAATTTTATTGTAACCGAAAAAGTCAAGTAATTTTAACAAGATGTCGTGTGGGACACTCAAGGTTTTCACATGTGCATCTTTTAAATAATGAGAGAGCACCACAATGTATAAACTGTAATGAGCCTTTAACTATAAAACATATTTTATTAAACTGTAAAAATTTCGACCGTATACGGTCAAAACATTTTAGTGTTGATAGCTTACAAAACTTATTTTTACATGTACAACAGAATAACATTTTAGAATACCTAAAAGAGATAGATTTTTATAATAAAAAATAGACTAATATAGATTTTAAGTATCAAATTAACATTTTATTATTCCATTTCTAAATATTACCTTCATGCGCGCTAAATGACCACAGCTGTCGATGCGCCTTAAAACATCAAATAATAAATAAATAAATAATAAATAATAAAAAAGTTGGACACTATTCATCATCAGGTTCTTCGGTTAGCTTTGGGAGCTTTCCGTACGTCACCTGTTCAAAGTTTGTATTCAGAGGCCCAGGAGCCATCCTTATATGATAGAAGTAAAAAACTGTCCTTACAATACGTAACTAAACTGGCTTCAAATACAAAAAATCCGGTTTACAATGACATTTTTAATCCACCCAACAAAATACTTTTTCAAAATAAACCTAATTTTATCAAACCACTTGGTCTACGAGTTGAACCTCTTCTTAATGAGTGAAACATAAATGTAAAGAATATTAAACCCTTTAAACTTCCTGTAAAAGAGCCGTGGACCATAGATCCACCAAATATTATTTTGATCTCAACGTAAATAAGAAATCGGTTACAAATCCATTATTTTATCAAAATAAATTTTTAGAAATCAAATCACAGTATAAAGATTCCATTTCTAAATATTACCTTCATGCGCGCTGAATGACCACAGCTGTCGATGCGCCTTAAATCACCAATTAATAATAATAATAATATGAAAACATGCGATGCCAAGCATATTGAAAAACTAGGTTCTCAAAAATTTATCCCTACACAGATACATCTATACCCAACAGGGTAGCTCGATAGTTAGCGTATCTTACTTGTGACCTTGTGGACGTGGGTTCGGTAAAGGCAAACTTTCTTTCCGGCGATTTTTCGCCTCTAACCCCTGATGCATGTGAGAAAAATAGTCAGTAACTTGAAAAGATAGTTGTCAGTAATGGTGTGAGAAAGCCAGGAAACACAAGCGTAGGTGCACTGACCGCTTTGGTATGACCTAAAGCCATGGTCACATTTACGGTCATGCACGTAGTTGTCCGTAGTTCATTTCAATCGTAGTCTACCATAGTGCTACTTCGGTGAAGCCGTAGTCACACCTTACGTAGTTGACCGTAGTGGGAAATGACCGTAGTTGAACTAATTAAACGTAGTTACACGTAGCTAACCGTAGTTCAGCGTAGTAATGAACGTTGGTTGAACATGTTCAGATTTCCCCCTTTTTGCCAATTTTGAACCCACTTAGAACTTCAACCTAGTAACACTACGGCAGACTACGTTTGAAATGAACTACGGACAACTACGTGCACGACCGTAAATGTGACCGTGGCTTAAGCTGTAAAAAAGGCGTTTAAGTCCAAAACAGTCAATCAACCAATCAGTTGATGATATCTCGAACGAGTTTGAACATGAAACATGAAAGTTGATCAGAATGTTTCTCATTATGATATCTTAGATGTGTTTGAAAATGGGTAACATCAGGTCAAAAACTAGGTCATAAGGTAAAATCTTGGGAAAAAAACGCCGTGTTAGAGGCAACATTTTCGGTCCAATACTCATGAAGGTTGGTCAGAATGTTTGTCTTGATAATATCTAGGATATCTAGATGCGAAATGTGTCACATAGGGTCAAAAGCTAGGTCACCAGTAAAATCTTTGAAAAAGCTTGTGTACACCGTAGAAGGCAAATTTTCAGTCCAAAACTTATGGAAGTTGTTCAGAAAGTTTGTGTCGAAAGTTTGTCTCGATTGTATCTCGAACGAGTTTGAAAATGGGTCACATCGGTTCAAAAACTAAGTCGCCAGGTCAAATGTTTGCAAAACTTTGTGTATACTCTAGAGGCCACATTTTCAGTCTAATACTAACGAAAATTTGATTGAATGATTGTCATGATGATATTTAGGATATGTCTGAAAATGGGGCATGTTTGGCCAAAAAGAAGGTCACTGAGATCAATCCATGAAGCACCTTGTGTATACTCTAAAAGCCACATTTTCAGTCCATTGCTCATGAAAAATTGTGTTATTGTTTGTCTTAATAAAATATCTCGGAGAACTTGGAAATGCTTCATGTTGGGTCTAAAAGGCGCGGGTGAAAGACCCTAGGGCCATCATGGCACTCTTGTTTTCTATTTCTTTCTTTTACAGGTAGTTGTAGTTGCAGGGTGGGTGGTTTTATTGTTTTGGTCCGCTCCAGAGGTCCACATGCAAAAAATCAAGAACAGAGTCTTTGATAAAAGGACAGTTAGGGACGATACCGTCATGACCAGTTTGTTTGAAGGCTACAAGTTCCCCCAGCCAGACTGCTCTAAAAAACTACTCATGTATATATGTACAAATGCGTTCGGACAATGCCATGGACTCGGGGATCGACAACGTGGAATTATTTCTTCATTCATGCTAGCACTTATAACCAATCGCACATTTGTCATAAAACATACATGGCCATGTTCATTGTCGAAATTTTTCAAACCGAACTTATATGACTGGTCCAAATGTTTACGTGCTTGCAATAACACTGATGATAAACATGTTGTTACGTTTTTTGATGGAAATGGAAATTTACCAAAGTTTATAGAGCTGGAAAAAGGGGATATTTGGACGGAACGACTGGTTGCTATTCATACAAATGTACTCATAGACAAGCGAATACGCGAACATCCTAGTGTAAACAATACCTTACCATGGGTAGTGCAACGCGGCAGAGAATATATTACTCGGAAACTTTTCAATACTTTGTTCAGGATCGAAAAGTCTCTTCAAGAAGAAATAGACTCATTCATCTCAAACATTACGTTAAATGGTCAAAGGATATTGGTAGGTGTACATATTCGGCGGGATTACGCTAATCGAACAGTGATCGAGGAAATTTTCAGCGCCATGAAAAACTACTCCAATAAATCAGTGTACAGTATATATCTTTCCACTGACATAGATAGACTCCGCATCAAGGGAACCACACAATTTCCGAATTGTTTCACATTTAATTTTTCGGGCACTGTGTTTCATGTGGATAACAGGTTTGCAGACTGCGATACCCTTTATGCTGCTGTTTTTGAACAACAAGTTCTTGCAAGGGCAGATATTCTAATTAAAACAGGGAGTGAACTTTCAAAATTAGCTTACATGATCAGACCTGATCACACACTTTCCTCTCTGAATAAATATGTTTATGAAAAAAGAGTGATACCAGAATTACGTTCGGAACTTAACTTTTAAAGTCAGCTTTTCAGATTTTTTTTTTCAAAATATACAAGGTTCCTGTTTTTAGCTCGCCTAAGCACGAAGTGCTCAAGGTGAGCTTTTGTGATCGTGCTGTGTCCGTCGTGCGTCGTCTGTCATCCGGCATGCGTCGTCAACTTTTACCTTGTGTACGTTCTAGAGGCCACATTTTCAGTCCAATACTTATGAAACTTGGTGTCTTGATGATATCTCGGACGAATTCGAAAATGGGTCACGTCAGGTCAAAAACTAGGTCACTAGGTCAAATCTTGGAAGAATCTTGTGTATACTCTAGATGCCACATTTCAGTCCAAAACTCTTAAAAGTTTGTCAGAATGTTTGTCTTGGTGATATCTCGGAAGAGTTTGAAAATGGATAACGTTGGGTCAAAATCTAGATCACTGGGTCAAATCTTCGAAAAACCTTGTATATACTCTGTAGGTCACATTTTCAGTCAAATACTCCTGACAGTTTGTCAAAATATTTTTCTTGATACGTCGGACGAGTTCGAAAACGATTTACGTCAGGTCAAAATTAGGTCAATGGGTCAAACATTAGAAAAACCTTGTGTACGCTATAGAAGCCACATGTTCGGCCAAATACTCTTGATAGTTGGTCAGAATATTTGTCTTGATGATATCTCAATCGAGTTTGAAAATTGGTTACGTCATTTGAAAAACTAGGCCACTAGGTAAAATCTTAGAAAAACGTTTTGTATACACTGAGGCCCTCTCCTTGTATTGGTGTACACAAATGAATTTGCAAATTGTTAACAATATGGACAAATAAGTTCAGATATAAGTATGCATTTGAGATAGAATTTTGTTCAACAGTCAAGGAAAAAGGTTATAAAGCGAGCCTCTGACTCCAGGCTTATTTGGAAGCAGATTTATGACAACAAGCTTTGTTACTGCAACTGATTACCCGGGGTGCTTATTTACACCATAGCAAATAAATAGGCAGACTGTATCATTTACAATAATGATTGTCTTTAGCTCACCTCAACACAAAGTGCTCAAGGCGAGGTTTTGTGAGCATGGTGTGTTCAGGCGTCAACAACTACCATGTGTGCACTCTAGAGGCCACAATTTCAGCCAAATACTCTTTGAGATAGAATTTTATTCAATGGTCAAGAAAAGAATGATGGCGAATATTTAGTGCTAAACTACCCCCGATTCGGGGACTAGCTCCGATGTTCTTTTTGTGATTGTTTCTCCGCTAGGCCCTGCAGCAGCCACTCTTATGTCCCATCTAGAGTGAAAAATCAAAATACCAGCCCGCGGTAATATCCATATAATCCCATTCACTTCTATGAAATGCGTACAAAATGACGTCAAAAATGACGTCACACAATTGTGATATCAAACGTGTGTAAGAAAATTCGTGATGAGTATATTACACTGAAAACAAGGGACGTAATGTGAAAAAAATCCACTGAAACTCAAAGTTTTTTATCTTACAGGCTTGAATACACAAGCGGACAGTATCGATCTAAGATCAGACGATACTTTATGTGCGTTGTCCGTCCATCCGTCCTTCCTTCCGTCCGTCCGTCCGGGAGAATATCTCCAATACCATTGGACGGAATTTCGTGAAACTTTATACATGTGTACAATAACCCATTCCGCTGATGCACTTTTTTTTTTTGATTCGATGAAAAATGGCCGACTGGGAGTGATTTTAAGTTACGCGGTCAAGTAAATTTTCCGGCAGTGGATATCATTTCAACGAAATTGCTTGTTTTATCTTACAGCAGAAAATATTGTGACGACGAGCCACATCTCAATATGCCACAGTCGTTTCGGCGATGGTTGTGTGGGAAAGCAGCTAGTGCCTTGGAAAGAATATTGTGCGGAGTACTGGTAAAAAGAGACTCCAGGGAAGCATGGACAGGTGCACTGGCCACCGCGATATAACTGAAATGTTGAAAACGGCGTTAAATACCATCCAATCAATCCATATGCCACGCATAACGTTACCAAGTGCGTGCGGTCCGATCTGATCTCTACAGTTTCTGTTTACTGTTGGCTATGCTTGCCCAAATCTTATGTCATCCCTTTACCAAACAAGTCCGAGTTTCAAAGACCCTGAGAAAGAAAGCTTTTGAAAACACCGTGGGAAAAGGAGAAAATGCTGATAATCAGCATTTTCTCCTTTTACCCACAATGTTTTCTATACTTCTAGAGACAAGTCTGATCATTTGTAACCACATTTAATTTGTCGTCTGGAAGTGCTTTCAATCTGGCCATGTCTACAGTTTTCTCGTCTGGTAAAGCGTTAAAATTTGTAATTTATATACATGTATCCTTCGGATTTTCTGAACATTAAACGTTGATTAAAATCAAGTATGTCTTAGTTTTGAGTATCGTTAAGATCAGATCAGTGTTTCGTTAGGCCTACGGGAAAAAAACCACACACACACAGTGTAGCAAAAAAAAAAAAAAAAAAAAAGACACACACAGTGTAGCCACAGTTCGTAAATCCTGGGTTCCAGCCCGATCATTTTTTTTCCTTTTATCTATTAGGCAAGTATAATGGGTCAAAACTCAATTTTACAATGGAATTGTAGAGGTCTAAAAGCCAACTTTAATGAACTACTAATTCTTTTATCTTTATTAAATCCACAAATTTGTTGTCTTCAAGAAACTTTTATAACCCCCAATGATAACTTGGAAGTTCGCAATTATTCTTCCTATCACGGGCCCCCGCCACTCGGGGCCTTAGAAATTGGTGGCTGCCTTCGCCTCTGTGGGTATATGGGTGGTAAAAGTCCCCAGAAACAGAGGAGATCGATAATAATACAACTAAAATTAATAAAACAGGTCCAAAATAATTCAATTCAAAGTAAATACTAGAAAAAATATGACAATAACAAAATCAACCTAAATATGAAAATAAAAATACTAAAGTCAATACGATTAAATATTTCCAGAAAAAATTAACAAACACAAAATTAAAACATAAAAGTGGCTGAAGAACAAGACAAATTAAGATCATATGATTTCCAAAACAAATTTTTCATTCCAAAAGTGATTTTTTATTTTTTCATTTTTTGAAAACATATCTTTCCTATACACTTTCCTGTCTCATATACTAACATGCTCATTTGTGAGTGTATCATCTGTGCCAGTGGGTAGCACACTGGACGAAGATTATAACAGCATCTGTGTATAGCATCTATGTTTTGTTCTTGTATTCGTCAACACCTTTTCCAGTCTCTAGCACTATATGTTTGAAGAATTTGAAACATTTGACATACTTGTATTTAGAACCTTACCTACAAGTAGAGATATAGAGTTATCAGCTCTAATCATTAAAGTTATCATGCTAACACTATATCTAAAGCTTTCTTGATTGAAAATATTTCATTGAGCAAACTTTCTTCTGATAAAAGATTTCTGTCTTTGATTCAGAAGCCACTTGTTTGCCGTGGGTGGCATCTCGTATGCCGGAAAAGGGGATCCTGGTAGTTGAGAGTGCCCAGGGATCTCCAGCACTCAACACACTACTTTGGCCCTGGCCTCGGATAGACGAGAGGGATGGGTTAGGCCCGACCCGTCTCAATCGGCTCGGTCGTGCCTAGCTTTTAGGATTACATACTTTTATCTATATTTCTTTCTTTGTATCTTATGATACCAACCGGGTTAAATTTTTTCTTTTTTCTTATCTTTTACATTGTTTTCCTTTATAAAGCGGCGGCTGATGGGCTAATTAATAGACCTATAGTTTCTCTTCGCTTAAGGTTTGTTAAGTATAATAGCTATGTAGCTCTGGCGTCGGAAATAGGAAATCCATTTCCATTAGACGTCCCCTTGTAGGGCTCCGAGGAGGGTGGAGCGCATAGCTATTGAAATTACACTATCAAAATCATGGCTTCCCAAAACAAAAGACCCCGACCGAATAACGAAAACGAAACCTCTTACTTAAACAATACAAAGTTCTTGGTTATTAAAAGTGAGGAGGCAAAGCCCATCACATCTCTGTCTCCCTTCATAATAGAAAAACAGATAGAAAGTTTGATAGGCACTCCAAAATCAGTTAAAAAATTAAAAAACGAACTACTACTCGTTGAAACATCAAGAGCAAGTCAGTCTGAATCTCTATTAAAAGTTAAAAAGTTTTACAATTTGAAAGTCTCAGTCTCAGAACACAACTCACTTAACAAATCCAGAGGAATTGTGAAAGACAGGGTACTGAAGGGAGGAACAGAGGAAAAATTGTTGAATATCTTGCACCGCAAGGAGTTGTTGCGTGCAAGAGATTCAAAATAAAAAAAGAATGTTCAACTTGAAACCAATACACTACTCCTCACTTTTAACACCACCACTTTGCCTCAGAGTATTAGAATCTTTTATCGTACAGTACCAGTGGAACAGTTCATCCCAAATCCTTTGCGCTGTTTTAATTGTCAAAAATTTGGACACAACGAAGACAAGTGCAAGCTCACAGATGCAGTAATCTGTGATAGATGTGGTGAATCCAAACACACATCTAGCATCTGCCAAAGACCTTTCAAATGTGTAAATTGTGGTAAAGATCACAGTGCAAGATCAACCAACTGTGAAGTCTGGAAAAGAGAAAAAGAAATTATGAGAATTAAAACAATAAGAAAGATTTCGTACTTTGAGGCAAAAAAACAATATGAGACAGCTTTTGAACCTAGGTACTCTAAGATAGTTCAATCAGCAACAGCAAAACCTCAGACGAGAACTTGTGGAACACAGTATGATCCCGTGGATTTTGAGCAAGGCGCTAAACCTTCCTCGAAATCTACATCTCCATCTGTCCAACCACCTCGAACATCTGAAACAGGTTCAAAATCAAACCAAACAAAAGACTCTAGTAGATCAAGATCAGCTTCTAGAACTAATTCATGCCCTACATCACCAAATAAAAGCCAGAAAAATAAACCATATAAAAAAGAAAAAGATAAACAACAATCAAAGAGACAGAAGAAAGGGTCACAGGATCCTGGCAAATAAATTTGAAAGTTTAGAAGATATGGAATTGAAAATTGACTCCTCAGTCAAATAACTTTTAAGTAAATTCAAACTCCCAATATACAAGTATAATGGGTCAAAACTCAATTTTACAATGGAATTGTAGAGGTCTAAAAGCCAACTTTAATGAACTACTAATTCTTTTATCTTTATTAAATCCACAAATTTGTTGTCTTCAAGAAACTTTTATAACCCCCAATGATGACTTGGAAGTTCGCAATTATTCTTCCTATCACTACATACATAATGATTGCCAAAGAGCATCTGGTGGTTCTTCTATCATAATACATTCTACGGTACCTCATCGTAAGATAGACTTAAACACAAATCTACAAGCAATAGCAATAAAAGCATCTTTAAATAAAACTATAACAATATGCTCTATCTATATCCCACCAAATAAAAGAATAGATCAAAATGATTTAGAAAATCTTTTACTACAACTACCTCAACCTTACATCATATGTGGTGATTTTAATGGACATAGCGAATTATGGGGTTGTTCAGATACCAATGATAGAGGTAAAATAATTGAAGATTTCATTGCAGAGAATAATTTATGTTTATTTAATTCCAATCAACATACATACCTGCATCCTGGATCAGGTTCTTTCACAGCAATAGATCTTTCACTCTGCCATCCTTCCTTGTACCTTGATTATGAATGGAAAGTATGTGAAGATTCCCATGGAAGTGATCATTTTCCTATCATTATACAAGAAACTGAGAAAACAGAAGATGAGAAAATTCCAAAATGGAATTTTAAAAAAGCTAACTGGGAAAAATTCAATATTCTTGCCATGAAAAATTACTGATTGACAATTTTGAAAATTCAGAAGATCCAATGCTTTCTTTTACTGAAACTTTGCTGGACATATCAAATCAGTGCATCTCAAAGATTTCAACAAATACTTTTAAGAAGAAAAAGCCATGGTTTAATGATGGTTGTAAAGAAGCTATTAAAAAACGTAAAGACAGTTTAAAACGTTTCAAGCAATATCCAACAAAGTCAAACTTTAATGTTTGCAAAATTATGAGAGCTAAGGCTCGACGCACTATTAAACAAGCAAAACGATCATCTTGGAAAGATTTCATTTCTAAACTTAATGCTAGAACTCCCATGACAACCATTTGGAATATGTTAAGGAAAATAAATGGAAAGAATCAAACCATGAAACACTCGCATATCAAGGTAGATGACAAAAACTATGAAAGTAAAGAAGAAATCGCTAATATCCTGGGTAAAACTTTCAAAACAAACTCCTCGTCTGCAAATTATAAACCACAATTTAGAAAACATAAGCAAGAAGCAGAAATGGAAGAACTTAATTTTGAAACGGATACAAATGATAACTACAACTTACCTTTCACACTATCGGAACTTGAAAATTCTCTAAAAAATGCTCATGATTCTGCTGCAGGTGCAGATGAAATACACTATCAACTTTTAAAACATTTATCTCGTATTTCATTACAAACTCTGTTAAACATTTTTAACATTATATGGGAACAAGGCACCTTCCCGAAAAGTTGGTCCAAAGCTACAATCATTCCAATTCCTAAGCCAAATAAAGATCATACAAATCCAACAAATTATAGACCCATAGCTTTAACTAGTTGTATATGTAAGACCATGGAGAGAATGATAAACAATAGACTTAATTTTTACCTCGAATCCAATAATATTATATCGGAACATCAATCGGGGTTCCGAAAAAACAGAAGCACGACAGATCAGTTAGTACGATTAGAATCTTTTATCAGAAATGCTTTTGTAAAGAAACAACATGTAGTTGCCATATTTTTTGATCTAGAAAAAGCTTATGACACCACATGGAAACATGGCATATTAAAAGATATTCATAAAATTGGATTAAGGGGAAATCTACCTAAGTTTATTTCAAACTTTTTATCAAATAGATGTTTCAAAGTTAAAGTAGGCACATCTTTTTCTGATGACTATGAACAAGAACAGGGAGTTCCTCAAGGAAGTATCCTCTCACCTACTCTGTTCAATATCAAGATTAACAATATTGTAAAATGTTTAGATGACGATGTGAACTGTTCCTTATATGTGGATGATTTTTTAATATGTTACAGGTCCAAAGATGTGAAAACAATTGAAACTAAGCTTCAAAATAATTTAGACAAAATTGAGAAATGGACTATAGAAAATGGTTTTAAATTTTCCAAGACAAAGACAAACTGTGTACACTTCTGCCAAGAGCGTAGGTTGCACTTGGATCCATCATTGAAAGTAATAGTCCAATTCCAATAGTAGATCAAGCAAAATTTTTAAGAGTTATCTTTGACAAAAAACTTTCTTTCATTCCACATATTAATGCTTTGAAACTGAAATGTCAAAAAGCTTTGAATGTTTTAAAAGTACTTTCCCACTCCGACTGGGGATGAGATAAAAAAAACTCTTTTAAATCTATACAGATCTCTAATACGGTCAAAACTGGATTATGGATGTATTATATATGGCTCTGCAAGGAAAAGCTACCTAAAAAACTTGGACACTATTCATCATCAGGGTCTTCGGTTAGCTTTGGGAGCTTTCCGTACGTCACCTGTCACAAGTTTGTATTCAGAGGCCCAGGAGCCATCCTTATATGATAGAAGGAAAATCTATCCTTACTGTACGTAACTAAACTGGCTTCAAATACAAAGAATCCGGTTTACAATGACATTTTTAATTCACCAAACAAAATACTTTTTCAAAATAAACCTAATTTTATCAAACCACTTGGTCTAAGAGTTGAACCTCTTCTTGATGAATCAAATATAAATGTAAAGAATATTAAGCCCTTTAAACTTCCTGTAAAAGAGCCGTGGACCATAGATCCACCAAATATTATTTTTGATCTCAACGTAAATAAGAAATCAGTTACAAATCCATTATTTTATCAAAATAAATTTTTAGAAATCAAATCACAGTATAAAGATTACATTTCAATTTATACTGATGGTTCGAAACAAGATAATAAAGTTGGTTGCGCTTCAGTACACAAGCAAGGAACTGCCAAAATAAGACTACCAGATCATAGCTCTATTTTTTCAGCAGAAGCTGTGGCTTTAAACATTGCTCTCTGTTCAATACAAAACAATAATAACAAGAAATTCATAGTTTTTTCTGATTCAATGTCAGTTTTACAATCTTTAAAACATCCTGATAACCCAAATCCATTGATTCAACAATTTTTCAGAAAATACGTTTATTTAAGTAGATCAAAGTCAATAATATTCTGCTGGATACCCAGCCACATTAATATAAAAGGTAATGAAATAGCTGATCAAGAAGCAAAGGATGCCGTAAATATGAACATAGCCAACATAAAAAGTCCTTACACTGACAAAAAACAACAAATAAATGAATTTATCAAGTCTGAATGTCAAATTAAATGGCAACAATGTTTTAACAACAAGCTTTTAGCGATCAAGCCAAATTTTAATGATAAATATGAATTTTATTGTAACCGAAAAAGTCAAGTAATTTTAACAAGATGTCGTGTGGGACACTCAAGGTTTTCACATGTGCATCTTTTAAATAATGAGAGAGCACCACAATGTATAAACTGTAATGAGCCTTTAACTATAAAACATATTTTATTAAACTGTAAAAATTTCGACCGTATACGGTCAAAACATTTTAGTGTTGATAGCTTACAAAACTTATTTTTACATGTACAATAGAATAACATTTTAGAATACCTAAAAGAGATAGATTTTTATAATAAAATATAGACTTTCAAATTAACATTTTATTGTTTAATTTCTAATTATTATCTTCATGCGCGCTAAATGACCACAGCTGTCGATGCGCCTTACAACACCAATCAATCAATCAATCAACAATCTTTAAAACATCCTGATAACCCAAATCAATTGATTCAACAATTTTTCAGAAAATATGTTTATTTATGTAGATCAAAGACAATAATATTCTGCTGGATACCCAGCCACATTAATATAAAAGGTAATGAAATAGCTGATCAAGAAGCAAAGGATGCCGTTAATATGAACATAGCCAACATAAAAATTCCTTATACTGACAAAAAATCAAGTCTGAATGTCAAATTAAATGGCAACAATGTTTTAACAACAAGCTTTTAGCGATCAAGCCAAATTTTAATGATAAATATGAATTTTATTGTAACCGAAAAAGTCAAGTAATTTTAACAAGATGTCGTGTGGGACACTCAAGGTTTTCACATGTGCATCTTTTAAATAATGAGAGAGCACCACAATGTATAAACTGAAATGAACCTTTAACTATAAAACATATTTTATTAAACTGTAAAAATTTCGACCGTATACGGTCAAAACATTTTAGTGTTGATAGCTTACAAAATTTATTTTTACATGTACAACAGAATAACATTTTAGAATACCTAAAAGAGATAGATTTTTATAATGAAATATAGACTCTAATATAGATTTTAACTATCAAATTAATATTTTATTATTAGTAGATAAAAACGGAGAGAGCTAACCCAAGGCCCTTAATTCCTCTTAACCCCGTCCTATTTCTTAACCCCGTCCTATTTCTTAACCCCATCCTATTTCTTAACCCCGTCCTATTTCTTAACCCCGTCCTAGTTTCTTTGACTCACCTCTCGCTAGCTGCTTAAATCCAACCATAACTCAATTTCAAAATGCGTTTGGCTTCGCTTACATAGCGCATTATAAAATTTAAATCGTTTTGAATATATTATCATAAGTCTTTAACCTTTTACCTTACAACGGCTTTAGGTTTTTTCAATTTTTCCAAACACCCATCGATGAATCGAATCATCAAAGCGTCCTATTTCTTAAACCCGTCCTATTTCTTAACCCCATCATATTTCTTAACCCCCTCCTATTTCTTAACTCCAAAAAAATCACGTGTTTTAACCACAAACCCTAAAACCACCCTTCCTGTCTCGTCAAAGTGGCTGGGGGTGGGCTTCACATATTTTTACTCCATATAGCTATATGAGCAAAATCCAATCTAGGTCTTTATCTTAGTATGCCCCCATGCTAACGTATCGATAAATACTATATATTACTATATGAGGGAATATATAATATTTTTCACATTTCTTTTTTTATTTTTAAATCAGTTATTATATCTAATATTTTTATTAAGTTAACAGTATTTTTCTTTTTATTTTTTTCTATATCTGTTTTTAAATCATCTACTAATTCCATTACACCCGCAATGACTTTTTCCATTCCTTGAATACGTACATTTTGTTCAGCAATCATTGTTAAAAGTTTTTTCTTTTTAATTTTTACGTCATCATCTTCTTTTCTACGAAAAATATTTATAAACATCTTTTTTATAAACATCTTTTTTTATAAGGTATTATAGATATTTGTATTAACAGTTTACAAGTCTAACTCTATCAAAATAGATATGTAAGAGTGACTCGCAGTAGGGTTGTTTGATCTTGAAATAAAGTTTATGGTATCACATTGTTTTATTTCAAGTGGTTTAGGAAAAACTACACAGCTACAAGCCTCATCTTTCTTTTTAATAATAGAGTAATCAACCAGCTCTACTCCGTTTACCACAATATTAACTTTTGCCTCTTCTGGTACATTAGGGTTACTTGTAACAACCGTTAAACTACCTCTTATAATTCTACCCGGCGCATTCATACAATAACCACCCAAACCATGCTCTTTGCCTGCAGCACCATTACCAAATGAAAACTCATAATTACCGTTTCCAATTGGTCCATTTTCTTCAGCCCACACGGTTATAATAGGGAGGGAGACTTTTTTATCCACATATGATTTTGTTGTTAAATCTCCCTCTTCTACTGGGGTTGCCGCGTTTTTTAAAGAAAAACCCCAATTTATGTTAGTCGCTACCATAAAAGTTCCATCCCAATTTTTTATAATAGCCCCACCATTATCAACATAATTTTTATTGACAGCGGAGTAAGGGGATGTAGGATTTGGTAATCCAATAATTTGGTTATCATTCATATCTATTTCACCAGCCATTAAAAAAGACCCATCTTGTTTTTTTGTCATAGCTTTTACACCCGCGGTAGCCGCCTCAACGATGGTATCTACATAAAACTTATTTGCAGCTTGTTGCTCTTCTAAAGGGCTTCAAACGTCGCTAATTCTCCGCCCACCCATAGAAACGTCTGCAACTGCTAGATACACATCATTTAAGTAAAGAAAAGCTCGTCTCAAACCATCTACATAAGCCCTAGTTGCAGCATCTTGTGGATATACGGGATCTATAAGATTTGTTAAACTATATCCTTTCATATTTATATTTGCAACAGCGGAAAAGGTACCATCTGGTTCCACTACTATTGCTTTACCACTCCTATCCACATAATTTTTAGTAGCAGCTTCATGCGATTCTGTTGGTTCCTTAACGTTTTTTATCGGATTAAAACCCATGTTTAAATAACCATTTTTAACATGGTATCCACCGTTTTCATCCAACAACCCTGAGTTGGTGTCAACATAAGCCTTTGTTGCCGCATCTTGAGAATTTACAGGATTACTAACCCTCGTTAATGTATTACAATTCATGTTTATAGAACCAGTAACAACAGTTGTTCCATCTTTACGTAAAAAATTATTATTTATGTAAGCGAGTGACACACCATCACCACTTGTTTCAACATCTTCCGTTCTTCCAAATTTGTTAACAGGCATTTTTTATAATATTACTAAAAAAGTTTATTTAAAACATTTTGAAACCTGTTACCCATGGATAATTCTTTTAGAATGTACAAACATAAATGACCACAAAATACTTGCCCAGCTTGTTGTAATTTATCAGTATTGTACTGTATTGGGCTTTTTAGGTACTCTCGAATTTCAACAGGTGGTTGTATGCCATAACTGTCAAAATAAATTTTAGTTTTACCGTTTTTATACCAAGCAACCCAATGTGTACCAGGTCCACCACTTTTATCAAAGTTTACTATGCCACATTCTTTTTTACTCGGTTTTCTCGGTAATGTATCTAGTAAAAAAACTCCTCTAAAATAAGGAATCTTTAATCTTTTAGCCGCATCTTCCAATTCGAAATTGTTCAACGGTTTATTCGGTAAAATTACATTTTCAATCGAAATATTTTCCATTTTTTATAGTTTAAATATTTGTAATGTCTTTATTGTCAACCCACGAATTAAATTCATCAGGATAACCTTTCCACTTTACTAGAGATTTCTTTTTTTCTTTTTTAATAACCTTTTCTATTTTATACATCTCTTGACTGGTTTTCTGCAGTTCAGGCTCATAAAAGGTACCTTGTATTTCTTCTCCATTAAGATCCTTAATTTTATATGTTACGGGTGATGTAGGTTTTACTTCAGAAACTGTAAAAACCTCCTCAGTCCATCTTGTTGTATAACCTTTCTCAAAAGTCTTTTTCTTTTTACTTATCCTTACTTTGTCTCCAACGGAAAACTTAGGATCTTCTTTTATTTCGAGAGGGTAAAGATTTCTCCAAACTCTCGTTTCACTTTCTTTTTTACTAGCGTCTACCGGAGTCACCTTAACAGATGAATGCCTCGTGTTATTATATTCTTTAACTAAATCTGGTAGCACATTGATGTAAACGTTTGTGGATATAGCGGAAAAATACTTCCACATTTTTTCTTTCATCGTTCTAATCCATCTCTCAACAACGCTAGATTTTTCCTCATTTTCGGTAGAATATAATTCAACTAAGTCTTTTACATCTTTGTTATAAAACTCTTTACCCTTATCCACCCACATTTTTTCGGGTTTTCTCTCCTTAAAAATAATTTTTAATGCTACAGCAACAGATTTCCCCGTTTTATCTTTTAATGGCACCAGATATCCGTATTTAGAAAAGATGTCAATGACAGCGAGAAGGTATTTAACACCACGATTAAACTTAGAAAACGCTTGCATGTCTACTAAATCAGCAGCCCATATCCTATCTATACCGTTTACTATAACTCTCCTTTTCTTAAATTTTCTTTTTATGGGTTTATGTAATTCTTCCGCTAATTTCATCATCTCAGAATTTTTTTTTTTAACTCGCCCTGCTTCGTCAGGGATACTCCCATTCCGAATTTTACCTTCGTTCCAATGAGTTTACTTACCAAACCTCTTTCCATTTTTTCTCTAATACTAGGATTGTAAATCCCTTCTAACTCCGTTAACATATTCTTATCACAAACTGTGTTTCTTGTAGCAGTGTCATTGTGTTGAAGATAGCAAACATCGTGATGATAAGCGGCTTTATCAACGCGGTTTATTGGTTTACTCCATTCCTTCGGTGTTAGATCAGGATTTAACCTTTCATCTAGTTTGGTACCTGGTCCTGTAAAGTTGTGTCCTGGTAGATGCATTTCAACGGGTAAATTATTTATAAATTTGTTTAAAATGCTACTCCCGGTGGTTTTTTTTTTTATAAACTGAGTTTTAGTTATTCCACAAACCACACATTTCCCTTGCATCATATTTCTTCCATTTTTAGAAACAGAATATTTTACATTGTTTGTATCAGTACGTTTTTTACATTTAACGCAATACATTTTATATTTAAAAAATAAAATATTTAAATAAAATGGATATTATAAACTTATCATGGAATGATGTAGTATCAAAGAGATTTAATCACTCCCTTTTACCGAGAAGTATCAGAGGTTTAATTATAGGCAAATCAGGATGCGGTAAAACTACATTATTGTTAAACCTTTTACTTAGACCGGGTTGGCTTGACTACAACGATTTGAGTGTTTTCGGAAAAAGCCTTTTTCAACCAGAATACCGAATACTAAGAAAGGCTTTTGAAGAAAAACTACCAAAAGAATGTATCTTAAAATTGTTTAACATGCGTGATGAGATACAAGAACTAAACATTGTACCAACAGCTTTAGTTGAAGAATGGATTAAAACGATTAAAAACAAATCGGATATAGATTGCAACTTCTTCGAAAATGCTAGTGAAGTACCCGATCCGAGAGAGTTAAACTCGGAAAATAAAAATTTAATGATTTTCGATGATTTACTTTTAGAAAGACAAAATAAATGTGAGTGTTACTACATTCGAGGAAGGCATAGTAATGTTGACTGCTTTTACCTCTCACAAAATTATTTTAGACTACCGAGACAAACTATTAGAGAAAACTCTAATTTTATTTGCCTTTTCCCACAAGACTTAAAAAACATTAATCATATTTATAGCGATCATGTAGGTGAAGATATGCCTAAGGATGAGTTTAGAAAATTTTGTCAAAAGGCATGGGAAAGACCTCATGGTTTCGCTATTATCGATCTAACCAGTAAAAAACATGATGGGAAGTATAGAAACGGTTTTGATAATTTTTACATACCAAGGTCAATATAAAAAATATTTTCACTTTTTTAAAAAATGGATATAGATCTTTTAAAAAAGATTGTAAAAAATACGGAACACAAAACATCGTTTCAAATTATAGTAAGCGATAACAAGACGCGTTTTAGAACGAGGTTTAATCCTCCAATTCAACTGGAAAAGGACAAAGTATACGAAATAGCTTTAGTAAACCTTGAAACTTACTACTCTTTTCCAAACATTGATGAAACGAACAACACACTCGTTTATTCTCCGGACAATGGTACCTCATGGATTAAAATAAAAATACCTGTAGGAAGTTATGACCTCGTTGACATTAATGATACAATTCGTCAGGAAATGAGAAAAAATGGTCATTATGATAGAGTTAATGAAGAGTATTATATTAACTTTTCTGCGAACACCAATACCCTAAAGTCTGTTCTTACTATTGACGATGGTTATCAAGTAGATTTTAATCAACCAGGATCCATCGCTAAAGTATTAGGATTTACTCGAGCTAAATATACGCGAGGTTTTCACGAGTCAGAGAATGTAGTGAACATTCTTAGCATAAATAGTTTGCTCGTTAACATAGATATTATTTCAGGAAGTTACGTTAATGGTTCAACAAAAAACACTATTTACTCTTTTTTCCCAGATGTTGCACCCGGATATAAGATAACTGAGTCACCAGTTAATTTAGTATACTTGCCAATAACGTTAGATGAAATACATAACCTAGAGGTAAATATTACGGATCAAGATGGTAATTTACTAAATCTTAGAGGTGAAAATTTAACGATTAGGTTTCATATTAGAGAAGCGAGATGAGATGAGGGACCCAACTCGCTTGGGCTAAATAAAAAAATAGTTATATATAAAATGACGAGTTACACTAATGTTAAAGTAAATATATCGGAAGGGCAAAAGGAAAAGCTTCAACATGCTGTTAAAGCTGGTTGCTCAGCAACAAGTATTCGTTTAGGTCATGAAGATTTACGTGGTAATGATGTTTTAGCGATTACCGATTCGCAAGCTAAGAAAATAGCTAAAGCCTATGAGGAGGGTAGGGGTATAACTATTAGAATGTCTTCGAAACAACTTAAACATAACACGAAAATAGAAGGAGGTTTTCTCGGTATGTTAGCTGGGTTAGCTGCTAGAGCTTTGCCGATGCTCGCAAAAACTGTTTTACCTGCTTTAGGTGTTGGTGCTCTTTCTGGATTAGCTCAAACAGGTGTGCAAAAAGCGATGGGATCGGGTCTTTACCTTAAAAAAAGAGGATGTATGTGTCAGGTTGAAACTGATGGATCTGGATTATACTTAAAACCATACAAAGGTAAAGGATTATCTCACGTTGGTGATGGGTTGTATCTAAAGCAAGAAGGAAAATTGTATGATGGAAGAGGACTTTTACTCGGGCCTAATAGTCCATTCGCTAATATCCCTATCCTAGGAGCTATATTATAAATAAAATTTTCATCAAAATAAAAATGGACATACATAAACTCGGTATAAAACCTAATATTATTATCCAACATAAAACCATATTTTGGAAACCTCATTTACAAGTAGTAAGATTTCCACCCTTAAAGCATGATCCTCTAAAATGGAAAATATACTCGCAAGTAACTATCAAGATTCCTCCTCGTGATGGCATGAGACTTTCGCTAGGATTTGGTTATATAACTACACGAGGAGTTGTAGTGATATCTGTTAGTAATAAATGGAAAGACAGTTTAACCATTCTTAATGGAACACATCTTGATAGTGAGGTTGATGATATCTTAGTCTACATTTATAATTTCTCGCAAAAACCTATCGAAATACCTGAGGGAGAGTTATTCTGTTATCTAAAATATTTACAATCTTGAGATAAAAAAATTATTATTTTAATAAAATGGCAGATACAGATCAAGAACACCCTAATAAAATCTATCCTCCGTTACCCAAAGAACCAAGTACCGCAAGCGCTCCACCTATTGACTCCTCACCGAGGTTTCCCGCCTTCCGGCAGGAAGGTGTTGGAGGTGAAATGCGTAATATGGGGGATGACAAAGGTCATTCCTATCGTTTACAAAAAATATCGGAAATACAACAATTCCTTGAGAAAGAAATTCAAACTAGAGACGTTCTAGCAAAAAAGTATTTACGTGCTTCAAGAATTATAAGCAATGTTGATGTTGTTTTAGCTACAACAGCTTTAGGTGCAGGTGCAGGAGGAATTGGACTGCTATCTACAGTAGTAGCGATTCCCGCTGTTGTTGCCTTAGAAGGAGTTGCCTTAGGAGTTGGTCTTCTAAGCGTAGTTGGTAATTTTGTTGTAAGAAATACTAGAAGCAAAGCAGAAAAGCATATGAAGATTAGAATGCTTGCAGATGCAAAATTAGATACTCTTTCAACACATATTTCCAAGGCTTTGGTAGACGGTGTAATATCGGATGAAGAATTTAAACTGATTATGGAAGAAGTAGAGAAGTACAAAGTTAGAAAGAAGAAATACGTACCAAAATCAAGAAGAAGATTTCTACTGAAAACGAAGAATCTTTGATAGAAAAAGGAACACAAGAAGCGCGTGAGTCCTTTCGGAGGCTCGTTGAAAAGAATAATCCGTTATCGCCCACGATGTAATCTTCCTGAGATTCGATGTAAGTGTATTTGTGAAATAGGTGATACCTCAGACTTGTAATATATAAGAGAATATATAATGCTCTTATATATTATCCCAAAAACTATGTTAAAAACTATGTTAAAAACTACGTTAAAAACTATGTTAAAAAACTATTTTACTAATTAAAAAAAAAATGTCTTTTCTAAAAATTGTTGATCCCGCAAAAAGGGACTTAATTGTAAAAGAGTATCTCGAAACGAGAAAGAATATTCGAGATAATCTAATAGCAGAGAAAACGGGTGAACAACAACTTCAAACCGATCTTTCAAAGTTTTTTAAACCTATAACGGAAACACAAAAAACTACAGCGAGGGAAATTACTGAAGCACAAAAAGCTGCAACACAGGAGATTACAGAGGGACTTAGACCTATTAAAGAGGGTATTGAACAGTTGCCGCAAGCTATCAAGTTTCCAGCCTTTCCTTCTATCACAGCTTATGATAAACCGTCAGAAGAAAATCCGATATTTATCGGTGAAATAGCGGAAGGCTATTTAAGAAAGTTTACTTCTAAGGATGAAGTTGATAAAACACATGGAATATATGACAAAAAGGGTATGTTTTATATCAGTAACAAACCAGTTATTATTCGAAACAACGATATTATTGTTGACAATGTGGAATATGATGGTACCCCTGGTCTATGGGAGTTAATCGTATCTAAAAAGCCGGATAGCGATATTTATACATTTGATGATCTTGCAGCTTACAAGGCTCTAATGATAAAAACCAATTCTCTTTATCGAGATAACAACCCAAAACAGAATAAGCCAAAAAGCAGTAAATCATATAAATGGAAAAATATCTTGAGTGACATTTGGGAAAGGGCATTGTTGTTATCCCGTGTGACCCTAATGCATTAATAGAAAGACTAGACCTATTGTTAGCAAGTAAAGAAGCGGGTAACACAGGTGTAATAAACGAATTAGTAGGCATTTGTGACGAATTAAAAAGACAAGGTGTTTTAAACTCAGACTCTTATAAAAATTTAATGTCTATACTATAAAAAATGATCATCGTTAAAAAACATGGATTTAAAAAAAAGTATTCATACGGTGGTGCCGGAATCTTTGATAGCGTTGCTAACTTTTTAGCGAGGCTTTTTACTAGTAGTGCAGCTAAACAAATTGCGTCTTCTGCCCTCGATGTGGGAAAGAGTGTAGCTAAGGAAGGTGCAAAGAAAGCTTTAGAGGTTGGAAGAAGCGTCGCTGTAGATGCAGGGAAAAAATTAGTTACGAAAGCGTTGACACCAAAATCAAAGCAAATTTTACAAAAATATGGTGCAATGACTCCTATCCCTGACGACACATCCCGAGTCAAAACGCAAAACATTAATACATTAATAGATGGAAGTGCCATTGCTATTCAAGACTTAGTTAAAAGATTAAACAACGGAGCGGGTATTAAAACAATATAAAATAAAATTAATTTAAGAAATTATATTTATTATATAAAAAGAGAATGTTAAAATTTAATTGTGTAGATTATAAAAAATACAATACTAGTTGTATTACTATAGTAGGTGCATCTTTATCCCTAAAAGATTGTGAAATCCTCGAAATTAATAAAACGAAATACGGTTATAAAAAAGCTGTTGTGAAGTTATCTCCCGAAAAAGTAATCAAGATGAAAGAGATTGAGGAAAAGGTGAATGAATATTTACAAAAGTGGGGAATACCCCAAATAACGATTGTATATGGTAATAGAGTTTATCCTAAAACTAAACTGGAAACCACAAAAATAATTAAACTTGAAGGTGTGTTTGTTAATAATGAAAATAAGTCTTTCCCCCAGCTTTGGTTAGAGCAATTATAATTTTTATTTTATTTAAAATTATAATTGTTATTATAAAATGAACAATTCAATTTTAAAAATCACCGAACCAATTTTAAAAATCACCTAACCAATTCCAAAAAATGATAGTATTGTTGAGTATGAATACCAAGAATATGAACCAATCACAGGTACACAGCTCAACAACTCAGGAGGCGATATTCGAATTAACATTGAGACTCAAGATATTTTTACTCATCCTAGCGAAAGTTATTTACTTATTATAGGCGAATTAGATTTAGAAGCTGGTGGTAATTATGCTGCTAATGCAAATATTTCTCTAAAAACAATGGTCTCATGTATCTTTTTAAGAATATTAAGTATCAACTTTCAGGTATGGAGATTGAATCCCTATTGAATCCTGGTCATGCTACTACAATGCTCGGTTTGTTAAAATATCCGGATGATTTTTCTAAATCACAAGGGTTAAATCAATGTTGGTATAAGGACACCAGCGTCGCTGCTGATTCTGATCCTGCTGCTGCTACCTATAACTTAGGTTTTACTGTAAGAAGAAATTATATTGTTAGTGGTACCGTTCCAACTGGTAAATTTAGCTTCAGAGTTCCATTAAAACATATATTCGGTTTTTGTGATGATTATGATAAGATATTGTACGGAATGAAGCAAACTCTCACATTAACGAGAAATAATAATGATGATGCAATCTTTAGAGCTGCTGCTGTTGGTGCTGGTAGAATTAATTTAACTAAAATATCTTGGTTTATGCCACACGTGTTACCCGCGGATGGAGAGAAGATGGAACTTTATAAGATTATCGAGAAAAAAGAAAAACTACCGGTTGGATATAGAATGAGGCAGTGCGACTCTATCGCGGTTCCTCAAGCATTATCATTTAGCTGGAGACTCGGAGTTAAATCATCTCCTGAGGTGCCACGTTTTATTATTGTTGGCTTTCAGACTAATAAAAGTAATAATCAAGAACGAAATGCAGCCATATTTGATCATGAAAGCGTTAAAAATATTTATGTTACGCTAAATTCTACTAGATATCCCACTGTTGACTATAATCTTGATTTTACTGTGAACCAATTTAGTAGAGTGTATGGTGACGCTGCTTTATTCAGATCTAAGTTTTATAACATAGATGAATTGATGTCAAACCCTAACATTGCTCCCTCAGATTATAAAACCCTTTATCCTTTGTTTTTGTTTGACGTTTCCAAACAGAGTGAGAGATTAAAATACTCAGTCACCGATATTCAAATTAAAGTGAGTTTCGGTGTAAATGTACCCGCAAACACTGAAGCATATGCTGTTATTATTAGTGATAGGTTAATTAACTTCCACTCTGATGGAAATAAAATGAGCGTAGTGTTTTAAGTTAAGTAAATATTTTCTATATATAAAAAATGATAAAGATTCGTGATTTAAAAAAAATTCTTAAAGAAAATAACATAAATTTTTATGGATACTGGGATAAAAAGCGGTTAGTTGAGTTGGTGAAAGAACATGAGTTGTTACCAGAGGAGCCACCTAAAAAAGAAAAAAGCAAAGACCCTAAGTTTGATAGATTAAAGACTATTAAGCATAATGCTAAAAAAGTTAGTTTAGAGGATGTTGAAACCGGTGAAATAAAAACCTTTCCATCAATTTATAAGGCGGGTAAATTTATAGATCGAAGTCCACAAACGATTGAGCATTGGAATGGGAGAACTTGGAATAATAAATATAATATTAACATTCATTAATTTTATTATGACAATGACGAATTCATAATAAAATTAAATTTTAATTTAAGATTTTTATTTTTTTTATAAAAATGGAAGATGTTAATTATAATATATATTCTGTAACAGGTTTAAAAAATTTGGCAAGGTCTAGAGGAATCCAAGGATACTCTAGACTCAGAAGAGCCGAATTAATTGATCGTCTAAGTAGTTCTCCACCTCCCAACCTTGCTGATCAATTCCGAGGATTCACAGTAAAAGACTTAAAACGAGAAGCTAAGTCTATAGGAATCCGAGGATACTCTAGACTCAGAAGAAGCGAATTAATTAACCGTATACTTAACCGCTCCATTAATCGGGAAGCACCGATATTAGACTATAGTATCGATAATGACGGAGCGCCGATATTACAGCCAACACCTTACACCCCACCACCTCCAACACCAACTCCACCTACAGCCTCAATTGAGGAGTTGATGAATTATTTAGATAGTATTAATGAAATTCCGAGAAATATATCACCTAGGATAGAAGCTTTAAAAAGAAAAATAGACAGGATATATAAAGATAAAGATGAAATAAGTATTATAGAAAGATCATCAGCACTAAGAGGGTTTACGAAAGAATATTTTATAGAAGGTATAAGTGAATATACACCGGCTGATTTCCTTGATTTAGCGAAAGATAAAGTAACCGATATTATGAGAAATAACCGCCAAACAAAGGTTAAACTCATTATGAATTGTATGATGAAACACTCTATTACCGAAGAATTTAAAGACATGAATTTTCATTCTGGTTATCCAATCGCTAATTTAGATGGGGATGACGCGGATGAAATATACGATGAAATGGGGGAAGAAATATTAATTGCTATAGCGGAGAAGGAAATGAAAACAGATTATTGGAGAGTCGTTTACGTAATCGATTTAAGATTACACACAGTAGCATATAATCCAATAAGAGGTAGTTCATGGTTTCAAACTCCCCCTAAGATAGCGAATACAAAAAGCGTTATTAATCCAAAGAACACGGATGATGATATGTGTTTTGCGTATTGTATTGTTATAGCTTTAAACCCAACATTTAAACATCCTGAAAGAACTGAAAGACTAAAACCATTATTAAGCGCTATTAATATGGAAGGGATCGATTACCCCGTTTCCCTTCAGGATAGAATTAAATTTGAAACCCAAAACCCATCAATATCGGTATCAATTTACGGATATAATAATTTCACCGGTGTTTACCCGCTTAGTGTAAGTAAGGAAGTTTATAAAAGAGACCATCATGTTAATCTTTTACTTCTCGAGAAGGACACCAAAAAACATTATTGTTTAATTAAAGACATGAGTAAATTGTTATCTAAACAAATATCCGATCATAATGGTAAAACTTTTATTTGTGAAAGATGTTTAAATCATTTTCAAAAAGAAGAAACTTTAAATAAACATTTAGAGTATTGCAGCGAAAAAGATGCTTGTAGAATAGACTTACCTGAAAAGGGAACCGAAATATCTTTTCAGAATTTTTATAAACAACAGAGACATCCTTTTACAATTTATGCGGATATGGAGTCTACGTTATAAAAGAAAAACGAAAATAAAGGTAACACTACAAGGGTAATTAATACGCATAACATTTCAGGATATTGTTTTTACGTTAAATCGCTTTACGAAAATGTTTACCCTTCGAGGGTTTTCCAATATTCCGGTGAAAATGCGGCTAAGAAATTCATAGAGAAATAGATAGGATACCAACGAGGGAAATGATTTTTAAAGTTGAGGATAAAAGAAAGTTTGATAGAGCAGAAAATTGTTGGATATGTAATGAACCGTTTTCGGAATGTAAAAGAAAGAAAGATAAAGAGGAAATATGTCCAGAATGTAAAGAACCGCTTAAAAAATGTAATGCCATGAAAAAAGTGAGAGACCATTGTCATTTTACAGGAAAGTTTAGGGGAGCCGCGCATAGTGCATGTAATTTAAAATATAGAAGACCTACTTTTACACCCGTATTCTTTCATAATTTTAGTAAGTATGATGTTTATTTATTTATAAAAGATTTAATGAATACACCCGGTGAGGTGGGTTGTATACCAACAAACAAGGAAACGTATATAAGCGTGTCTAAAAATGTACCGATAGAATACGTTGTTAAAGGGGTGAAGAAAACTAAAACGCATGAGATTAGATTCCTCGATAGTTTAAAATTTTTAGTTAAAAGTTTAGACGAATTAGTTAGCAACCTAACTAAGGAAGAAAAGACTAATCTCACGAAATATTTCGATGGGGAAAAGCTCGAATTGGTCTCACAAAAGGGTATATTCCCGTATGAATGGTTTGATAACCTTAGTAAATTAGAGGAAACGAAGTTACCCGAGCGAAGAGCATTTTACTCGAAGCTTAAATGCAGTGGAATTAGTAAGGAGGATTATCAACACGCTAAAAATGTATGGAAAACCTTCGAGATGAAAACTTTTAAAGATTATCACGAATTATATAATAAGACCGATGTTTTACTTTTGGCGGATGTCTTTGAAAATTTCAGGAATGTTTGCTTCTATAATTATGGGTTAGACCCATCTTGGTTTTATAAAGCGCCAGGATTAGCTTGGGAGGCGATGTTAAAAACTACTGAGGTAAAATTAGAATTATTATCAGACCCTGATATGATTTTATTTATCGAAAACGGAATAAGAGGAGGTATCTCAACCATTTTTAAACGATATGCGAAGGCGAATAATAAATATATGGGTGAGAAATATAACCCGAGTGAACCATCTAAATTTATTACTTATTTGGATGCAAATAATCTCTATGGTTGGGCAATGTCTCAAAATCTTCCTACCGGTAATTTTAAATGGATGGATGATTTAGAAAATTGGTGGGATCAGCCATGTATATTAGAAGTCGATTTAGAATATCCTAAGGAATTACACGACTGGCATAACGATTTCCCATTAGCTCCTGAAAGGTTAAAAACTAGCAAAGTTGAGAAACTTATACCTAATTTATACGATAAAAATAAATATATACTACATCGTGAAAATTTAAAGCTATATTTAAGTTTAGGTCTAAAGCTTAAAAAGATTCATAGAGGGTTAACTTTCGATGAGAGCGAATGGTTAAAACCTTATATCGATAAAAATACTAAGCTAAGAGCAAAAGCCAAAACCAAGTTCAAAAAGGATTTCTTTAAACTTATGAATAATTCCGTATTTGGTAAGACTATGGAAAATATTAGAAATAGAGTAGATATAAAATTAGTTAGTACCAGGGAAAAAGCGGAAAAATTAGCCGCTAAACCAAATTATTACGATATATCTATCCTCGATGAAAATTTATGTATAATTCAAATGAAAAAACAACGTTTATATTTTAATAAGCCTATTTACGTAGGGATGTGTATTTTAGATTTAAGTAAGACATTGACGTATAACTTCCATTATAATTATATTAAAGATAAATATAACGAAAAAGTTAAACTCCTTTTCACTGATACAGATAGCTTAATGTATGAAATAGAAACAGAAGATTTTTATAAAGATATTAGTGGCGATGTTAAAGATCGTTTTGATACGAGCGATTATCCACCCGATCATCCTTCAGGTATTCCCACAGGATTAAATAAGAAAGTTGTAGGTATGTTTAAAGATGAGACAAATGGTAAGGATATTGAGGAGTTTGTAGGCCTCAGATCTAAGCTATACTCTTATAAAATGTGTGATGAGAATTTTAAGGGTATTGTAAGAACTAAAAAATGTAAGGGTATTAAAGAGGGTGTTATAGAAGCATTTATCAAACATGATCATTATAAAGAGTGTTTGTTCGAAAATAAGACGCAATTAAGGAAAATGGTAGTTATTAGGAGTCATAAGCATGAGTTGTATACTGAAGAGGTAAATAAAATAGCTTTAAGTGGAAACGATGATAAACGTCATATCCTTGAGAATAATATCGATACGTTAGCATGGGGGCATACTAAGATAAAGACCTAGATTGGATTTTGCTCATATAGCTATATGGAGTAAAAATATGTGAAGCCCACCCCCAGCCACTTTGACGAGACAGGAAGGGTGGTTTTAGGGTTTGTGGTTAAAACACGTGATTTTTTTGGAGTTAAGAAATAGGAGGGGGTTAAGAAATATGATGGGGTTAAGAAATAGGACGGGGTTAAGAAATAGGACGCTTTGATGATTCGATTCATCGATGGGTGTTTGGAAAAATTGAAAAAACCTAAAGCCGTTGTAAGGTAAAAGGTTAAAGACTTATGATAATATATTCAAAACGATTTAAATTTTATAATGCGCTATGTAAGCGAAGCCAAACGCATTTTGAAATTGAGTTATGGTTGGATTTAAGCAGCTAGCGAGAGGTGAGTCAAAGAAACTAGGAAGGGGTTAAGAAATAGGACGGGGTTAAGAAATAGGATGGGGTTAAGAAATAGGACGGGGTTAAGAAATAGGACGGGGTTAAGAGGAATTAAGGGCCTTGGGTTAGCTCTCTCCGTTTTTGTGGTATTTGTCGAAGACATTACCACTATGAGTTTAGTATTGAATTTTGAAGACCATATATCGTATTTTGTGCAAAGCCGAAGGAAATAAACCCAGTGAAACTCAATTTTTCTCAGGCAAATGAGTTTTTCGGTAGCACTCAGATATGGAATTGGAAATGGCATGTTAAAATACATTGGGTGAGGCCATCGATCGTGGAAATACTATTTTTTTATTTAAAATAGCTTCACTCGCACACAGCCTTCTATTGGCGCAATGATACAAAATTTGTTTACCGATCGCTTGGTCCTGGGCTTTTTCGTTCCAAAACCAGTTCGTCGCATGGCTTGTACATCCCATGATTGCGCCCTACTCCATTTGATTGGGCATGAATGTTTATAGATGGAAACAAATTGATTGTAATGTTGGGAATTAAATGTTAACGGCCAAAGACATTTCAAAATCATAGTTTTCAAGTACAAACTTAATTCTATTCGATATATTCAAATGGTTTCTCTCTCTATCCATCATGCATCCTACTGTCAAGAGACGTTACTCCTGAGTCCTTCTCATGATCAAAGGGAGACCACCAATACACAAATAATCCTATCTTTGTCATGAGTACTCTCCCTTCAACCGAAAAGGTATTCATTAGCTTAGTAGGTTGACTTTCAAGCCAATATTTGAATAATATTTCTCTTTTTCTTTCAAATTATTAATTCCACACAATGGCTTCCTTGACAAATACCACTTCAGCGTTCTCAACGCTTTGATTATCTACTATTATTCCATTTCTAAATATTACCTTCGTGCGCGCTAAATGACCACAGCTGTCGATGCGCCTTAAAACACTAATTAATAATTAATAATAATGTTCCAGACCATAAAGTTAAATGTGGCTCCATTGATGAAACCGTATCCTAAAAGGGCTGAAAACAATATGGGAAAAGCAGAAAATGCTGGTAACCGCATTGTTTTCAAAGGGCTTCTTCCCCACTTTCGTGAAAACTCGGGATTGTGTGGTAAAGGGTTAACATACAAGACGTAAAATAACAGTTTAACATATCAGTTTTACGTTTACGATGATCTAAATTGACCAGACCGCATAGCTCAATAGGTAGAGCGTAGGACTCGTAAACGTGATGTTTCGAGTCACTTGAGGGTGTGGGTTCGATCCCCACGGCTGGCCATCTAAAATTACTAATAGTCTTTCGGATGAGACGTTAAACCGAGGTCCCGTGTAACGGTGCTATACACCGAGCACGTAAAAGAACCAGGCGTAACTTAAGATGGGTTTCGTCCTGTATCTGCACTATCCCCCGTAACAATACTAACAGCCTTCAGGGGGCGTCGCCCATATGGGCAACCGGTGGCGACGATAAATAAACGCAAATTCAATCAATCAATGATCTAAATAATGAATGACCGAAGGAATGACAAGGGTTCCCTGTCTAGTGAGGGTTTGTGTAGCTGGATTTGCTACAAGTTACCTGGGGATATCTATTTTTAGATCCATTATAATTTTAAGCACTGCTGTGTAGGAATCAGTGATATGAGCCTGATTTGCATAGGTCACTTAATTTACATATAAGCAAACATCATGTATCTTATCAATGACATTTTGTACAGTCTATTACTTTGTAAGAAGACATGTTCAAATCGGGAAGGTAGAGATTCTGTGCTTTTTGTCAAAATTGTCATATGACAAAATTAAGATTCCTAACAGTAATAAATCATTTTCTGTGAGGAAGGATTTGGCAACTGTGGGTTTTTTTGTTTACATTGAGTCTGGCTCGATCTGGATGCCTATAGACTAGCTTCGCTAGTCTAAAAATCAGACATGGTCCGATCACAAACGCTTGAAACTATCTTTTCAAGGTCAGCAATGACTTTGAACAGTTGTTGTACGCACACGCTGCATAAAAATAGAGTTGGAAGATAGAATCATTTGTTTAATCAGGAATAAAATACTTGTATGATTTTTTTATAAAATGAAATCAGACCATTTAAATTACATGAGGGAAGGGAATATACGATCCCTGATGAGGGGATGGTCGAAATAGATACCGCAAACTTTTCATAATTAGCCTCTCATCATAAATTAACGTATCATACATACATTTTTATTCAGCAAACGACAAAACATGTCTTTGGCTATTTACGACAAATTCAACAATGACAGACAGAATAAACAAAGCTCAAGTATGACAAAAAAATAATCATACTGTAGTATGAATCCCCTGTGGTTATTGTCGTAGTTTGTAAAACTTACAACACACCGTAGACGCGCTGGCGCGATAAAAACCTTTGCTCGGAAAGATGTGAAAACAATCGATCGAGAGGTGCGAAAGTATTGTGTTCGAATAAGCAATCGATTTAAAAAAGGAAAATGATTACAGAGCCCATCACATGTGTTCGAATTATCGACTTATCGAGACTCGAAACAACCGAGCTACTTTTGGTGCAATGTAGTAGAGTTTTTGCCGGGACTATGGAAATTCCTCAAAAAGTGCAGGGTTCTCGAATGTTCGAGACTCGAAATATCAAGGTTTTACTGTATAAAAGGAAAAAGTGATCGGACTGAAAACCAGGCTACAGTTCGTATGGTAGCAGTTCTAGCTGCGGTCTCTTCCTTTCCCTGGACTGAAACCCTAACTAGTTATTCAAGTTTTTACGAGGGCAGATCCTTAGTCACCAACTAATTTTAATTCTATTCTAAGTCTCATCCTAGATTTTGAAACAAACGCAACTTCTGATTGGCTAACTTGAATAGTTTAGCCAATCGGTAGTTGTGTTACTTTCAAATGTAGTGAGTTCTTGAGAATAAGACTAAGAATTTTTTTAAGAATTGTTGGTGAATAGTGTACGGACCCTTCTGCTTCTCTGGTCCGACTGGCCCTTCGACCGTCCTAGTGTTCGAGCTAGGAACGCCTTCACTTTAATTATACCCCCACCTACGAAGTAGAGGGGGGTATACTGGTTTCACCATGTCTGTCTGTCTGTCTGTCCGTCCGTCAATACGTCCGTCTGTTGACTTTTTCGTTTCCGTGCTCGTACTCAAAAGTCGTTTAACCTAGGACCCTAAAGCTTTATACAAGTGTTGCTCATGACCGAAGGAGATGCCCCTATTGTTTTTGGGTCACAATGGATCAAAGGTTACAGGTCACAGTTGAGCTTGGAAAATCGTTTCCGTGCTCTAACTGAATTGCTGTTTGACCTTGGATCATGAAACTTTATTCAAGTGTTGCCTATGATCCAAGGAGGTGTCCTATTGTTTTTGTGTCACATGGGTCAAAGGTCAAGGTCACATGCGATCGTTGTTTTGAAAATCATTTCCGTTCTCTGTGCTGCGTCAGTGACAAGGTGCTGGTTGGGGGTGTTTTTCCACTTTGTGACAGTTCTACTTTGATCTGTTCTTGAAAAGTTAATATCGTGCAATCAGCAATCTAAAAGTGAAGAATTTCAGAAAATTTTATATACTAATGGTAACAGGTGCAGCTAATCTATAACACAACGGAACCAAAATCGCTCATTATCTAATAATTCAAAAATGTTTTGTTTTGATCAGCTTTGATCATCAGAGTTCAAAGAAATACTCCAAGGAGGAAAACGTTTGGGGCCGGTTGCATAAAAGGTTTATTTAAGACTGGAACAAGGCCTAACCCAGGTCTGGGTTGACCAGAATTTTAACCTCGTTTGCATAACACTAGTTTAGCTCGAGTCTACATAGCCCCAGTCTATTCAGACTAGATTTAGCTGTCCTCCAGGTAGGACTAAATGATAGGCAGATTTTGTTCAGCGCACCGCTGTCACCATTCTGCGCGTGATTATGCACAACAGTCTATATACAGGTTTGAATGCGCCACTATCCAGTACGATCTGCTGCTGGTGGATCAACATGAAGAGCCGTTACTTTTTTTAAAACTAGATTATAATCATTTTTGGATCAGACAATACAGAAATACAAAAAAAGTTGACTAGGATCAGACAGCACAAATATATATGTATATCTTTGTATATATCAGATACACTGATCGATCTCTTATTACAATCCCCGTCTTAGTACACTCCATGATAAGATAAAACAATTGTAGAATTCTATATGAAATATGAGAATAACTCTTTACCAGACAATAAAATTCTCATCTCGTCCGAATCGAAATCATTTGCAGACGTCAAAATAACTGTGGATCAAATGATGGATTTTTTTTCTCTGGAAGAGTTGAAAACATTGTTTGATAACATACTTGGTACGAGCATTTTTCCTTTTTCCACAGTGTTTTCAAATCCGTCCTCCAGGAAGCCATAAAAACCAGGGCTTATTTTGTAAAGTGTAAAGAAATGTCTTTGTCCAAAATAATCAACCATCACAGCCTTTCATGACGTTGCAATACATCTGTTGAATTTGTGTGAGGCATAGATTAAGATTAGATTGCATAGTTGTTGAATTTTGGTCTTGCACTAAACTGTCCTCATTTGATTTTGAAACGTATATATAACCATTTGATGTATAGTCCTATTCTGAGGGAGATAGGAAGAGTTCATTTATTCTCTTTACCCGGGCAGTTTCATTTTTCCCGAATCTATCTAAGCTTAAGCAGCAGAAGGTATGGACTGAGATGTGTAGGCTGATGGTTGTCTATATTGTCCAGCCGAATGGAAAGATAAATGTCAGCAATGACATTTAATAATAATTTCAGTCATTGCTCATCTTATTTACCCATACTACATCAGAGATGCTGGTAAGGATGGTGTCTTCTTTGGATGTAGAACAATTTGGTCAGATAGATATTATGGCAAGTTATCCTAACCACATTAGATTGTGACACCCGTCCATTGTCAAAAAAATCTTTTGTTCCCTTCTTCGGCACGATGTTTGTAGACGTGTTTGAAATAAAAAAGAAAAAAAAAAAAACTTTGCTGGAAAATGGAAATTTCCTCGTTACGAGCAACGTCTCTTTTTCCCACGTTTCCAAATGTATTTTTATATTTTTTTTACTCATTGGTCCAAAGTCCAAAGGTTGACATGAGTTAAAATGGAGAAAAGAAAACGGTGTTTTGGGGTTAGATCCTGATATACGTGATTGATCTTTATGGTTTCATTGATTGAATGTTGTTTTTTGCCGTATTCAACATTATTCCAGACATAATTATCACGGCGACAACTCTCATATCTGAAGTGCCCTGGGTTTTCAACCGTACTAGGCTAGGGCTCTGAAGTGTCTTTCCTCAAGGACACTCCTACGAAAAACCCAGCGCTTCGAGTAACCATATTGTACCCAAATATTTTTCGTCAGATTTATAAATCATCCAAAGGCAAATCGTCCAAATCGCCCTGCACAGGCCAATCCGCATTCTGACATACCTGTAGTGGATCCAAAATGGAATATTGCTTGACATCTTCTCTTTCTGAAGTGAAATAAGTTACGATTTTTACCTTAAACTGGAGCTAAAACCTACCTGTATGCAGATTTCGCATGTTACAAGGATAAATTAAACTTGAATTTAAGCTAAACTATAATAAAGAAAACCTCTAGGTTTAACTGTTAGTCCGGGACTTAATAAACTATGTTTATGCAATGGAATAGCGTGAAACTTGAGTTTAAACTCGAGGTTATCTTTAAACCTGTATTATGCAACCGGCCCTTGGAGTTTAAAGCCGTTTCAACATTATATCAGTCATATCACGTGAGCAAAAGCGGCTATTCTTGCTTTCTCAGAGTTTGTTCTACCAGTACCTCGCACTCCAAGGGGTAAATGTTTGGATTTTAAGGTCGTTTCAAAATTATTTCAGTCATATCACGGCGGCAAGAGCAGCTATTCTTGCTTTCTTAGAGTTTGTTTCATCAGTACCTCGCACAACATTCTTCCAACGTCTCTGGCTGATTTTCCACATAAATATCGTTGAAATAATGAACAGCGGTGAGAGAGGAATGAATCCTGTCGCGATATCTATGATCAATCTTCGGAAGGAAATTGGCCGAGCTGGGGATTCGATTCAGCCACCACCTGGCCTGAAGTCTTAACGCTATCGACTGAGATACCGTGCTCAGCCGAAGTCGTTATGCGTAAACTTTATCGGAACTGTTTTTCGCATTGGAGGCACAAACCTGTCAAAGAAGAGAATATGGCTTAATCGAGAATTTCAGTACATATCAAGATATACACCAGTGTTTTAACTGGGTATGAGCTATTACTCCTTACATATTGCTTGAACAAATTGACCTGAAACTGACCTCTATGTAAGGAATAATTAGAGAGTGAATATTTATTTCATGCTTTCCGGTAGATTAACGAGAAATATCGATATTTCATGGTTACGAGCCGAGCCCCAGTAGCTCAGTCGGTAGCGTGCAGAACTTGAGAACAAGGGGTCCAGGGTTCAATCCCTGGCTACGACCCCTGGCTCGGCCAATTTCTTTCCAAGGATTGATGATAGTCACTGCGACAGGATTCATTCCTCTCCCACCGCTGACCATTGTCTCGACGATGATTATGTGGGAAAGCAGCCAGTGGCTTGGAAAGAAAATTGTGAGGAGTACTGGTAAAAGAGACTCCAGGAAAGCATGGATAGGTGCACTGGCCATCGCGATATAACTGAAATAATGTTGAAAACGGCTTTAAACACCATACAATCAATCATGGTTACGACCAGTGAAAATACCGATTTTTTTATTCTAACTCTTCAATTGAAGGCGGAAACAGTTGTTCCCGCGCATAGTTACCTAGGTATAATGTGCGTGCCTCACAACCAGATGGAAATATGACGTAATTTACCTTACATTTCTCGCGCTTAACGTAATATTGTAATGCGTTGCTATGCGGAAGGGGTACGCCACGGGGAATAACCGAAAAGAACTGTACTGAATTTTAATTAAGTATCTCCCAGAAAGGGTTCAAAGCATGAAGTAAATAGAATATTTGTTTTTTTCGGTGAAAGATCGAAATTTATTTCATCGAGTGAACATCATCGATAATATTTTCACTGCAGCCACTCATGAAAATATTACCGATGATGTTCACTCGATGAAATAAATTTTGATCTTTCACCGTAAAGAACAAATATCCTCTATATCTACTCATTAATTGGTTTATTATTGATAAATGATAATGTCATCAATAAGAAAGTCTAAACAATAATTGCAACAATGATTAAATAGGCACTAGATTTAAGAGATAGTCTTTTAGAAACTAGCGACATGAACAATACATTTACAAACTCATATCGTTCGAGTCATATTAAATGATTTGACTGACAATTTATTTGTTACAAGTAATTGCTTTCAAAGTAGATACGTATATACCGTATTTGGTCATCTTGAAAATATCAATAATCGAGGTTCCTAGAATACCACTAACCACATTTAGAACAAGGATGTTGCTCAAGGACATTGCTTATACAGACATCCAGTTTGTATATCAAATTTACTTTACCAGACGGCAAATCTTGGACTCGTTCATATTAAAAGGATTTGCAAGATGACAGCATGAATGTGGTTCAAACGATAGATTTTCGCTTTGAAAGAACAGAAAATGGATAGTTGGGATGGGCTGGTCACCAACATTAAGTCACTTTTCCCACAATGTCTTTGAAAGATTTCTTCCATGGGAAGTGGTGTCATAAATGCTAAATGTCTTGCAAAAACAGAACAAAAAACTGTAAAGCAAACAAAACAGAAAAACAAGCAAACACTAAAAGCGCCCTCATAGATTCGACTATACATATCCAGCTACATATTACACCACGATAGAGAATCCGTCATGATATACAGAAATATTGCTTCAAACTGCAGTCAAAGAAATCGGTATCCGAGAACTTGTACGCGTCTAGTTATTTCGGTACTGATCAAGCCTTGTTTCTTTGATGTGGACAATGGCTTTAAAAAGGTCACGAATACCTTTTTCTATTGGAATTTCCGATCGGAATCCAAGTTTCCTGATCTTGTCATAGGACACTTCGTAGTCTCGCTTATCCAAATCCACTCCGGTATTGCATTCTTTAATGATGCATCCATCCATAAAACTCTGGATTAGTTTGGCGACTTGAAGCTTTGTCATATTCATACTTTCATCCCCTACGTTGTAAGCCTGACCTTTCATTACTTCAGCGTAATCAAGAGCGAATACAAATGCGGCTGCAGCATCTTTAACATGAAGAAAGGTTCTACGAAAATGCCCTTCATACAAATCAATACATTTTTCATGAGCGGCCTTGAAAGACAAGTCATTGATCAACAAATCAAGACGAAGGCGTGGCGATAAGCCGAAAACAGTTGCGAGTCTCAAGGCGATTCCACCCGCATCTACCACAAGCTTTTCCGCATCGGCCTTGGTCTTACCATAGAGCGTTAATGGACTTATTGTTGTTTTTTCGGTACATACACCTTCAACAGAGCCATAACAGGATCCTGTGCTCGCAAATATTAGAATCTGTCCTGGAGTCTTCAGGTCGACGACGTTTTTTGTACCGCAGACGTTTGTCACTGTCGCAGTCTTCGGATCTTTGTTGCATGCTGGGTATCCGACGATGGCTGCAAGATGGATGATCGCATCCTGGTCTTTCATAACTTCTGAAAGACGATCTGTATCATTTATGTCTCCATAAACAATCTTACAGTTCGGGTCTCCGGCAAAAGATAGAACTGGGTCAATACCCCATTTAAAGATATCGTAGATGGTGACATTATGCTGTTTCTCCAGCAGAAGTGGCACCAAGGTTGTACCGATGTATCCGGCTCCACCAGTAACTAAGACTCTCATTGTTTGAGCTGAAAGAAAATTTATCTCTTTATTTTTTTTCAATTACCTATTTACCATGACCCAGAATTTTAGACTTGTCCAAATTGAAAGCATTTGTAGACAACACATTCATTGTAACTCAAAACACGAATTTTGTCCTTCAAGGAGTAGAAACATCGTCGGATAAGATGAAAATGCTGGTTCCCTGCATTTCTCCTTTCCCAAGATGTTTTCAATAGCCTCGGAGATGTCCAAACCCGAACTCTTAGTATTGTGTGTCTTATCCATGAAACATTTATTTCATAACTTTGATTTCCTTTATCCTGCTCAAATCGCATCACCTGAAAACAAAATGTGGAAAATATAGACCGAAAGAACAGATAACAAATCTAACATGTCGCTGTGCTATATCACCTTCATTTAGATAGATAGATAGATAGATAGATAGATACATACATACATGTACATTGGGGAAAATAACGTTACCTATAAATAAGGCTTTTGCTTCAGTTGAAGTGTATGATATTCTTTTCAATACGGGTTTCCGAAATGAGAATTTATTTTATTAAAAATAAAACGTGTTTATGACTTTTTTCAAGCTGTTGCAGGAATTGGCACAATGTATAAGTAATGAAAAAAAAGTACGGTTTGTACGAAAAATGTAAACATGTATAAAAAATAAAACAGCTTTTTACTTTTCATTTTCACTTGAAACAATTTAGCGGTAAGCGACTTTGAAAATATTTTTGAAAAAGACGACAAGAATATACTCCTGATCCAAGAAAGCGTTATTCTAAATGGTCCGTTAAAACATGGGATTGTTTGGTAATTTAGATTTTTATCACAGAACTTCCCTTAATTTTTAGTGTAATACGGCCACTGCGAATGTTCTCATCTTACACACGTCCGAGATAGGCAAATAGTGCCGTATTAGATCAAAGCTCTAGATCATACACCTCATTTCCAAGTTATTGCTGATCCAGATCTTTCTGTAACATTTACTGCCAAAGTTGATGACCACGACAAAGTCAAGAATCTTATCATCTCCAGATTTCAAAACTAAATCATTTTATGCAAATTTCTTTGAAACTATTTTTCTCTGTGATGTACAAACCTGTCAAAGAAAGGAAATGGCTTCATGTTAATTTCAATACACATGCAGATGTAAGCCGATGTTGTAACACATCATTAACTAGAATTCTTGAGATACAGTAAATCTAATGAGACAAAAAGAATCTGACATTTCGTTGGCTTTTGAGGTAAAACTTTGTTAAATCGTCGTCAAAAAATGTTATTAGGCGAGCCTATAGCACACTAAAAAGTTTTTTTCTAAACTCGTTTATAAAAATGTTCAGCTCAAATGCCAACTCATATCATGGTTGTATTCACCAACCATTCTTTAAGAACATTCTTAGTCTTATTTTCCAAGGTTTTTAAACTTGAAAGAAATATAACTTCTGATTGGCTTAACCAAATGACTTAGCCAATCACAAGTTGTGTTACTTTCAAATATAGACAATTCTGGAGAATAAGACAAAGAGCATTCTTATGAATGGTTGGTGAATACAGTCCCAGATCCTGTATATCTCCTCACTAGGCAACACAATTTTGGACTCGTCCATATTCGAAGCATTTGCAAACGACAATCTAGATTTGACTTAAATGATTGGATTTGACTTTGAAAGGTTGGTAAACATTGTTGAAAAAGCAGAAAATGCTGGCTACCGATGCTTCAGTGCCGGAAGAGGTGATCCTCGCTATATGCATTCTGTGTTTCAATTTGTCAATATCTTTAGCTCTTTCCCTGACGACAAACCTTTAGACTTGTCCAAATAGAAGCATTTGCAGACGACAGATTAAAGGAAGCTCAAAAACTGGAAAATTCCTCTTTTCTGAAAAGGGAAGAAAATATTGTGGAAACAAGTGAAAATTCTGGTTATCGGCATCGTTACCTTCTCCCCCACAATGATTTCAATTGCTTTCTTATTTGGGGTCGATGAAGCATGGGTTTGTGTGGAAATGGTAAATCGCTAGTAGTATTATTAAAAAAAAAAATCCTCATTTTCAGTGGGTTGTGTTTTCAGCCGGAAAAATGGGAATCGAGTTTATTTAGCGCTGAGAAATTTAACAACCAGTATATATACCAAAACAAGCTATATGATCAACTAAGATATTCTAAATACATGTATTTCTATTACCGTTACCGCTACTGAACTTTAAAGTTGGCTTTTTCCGCAGCTGTAAACATAATTCCATTGTACATGGTGAGGCATTTTAGTGATCATTTAAAAAGCAATAGCACATGGTGTAAATCAAAGATCAGTATGCATAATTCTGATCTTCGCCGTCTGCGAAAGCTATTTAATGCCCGTGCTTGAACAAGACTGTTTGATTGAATTTTGGTTTATTTATCGTCGCCACTGGTTGCCCATATGGGCGACGCCCCTGAAGACTGTTAGTTTTGTTATGGGGATAGTGCAAGATACAGGACGAAACTCGTCATAAGTTACGCCTGGTTTTTTAACGTGTTCGGTGTATAGCACGGTCACACGGGACTCCGGTTTAATGTCTCATCTGACAGACTATTGATGATTTCAGTTGGCTCGAACCAACACCCTCAAGTGACCCAAGACTTGATGTTGAGACGTCGCGTCAAAAGGTGGCGTCCCTATTAAAATTTCGTAATGTGAGCATTCATTTAACGTACGATATAAAACACAAAGTTTTGCTATGCTACTATTATATATCAAAATAAAGGTATAAGATTGCAGGTTTCAGTGGTGTTATTATTGTTTGAATATAATGACTGTCTGCGTAGAATTGTCCGTCCATATATCAAATGATTGGTAAAAATTCACATGTCCCATGTTACATTTGCGTCAGGACCTCATCGAAACTTTCTTCGTGCAGACAATAAAGGCGGGAAAACTCACTATTGTTGTCTACGCTCTACAACCTGTACTATTGTTGTCTACGCTCTACAAGTCCTACGCTCTACAACCTGAGCTATGCGGGCTGTTCCTTACACAAAACGGATGGATGATAGCTTTTCAGTAGCTCAGATAATAGCTTAATGGAAGGCAGAGCAATTTGAATACACTTAACAAAACTTGTAAACCGCCACTTTTCAAAAAAAAAAAAAAAACGAATTCTCGACATCTACTCATACAACAATGAAAAGTCAATTCTTGATATCTTTTTCCTTGTTTTTTTTAATGTTTGTTTTATCATTAATGTTATAACGCTTGCCAATTTGGTGGCAAAAGAATAAAACAGTACTTATAATCTTTATCAAAAACAAATTTCCAAAACGAGGTAATTAAATGGGGTAACCTATCTCATGATAATTTGTTGATTCTGCTCAGGCTAACCGAAATTCTTTAAAATGAGCGGTGGTACTATAAAAGTTTTTCTCAGTTTACCTTTTAAAGGTGAAATACATATCAATTTACAAGTAACTTTAAATATTGTATCACAAACGAACCCTGTATCATATCTAAAATCGTATACGATCATAAATATACTTGTTTTGGTGAACTGTCAGATAGTTTTTCTTTTGTTATCAGGAAGAGTTGTGAGTTCCGCTACATACACACACAAATAAAAAACCCTTGGTTTGTTTACTGTCGATAAAAACTGGCAAGCCTTCTAATAAGTGCAAGATAATATCAAATGCAAACTGTTGGTTCGATTCTATAGCACCAAAGAGTACAAAGGGAACAATCTCCTAAATATCTAAAATATTTAGATGTGATAGGTAAATAATTTGAACCTATTGCGCCCAAAAAAAGAACAGGTCATTGTAACTTGCTCTATCTTTATGAAGTGGCTATCTAAAGTTAATAATAAATAGTAGAAACACACAGAATTTGCTATTTACAGTTAATAATCAATGGCCAAAAACGAAGAAATGACTACCGTTAAAATTCAATGGCCAAAAAAGTAGAAATTGCTATTTACAGTTAACGATCAATAGCCCAAGAAATGTAGCAATGGCTATATACAATTATCTATCGATAGAAAAAGACAGGAAATCTTCATTAAGAGTTAACTGCCAATGGCTCAAAAAGTGAAATAGGCTATTTACAGTTAACTATCAACAGCCAAAAACCGAGAACTGGCTATTGATATGATCACACGTGAAATCACTGTGTATGGTTCAGTTTGCGGTAACTGTGGTTTTATCGGTCAGACAGTTTTCATATTATGGTCATATTAAGCATGCATGTTATGCTATCGAAAAATGGGTAGATCCGGTCAATACTAGGCTAAATGTTACGAAACGGCGCGAAACAAGTGTTTCGAACGATTTGTACATGCGAATTATTGACTTTAGTGAAACAGGTCAAATATTCTTCCAATAGATTCTAACAACTCCTAGAGTAAGAAAAATACAAATCAATTCGAAAATATTCAAAACTGGCAATGCCAAGCTTTTCTCATTGTCAGTGTATTGAGGCTTTAATAGAGGTTACTCTGCAGGGATTTAATTTCCACAAAAACTCTAGACGTTATCTTCGCACGAGGCTTCAGCAAACAGGAGCAACTGACGATCGTCCTCGAACCGGCAGGCGTCGCGTAACTTACATGAGATTAGATCGTTATTTACGCATACCAAACATCGCGGGGTATATTAATCAGGTGTTGAGACCAGTATTCCATTCCTTAATCAGCATGCCCCCGCCACACTAATTCATGGCAATGCACGTCCGCACACGGCACGCCTTACGCAGCAATGTTTAAATGCAAATGGTGTAGACATCTTGCCTTGGTCCGCCGTTTTTAAAAGGCCTATATAATATTCGGCATATTTGGGATCTTCTTGGACGAAGTGTTAGGTCAAGGCATGATGTCAGCTATGTGCAGGAGCTAGAGAATGCTCTACAAATAGAACTGTACAACATTCCACCTCGTATCGTACAACGTAACGTCAATTTAACGAGACGTAGTATTGTTCAAGTAACCCTAAAAGCTGGTGGCCACACCCAACATTGACGAAAATATCACAACACAGTGAAATCTTTTCAAGAGTCATAAAGCAAAGCTTAATTCACAGCAAGACAATGAGCCAATTTGTGCATTTAAAATTTTGACCATACCGCGCGCAATCACAAAATATACGTCTATAGAAACCGCTATTTGAAAACAAGTTATACCACTTTGTACGAGGGTTGTTTTATAATTGATGCAACTGATACAAAATCTTGAAATCCTCAATAAACATTGTGAGAAGATCTACGCTACAAGATTAAGCAATCATTAAACTATAGATGTGTACAGTTTTGTACATGTATCTCGCTTTACTTTGGAATACGGTCACTTTTAACAAGGTCCCTTGGTATCAATACATGCAAATATGGTTTGAAAACGCTCAGTTAATTGGCTTCAAATACGGAGCTGCATTTATAGAAGCCACAAACTTGGTATAAGTGCGAAAACTGTTTTCACTGAAGCATGTGATATTTATAGTAGGAATGAAATTCAAAATAGCTCTATTACGACATGGATATCTCGTTTTAGACCTGGCAGAGAGCAGGTTGAAAACTTAAAACACAGTGGACGCCCTAAAACAGCTACAACCAAAGAAAAAGTGTAACTTGTAAAAGAATGGATTGAAAAAGATACCCATTTAAATGTTGGTGATATACCCGTCGGTCAGGTACATCATCGGCGAGAGTTCATTTCATTCTTCGCAAGATACTGCTTGTAAAGAAGAAAAGTATGCGGTGGATACCCAAAAGACAGAAGACCAGAAGAAGGAGCATGTCAAATGGGCCAAACAACTCCTTTAACTGTACCCAAGGTACCATAAAAAGCGTTTTTGTGACTTTATTACGGGAGATGAAACTTGGGTACACTTTTTCTAGCCTAAAAGGAAGTGTGCTGATACACTTAGTGGCACAACTGAGTTCCCAAAAACAAAATGGCGACGTGATCGGAAAAGATGCGCTAGATTCAAAGTAAATCTTTCGTTTACTTTTGCAATCCCAACCTATAAATTATACACCGGATGATTCACCCGGGTATCGATAGTAACGTATCACCACATGACACCATGGTGAAACACCAGAACGAAATGTTTCCGGGTCGTAGTGAAAAACCAGAACGAAATGCTTCCGGGTCGTAGTAGTCAAAAGTAGTTTCACTTGAAAATTTGATACCAAGCACTTCTGCCACACTGTTTTAACATGAAGTATGGGAGGACATGTCTAAAATGTGTTTCTGAAGTTAATTTGATTATTTCTTCAGAGAATGAATGCATTTTATGTATTTCTTTTAGGACTATTTTTTGGTATGTGACCAGGCATGGTCTATCACCAGTTAGGGCCTAGGCCGACAGCGATTTTCCGAGGGTCGATGTGTTTGAAGAGGAATAGCAAAAAAGTTCATCGCTCATGATGCCATTTTCTGCTGCTTTTTGTGGCCAGTCGAAGACAGTGGTTTTTACTGTATTTTCAATTAGCGAAAAAGTTACCGGTGTGACACCCATGGCGGCTTCAATAAACAGAATACCGGCGCCTAGTACGCAATTGTTACACACTGACAGGAATTGACACCCGACATGAAAAATCTTTTCGTACATCTTCTTTAACAGGGCTGCAGTCTTAGCAAAATAAGCAAAACAATCGGAAAATGTTGGAGAACGCTTTCCAATTTTTCAAAGCGTTTACAAACTTCAACTAGCGAGGAAAACCAGGGTCAAAGTGAAAGGAAGAAAACAACCGAGTTGAGGAATGATGACTTTTTCTTATGGCAAAAAATAATAAATAAGCGAGAGACATTCGATGGTTTAACCTGTCGGTTTAATGAAGAAAATTACCGGAACTTGTTAGCGTGATAAGTTAAGAGACCTTTAGTTAATGAGCAATTGAAACAAAGAAGAGTTTCAATGATATCTACCGTTTCGAGAGTAAATCGTCTGCAAAGATTGCGGTTTTGTAGGGAGATATATAGACAGTCAATGAAAACAAGGAAAAAATGTGGTTTGTAGCACAGAAATCAAGATTGTGATAAGGAACAGCAAGAAAGTTTGTGTTTGGAGAAAGAACGACCAAAAATATTTACTACAATGAGCGGGCCAGTATGGCGATTTTGAACGTCCCTCACTGATAGTGGTTATGGATTGGGGCTGTGTATGCTTAAACGGAGTTGGTAGATTAGTCAAAACCAACAACCAACAGAACAGTGAAAAGCGACAAGTATATTCAAAACCTCGACAATTACTTTTAGCCAGTTGCAGCTAGACATTTCGGAATTAAACCCCTGATTTTTCAAAGAAAATGCACCATACCACGTGTCAAGAGCCTCAAATACCTGGAAGGCAGAAAATAATTTCGGCCTTCTTGATAGACTCCTACAAAGCCAAATCCTTGATATTATTGGAAATTTATTGAGATATTTGAAAAACCGGCTAGAAAAAAAAGTGGAAGGAATTTAATCTCAAAAACATCGTATATGAAACTAGGACCTCCATAAGTGTAGACCAAAAAGCTTTACAACAATATCCAAAAACAAAATTCGGAAATAAGAAAGGCAAAAGACCGTATGACAAATTTTGAATCTAAATATCTGTGTATTTCTTTTCATTTTTTACATTTTCGTCATTACATTTGAGTAATAGTTGAGAGAACGTCATGAAATTACTCTGACGTTGGGAACTCAATTTTGGCCACTGAGTGTAGAGTATGGGTGACAAAAAAATGCAAAGCAGCCTGTCATCGCCAAATGATCCTGCAATTCAAATTCCTGTTCCAAAGGGAAAAAGTGTAACAGCAACTTTTTATGAAAAATGTGGTTCCGAAGAAAATGTAAAAGTATTTCAAAAAACGTCGCCCGAAACACTGTATGAAATGTGTTTCACTCCTTCATGACAATGCGTTCTTGCATAAGACACATCTTGTCGGAAAGATGACGAGTATTGCAGCACTCAGCCTTTTCGCCAGATCTGGCTCTGTGTGACTATTTTTTGTTTCCATGACTAAAATCGGCTCTAGCTGGAAAAAGATATGCTTCACGTAATGCCCTGGGATCTGCTATATGTCATTACCTTCGACAAATGCCACTTGCAGACCATGAAAAATGTTTTCAAAACTAGATTAAAGGGTTGAAATTGTGCATAAAGTCAAAAGGAGAGTATTTTTAGAAGAGAATGCATCAAACTTAAGTATAATACTGTGATAAGTAAATGAGTAACATCACAAGTTGCATTGATTATAAAACACCCCTCGTAGGAGATCAAATGACCTAAAAAATGGTACCAATATCAAATAATTTCAATAATGGGTATCAAAAAAGTAATGCCAAAACCCCATGCACAGTTTATTTTGCGTTTAAGTATTTCTAATTATAAATAGCCTCAAAACGTAGAGCTGGCTATTTACAGTTCATAAACAAAAGCTTAGAATAGGATGTTTACAGATTTCTTTCAACACCCAAAAAACGTACAATAGGCTGTTTACAGCTAAATGTCAATACAGCCCAAAAACGTAGAATAATTATGCTTTCTACAGTTAAGTGTGTTAAATAGGAAATCCTACGTTTTTTTGGCTATTGACAGTTAAAATGGTAAACATACAAAACGTTGTTTGTACAGATAATGTCCTTGTTTCACATATACTTGGTCGCAAGTTTGAATCTCAGCATACGAGAACTGTCACTTTAAATCTTATCGATAAAATGTTTGGAAGATGTGGAGTCAAAATACCAAACATCAAGTTATTGTTTCATTCAGAAACAACACATGGTATGAAAGAATCTAAATACAGAAAGACAAAACAATGAAATTTGCCATTGAGGAGTAGAAAATATTGTTGGAAACGAAGAATATGCTTTTTTCCCCACAATGTTTTCACGGGCCTTCTTTCCCAGGTTCGTTAGTACTTGCCATTGTTAAATAAATTTGAGTAAGTCCCAGTCATAAAAAAATGATACGAGCTGATGATTATCTGATACCATTTAAGTGTTTACAATCGATCATTTTAGTATCTGATAGATACAAGTTTACTGAGCCCGATTACGTTTAGTACAACCTCATTCCGGGCCGACACGAGCAGGCTCTGTAATTATTGCAGTCCGTGTTTCTTTGTGACAGTTATACATGTAAGAAATAACCGTTTTACCATAAACATTTTAAGTGTTACAACTTTTCTATTTGTTACTTAACCCTTGTACCGAGCCCCGGTAGTTCACTCGGTAGTGTGCAGGACTTGAGAAAAGGGGTCGCTGGTTCGATCCCCGGCTAGGCCAATTTCTTTCCGAGGATTGATGATAGTCATTGCGACAGGATTAATTCCTCTCTCACCGCTGTTTATTGTTTCGACGCTGGTTATGTGTGAGAGCAGCCAGTGGTTTGGAAAGAATACTGTGCGGAGTACTGGTAAAAGAAACTCTAGGAAGGCATGGATAGGTGCATTGGCCATCGTGATATAACTGAAATGATGTTGAAAACGGCGTTAACACCATACAATCAATCAAGTAACTTAACACTTACAGAGCTGAACCTGGATATAATTTCTGATGCGGACAGTGTAGATCAAGATCAGAATGCACAGAACGTACAGTCTGATCTTGGATCTACACTGTCCACCAGTTTGCAAGCTGTTTTGCCAAGAACAGCATTGGAATTGCAATATCTGCTTTTTAGCTCATCTGAGCACGAAGTGCTCAGGATGAGCTATGTGATCACTCACCGTCCGTCGGCGTCCGTCGTCCGTCCGTCCGTCCGGCGTCCGTCCGTCCGTTCACATTTCTTTGTTTACACTCTAGCATCTACAAATATTAACCAATCAGCACCAAACTTGGTCAAAATATATATGACCCTAAGATCTCGGATGAGTTTGATTATGAGTGTAATCGGACCAGAACAACTGGGGTTATTTGCCCTTGAATTAGAAAAATTGCTATATTTGACTTTGTTTACACTCTAGCATCTACAATTTTTAACAAATCAACATCAAACTTGGTCAAAATACTTATAAGCATAAGATCTCGGATGAGTTCGATTATGGGTGTAATCGGACCAGAACAACTGGGGTTATTTGCCCTTGAATTAGAAAAATTGCTATATTTGACTTTGTTTACACTCTAGCATCTACAAATATCAACCAATCAGCACCAAACTTGGTCGAAATATATATGACCATAAGATCTCGGATGAGTTCGATTATGGGTGTAATCGGACCAGAACAACTGGGGTTATTTGCCCTTGAATTAGAAAAATTGCTATATTTGACTTTGTTTACACTCTAGCATCTACAATTATTAACCAATCAGCACGAAACTTGGTCAAAATATATATGACCCTAAGATCTCGGATGAGTTCGATTATGGGTGTAATCGGACCAGAACAACTGGAGTTATTTGCCCTTGAATTAGAAAAATTGCTATATTTGACTTTATTTACACTCTAGCATCTACAAATATCAACCAATCAGCACGAAACGTGGTCAAAATATATATGACCATAAGATCTCGGGTGAGTTCGATTATGGGTGTAATCGGACCAGAACAACTGAAGTTATTTGCCCTTGAATTAGAAAAATTGCTATATTTGACTTTGTTTACACTCTAGCATCTACAAATATCAACCAATCAGCACCAAATTTGGTCGAAATATATATGACTATAAGATCTCGGATGAGTTCGATTATGGGTGTAATCGGACCAGAACAACTGGGGTTATTTGCCCTTGAATTAGAAAAATTGCTATATTTGACTTTGTTTACACTCTAGCATCTACAAATATTAACCAATCAGCACGAAACTTGGTCAAAATATATATGACCCTAAGATCTCGGATGAGTTCGATTATGGGTGTAATCGGACCAGAACAACTGAGGTTTTTTGCCCTTGAATTAGAAAAATTGCTATATTTGACTTTGTTTACACTCTAGCATCTACAATTTTTAACCAATCAACATCAAACTTGGTCAAAATACTTATAAGCATAAGATCTCGGATGAGTTCAATTCATCTGACCAGAACGACTGGAGTTATTTGCCCTTGAATTAGAAAGTTCTGTAGAATAGTTCTTTGTCCGGAGCATAACTTTGTCATCTCCAGTCCGATTGACTTGAAACTTGGCATTTGTAGTTGTTGCAATAATACAGAGTGCAGTGTGAAAGAACCATAACTCTACCTCGTACTGTCTATGAGTTATTTCCCTTTGATCGTCATTTTTACAGCATTTTCTGCTTGTCCAGAATATAACTTTGTCATCTCAAGCCTGAACATCTGCAAATTTGGTATGCATGATTGTTGAAAAATTACGGAGTGCAGTGCACAAGAACCATAACTCTTCCTAGCACGAATTTTGAGTTATTCCCCTTTGACCTTCATTTTATAGCATTTCTTCCTTGTCCGGAGCAAAACTTTGTCATCTTAAGTAGGAATGACATGAAATATGGTATGCTTATTTGTTGCAATATGTGGAAGTGCAGTGCGCAAGAATTGTAACTCTACCTCGTGCTGTCTTTGAGTTATTTCCCTTTGATCATCTTTCTTACAGCATTTAGTGCTTGTCCGGAATATAACTTTGTCATCTCAAGTCAGAACGACTTCAAACTTGGTATGCATGTTTGTTGCAATTTTACCGAGTACAGTGCGCAAGAACAATAACTCTGCCTAGCACAGATTTTTAATAATTCCACTTTGATCTTCATTTTTACAGTATTTCTTGCTTGTCTGGAACGGAACAAATTGACTTGAGACTTGGTAAACATGTTTGTTGCATTACCTGCCCTTTGCGATTAGGATACCTCCTTGACAACTGGCGGTGGGACGGGCTTATCTTGCGACAATTTGCCGCTCTTGTTTCATTATCATTTGGCCTTGAACCTCTATATTTGGTATTTATCTTCATTGTAGACCTTTACTGCTTAGTACTCAGGTGAGCGATATAGGACCATCATGGTCCTCTTGTTTTATTAGTGGCTGACTAATTATTTAGCACTACAACTGTTGATGGTTAAATTCAGAACTCAACGTGCGAACGTATTTGAATCAAACGCATGGTAAACGTAATGACTCATAAAACACAAATCCAGTCACTTATTTCTCAGCATCTATCGCTATGTTATGGTAGCGGAACTGAAATTTTCAAATTTGCAGAAAAGAAGAAGTGCAAAATAATGAAACTTACAATAACGAAACAGTGATAGTTATTTACTGCTACATCGGATACATCCCTTCCTGCTCACTGAACAGCTGCAAAGCGACAAAAAAGTATTCCCAACGGTCGTTACATTATCAGTTGTACGGTCAGGTGGCAGCGGACTTGGAAACTTGTCCATGGCTGTGGGGAATCATGTCGCCGACTCGCCGGCTCGGGGCGACATGATTCCCTAGACCTGTGAACAAGTTTCAAAGTCCCCTGCCACCTGACCCTACAAAGAATTTATTATATACTGCAACGTTTTACCTTTCAAACGTGAATTTAGCGAAATTTCCCTGTTTTATTGTCTCACGTATTGAGTACCCTGACGAAAGAGAAATTCCTTCTGAGCGCCCAAATTCACTGAAAACTGACGTCATTGAGAACTGATGTCACTGAAACCTTGGTAAAACGTGCAGTTTGGTGCATGAACTTGATGCTGTCACTTTGATAGACATTCGACCTATTTTTATTTAAACATGGATTTAAACAACTCCAATGTAAGTATATGCATATAAATGATTTGTTGGCAAAAGTATACTACCATTAATTGCCTCAAACGACCATTAGGTTATCTATGTAACGTTACAATGTATTAGTTTCGACACTTCATAATCTGCTTACCTGACGAAGGGATGGCTCGGTATTTGTTTTAGAATGGCAACAAACGATAATATAGATTTATGTAACTATATTCATTGATTCTCGAAACTAATCCTTTCTTTCCGCTTTAACGACAACCATCAAGGGAAACTAGTAATAATATGGTGCAGGCTACTTAGTATGTTTGTCTTGTGGGCGGCTTGTATCGATCAACGCCGCCATTTTGGACGTTGTGTTGATAGTGTAGTTATGTATACGGGGCTCCCGAAAGGGAAACTGCTTTTACGTGGATTTTGCCAGTGTACCGGAATATATGTTCGAGGCGTATTATCCAATCAGATCGCGAGAAATTTCTTTGTAGTATAATAATAAGTTATTAACCTTGGCATATGCAGAATAAATAAAATGGACTTTCTCAATCAGGGAAGGTACAGACCAAAACATTGCAATTTCAAGTGTGATTTTGCATGATCTACAAATAGACATAGTAGAATTAAAATCATACTGCATGTTCTGCGTAGTTTTATCTTGATCTAGAGTGTCCGTAAAAGAAGTCTGATCTTGATCTACATTGTCCACGTCCACATAAACAGGTAAAGTTGTATTCAGCGCTTTAAGGTTTAAAAAATTACAGGGTAAATAATACAGTAGGTAAAGTATTGCTGTAGCAGTCGGCTTAACAAAGCTCCGAAATGTCATTTCTAATCTACACTGAAAATATTTTCGACAGGTCAACTTTCTCGGATGTCCAAAATGACTGATCTGCGCAGTCTAATGGAATGTAGAGTGGAACGTGACTCGCCTTTCTTGCTGGAGTCTCCAGCTGTTGGGAATTCATTCCAAATATAGAGCCGCGAATTTTTTTAGTTCTGAGTGAACGGTTTGCTGGTCATATACGGATATGGTCGGTATGCTGATGTCGTACTTTTGATTACATGCACGACATAGAAAACTCGATCTTCGATCGCAAATTGGATCCTTAGGGAAACGATCCCTTGGTCGTTGATCTGCGCCCGCCGTCATGCTGTGTGCTTACGACGGATTTCAACGAGCACCCGTGTACCAAAAGAGGCTTTATCGGTTTGTAGTTCAAATGTGATCGTCGACAGTGTCTGTCGTGTTATCTGTCGAAGGTCTGGTAGTTGCCATTCATTATTTTCATGGTCACAATCGTTTGACATTGATCTTCTCCGGGTAGGTTCTCTTATCATACAGGTAGCGGTGGATTTAAAATGCATTACCGACCTTGATGGAGCGAGTTTAAGCAACTTTTGTCAGAGCCTTACCGCCATGCCAGCTGTTCTCATTCCTTGCAGGGAAAAAATCATTAACACGGACTACGATAGATAATAAATGTAAATGTAAGTCAGAATAAAAGTCAGATCTTGGTTGTCCTTTTTTTTTTTTTATTGCCATGTGATGCAAAGGTTACATGGCTAGTAGTCTCGCCAAATTAACTGGTTTTTCTATCAACCACGTTGCGGCTACCATTACCAAAGACTAAATTCAATTTCACTGTTACTATAATCGACCACAATTGATCAGAACATCTCGAAATCTCACGTACCTTTTCTTCGAACGTCTCTATATCTACTTATTTGGATATAACTCTTATAGTGGATTTGGCCCAGATGAGAAATTTTAACGCATTTTGAATCAGCAACCTACATGTACCTGGATATGTGCTTTGGTCTAATACAACACAGATGTTGAACCACATTCTGGATTCTCTGAATAAATGATGCAAGTTCTGCAGATAGGGCACTTGATTGCTTTCTCTCACCATCAAATTTTACGCTGACTGCCAAACACGGCTAATCACGACTATAGCCTTTTTTTCCCATTAAATCGGTGATTTTCTTCCGCTCTGTCTGTCTGGAATAAACGTTGTCTCATACTTTGGTATATGGATAATAGTAAAAGTGGCAGTGTTAAACACAGGCACTGTGCAAAGAGATTATAATGTCCAGCTACTTACATATTTATCTATTATACATGCTGCCTAATATGTTGTGCTTTCTTCTCTTGAAGTTGTTCAGCAATTGCATTTCAAAGTACAAGTTCTCTTATCTTGTCTTTCTGAATACTTCATTCGCAGCGACCCCCACGCCTCAATGATGTTTTTGCGTTTCAGGTAACTGTAAAATCTCCTTGCTTTTCTCTGACTCTCTTCTCTTTTTTCCAACTTTCTTGAAAGTTCCAAGTTGACCTCCCTTGTAATTAAGTTGAACTTTTAGGATATTTAAAGAATATCTAATGCTGTCCCTTGGTACCAAGTCGTCTATTCTGGATTTTCTTAGACCGCATGAGTTGGTTGAATGTCAAAGACAGGACAGATCAAGGCATTGCGACAATATAACCATTAACCTTCATCATACCATGTGGGATCCATATGGACCCCACATGGTTCTCTGTCTATGATGAAAAGTTGAAGCTGCAGGTAACTGTCATTCTAGGAGTTTGTTACTAAACCTATTCTTAACCTGAATTTACATAGGAACTTTAGTGGCTTCAGAGTGACTGAAATATAAAACCCAAAATCTGTTGGGGTCTGTGCGGACCCCAGGCAATATCATTATCATTTATATATCACGAATGTTATACTCACCTCATACTCACGATCTATATATTATTTCCAGTGAGAACAAAAAAGTCAATAAATAATACCAGGAGTAGTTGATTTTCAGTTACTGAACTTACACAAATAATATTCTGAACATTTGTGCACAAGAAATCGAGAATGATACAAGTTTATGACTGGGGTCCACAGGGACCCCACTTGGAATGATTAAGTTGGGAAATGTGTCGGTAGCATGAAAGTTAAAATATTTGTATTTTTACGTCAACGTTAGTTTGTTGTCACATAAAGAGAGCGTTTTGATTAAACCAGGGTCCGTATTTATCAACCATTCTAAATTGCGTTTTTAGCCTTACTTTCAAGTGTTACTATGTATTTGGCTTAGCCAATCAAATATTGGATATCTTACTAAATTAAGAATTTGACTAAGGTTGCGGTTTAAAATGGTTTATGATTACAGCCCATAGAATTGGACATTACGAACGCGAGGAATAAAAAAAATACGCACACTGTTTCATAAATATTTCTAATCAGTTTCTGTGCATAAATATTGCTGTTTCTTTGTTTTGTTCAAGTGTCCAAGTTTGATTTCATGAAACTGAAAACACAAAGAAAATCTTTAAAATCTGAGTTTCCTTCTGATACACACCCTTTGGAATCTTTGAAACTCATTGTTGAAAATACTCAAATCGTATCCTATCAATATTGTGCTTACCTTCACAATCAAGGAACGCGCCTATTTAGATGATTGTGTTAGTTTCCTTGTCAATACAGTTCTGAAATAATGTATTGAACTTGTTATCATATATCTAATGCATAACTGATTCTTGGCGATATTACAGTTTGTTGCAGAGCCCGGAGATAAATGCAGTGTGTTGCTTAATGTGTCAGGCGGAGACAAAGGGGAAACTGGTACCCATTAAGACTCAGTTGTACCAGCAATAATTAGATCACCGTCTTGATAATATTAACCCTTTATGAAACAATCCTGAATTTTAACGACCGTGTTGAATAAAGCCTCTGAAACCACCCGGGGACAAAGGAGAAAATGCTGGTAACCTGCATTTTCTCCATTACCCACTATGTTTTGTTTTCTAGTCTTTCTCAGACTATTCCACCATTCGAATTGTCGTCTGCTATTCCTTCCCTTTACGGAAGAGTCCAAAAGCATGGTGTTTGGTTAAGTTACACTACGACAATCTCGTACAATACAAAAAATCACACAGGTGAAGGTTTAAAGCACCTAGGGTTAATGCAAGGCACTCGAGATAGGTCGAATTAACTCTGCAGCTGACGTAAATTGACGCAAAACTGTAACAATTACTACACCTGGGACAGCTTTCACGAAAAAACTTCAGTCTCTTATTTTACCAAAAATCACTAACATTCTCCGATTCTGACTTCAGTAAATTTCGTTATTTATGTCGCATTTCACTAACAATTCAATTCAATCATAGCCAACTTTCACAGACATGCCTAATCAGCAGTCTCGAATACCAACAAATCGATGAAAATAATCGATATCATACGTAAAGGTTCGGGAGTTTCCGCAGTTTCCCGAACTTAAACCGATATTCGATACCCCGCAGCTATAAAAGATAAGAGAAACGTAACATTACGTAACAGAAGCCTGCTTCAAATTTACAATCCTTGCCTAGACTGGACATATATCTGGCGTGTTTGGGGTTTTTTTCGGATTTCAACCTAAACCCTTTGTCAGCTAAAGGACAGTGTAGCCCTTCAAGATCAGTATCAGACTGCAAAGAATGTGCATCCATATCAGACTGCTCAGAATATTGGATTTACATTGGTCATCAGATACAGCAAGATTTTTCTTAGGAAAAGACCATTGAAATGGCTATATTTGAGCAGGGATCTTATTTGAGCTTTGTTTGTCGGTTTGTAATGCATCCATTCCTCAGTTTAAGGGTTAAGTTTGGATTCTCTGAAACATCAACTGATCCCTGCTGTTCGGCCCTTAAACTGCTCTGTGCGACTAAGTGCGCTTTTTGCTGACAATGTAGACCAATAATTAGTAAACTGCACAAAAAAGTAGTCTGATCTTGAAATCTAATCCATCCAGAAGCACTTTTGCTGACAGTGTAGAATAATAACAGGATGCACAAAACAAGTAGTCTGATCATGGACCTAATCGATTTTATGCACAGTGCGTCGAGTTTTTTTTTTTTTGTTGTTGTTAAAAAAAAATCGTTGTTATTGCAGTATCAACAGTTTGCTGAGTCAAGCAAAAATCGGCATTTTGGGAGTCCCGTGCTATATGCGGCAGTTAAATATCTTAGCAAATTCTTAGCAAATACATGTAATCCCATGGTTTTACGTGTCGCCTTTTCTCACAATGTCTATCACTATTATTAATAGTTCTATCAAGATGTTTCCATTTTGAGCGAGTCTGAATGTTGCATACACCGTTTTAGGAACAACTTAGGTCTATCTATGCAATGAACTATATTTTGATACATAAAGATGGGTACAACCTTTTTTTGGTTATGCTTTTTACAGGTTGCGTCGTTTTAAATATGGAAGAATCAAGCCCCTCACTGTTTAGGCTAATTCTTACCAATGAACAATTAAAATATAAAAATTGTTAAAAGGGGAACGCTTGAAAAACGGGAGATACTATTTGATTGATGTAAAAAATATAGTTGTTTGGAAAAGTCGGAGATCAACTACAAGGTCGTTAGAAGACGCATTTTGTACAACAATAGGTTAAATTTGTTAATTAAGTCTTCACCAAACGACAAAATTTTAGACTCGTCCAATTTTAGACTACATGTATTTTGTTAAGACAAATAATAGGTGACTCAGACGATGAGTCCTAAAAGGATCAAAAACAGAGCGAGAAAAAGAGTAAATACAATTACTTTTTACAAGTTGTTTTCAAAAGCTTTCTACCACAGGATCGTTTAATCTCGGGACTGTGTGGTACAGGGTTAAGTATTAACTCTTTACCACACGAAAAAAATTTAGACTAGTCCAAATTGAAAGCATTTGCAGACGACAAAATAAACATGACTCAAAAATTGAAACTTGACTCTAGAAGAATAGAAAACAGTGTGGGAAAAGGAGAAAATGCTGGTTACCAGCACTTTATCCTTTTCCCACAATGTTTTCAGAAGGCTTCTTCCTCTGGGCGTAAAAACCAGGGATTGTTTGGTAAAGGGTTAATTATCTTTTCCCACAGAGCAATTTCAAACGATGCCATATCTCCGGGATTTTTCATGAGTCTGCAAGGGCTTACACGTAAATGATAATTATGCAGCATGTAACTTTTTAATTCACTGTTAAAGGAAAATTCGCTTGTTTTACCCCCTTTTGTCACTATACTCATTGTCTGTGTCAATTTTAATCTATCAGATCTAGTATTGTCATTCTTTTTACGGTTAATAGTCTTTGCAGAAGAAACTGATTGAGTGATGTAGAAAAAAAAATTTTTTTTTGAAAAGTAGGAGATAACTTGTAAAAAGTTATTGCGCCCGTTTCCATATTTTATCCTAAACAGTCAACCGCAGGGTCGTTAGAAGTCGTACTTGTACAGTCACAGGTCAAATTTATTATAATCCATATCGATTTTTTTACATGTCCGCGAAAGTTGGCTATGGTTGTCCGTTTTCAAACGTAGTCTGCCGTAGTAATACTACAGTCAATTAGGTTGAAGTAAGTTCGAAGTAGGTTCAAAATTGGCAAAAAGGGGAAACATAAAAAGTCTAAGTAGGTTGAGCTACGTGTAAGTACGGTCAACTACATTCAACTGCGAGCAAAGTGGCTAGGATTAACTAGGGTATCACTAAGTCTAACTACGGCTAACTATGTTACACTACGTATAAACTACCATGGTCCTAAGTACGCGCAAGTACGGTTAGTTAGTGTCAACCTCGTTAAGCTACGGTAAAAAGTTGTGGCTGCACCTGCTCAGTACGGGTAAACTAGTCGTTGTGCTGTGGGAAGTTGATGAGCCAGAAATTGCTGATCACTTATTCAGCCATGCCGCCTTGGAAGAAAAGATGGTTTCCAAAACTGCGGTCATCTACAGCACGCATTACGGTTAATTACGGTTAATTACGGTAAACCATAGCCCTCTGAAACTCCATTGGTCGATCAAGGGATAACGAAATTTTCATTATCGGACACCGTTACTGTAAATAGCACATTGGGGATTCCCTCTGTATCGTATATAGTAAGACTAGAAAGGATGTTAATGAAAATTTGTGTATATTTCGTGATGTACAGGCGATGCACCAATGCACTATATGTGTTCTATGATCGACCAAGGAAAATTTTAGTGTTCCGTGATAGACCAATAGAGCTTCAAAGGCCTGTGGGTTAACTAAGGTCAACTACGTTCACATTACGGTCTCGGTAGGGACACAACATCGTAATTAACCGTAACTTATTTTTGAACATGTTCAAAAATTATTAACTTACTACGGAAAAATCATAAGTTCAAACTACGTTAATTACAACGTTGAACTAGGGTTATGTAAGTGTAACTACATTCAACTACTTTTAATACGTTCAACTAAGGCCAACTATGACCATTTCCCACGACGTTCAACTACGTAAGGTGTGACCACGGCTTTACTGATAACGAAAACTTTTGCCAGCCTTTTAATCTTTATGATGCAGAGTGGGACTTAAAGCGCCTTTGCAGATAGTACAGATCAAGATTAGACTGCATAGAACGTGTAGTCTAAGCTTGGATCTACATTATCTGATTGGCGCAACCATTTGGTTTAACTACTCAGAACTTGCATTTCTTTAAATTTTGGAAAAGTCTTGGGAATTGGACAAGAATAGCATTAAAGACCCGTTTACACATTCACGATTTTCTCTACGATTCACCACGATTCACCCAGATTTCTCATGGTCAGAAAAATCGGGATGGATCGGGATGAATCGTGGCGAAAAGTAGAAATATTCAGTGTCACTACGATTCCAGTAAGAATGTCCACGATATTAGTACGGTGTCTGTAAGGTATCGCTACGAATCAATGACGATTCATGACGGCAACGCTACGGTCAATGAGGATTGACCACGGTGGCACAACGAATGCTCACGGTGCTTGTACGGTTCGATACGGTACTAGTACGATTCACGGCGGTAGCGACACGAGCTCCCACGACTGACCACGATTTAACGGTTTTCACGTGACAAGTTCTCAAAGTATGACATCAGAAAATCATTATCTCCTCAACTGTTGACGAGGTCAGACATGCCACCAAGAAAGAAGGCAACTGCGGCCAAGGGAAAAAAGTCACCTGACCCACCGGCAAGGGTTAGTCCTGACCCGCCGGCGAGGCTCAGTCTTGCCTCAATGCCCAGTTGCATCAGATGATGAGTCAGCTCCGGGGCACACTAATGAGGAGATGCCTGTTCCAAAACTGACAAGAGTAGACCAGGTTCCTTCCGACCAAGTTCTGACTGGTGACAGTCAAGATACTTCAGGTCCAAATCTGACCAAAGAGGATTAGAAGTCGGCTAGATTCGTACGTAACCGTGATGTATCGTACTCAAACCGTGATTGATCGCCTTCCTACCGGCCTTGGTCGTGGCCAATCGTGGAGCTCCGTAGCGAAACCGTGGATGATTCGTAGGACAACCGTACACAATTCGTGGTGAATCGTGAGAATTCGTGGTGTCAAAGATTCCACGACTGGCTACGATCTCTCACGAATAGCCGCGAATATAGCTACGGTGTCAGTACGAATAAGCACGATTCCGCTACGGTTGCGCTACGAATTAGGCCACGCCCAATAACCACCACGATTCGCCACGAATGTTTTAAACAGTTTAAAACTTTCGTAGCGCTACCGTGGAGTTTCCCGAATCATCACGATTCATCAAGATTCACCACGATTCACCACGGTTCTACTACGAATCACCACGGTACACGATTTTACAAATCGTGGCGAATCGTAGCGGCACCGTAGCCAAAAATCGTGAATGTGTAAACAGGCCTTAAGATTGGTTTGTGGGGACTCTATCCAAGGTACAGCTTCTATATAGATCTAGATCTATGTCTTAATTATCCCTCGTGTGAATGTATATTATAGGCCCCGAATTCGACCCTTAACTTCGCCCTAACTCTGACCTCTGTCTACGTCCTGTGAACTAGAACTTGGTACATTTACCATGATAATTTCCCTAGAAGCTTGATAAGTGTCGTCTGTGTCCAGCCGGTCTTTGACTCGTTCATGTAAGTCAGCTTCAAGGACAGTATCTAATACACTTTCAAATCATAAAAAATGTGGCTTTCGAAGTTGTGAGGTAGAGTATTGTCCTCGTAACCGTAAGGTCCCGAGTTCGATACCCGGGAGTGGCTATCAACTTCGGGACCGTTTATTCGCTCACACATTCGGTGCGAGTACTGGTGTAGTTCCCAGGAAGCAGAATCGAGCGAAATTAGTATAAGTTGCAAGAACTTGTTTCTCACTCAATCGATGTAAAATAAATAAATTTAAACCAAATCATAGAGAAAAAAGTTCTGCAACTTATTAAATGCTTCATTGAGCACTAGATAAACAATTTCGTAGCGACTGTAAAAAAAAAGTTTGCGTCAATAATTAAGCTGTCTCTGGCAAAAGTGGGGGGGGGGGGGGGTTAATGCATCCGCGAAACGTATCGACCCAAGTTTGTCAGCCTACGCAGTCAGCGCAGGCTGACCTGAGCCGAAACTTATCGCTATTGGTCAATTTTCTGCATGTCCAAGGACCAGTCTACCTAAAGATTAAGTTGGTTGTTGACAAAAAGAATCATGTGATGGCTTAAAACGTCACCAGAAAGGAATACTGTACACCAAAATCAGCCTGCACAGGCCTATTTTGTTAAACATTATCCCGAGTCAAACTTGCCTCCCCCCCCCTTTCCCGCTTCAACCCCCATATTTGCAGACTTTCCACGTGCGTAATCTGGACGTGTTTTGTATTCACTGTTTATTGTGTTAGTCTCTTGTGTAAAATTCTTATTTAAGATGCAACATTCTTTGATTTTACTTATGATGGATTACTAGTATTTAATCAATAAATAAAGTCTGGAATTACTAAACATCGAGGTGGGTGAATTTATTGCTGTGGTCTGCCTTTTCTCCTTATTTATCGTCACTTTTTGACCAGATCATCATCATACTCTCTATGTTGTCTATGTCACCTATTTTACCCCACCCCATACCTAACAAGCTTAAATGATGGTCGTCGTGATGTATTCAGTTGGTAATATGCGGTGCTAGAAAATTTAGGGGTTGTGGGTTTGATACCGAGCCTAGTAGCTCAGTTGGTCACAGCCGGGATTGAAAATAGGAGTTGTGGGTTTGATGTCGAGCCCTGTGGTTCAGTTGGTGACGTAAAGTCGGTGTGAAAAGCTCAACAGAGCTTGTGTTTCTTGTTATATGTTCCCGACTTTGTAAATAAAATTTACTTGATTTGAAAACATACGAGTTCCATATCTAGCTTGGCCAAACGGTGTCAGCTTGGCCAATTAGTTTAGGCGTAGGATCCATAGTCCACCAGTCACCGGTTCGATCTCTAGGAGAGAGATTTGGGTTTTGCGAGAGTTCCCAAGGGCAAAACACTTAAAAAATCTGTCCTAGTATCTGTGAGACGAAGGAAGTTATGAAACAGGAATAACTAATCAGCTGTCGCCGTGACATGACTAAAATGTAACCCGAAGTTCGAGCCTCACTGGAAACACTGTATTTTCGTGGGAATGTCCCAGAACAAGACAATCTAGAGCTCCAGACTAGTACTGGTGAAACACAGGAAATGTATGAATATGTAGGCTGTTGCTGTGATATGACTGAAATAATTTAGAAAGCGGTATCAAAACACAATCAATCACCTTAAAAGTTAAATAATTGCCACTGTGACAGAAATCGTTTCTCGGAAAGCAGCCGATAACTTCATCACCATAGACATCATTTCAAATTCTTTATCAGACGGCAAAATTTTAGATTTGTCCAAATTGAAAGCTTTTGCAGACGATTAAATTTTTGAGATTTATCTGAGAAAGAACGGTAAATATTTTGGACAAAGGCGAAAATGCTTTTCACCAGTATTAGACTGGGGCTTTGCAGTGCCTTGCCCAGGAACACCTCAACAAGAACAACCTTGTATGCGTGGATCGTTCAAAAATTTGATTGTTACAAATCCAGCACCGTAGCCTTTTATCAAACAATCTAGTGTTTGAACGACCACGAGAAAGAAAGCTTTGGTAAATATTGCGGTGAAAGCAGAAAATGCTTTTCCTACAATATTTTCAAGTCTAATATGGACAAATACTATGTTGGCCATATCTGAATTGTCGTCTGCAAGTACTTCCAATTTGGACAAGTCTACAATTTTGTCATCTGGTAAAGAGTACGTTAAGGGGAGCGATATATAATTTAGAGATTCTGGGGTCGATCCTCACCGGCCACACTGGGTTTTCGTGGGAGTGTCCTTTAGCAACGCGGAGTACTGGTCAGCCTATTAGTCAAAATGTTCATGAAACACGTAGCATACAGCATGGATCAAGATCGGACTGCACATGACAGCTAGTCTGATTACAGTCTTGAAAAATCTCATAGTTTTCATTTTTCTTTTTGCTTTTAGTTGGCGATCTAAGTTTTGATACACTATATTGCTACATGTAATTTCTTTAATCGTATTTGTTTGGTTTTTTTTATGCTTCTCAGCAGGGATTCTATATAATTATATACGATCCCTGTTCTCAGATAATGAACATCTATGTAAGTTTTTGTTTTTCCCTATCGTAGTTGTCGTATACATTGCAAGCTATAAACATGCAAGTGCGGTTTTATGCCGAATAAAAAAAGTTATATGTACTTGTTCTTTTGAAAACGGCATAACGACAGCCTGGGTTCCAGTCTGATCATTTTTCTCCTACTATTTGACGTTACTTAGTCAGAAATGACCAAAAAAAGAAAAAATGGTATAGATATGCAGATTATGTGTAAAGATCTATGTAGACCGTGATAGGGACTCAGAAATTGTTAACGCCAGGACCCGAACTGAACAGTACCTTTTGTCACTATCTTTTCACGTGCGTTCATATTTTTTATCGTCACCATCAGTATTTCACAAGGATATTTTCAGTTATTTGCTGCGTTAGTGTTTGATTGTAGCAGACGACAAAAATTAAGAATCGTCAATTATAACCGCCAGACGAAAGATCAAATGTGGCTTAAAAATGGGATTTTTCTTTGAAAGTGAAGAAAACATTGCGGGGACAGAAAAAATGTTGATTATCATGATTTTCTCCATTTTCCACAATGTTTTCAATATTCTTCTGTCAGTGGTTGTTTAAACACGGACTAGTTTGATAGAAAGTTTTGCTTGAAGAATTGAACTCACCTGGCGTTGATAGCGAGACTTCCGGTTGATTTTTTTTTATGTTTTTACAAGACATTGTATTCAAATATAAACTACAACCTCAATCCTATAGGCTCCAAATTGGCCTAATGGTCAGGGGAGCCGACTTGGAACTCGGCGAACCGAGATCGAGACGCAACCGAAACCCAGAAAAAAAAAAAGCACAGAGAGAGGGGGCGAAAAGAGAAAGACAGCCGGATAGAGAAACGACAGCCTGACAGAGAACGGGCAAGAAAGACACTTGGGTAGGCGATGGTGGGACACAGGGAAATTACCTTTTACTACTCTGTGTATTTGAAATTATTATTTTTAATACACATGTGTTTAAAATATGAAATAAATACTATTAGAGTTTTTGTAATAAATTTACAGAACTTGTTTCTCTGTACAGAGATCAAGTTTAAACAGGGATCGTATATACGATCCCTGGTTTAAACAAGAAGAACAACGAAATATAAAAAGAAAATATTTTAATACTCAAAATGATAAGTTCATGACTGTATACAACATATTACCCAAAGATCAAATTCATCAATCTTAAATTAAAATGGCTATAGAAAACAATGTGGAAAAAGGAGAAAATGCTGCATACCAACATTCTTAGACTGGTCCAAAGTCAAAGAAGACAAATTGAATATAGCTATGACCATGGAATTTGTCTTTCAAGGGGTAGAAAACAATGTTGAAAAGAGAAAATGTAGATTACAAGCACATTCACCATTTTCCATAATGTTTTAAAAAACATTTTACATCTTTTTCTCTAACTCTTTTAACCAGGGATCTTATATACGATCCCTGTTTTAACAAAAGACAAACTTTTAGACAGGTCCAAATTGAAAGCAACTGCAGATGACATACTTGAATTAGCCGAAATGATAGCAATTGTCCATGAAAGTGTAGAAAACCTGTTGGAAAAGGAGAAAATGCTGGTAACCAGCATTTTCTCCTTTTCTCACCATGATTTAAAAAGCTGCCTTCTGTGACAGGGTTGTTAAATCTCAGGATTGTGTGGTAAAGGGTTAACAACAATGGCTGGTACGAGAAAAAGTTAAAATAAAGACAATAAACCTCATTACAATACAGAATATTTCAACTCTTTACCAAACAACAAAATTTTAGACTTGCACATGTTGCAAGTACCAGTATTTGCAGCTGACTAATTATATGTGGTATAAATGCTGTGATTTGTCTATGATCGGGTAGAAAACATGGAGGAAAAGGAGTAATTACTACTTACTAGCAGTTTCACCATTTTCCACAATGTTTTCAAGAACCTATTCAATCATGGTTTTTTAAACAATGGCTGGTTTTTATACAGGATTAACCGTTTACCACATAGTTATGACTTTTAACAAGCCTGAAAAAGAATGCATTTGAAAGCATTGTGATAAAAGGAGAAAATGCTGGTAACCACCATTTTCTCCTTTTCCCACAATATTTTCTAACCTTTCATAGACAAATCCAATCATTTGATCCACTTGTAACTTTTGTTTAAAAACACTTTCAATTTGGGCAAGTCTAAAATGTTGCCATGTGATAAAGGGAAAGAATAAACACCAACTCATCAAACTAAACACTATTTTAACTTTTTACAAAAAAAAAGTGACAAAATTTTACTATTGTCCAATTTGAAAGCATCTGCAGATAACAATTTCAAAGTGGCTCAAATGGTGCAATTTTTCTTTGATAGGTAGAAAACATTGTCAGAAAAGGAGAAAATACTGGTTACCAGCATTTTCTCCTTTTGCCACAATGTTTTCAATAGACTTCTTCCCCAGGGTTGTTAAAAGTGGGTATTGTATGGTAAAAGGTTAAAGCGCCCGAATAAACCCAACAGACTCTTTCAGTCTAGAAATAAAACCCAATTAATTGTAGTTTCAAGGTTGCTTTTGTCAGCAAAGTGGACAGAGTAGATCAAAGATCAGACGGAACGTGTCTGATCTTCATCTAAACTGGCCACAAAGGCAACTGTGGTTGTGAAAGGCTATTTAAAGATTAACTTTTTACAAAACGACGAAATTTTAGTACTGTCCAATTTGAAAGCATCTGCAGAAGACATATGAAGTGTTGCTCAAGTATCTTCCAAGAGATACGAAACACAGTGTAAAAGGAGAAAATTAATGCTGGTATTAAGCACTTCCAACATTTTCAACAAAGATCTCAAACACGTACTACATACAGTTTTAAAAAAAATTGGTTTTGATAGAGGGTTAAAATCAATACAATAAACTCATCACAATACAAACTGTTTTATGTTACCAAATGACAATATTTTTGACTATGCCAAAGGAGGGGTGTCCATAAGGCTGTTTTCATGGCCACCACCCACTTTCTTTAAACTTTGTACACTGAAACCTATATACATGTTGGCTGTAATATTATGCAATACTGAATCAATTGGTAAAGGTTTGTAGGGTGTGTGCTGGTTCAAAGTGGGTGGGGTAATTCTGACCCGAAGCAGGGTCTGAACAGCTTATGCTGAAACTTATGTAAAATTCTTATACTGAATGTGTTTTTACCAGTATGTCTCCTCAGGTTTTTCTCTCGAACTGAAAAAAAAAATCAATTCGGTAACCTATTATTTGTTTATGTACGAATAGATCTTCCAATGTCAAGTCAAACATCGGGAAATCATTTTACCTTCCTAAATACATGTATCTATCGCTTGGTAATTTTAAAGCTTGCAATTCTGTTAAATCATTGAGGAACATAGTGAGGACTAAATGATGAAAAAATCTGTGTAAGGGAAGTTTGAACTTTGAAAAAAAACTTATCTTTGTACAGGTAAAAGATGAATTGTATTAGCAGACCGATGATTTTAGGACATGTTTAGGGAGTACTAGGGAGTAATAGATAAATATATTAAATTATCAAATGTAAGAGTAGTGAGACTGCGTTTTTCAACTGATTTCTAGATAAACCAGCCTCTATTTCAATTTTTCACACTCTTGTAACGTAGAAAAACCTAATCCAGAAGATGTAAGTGCCTTTTCTAAAATTACTCCAATGCTTATTTTATCTAGAATAATTATTTTTATGGTAGAAACATCTCCCGATAACTTGCACATATCTCCTAGCTAAGCCCTAGTGTCCGGGTTGTTTGTCTAGGTATCTTGATTCATGGACCACGTGACATCAGTGGGAGGAGCGATCTATCGTCTGTCGTTTGGTTAATCGATTCAATATTGCATAATATTACAGCTAACATGTATAGGTTCCAGGGTACAAAGTTTAAAGAAAATCGGTAGTGGCCATGAAAACAGCCTTAGTTATGGACACCCCTCCTTTAAACCTTTTGCACATGACAGTTTAGCTCTGGCTTAAAAAAATGACAGCTTAAACAAATGGATTGGTCTTTGGCACACTAAACAAGAGGGCCATGATGGCCCTGAAGTCGCTCACCTGAGTCTTTTGGCCAAACATGACCCATTTTCAATCTCTTTCGAGATATTATGACAAACATTCTACCAAGCTTTCATATATATTGGACTGAATATTTTGTCTCTTGCTTGTACACAAGCTTTTTCTAGAATTTCTCTCAGTGACCTACTTTTTAGCCAAACATAGCCCATTTTCCAATTGTAGATATTATCAAAACAAAGATTCTGACCACCTTTCATAAGTATTGGACAGAAAATGTGGCCTTTAGAGTGTACACAAGGTTTCTCCAAGATTTGACATGGCAACCTAGTTTTTTACCCAATGTGACCAGTTTTCAATTTCATCATATTGATCATCAAGACAAAGAATCTGACAAATTTTCATAAGTATTGGATAGAAAATGATGATTTTAGAGCTACACAAGCTGTTTTAAAGATTTGACCTGAGACCTAGTTTTTGACGCAATGTGACCTATTTTCAAACTAATTCAAGATATCAATATGAAAAACATTCTGACCAACTTTCATGAGTATTTGACTGAAAATGTGGCCTCTAGAGCGTACACAAGGATTTTTTAAGATTTGACCTAGTGACTAGTTTTTGACCCAACATGACCCATTTTCAAACTCGTCTGAGATATCATCGAGACAAACATTCTGACTTACTTTCAAGAGTTTTGGACTGAAAATGTGGCCTCTGGAGCATACACAAGGTTTTTCTAAGATTGACCCAGTGACCTAGTTTTTGACCCAGTGACATGACTCATTTTCAAACTCCTCTAAGATATTATCAAGACAAACAATCTGACCAACTTTCAAGAGTTTTGGACTGAAAATGTGGCCTCTAGAGCATACACAGGGTTTTTCTAAGATTTGAGCTAGTGACCTAGTTTTTGACCCCACACAACCCATTTTCAAACTCTTCTGAGATATTATCAAGACAAACATTCTGACCAACTTTCAAGAGTTTTGGACTGAAAATGTGGCCCCTAGAGCAAACACAAGGTTTTTCTAAGATTTGACCCAGTGACATGACCCATTTTCAAACTCCTCCAAGATATCATCAAGACAAACAACCTGACCAACTTTCAGGAGTTTTGCACTGAAAATGTGGCTTATAGCGTGTACACAAGGTTTTTCTAAGATTTGACCTAGTTTTTGACCTGACATGACCCATTTCTACACTCATACGAGATATTATTGAGACAAACATTCTGACCAACTTTCTGGAGTATTGGTCTGAAAATGTGGCCTCTTGAGCGCACACAAGGTTTTTCTAAGATTTTACCTAAGGACCTAGTTTCTGACCTGACATGACCCATTTTTGAACTCGTCCGAGATATCATCAAGACAAACATTCTGACCAAGTTTCATGAGTATCAGACTGAAAATGTGGCCTCTAGAGTGTACACAAAGTAAAAGTTGATGATGGACGACGGATGACTCACGACGGACACAGCACAATCACAAAAGCTCACCTTGAGCACTTTGTGCTCAGGTGAGCTAAAAAAGTATTGTCAGACTAACAGAAAATGCTGGTTACTAGTAACTACCATATTCTCCTTCTACCCACAAACAAATGTGGCTCAAATGTTGGGATTTGACCTTGAAAGTCTTGAATACATAGTGGAAAAAGAAGAAAAATGCTGAACATTGTTATTTTCTCCATTTCCCACTTTGTTTTCAAGAGTCTTCTTCCTCCAAGTACACAGAGTTGAGTCTTAAGTCATACAGCAACAACATGTACAAGTGGCAAAAAGGATAAATTTTGTAAGGAAACTACGCATAATAGTTTAAAGCCAAATATTGTGATTTCATCCTTTTCCTTTTCAATAGAATATCCCACTGTACAGGTTGATCAAGATTAGACTGCCCGTCCTAAGCAGTTTGGTCTGTGATTTACACTGCCGCATAAGTGTGTGACACTAAGTCTTAGCCAAAGGGTGAAATAGCACTCTTGATTCGGAGTGTGTAATGATTCTGAACCCCTGGTTACGCATTTGTTATTCGATACGTCACCTGCAATACCTATTATCACCATTCCAATAGATTTATCTCTCTTTTGGGCACTCTTATGCATACATAAAATATATATGTTTTTTTCCGTGAAAGGTCAAAATTTACTTCATTAAGTGAACATTCTCCGTAATATTTTCACAAGTGGCAATAATGTTCTCTTGATGAAATAAATTTCTATCTTTCACTGAAAAAAAAAAAAAACAACAAATATTCTATTTACGCCATTGGAAATTTCCAAAAAACAACTGTACTGGATCTTGATGAAAGTCCTAAGAAAAAAGGGGTTAGTGGCATGAAATAAACAGACTATATTTTTTTTTTTGAATAACTGAAATTCATTTCATCAAGTGATACGTCATTGCTAATATTTTCATGAGTGACACCACCACTCCTGAAAATATTACTGATGATGTTTACTTGATGGAATAAATTTTGATCTTTCACCAATAAAAAAATATACCAAAATTTTGTAGGCCTTAAGCCCTGTTGTTCAACTCTTTACCAGACAAAAAAATTTTAGACTTGCTCAAATTCAATGCATTTGCAAACAACAACTCAAATATGGCTAAAATGATGAAATTTGTCTTTGAAAGGAAAAAAAAAGCTGGAAAGCCAGCTTTTTCTCCTTTTCCCACAATGTTTTCCAAAGCTCTCTTCTTTAGGGTTGTTAAAAGTCAGGAATGTTTGGTAAAGGGTTAAGAAAAGACAATTCTTGAAGATCTGCAAAATTTCAAATTACAAGTCCTTTTTTTCTGGCAGTAACAGGTTTAACTCTTCACTCCAAGGTCCAATACTCCTTGCTGAAAGGATTCAGTCTGATACCCATCTCTACATCACATTGTCTTCCTGAAAATAGAAAGCAAAATTTATATTGATTTCAACTCTTCTTTAAAACCCTTCAAGTGCCTTTCAAACATTAGTTGCCATTTGCAGTCAGTGAAGATCCAAGATCACATTGCATGTTTACTGCAGACTGACCTTGGATCTACACCAAACATCATGTTCATTTTATAAGTAGTTTCACAACTATAGTTACAGATAGGTAGCTTTCACAACTACAGTTACCTTTCCAGACAGTGAAGATCCAAGATCAGACTGCATGTTTACTGCAGACTGATCTGGGATCTAAGCTCACCACTATGCAGAGACATTCTCTCCGATAGCAGTTTTAAAATGGCAATTTGTTGGCTTAATTTCCAAACAGAAAATCTCAGTATGTTTACTTCGCACTTGCAGGGTAAATGCTTTACACAAAAATCAGTTGAGAAATAAAAGACTATGGTGCAACCGATAGTTTTACTGATTATTTCAAGCATATCACAGCAACAGCTCTTTCAAGTATGTCCTGGGTTTCAACAGCACTAGGTTAGGACTCTGTAGTGTCTTGCTCAAGGTCCCTCCATTTCAAAACCTCCACCCTACATCAAATCTGAAGTCTTACATTAATTTAACTATACCAGTTTGTAAAAAATCAAATCAATAATTGACCTTTCTGCCGATTTTGATTGACAGGTTTTATCTGCCAATCAAAACGCAGCTCTGAGTGTCATGTAAACAAAAAGGTTAGACACAATTCGTCATAACATGAGATAATTTGATCGTATCTATTTAATTATCAAAACAGCAATTGTGTTATCGGTCAATAAAAATCTGTGAAATGGTGAAAAAATGTAGTTACAGATTCTGCGACACTGATAATCGTTATCCAGTCAATTAACAAATCTATATCTTCAAAACGTTCCATTCCCTGGGAAAGTGTAAACTATGTAAAGAATGAATATGTAACATAAAGCCTGATGTTCTCTTAGCCGTGTTGCACCTTTGTCTCATCATGTACTGTAACAGAACATGAGGTGATTATTGTGCACACGCGTCCGCCATCAGGTTATAAAACTTGTGCATTTTATACAGTGGGATTCTCCCATTTGCAATTTTGAAATCGATATCAATATATTTTTTATTTCAACTTCCTTTTGTACCACTGGAACTTCCTTTGTCGTTATACGCAAACCAGTTTGTCATATGATCACCCAATCTCATATTGTTCTGTATTCATGTAATTGAGAGAAAATAAAGTATATTGTATTGTATTGTACTGAGATAGAATGCAGAGCGGGAGGGGGAGTGAGTTAAATTCGTCCCATTTTCAAAGCCAAAAACACATCTCGAAAAATGTATTCGGTGGACAAAACTATGTAGAAGACCTCGTGAACAGCTTCATCCATCATGGATCAATAAGAATCGTATGTACGTGTATGTACAAAGGTATGTATAAATGTCATTTTAGGAAGTGCTTGCAAAACAAAAAACAGGCATAGAAAAACCCCATCTAAGAAAATTGCTGTTTCAATCGCCAACAAGGTCTGTTGGATAACTACCTCCCAAATTTATTTTGCTTAACCCTTTAATACAGACCCTCAGGAGGAGGGCTTTTGAAAACATTATGGGAAAAGGAGAAAATACTGGTAACCAGAATACATGGATCCGTAGTGATAAGATAAGCCCACTTCCTCGTTAACTTTAGAGATGCTTTAACTAATTTACACAATGTTAAGTACAAAAAGTCCGAATTTCGGGGGTGAAGGACAGTGCAACAGATTTACATGCTTCAGCAAAGTTTTGTACATCAATGAGAAAGAATGAAACACCTAAAAACTTAAACATACCTCAGTTTTGCCAAAGAATAATGGAATTTAAGATGTTTATTGATTTTGTGAGGCTAGTTAAGTCGTCTCAACATCATATTCAATAATAAATTACACCGAATAACATACGTATCGAATATTCATAGATTGTCTGATTCAACAAAAAGTTTTAATTTCGGGTAAGGGAAACTGGTTGTTTGATGATTTTAAAATGTCTTAAGTGTGCCATCAATTAACAAACCTGTTAATATCATTGACGGCTGTTTGTTTTGCACTTCAATGATATACTGAGACAAAGATGGTCAAGTGGATTAGAGCGGCAATTTTGGTTTGCAATCAAACACACATCCTATCAAATTTACAGTTTACCGACAAACCCTTTGAAATGGCAGATGCGCTAATCCACTTAAATATGGCTAAATCAAAAGTTGATTTGATTAAGGTAAGTTGCCTTTTAAAATGAACTTCTAAAACAGAACAGAATAGAAGTAAGACCTTAAATCTACTGTAAGTATGCTTAAAAATGTAAGTAGCAGATGGTTTAATTCCAAGACTAGGCTGCATACTATTTGCAACCAGCCCGCATAGCTCAGTTGGTAGAGCGTAGGACTCGTGATCATGAGGGTGTAGGTTCGATTCCCACGGCTGGCCATCTAAAATTACTAATAGACTTTCGCATGAGACGTTAAACTGAGGTCCCATGTGCTATACACTGAGCACGTTAAAAAACCACGTGTAACTTAGGATGGGTTTCGTCCTGTATCCGCACTATCCCCCGTAACAATACTAACAGCCTTCAGGGGGCATCGCCTATATGGGAAACGGGTGGCGACGATAAATAAATGCAAATTCAATTCAATATGATTTGCAATCTGATCTATATCTACACACTCAGCATATTCTTCACGCATCAAGGGTTAAAATTAATGCCAAACTGGAACATTCATGACATGTGCCAAATTTCTGGATGTATAGAGGTTGTATTTTAAACTTAAACTACTATTGCACCTCTCAGACTCAAACAGGTATAGAGGCAGACCTCCAGATAGAGGGAGTGATTCTAATTTCAAAATTGAAAATATTAAGTATTCTCCACTAAACCCTATGTTATAGGTACTCATTAGAATTGTCTCATCGAGACGATTCTAATGAGTATCCACAACATAGGGTTTGGAAGAGAAATAATGGATTTAGAATACCATCACTCCCTCTTATCTGGAGCTCTGTAGAGGTGTTAATTAACTCTTAACCAGACAACAAAACATTAGATTCGTGTATTTTGAAAACGTTTGCTGTTGAAAAAATTAACTGTTGCTCCAGTGATGAGATATGTTTTTGAAAGGGCAGAAAACAGCCAAAAAAAGAGAGAAATGTTTTCAAAAGTCTCCTTCTTCATGGTCGATAAAGGACGGGACTGTGTGGTAAAGGGTTAAATTGTAAATCCTTTTCCTATATTGTTTACAGTCAAATTATGTTATATACTGACGAAATGTCTTAAAAGCTTATGCCCCTTTTAGTAATTATACTCACACTCTTTATTAAAGCTTTAAAACACTTAAAGTGTTTCTAGCCACAACATTACATACCAGATGTAACAGACATCTTTTACAAAGGTCGATAGATCTAGTTTGAAAATTACAATAGACAAGGCATACTACATGCATTCTAAATATGTTCAACAGACTATTTTTTGAGGGAAAAAAAGTTAACCCTTTACCTCCGAAATAAGCGAAATAAAAGATTTCACGCGGATAGTATAAACCCAAATGTTGCCATTTCAAAGTGATTTTGGGGAAAAAATATCTCCTTATTGGGCAGTGCAGGTCCAAAATCAGACCGCATGTTCTGTGCAGTCTGATTTTGATCTGCACTACCCAACGTATAGTCAGGCTCAACAGCGTCAGGCTTATCAGACAACAATAATGAAAATAAAACTGGAGCATTTTATTGAACTATGAGCTGCTTCTTAATTTATTTGCGAACTATATATATTTAGAAAGGCTTTCATAAATAAATAAATTATCGCTTTTTTCGATTAAGACATCATTAACGAATAGAATTTGCCCTCAGATGGCCATCTGCAGTATTTTTTGCTAAGATATTTCCGACGGATTTGAGTGTACTTTGGGCAAACTAATAACAAGTGGTACTCGTTTTCGATCATTCTCATATTACAATGCGTACAAAGACGTTCTTCACAAGGGATATTATCGAAGCTACCTCTCTCAATATTGAGATCATGGGATGGTGTTCTGAATCTGTTAAGCGCAAATTTATCTTTAAAATTGATATTTATGCTGTTTTGGTAGAACTATGTGTAACCTAAACCGTTTCGTTGTAAAATATCTTCAATTATGTACGCCCAGTTACTCCCACTATACGTATAACCATTTTCACAATCATTTAGCAGAGAGAAGTAGACCGTTTTAACGAGGGAGTTTTCTGGTTGCCTAAGGATATGGATCCAGTACCTTAATATACTGATCTTTCTACTTACAATAAGTGGCATTTGACCTGTTTTACCATATGAGGTTACTACAGGTGTAGATCTCACATTTAAGATTCTACGGATAAAATTAGAATGCAGAGCTTCTACGTCTTATGCATCATAGCTACCCCATATTTCTGATGCAAAATTAAGAACAGATCCTTCTAGGGAATCAAAAAGAGAACATTTTTGCAATAAGGGTAAGTAAATATTTGAGTTCAAGTTTTAACCCTTTACCACGAAATCCCAAGAATTAACAATCCTGAAGTAAAAGCCTTTTGAATACATTGTAGGAAAAGGAGAAAATACTGGTAACCAGCATTTTCTCCTTTTCTTATAAAGTTTTCTATCCTTCCAAAAACAAATTTTAAATTTTGAGTCACATTTGTCATCTGAAAATGCCTTCAGTTTCAACCAGTCTAAAATTCTGTCATTTGGTAAAGAATTAACAGCATTTTTTTCTCTCTAGCGGTAAAGATGTACCTTTAAATTCATATGGCTGCAGTTCTCATCAAAATACATTCATAGACAAAAAGCCATTTTCCTTACTGTTAATAGAATGTCCATGACAGACCGTATACATGTATATATATACACGTGTCAAAAAATTTGGGAATTACTGATGACAGGACATTTGGCATATAGAAATGTTTGCAAAATCAGTTATTTTTTGGTACACTTGTATTAAAAATATGTGAACAGAAAAGTGAATTTTTTGAATTTGTGAAATTGCAAGAATTTCCACATAGCAAAAATTTCCACTTGTACAGTATTTACAGACAGCAGGGATACTATATGCCACCTGCATTTAACCCATTAGATTAACCACACAACTTTTAACGACCCTGTTGGAGAAGACTTTTAAGAAATTGTGGGTACTGGAGAAAATGCTGGCTCCTTTTCTCACAATGTTTTCTACCCTGTCAAAGAACTTCAGGTTATTCACATCACTGTTGAAATTGTTGTTTCCACTTGGACGAGTCTCGAATTTGTCGTTTGGTAAAGATTTCAAATGGCAAGAGCATCACTAGCACTTTGATTATTTAGAACAAAATTTGTAGATGTAAATGTACCTCTGTCTAACATTCATCTTCAATCAGTCACAGATTTGACCCCATCTGGTGTATTACACTACTTTCAGCAGTATATCAGTAACGCCATGGCAACAGCAAACTTGTTCATCTATTTTCTATGTTTCATCAAGCTTAGACTAGGGCTCTTCAATATCATTCCCCAGGGTACACCCATCAAAACCATCACTGCAAGTGAGGAACAAACCCAGGACCTCTAAATAACAAATCTGGAAATATGTTCACACTGTCACCTGTAAGTAAATAAGATATATAACAGTAAATAAACCGTACTACTAAACAACCAAAGTGCCTTTCATGACTATGTTGCCTTTGTGGCCTGTGTAGATCAAGATCAGGCTGCACAAAACATGCAACCTGATCTTTGATCTACACTGTCCACTTTGCTGAAATACTGTAGACAAAAGCAAGCATGAAATTGCAACTATTTGGGACATATTTCTAGGATGAAAATGTCTGATAGGTTTTTATCACATAACCTCCCTTGTTTTCAGTGTAATATATCAATTACAGATTTTATCTTATACATGTTTGATATCACAATAATTACCGTGTGACATCATTTTTGACCTCATTTTGTGAGTATTTCATAGTAGTGAATAGCTTTTATGAATATTACCACAGGTGCATCTATTGATGGTTTTGCATCTTCTGATCTATAATTTGTGAAATAGCATTATGTGTTAAAAAGAATCCAACATTCGTTGGCATTTGCAATAAAACTTTATTAAACTCTACAAGAAAAAATGTCATTAAGCTCAGCAAAGGCCCCCTTAATAACATTTTCCCTAGACTCGTGTAATATCTTAACTCAAACCCCAACTCATGTCAGATCCTATAAATTCAGCACACTAAGGGGTTGATGTTGTTACAGTTATTACAATAGAAAGAATTTGTAAACAGAATGCTGATCAAATGTGGGTTTGCTTCTTAAAGAGTCAAAAAAAAAAACTGCAGGAAAAAGAGAAAAAATTGTTATGATAATTGTTTTTTCCTTTTTTCCACAATATATTATTAACCCTTTACCACAGTGTTCCCACTAGCTTTTTATTTCAAGGGTACACTTATCCCCTGAGCTGTAACTGAGGGGGTAAGATTTCATATTAGTGGGTATGACAATAATGGTTCCCAACTAGAGGTTTACAAAGCAATCCATATTGATGATTTAGAGCAAAAATGTCCATTATATTAAAATAATTACGTAAATCTACTGCTTAAAGTAATTAAAAAGCTGAAAAGGCAGTCTGAAGTGACTCTGATTGGACAATGTCGAAGAGACATTTTGTTGTGTCATGGGTTTCTGTGTATTTTGCACTGATCAATTTTTCATGCCTGTTACTTTCTGGATAGGTATGCATGATTTGAAAAAAGATTGTCAGTAAGGGTAACAGGTAACTTCAAAACTTAACATTTTACACAAAATAAGCAAATAAATGCCTTTTTTGTCCATGTATTTTCTTACGTGAGGTCTCACGTGTAACCAATACTTGTTATATGAATTTCAATTCCATAACGTGATTTACACAAGAATTTGCACAAGTGGGAACACTGCCACACAATCCCGAGTTTTAACGACCTTGAGGAAGAAGCCCTTTGAAAACATTGTGGGGAAAAGAGAAAATGCTGGTAACCAGCATTTTCTCCATTTCCAACACTTTTTTTCTTCCCTATTAAAGACAAATTCCATCGTTTAAGTCACAAACATATTGTCGTCTGCAAATGCTTTCAATGTTGCCTTGTGGTAAAGAGGAACATCCTCTTTCAAAGGGTCTTAAAACAGAGAACCACCTAATAAATGGTAATGAAGTTTCACTAGATTTGCACAAAGCACAACTTTTGAACGTAACTATGGCAGCCCAAGTAAACATTCTGGAGAAATTTGTGGTCTGCATTCCACTACCCAATAAGTACATGTGACGAAAATGTATTTGATGTACCCTTCACCTTACGAGTCCATGCTATCCTAAGACTTGAAATCATAACAGGGAGAGAAGAAACTGGCTTGCATTTTCTCCTTTCCTATAATGTGTTAAACTCTTTCAAAGACAAATTCCATCTTTTGAATCACAATTTTTCATCTAAAATTACTTTGAATGTGGATAAGTTTACGATTTATTTATGAAGAGCAATACTTCCAACCACCCATGGGACTCGGCTCACATGATGAAGGTGTGTTCACTTGCTACTGGAATTTTCAACTGTAACCTTCATTTGCTAACCTCAACCCTCATGCTGGTAAGCATAACTCATTGACTTTTTGCGGACAGTGTTGGTCAAGATCAGACTGCACAGAATGTGCAGTCTGACTGTGCATCTACACTGTCCGATATGGAAATATCTTTTCCCAAATATTACCTTTGAAACTGCAAAGTTTGGGTTTTTACTATCACTTTGAAAGTTTCATTTCACTTTTTTAGCAGCATAAAGGTTAAGTTCATCAATTGATTATCATACAAGATCAACAGATCCAGACATTAAAATGTTGAGCTATCATCATTTAGACAAAGATAGGACAGAGAACTCTCATGCTGGAATGAAAAGGCTTTTTCGTCCCTGGGCTTGTTCGCCTGGGCCTGTTCTTCCAGGCCTGCTCTTCCAAACTCAGAGGAATTTCTGCCTTTCCTTTGGGGCCAAATTCGGTTCCATTCCCAATTCAAAAATGGCATTAGTTTTCCCCAATTCCAGGATTTTTTCCAAAACAAAACAAATTCACCTTGGATACTGATGCATTGGTCAGTGCTTTTATGAAGCAGATGTAGATGTAATATACCTACCTCCTGAAAAATCTAAAAAATGTCAAAAAAAAAAAAAAATGGATGTTTTTCGTACATCCAAAATTTAACAAATAGAATCAAAGGTGTTAATGATAAACTATCTATCCCTGATTGTGACAAGTGTGCGAAGGTCTTTACAACAATAATATTCCAAACTACATGTATGTCATAAACAAGAGCCTTTAATTGTGGAAATATTGAGTATTTGTTCATATTTCTTGAGCCAGGGTTGATTCAAAAACGAAAAAAGCCCAGGTAAACGAGCCCAGGGACGAATAAGGTAAGGGCCGAATAAGCTAAGGGACGAAGAAGCCCAGAACCGAATAGAAAAAGGAGTGTGTCTGTGATGAAGGCTTGTTCCTTTTTATTTGAAATTGTTTGTCATTTTTATTTTACTATCGATCCATCAATAGGATTTGCATACCTTTCGGACTGTCTGTATTTGATCGTGTAGGTCTTTTTTTTGGACTTAAGAAACTTTTTAAAAGGCAGGACTCTGCTCGTGCAGTTAAGAACGTGTCCACCAACGTCATTTCCGTTTTAGCTGGTGCCTGGTTTAGGTGCGGCACGAAATTCCGTTATTTCCCTTATCGATACAAATCTTTCCCAAAGCTTCCCCAAAAAGACCAGAATGCATATATTTGTGCAGTCTGATCTTCATCTACACCAATCGCAAAAGTTATCTGGGTCATACTACCGAAAACGTATAGATCTATATCGCGTCCCGTGCATTTTCTCTCAATAGAAATTGTTATTCCTGGAACTTATTCCACCTTTTTTTCACCATATAACATCGCAATCCAGTCTGGAACAAATACGTCATTTGAATTCAAAAGAAATTAATGTGAAAATACATGTAGGCAAAGCCTAGAAATGGGCGAAAGAGACATTTTCCTCAGACATATGAAAACAATTGGTACAATAACTGATCGGTACAGATATATTCATTTGACCTTGCCCAGCAAATTTTTGATGGCAGAAGATATCTGCAGACAACAAATTCGAAAGTGACAAAAGTCCTCAACAGGGTAGCATTTTACTGGCATTTTATCCTTTTCCCGCAATGTTCTCAGAATCCTTCTTCAGGGCCGTTTGAACTCGGGATTGTGTAGTAAAGGGTTAACTTGTGACGAAATTTAGCCCTAATTTATCAGGAGTCGCTAATCCCAGCTGGACTAGTTTTTTTTTCCCAAGAATCAATGATAATCACTGCGACGGAATTCATCCACCTGTTATCGCTGATCATTTGTAAGATGGGAAAACAGCCACTGGGCTCGCATATCAACAAATCGATGAAAATAATCGATATCATACGTAAAGGTTCGGGAGTTTCCGGAGTTTAGCGAACTTAAATCGTGTATACTAGTAATCGATATTCGATAGCTCGGAGCGATAAAAGGTAAGAGAAACGTAACGTTACTTACGAGGGTCCTCCAATAATGAGTGAGACTGTTGTCATATCTCAAATATTGTCTGACAGATTTTAATGAAACTTTGCACATATATTACCTAACATATTAGCAACACAAAAATTACGCCAAATGACGTTACGTTATGACGTCACAATTATGACCACTTCCTGTGACACAAACAACTGCAACATGGCCAGCTTCACAGCGGAAGAACAACGTGCATATATAAAAATTGAGTAATATGAATATAGGCAAAGCCTAAAGGCGAGCAGTGCTGCAAGTTTTTGCTACTTTCATAGAAGTAAATCTTTTTATCAAATGCCTACAAATTATATAGGGGGTAAATCTAGATCTATCTCAGATTTTTTATAATCTCACTAAAGTTAAAAAATAATTAATCTCATAATTAAGCAAAGCAACTGAAGGTAAACCACCAGAAAAAAAGAAAGACAAATGAAGAGAATATTGAGAATCCCCTCTCCCTCCCCACAAAAAAAAAAAGTACAAGCCCTGGGATGTTTCCTGTCTTTCTCACACCAGTATCTATAACCCCTTGTTTGTGTCATCCTTTGTATCTGAATATAGTTTGTCATAATTTCATTATAATGTCCATTTAATCTCATGTATAGTGCTTTTATGATGTCATATATTATACAGAAATAAATCTATATAGTACTGACACAACTTTCTTTCAAGCTATTGACTACTTTTCTCAAATGCGTTAGATGTGAGAGGCTAAAAGTTGCTGGAAAGAAAGTTTGCCTGAACTGGGTATTGAACCCACAACCACCAGGTCATAAGTTGGTCACAAGACGAACCACCAAGCTACCTGGCCAGGCAGTTCATTTCAGATTTAGGCAAAGGTAGTAAGAAATGTGAATTGATGAATAATGTGCATCCATGCATATGGGATTCAAATTAGTATGATGATGTCGTTTTTGACAGCATAACAGTAAACAGAGTAACGTACTGCAAATCACATCTATTATTTGAACACAAAATTTGCACCTTTTTCTGGTATTTAACCGTATGGTGGCATATTTCTGCCGCAAGATACAAGATAACTATTGCGATAGTTTGAGAGAACTACTGCGATAAAACAAACTTTTCTGGAAATATTATCTAGATAATAAAAACTTTCACAGTAAAAATAGCTGATAATTCTCTCTGTTATCACAATTTTTTTTACGTTCATGCCTACAACTGACATTCATGGTATTTATGATTAGATACGGTTTCAGAATATCTTGGTCTCCAACCTTATGAATTCTCCTTTTCCCTGAATGGTTTTAAAGTTGTTCGTAAGAGGCATTTCGAGTCGTCTTTGTGTTTTACAGACTTCAGTTCATTTAATGTGTAGTCAAAATTTAAAAATTAAGCTACAATTGTAAATAATTCAAATTATAACTTACTGCCATCTTGTGAAGTCAAAAACTGCAGAGTTCATCCAAATGGCGAATTAAGTTTTAATAGTTGTCGAGAAATAGGTAGAACTATCACGATAATTTTATCTGGAATGTCACCATTTGCACGAATGAGAAATTTTGCACTAAAATATTATCTGATCAATGTGAAATTTTCTTGATACCAAAGTTTATCATGAATTTTTTTTTTTTCAGAAAACTTTTCACTATCTAAATAAATATTCCAGGAAATGTAGGATCAGCCTCCAAAGAGTTTTGAATTGTCTTGGGCTTAACTTAAGGTCCTGGGTTTGACCCTCAGCCAAGATAATGTTTTACCTGTATGGCGGTTTCTATGGGTAAGGCAAGCCACATCCCAAACATGGACTGCTTGTAAAACCAAGGAAAATATATGACGTGAGCTGTCAGTTTGATACGACTGAAATTACTTTGAAATGGGAGTACAACATCAATTGATCAATCCAAAAAAGTCCTAGTTTCAAAAAGGATAAGGCCAAAAGAGGCTGGTTAAATATCATGGTCCTAATCATTATCTGACATTGGCATTTAAACTGAATTCATATTCATGTAGTCATTGTTTGACAACACAGTATTTGTATTTCTCAAAGTTATGACAACAAACTGTTTACATGCATGGATAAAGGGAGATAGATCTAGGAAAGATTAAGAATTTTCAGAGACTTAGGTTTGTAGATCTGAATCTTTTTTGAATTATTTGTTTGAATGGAGTTTTATGTTACTTTCCACTGCAATTCAGCTTACGTAATGTCATTAACATCTTTACTTGGTAATGTTTCAGCCAGTGCTGGCCTGTGGCTATGGTGTGCCTTGCTCAAGGATACCCCTACATGACTGGCAGGGCAATCGGGGTTTTAAATAGGACTTCAAGAGAACAAACCCTTTGCCTTGTCCTAGGAATAAATTACAGTCACTCACAAAAACATATCTGCATAAAAGATATTTTGAACAGTGGCTCCCAAGTCTTTGCCGTTACTTTGCCATAAATTTACTCTTAACAATCAGGTCATCAAGCTGGTATGTTTTTGATAACTATGCAGCAGATGGTTTTGTCTGAATGAAATAAGCTTAAATTTGTTAAAAGCAGATTAAAACAGTGGTGAAAAAAAAAGCATAATACCAGATTTTGTTTTTGGAAGTCAAAAATAACTTTACAAAATTGATAAGCAATATCATTCTGCAAAAAGAAGCCTTTAGACCAAAATATCATTTCTAGAGAATATACATAGGGGATTATCCCCCCCCCCCTTTTTTTTTCATTTAAATGTTTAAACTTCTGACTCCGTGTAACATGGGAGTTCTAAATACTAGTACATTTCAACATGCCCGACATATACCATAAATTTGGTGATTAGGAATTGTTCAGTCAATGAAGGCATTCTGTAGAAGCAATAATTTGATTGGTAATTAGTTTGAGCCCTGGTGCTGACAATCTTGGTGGTGTCTTTTTTTCTTACCCTGGCCACTGTCGTTTAAAGGTGATGTAAATTGTCAAACTTCTTGAACAAGAATATTTGCTTAAAATCTAGGTTGACACATCTATAACTGCTACAGTGTGAAGACATTAAAAAAAAAAAAATGTTATGGTCTGTTGAAAAGACAGTTATCTTAAAGGTAAAAATCTCTTAGAAATAACATCAGAGGAATTCCGACAATGTAGACCCACTTTTAGAGAATATTATGTGTGTGGGTACAACAACAGGTTGCGCAAAAAAACCATATTCTATGCAAAGTGAAATCTAGATCTATACTGTCAAAAAGATCAAAGTGAATGCTGACAGAGTTTGATCAGATTTAGATTTTACAACAATGATTATTCTGGCATCCAGATCCAATTCAGAACAAAACAAAAAAGGATAAAAGAAACCAAATCCCCTCTGTAAAGATAATGAAGAAAAATCACTGTTGCGAGTAGACCATTTTGTTTTAAACTGAAAAAAATATAACCTTTTTAAGCAGTTATAATCTAGATCTCGATGAGAATAGTTTTTTGTTACATTCTGTTCAGAATGAAAGACACGCCTGTCAATCTGTCAATATCTACCCTACAAAGATTAACTTTGCTCAGGCCGTGTTGACTTGGGGACGAGTTAAGTACTGGCCGAGTTGTTTCGCTTTCTTTACCGAACAAGACTTTAAAAGTTGGGGAAAACGTCCGAATGAAACATGAAAAAAGTTTTCAAAAGCAAGAGCGCGAGAAAAACTTGAAAGCATAGATCGATTGGTTCACCCGAAATGGTTCAGCTGCTTTATTAATTCCCGTAATGTTTATTTCTATATTCGGAATTCTCCGTAACTCAGACAGATAACGGAAAAGCCCAAGTTCCTTCGTATTTGACCAGATCTCGCGAGGGTCTCGTTCGTAGACTGGAACACTGTTTCAAATCACGTGATTGTCAAAGGTGTAGGGAATTACAGGACAGAAACGCTCTTAGTGCCAGTCTTTTACGTCACTTCCGTCCGCCATATTTGAAAAATCTACTTCCGCTCCACCACTTTTTCAGAGGCATAAGGTATATACATTTTTGATACCATTTCTACCAATAAGCTCTCGCTTACGCGAGGCGTCGCTCCGCGACGCCTCTTGTGCGCTGCTCACTATTATAAGGGTAGCACTGGAACAGAGATTTTTCAAACCTTACAAAAAGTTTGTGGGGACCAAGCTTTTTCTCGTGCGGCAGTGTTCCGGTGGATTGCACAGTTTAAGGAAGGAAGGACTAGTGTGCTGAAGCAACCCAGCCCAGGTCGGCCAACAGAAGCAACAAGCGAAGAAAATACCCAAAAGGTGAAGGCTGTAATGGAGACTGATCGAAGATTCACATGCGAAGAAGTAGCCAATGAAATTGGGATAAGTCATGGGTCAGTACATACAATTTTGACAAATAAGTAAAACATGCGACGTGTTGCTGCAAGGTGGGTACCCCATGCACTGAGCTTGGAGCGGAAACAGGCAAGAGTGGATGTTGCCAGTCAATTACTGGAAAGATACAAAAATGAGGGTGATATGTTTCTTAACAGGATAGTGGCAATAGATGAGACTTGGATACGAAGTTATGAACCAGAACTAAAAAGACAATCTTCAGAATGGCACACGCCGGGATCCCCACGACCCATTAAATTCAGGCGAAAACAAGGAAATTTGAAGATGATGATGATTTTTGCCTATGATAATCACGGCATATTAGCTGCAAATCGGATCCCGATCGGGAAAACAGTCAATCAAGAGTATTATCGTACATTTCTGATGTCTGTCTTGAGACCTGCCATTCGCAAGAAGCGACCGGAGCTGCTTGAACTTACACCATTAATTCTGCATGACAACGCCGCCTGTCACAAGGCAGGTAGGGTGACGTCACTTTTGACGCTCTATAACTGGGACATTTGTATACCGCACCCTCCGTATTCTCCAGACATGAGTCCTCCAGACTTTGATCTTTTTCCTAAGTTGAAAGAACCATTGCGAGGTGTGCGTTTTGAGGATTTAGACGCCCTGGAAGTAGAGGTGGCCAGTCAAATTCGACGCATTAACTCTGGTTGCCTAGCAACGGGAATAAGAAGACTTCCTCACCGATGGAATTCTGTCATTGAAAAGGAAGGAGCCTATATTGAAGGAATGTAGGAACATTTGATGAGTATTTATTCAGGTATTTCTTCAATAACTACAGTCTAGCTAATTATTGGATGACCCTCGTAACAGTAGCCTGCTTCAAATTTACCATCCTTGCCTAGGCTGTATATCTGCCATGGCGTTTTATTTTTTGGATTTCAACCTTAACCCTTTATCTGCTACTACACAGTGTAGCCCTTGAAGATCAGTACTATCAGACTGCACATAATGCCCACCCTTATTTAGGGATCCTATATATATACGATCCCTGCCCTTATTAGACTCGACAGAATATCGCACTTACACCGCCAGATAAAGTGAGATTTTTATTGAGAAAAGAACATTGAAACTGTTATATTTCAGCTTTGTTTGTCGGTTTGTAATTCATTTATCCTCAGCTTAAGGGTTAAGTTTGGATGCTCTGAAACATTAACTGATCCCTGCTGTTCGGTCTTTAAACTGCCCTGTGCGACTAATTGCACTGTTTGCTGACAATGTAGACCAGAACTTAATAAACTGCACAAAAAAAAGTAGTCTGATCTTGAAATCTAATCCGTCCAAATGCACTTTTGCTGACATTGTAGACTTATAACAGGCTGCACAAAACAAGTTGTCTGATCTTGGACCGAATCGATTCTATACGTCGAAAATTCTTTTGGTTAAAAAAGATCCTTGATATTGCAAAATCAACAAGTTGCTGAATTCAGCAGAAAATTCGGCGTTTTGAGAGTACCGGTTTAACACTAAAGTTATCATACTCCACCGAGTCTAACGGACCTGAAAGAAAAGGCCTTTGAAAACTCTGTTGGAAAGGGAGAAAATTTTCTCCTGTTTCTACAATGTTCTCTACCTTTTCAAAGACAGACATTTTCATTTGAGTTGCATTTAATTTGTTGTCTGCAAATGTTTTTAATTTGGTGGTGTCCACAATTTCGTCATTTGGTAAAAGGTTTAACTATTGACGAGAAAATCTGCTTTATGTGGCAGTTACATTACCAATCCTATGGTCGGTTTAACGACCCTGAGAAAGAAAGCTTTCGAAAACACACGGAGAAAATATTTGTGATGGGCAATTTCTCATTTTCCCCAGGGATCGTATATAACATGTTATCTACGATCCCTGTTTTCCCACAATGTTTTCTACCCTTTCAAAAGCAAGTTTCATTATGTGCCGCATTTGTCGTCTGCAAGTGCTTTCAACTTGGAAAAAAAAAAAACCTAGTAGGCCTATCTATGTTGTCGTTTAGTAAATAGCTTATGGTTATATCTTGATTGGGTAATTATCTTTTGTGTGTGTGGTTTGATGGTTTTGATTTGTATAATTTCCGCTTCCTACGATTTAAAACATAAAAAGTTTGGAAGGCGGAGAAATAAAACTTAGTTATAGCACATAAAATAATTTCAACTACTGCTCAGAACCATTAGAGTAAATGTACACGGTTTTATGCACACGAAAAGCTACAGATTCAGCATATGAGAAAGCGTCCATTTAAAGTTGGTTTTGATCGAACAAAAAGGAGAAAATGGTCTGTTCCGAATACTCCATGGACAGTGTGGCGCCGATTTCTATTTGGTAACGCTTTTGCTTAATGAGCGATGTCGCCTTTTCTTACAATGTCTACTACTATCAATAGTTCTATTAAAATGTTTCCATTTTGAGCGAGTCTAAAAGCTGCATACTTCGTTTTTCGGAACAACTTAGGTTTATCTATGCACTAACTATATCTTTATACATATAAGTAGGTCCAAGCTATTATTATCACACAAGTTTAAAAAACGCTGCCGATGCATTATATATGCTTAATACTCCTTTCATTGCATCCGAAATGGGGGGAAAAAATGTGCTCGAGACGCAACAGAAAGTTATGAAAAAGTTCATGTTGAAAGCATCATAACAGATCAGCACTTGTGAACTGATCCGAAGCGACACTCTAGCGCCGCCTACAGGCATGATAAAGATAAATCGTATTTCTTCCTCTGAAAAAGATACGTATGACGCTGACAGTGTCATTTCAACTAATCATCCGTAGATTTCACCAGCAAGCTGTGTTAAAATTCGTAATACTAGGTTGATTAAACTCAATCTCTTGAAACTAATAAATAATGATTATGCAGCAGCTAACTTTTTAAGTCACCGGTAAAGGAGAAGTAGCTTGTATTATTCCCTTTTCCGTCTACATACATAATCTATGTCAATTTTTATCTTTTATTCACTCTTTTAGCGGTTATGCTTTTTGTAGGTTGCGTCGTTTTAAATGTGGAAGTATCAACAATTAGTCCCTCATTGTTTAGGCTAATTCTTCCAATGAACAATTAAATTATTAAAGTTGTTAAGGGGAATATTTGAAAGAAGGAAGTTGTTAAAGGGGAATATTTGAAAGAAGGGAGAAACTGTTAATGTAAAAAAAAAGAGTTGTTTGGAAACGTTGGAGATCAACTGCATGGTCGCCAGAAGTCGTATTTGTATAAGTTAAATTTGTTACTTAACCCTTTACCAAACGACAAAATTTTAGACTTGTCCAAATTTAGATTATTTCCGTGACTAAAACGACGAAATTTGTCTCTAAGAGGATCAAAAACATTGCGAGAAAAGGATTACATGCAGATTACCAGCATTTTCATCTTTTCTCACAATGTTTTCAAAAGCCCTCTACCGCAGGATCGTTAAATCTCCGGACTTCGTTGTATAAGGCTTAATATTACCTTTCCCCACAGAGCAATTTCAAAACGACGCCATTTCTTCGGGATATTTCATGAGTCTATACAGGGGCTTACCCGTAAATGATAATTATGCAGCAGCTAAATCTTTAAGTCACCGGTAAAGAAGAATTCGTTTTTTTAAAACCCTTTTTCCCGCTATATTCATAGTCTGTGTCAATTTTAATCTATTAGATCTAGTATTGTCATTCATGTTTTTACGGCTAATACTCTTTGCAGGAGAAACTAACTGAGTGATGTAGAAAATATTGTTGAAAAGTAGAATATAACTTGTAAAAAGTTAATGCGCCTGTTTCCATATTTTATCCCAGACAATCAACAGCAGGGTCGTTAGATGCCGTATTCGTACAGTTACAGGTTAAGTTTGTTATTTGAATCTTTACCAAAAGACAAATTTTCAGACTCGTTCAAATTGAAGTAATTTTCTTAAGACAAATAAAACATGACTAAAACGATGGAATTTATCTTTCTAAGAGTTAAAAACATTGCGAGAAAAGGAGAAAATGTTGGTAAGCAGCGTTGAGACCTTTTTCTTCAATGTTTTCAAAGGTTTTCTATATGATGTGACAGATCAAAAACCGGTTTGAAAATAGTAAGGAAACATGAATTTGTGAGCTGTGGCCAGAAAAAACTCTAGATACGGCATTAATATCTAAAAGTTGAAGAGTGGAAAAAAAGAATTAGCAAACGTACATTTTCTTATTTCAGATCTTAATCTTAAAGGTGGCCCTTCAGATTTGGGAAGAAAATTTTACAAAAATACAAAAAAATCATCTTTATACTCCCAAAGCCTTTTAATTTTCATTCATAAAACCCCAGTAGTCGAAAACCATCCGACAACAAGAGAAATTAGAGATTTACTACGGCCCAGGTTGACACCGACGGGAAACACGATCTATTTTTACATGAGCAACTCGCTCATTTACATACCGGAAATACACAAACGAAGCTTCAAACATAGCGTCCGAAGAAGACATTATGGAAAATAATTACATGTTTGTTATGTTATGGAATTTAAGCGTCATTAGTCACGTGCCAGTCACATGACATTCCCACAATGCTTTTTTGATTTCTGGCGCGAAATCTAAAAATACCTTAAGAGGCTACGTAGCCTTTTAATGGTACACCATCAAAAAAAAAATTTTTTTTTGTAATTTTATGATTCTTAATTATTGATGATTTGTATTGTTGTTTCGTATAAATTTCAGTGATATATATATATATTTTAATTTGGTGAGATGTGAAAAATCTAAATACCCACCTTTAATGATTGTAAATGGAAATAATCTCATAAGTATCAAATTCTGGTCTTTTATTAGATCTATAAGATACATAATAAAATATCTTAGAGATACTGTCATGATCAAACAACCCGGGTATAAATTCCAGTTTATAATCATGTGGATACATGTATATCATGAACATAGCAGGGGGTCCGTTTATCGTTATAACATTACGTAACGTAAAGATATCCAGGCGGCTTATCAAACAGTAAGACTCGGCCAACATCGGCAAATTCCGAACGTTCACGGAAAAAGAAAAAAAAAAGGATAGTGGTATTAAAAAACTGTAAAAAGGACCAAAAGTTTATTTTTTTAAATTACTCAAACTTATACCATTTCATAGAGAAATGAATAAGCTTAATGACTCCACTTGAGATAATTTTGACTTTTCAACACAAAGAAAGAAAATTCAACAAATATTTCAGTTTTTGACTTCGGAAAATGTATTTTTCCTCTTTATTCTATATAAACCATACCTACAATTTTTAAGTTAAAAAAGGACCAAAAGTTTCTTTTACGAAATTTTTAAAACCAAGTTCATTTGAAAGAGAATAAATTGAATTTTCTGACCTCACTTGAGATAATTTTCAATTCTGAAAATTGATGAAGTTATAAGCGTTTATTTACCAAGGCCCTTCATAATTCTATACAAAAAAATACATGTAAGATTGGCCGATATCGATTTTTCCGTGTCCGCGAAAGTTGGCTATGTCTATTCAATTAAAATGTTTATTCAAAAATATAGGCCACGGGCCCATAATATATAAGCAATTTTACAAGACATTCCCTCACAAGATTTCACATGTCAATAATTACTAGTATTTAAACCGAGACATTAACATACTATCGTAAAGCTCTCTAATCCTGGGTTGACACAACGTTTCATATAAACTCAACCGAGCAAAATAAACGGACTCAATTTAGTCAACAGACTTAAGTCCATTATTTTGCTGAGTTGAGCCTAAAAACGTTGCGCCAGCCGAGGTTTTGAGCCTGAAAATCACTATGTAATATTACATAAATATATCTAAAATAACAACTTAAGTCGGGAAATAAGTTCGTTAGCGGATTTGAGTAAAAGAAGAGACTTGATCTTTTAGACAAGATGTTTTCAGCTTGTTTCAGCTTTATGCGTGAAGACAGACCATCGATATTCGGTCAAATATTTCGTGCTGCTAAAATGGCAATCGTTTTGGAATATGACCGTGAGTTGTGTGTTTTTTTAAGTTAAACAATGATAAAATGAGGAATTTTCTCACGCATTTGTAATGTTGTTCTTGTTTAAGTATAGTTATTGTCGGGGTTGAACGAAACGGAAAAAAAACCACGATTTCTTTTATTTGTACCAGTAAGATGGGTAAATTTCTATCAAAACGAGAGTTAACAGTTTTTTTCTTTTTTTTTCAGAGAGAGAGAAAAAAACTACGTTTAGCATCAACCATTTCACAACAATGTACAGTTTTAATTAAGTACAATCGGAATACTTTCAATTCGATCTGGTGTCTCATGGGTATTACGTATCCCTCGAATGTCATGGTAATGGTATTTTCATACAATGCATACATGTATCCGACAAGTGAAGGGAATTCAATCTGCGCTTTCAGCAGTCCAATAGCCTGAAGACCCATAATATGATATAATAATGCATATGACTAATACAAATTAAGATCACATTGATCGAATCAGAAATGTTGCAGACAGATGGGAACCCAAGACAAGGAGGTATCCATCATGATGCAGGTGAGTAGTCCATGAACAATACTTTTATCATCAGAGAATGAACGGGACAAAGAAAAGGCAATCACTGCAGCTGAGGACAGGTTTTTGATCATCCAGGTTTACAGAACTCGTTCTGCGACAGCATCTCACCTTGGTATCGATCTTCAGATTGTTAATCCATGCAAACCATCCCCAAATATGCACGAAAGTGGGTATGTTTAAAAACGATATTGTATCTTCACTCTGCTGGGTCGAAACCCTTACCTACAGCGGTATTAGCGGACTGTGGGCTATGTTGGTTGAACTACAATGGAACCCGTCTTCATCACAAATGATCTCAAGTCCTACATTGACAGGCACGCTTTGGTGTGCCGAAGGCAAAGAAGGATTATTTTCAGCTATTTTCAGTTATCATTGCTTAATGTGACCACTATCATGGTCTAGGGCGGAGTCAGCTAGGATTGACGGACAGAACTGTTTCTCCTGGACACCCTTTCTTTCCAGAGTCATCGAGATGAACTTCTTGACACAACCTGGTGAGATTATATGCTGGTGCAGAAGGCGGATGGGTTTATTCTAGAGGACAATAAAGCCATTCCCCATACTGCTCAAATTGTGCAAGTGTATCTGCAGAGAGATGGTATTGTACGCCTGGACTAACCGATGCGATTCCCTTTACCTCAATCCCATCGAGAATAAATTAAGTTGAATGAGTTGCAGGCTTGAATTGCACCCATTCGAGTCCACCAAGAAGTATCCAAGTGCTTTCTACAATACTGGTCAAAGAATTGATCAAAGGTCCGTAAAGGGTATTCGGGAAGACCACAATAGACGATGTCAAACTGTTATCGAATGTTTTTGATGAATCTTAAAGATAGCGGACAGTTAAGTAAAAGAGAAAATGGACTTAAAGTACATCTTAATTGTTTCTGTGAACGATTTTAAACACCCAAGTAAATGGCAAGTGCCTCCTAAAAGGCTTAAAATGATAACAGACAAATAAAAATAATACTGTGTGTTTACTTTTTTGGAAAAAGGGATCAACAGTAGTATTATTATTGTCCAAGGATAACAAATATTGAGAAGGAGAGTTTCGTCGTTTACCAAACAAACTTGTACTTTAAAAAAGACCCCGAAGGGTAAGGCTTTTGACAACGATGTGGCTGAAAGGGAAAATGCTTGCTACTAGTATTTTAGCATTTTCCTTCAAGGTTTTTTACACTTTCAAAGACAATATTTCAAAATTTTAACCATATCTAATTTATCGTCTGACAAAGCTTTCGATTTGGATAAGTCTAAAACTTCTTCTTATACCAACAGAGCTCAACCAGTTATAATTTTAGGAAATAGGTACTTCTTGTTCAGTTGTTTTGTATATGTGAAAATATTGTGTCTTTTCGGTGAAAGAAAAACTCATTTCATTGTAAATATTCTACCTAACAGATTTAATATAGGAAAAGGGAAAATTTTGACAAATATGGATTGTCAGAACATTGTTTCTTTTGCGACATAGATGTGAAAATTGGTATTTTGAAAGGAAATATATGAAATAGACTCTAAGTCTGTATGTTTACTATAAATAAGTGTGTGCTTGTCTTGTCAGCTGTAAATGATTTATGTTTCCATGCGTCTGGTAGTCTTCCACTGAGTCTATGTGATACTGCTTTAAGCATTCCGATGCCTCAATGTATTTCTTCATTACTTAGACGCCTTCCATAAATGTTTATTGGCCATAATTGGCTGTAGTTTTATATATGTGAATAACACAAAATGAAGCAGTTCATCGTACAGTTCATTTACATATTCTCGAGGGTCCAACCGCCAACCACCTGTATGTGTGAAGACTACTTAAAATTGGTAATCTATTTATAAGTACCAAAGGAAGTAGCAATAATTTGGTCTGTTTTCTCCAACCATTCTCAATCGACATAAAACCTTTCAATATCAGGCAAGTTTTTGTATCTGAGAATTTAGAATATTGTATAGAACTAATGTTCATCCTTTACCAGATGATCCCTTGTTTTTACGGTACTGGGAAAAAAGTCTTGAAGACATTCTGGGGAAAAAAATGATGGTAACCAGCGTTTTCTCCTTTAAAAACTAGCTAGGGCCCTTTTTACTAAAGTAGTTACGAACAAAATTTGCGTAAGTTTTACGTAACTATAGTATAGTGGCATTAATCTGCTACGAGATACGAGATAACTATCATGATTATTTAAGAAAACTATTGCGATAAATCAAAGTTTCCCGGAAATTTTATCTTTTCATTTTATCTAGATAAAATTTCCAGGAAACTTTGATTTACTGCATACCATACCATAGATGACACCAGAAGCTTTTGTGGACAGTGTAGATCAAGATCAGACCCTTTGTTTCTCTCAACACACAAGACACTTATAGATAAGTCCATTGAATCTCTCAGGCTAAGCCAAAGCCAACATTAATACAATGTACCCTCACTGCAGAAGTCGGAACTGTTCATTTTCCTGTTTTTGTTCCTATCAAAGAGTTAAAGAAACCCATCTGTGAAAATTCAAATTGGTCTTAGGCAGTGTTTGTTTTTAAGTTCATACCCGTTATGAAGAGAAAAGGACACTTGTTCATTTACTTTGCTTGTTTTATGTAAGAGGCACCAGTTGCTTCTGAAAAAAATACTCCCTGCTTTATTTAACTATGACATCATTCTTCATTTCTTTTATACTGTATATACATATACACGATCTCAACATAATGCAAAGTATCACTATGAAGCATAGAAGCTGTGCTGAAACAAAACGGGCATTTGAATCAAAACTGGGGACTCAGTTTGGCGGGGGGGGGGGGGGGGGGGGGAGAGGTTAAAAACCTAATCTTCTGCCACCCGGTCTTTATAGCATTCCTTGTCCAATTTTCAAGAATATTATCATTTTTAAAGTAACGCAAGTTCTGACTGGATAAACCAAATAGTTTTAGGTTTAGCCGGTCAGGTGTTGCTCTACCTTCTAAATCTAGAATAAGACTAAAATGCAAATTAGAATGGTTGGTAAATGCGAATCCCTGGTGTGATAAATGGTAGCCTGGGTCCAGGCGGCAATAATTTCTTAATCACTCCTTATCACGCTCTCTTAATCGCGATCTACTATAGATCAATGACAGAGCTTATTTGTTTATCGCTTCCGTTATTATTACCGCCTGGGGACATTCGAGGGTCACCTATGATTATGCATCGTGCAGATAATCTAATTATAGATTTGTTTATCGCGTGACGTCACAATGTTGAAAAACGATTGATTCGCTCATTTTTAGACCCAATTCAAACACAACGGGAGTGATTTCATATACGAGTGACTTTCCCGAATCGGTCTGTGCAATCAAAGATACATCTTGATCTTCAACAACCCTTGTTATTGTTTAACTATCCTCCAAAGTCATTGTGAAAGACCCGTTTTAAATTTTGTAGCCAATAGTTTCAAAAATGGCTCACGAACAAGAAGTGATCAAACCGAGGTTATTGGAATTTCGGTATCTATTATTAGTCATTTCAGCTGGAAAACCGATTGCAGCGACATCTACTTTACCCCAGTGTTGGATGGAATAAAGTAGATGTCGCAGCGATCGGTTTTAGAATGTCCCCAGGCCGTCATTCTTGACAATGTAACGTCCGAATGATAAAAAGGGAAAAAATGAACGGACTGGGTACCTGGCTAGATAAATGGATCCGTGTAGAATTATGTATTAAATGAATAAATAAATCTGGAAAAAAAAACAGATTTATAGAAAATGCTGTTTTAAACATTGTATAACATGTAATTAAAACAAGCTGATGTTTTGTATTTCATTGGTCGTATTCCTGTGCAATCCTAATATTAACCTAAATTTAAAACAAAGCATGGCCAGCATCTACACTAATCATTCTAAGAATGACGTAATGGATGGGGATATTAAACCCATCCTTATCGATTACGATTTGCAAATGCCGTTATCAGTTACACAGGGTAGGACCTGAAGTATGCATTGTATGTGACTTGGGATTCTGTACAGTGACGGTCTGTCACTTGGGTGTTAAAATTGTGTTCACACGATAAGTCAAGCTGCTGCTTTCTCATTTATTTTGATAGTTATTATAAAATATTCAAATCCAGTTATTTGTTTTTATGTATAGACCATATCAGAAACACGTATGTGCGCTGTGAACCTTCCCTATAACAATAGGGATGCCTTGATCAGTTGACCGCGCTTCAAATACAGATGATTTTTTTCCCAAATCGATGCCGTTTTTATTTGATTACACAACATTTAAAACCTGTTTTCTCAACGAAAAACGTATAAACAGTTTTTTCTTTGTTCATATTTTCGTGAAATTTTGTCAAGGTTTGATAACAAAGTCGACTACAATCTTCATAATCCTTCGTTTAAAATGGCACGTTGAGAAATTTTTGGTTGTACAGTCTCCTGAGATCTATTAACCGTTTACAAGTGACTGTACAAATTTCTTTTCTTAATATGCCATTTTGAACGCAGAAGAAATATTTGTTACCAAACTTTGACATGTTTTCAAAAAAAGATATGAATAAAGAAACCATCAAACATTTTCTATTGGGAAAAAAAAAAAGGTTTTTAACGTGGAGCAATCGAGTAAAAACAGCATTAGTTTGGGGATGAAATCATCCGTATTTGTAGGACGTTCAAATGGTCAAGGCATCCCCATTGCTCTTAGGAAGGCTCACAGTAAACATAAGTGTTTCTGGTATGGTCTATAAATAACAAACAAATGACTGGATATAAATATTTTATAATAACTATCAAATAAATAAAAAAAAAAAACTCGACTTACTGTGTGAACACAATTTTTAACACCAAGTAACGTATCGTCACTGTACAGAAACCTAAGTCACATACAATGCATACTTCCAGTCCTACACTGTGAATTATATACACCAAATGTACTGCATGATTAAATGGCGTAAGGTAATGTTCCTAGAATAGTTGGTATACTTGGATCCTTCATTTCTACCCAACTGTTAAACACACGCAGTCCTAACATGTTTAAAACATCTTTGCAATGTGATTGTATCATGTCAAGCTCATTTGGTTGTAGAGTCTGTCGAAAAGAGTCCGGATTATAATGAACGTTCTCAACATAAAGCCCTCTGATGCGGTCATCAATGTTGTCCGGATCCATGCCGAGATATTTGTAAATGGCCTCCCCCTTTTGTTTTGGATTTGTCATATCTTCATACTGTATTATTTTGACTCTGTTGGGATACTTTGAAGCAAGGATATTCACCCCTTCTAGATCACTCTTCATTCGAAAACATAAAGCTTTCGTCTCCTGTTCTAAAAACGAACCTGTGCTTTGTTGACTGAGGGGGTACCACGGTGTTCTTAGTCGACTTGTCATCACACCCCGAGGATCGCGCATTAGCTGAATTACCTTTAGTTTCTTGTTTTTCTGCAACAAAGGCTCGACCAGTTGGACATCTAGACGAAGAACTTTGGTTGCTATATGCTTCGCTTCTCTACAAGTTCTCACGAAATATGAATAGCAAACTCGTGTTGGATACCCCCTATCTTTGCAGTCTTTGTAGCTTTTATCTGAAATGATAGGAAATATTATACTGTAACAATCAAATTATTGTTATAAATATGATAATTATGAGGCATGTTCTGCATCTTAATGCATCCAAAAAAGTATTGACCAATGTGGGCCCGGGCAGTCCGCGCAGGCTGACCTATGTCGAAACTTTTTGTTGTTGGTAAATTTTCTGCATGCCAAATGACCATTCTACTACATTATTAAACCAGACAAAACGAACCCATCCTATGCCACGGCTTACTTGATATAATGCATAACGAAGATGTGCTAAATTCCCTTTTCCCTGAGCGCCACCTTTTTTATCGTTTAAATCATTTCAGCCTGAAAAGTACACTTCTCTGACTGTCCGGCTGGCTGACTAGTCAGATTGCCATTACGACAAGGAGGCAGGGTTCTATCAGGTTTCATTTACATCAAATGCATCGATGTCATGCCAAATATTTATAGAACACTTAAATTGTATACAGCGCACACAACGCTAATTCAATTGCAGGAACTAGAATTTAAAATGAGAAAAGTATTTTTGGCCTCTGGTCGTATTTACCAACCATTCTAAATCATATGGGCGAGTCTTTGAGAAAGCGTGGTTAACGTATTGTATAGTATTATACCAAGCGAGTCGTCGCGCAATATGAATAAATTTTATCTAAAAAAACAGGCTAAACAAGTTGGCTTCTTTACAAAAGAAGCCAGGAGAGGTCAGCATCCATGTTTTCAAATAGTTTCTTAGGTTTTAATTTCAATATATTTTGGTACATGTAAACAAACAAGTAAATAAGACGCCGCGTAGAAACCTCTTATGCTTTACATGACGGTCATTTGACCTTCTTTCCGCGTTTTCAAGTCGCATGATCTTGTCCAGCGATCTTCTTTCTCTTTTTTTTAACGAAATTCTTCTTATTTTTTCTTCTGCTTAGATTTATTTGCTTAATGAAAAATTACAATTATTTGAGAGGTCATTTGCAGCCATGGCAAATTAATATGAAAAATCTTTTCTGCAATTCGTCATATAAAAATAAACCACGTCTATTTCCTGTTTCGGTTTTTTGATTTCGCTTTATTTACAAAACCATGACGAAACAGACTGTGTATCAGAACAATTTCGCAAGAAAAATGGATTTAGACAGCAAATTATGTGGCAGTCTGCCTTTTAAACTCACCACTGTTGGAGAGGTCTGATGGCCTCTCCAATCAAAAAGTAAAACAGTCCTTCATCATAAAGAATATTCACCAATTAGCAAACAGTTTCTATCCAGGTCAGCCTGCGCGGACCGCGCAGGCTAATATGGGTGGATACTTTTTGCAGCTGCATTAAACCACCTAATACAGTGCATGACTTATATGTATGTCTTTAGTTGTAGCATCCCTCCGTTAGTTTTAGTTCATCAATAGGAAAAAAGACCAAAGGAGCAGATTAGTACACTACACTGACTCATATACATGTACTACAAAATTTCCCTAAAAAGGATGGATGATTAAGAGGTATAATATTTAAATACATGTATCATAACATTTCAGAGTATTATAATTTTTAAAAGTAATGATATTATTATGGGTCTGATAATGTGTTACAGTGCGGTCTCTCAAACATCCAGCGGCTGGCAGAAAAATATCTTAAAACTAGAACTAAAGTGTGCAACTTTTTCTTCTAGTTTAAGGTTCATTTTTCAGCCAGTGACTGATACTTTGACAGACCGCAATGTAACACATTCTCATGATAATATCCATATTTAAAATGGTATGAATTAATGTATCCGCATTTTTATTCCCTCATCTTTTACATTTGGTCACTAGTAGACCTTTAAGTAGTGACAAAATTTTACTGAAGAACTGTACACAGTGGTAAGGGGATAGTGTCAACCTTTACATCACAAGTTCCGGGCTCGAATCCTGTGATGAGCAGGATTAACTACACATCACGACGCGAGTACTGTCTAAGGTTTCCAGAAGCAATCGTCGAAGTGATATATTAGGTAATAAGGACTTGATTCACAATCGATGTAAAATAGGTATTTACAGGAAAAGATAAATAGATTCTTAAAGAATGGAAATAAGTTTTGGATAAGAAACGGTGTCTAACTTTCTTAGAAAGACGTATGTCACAAATGTTCACACGCATCCGTACTGCACATAATTTTTTGTAACGGATAGTGAATCTAACGGTGCACCTATGTATTTTTCGCACAGACGGTAATACTAATGGTGCACTGATACAAATAGCACTTTCTTCGGATAGTATTAGTTACGAGCAAAAAAAAAAAAAATGGATCTGTAAACTGTCACTGTGAGAAAACTTCGATACTCGTTGTCTGCGCATGTTATATTCTTCGAAGATTCGACCTGTCTGCTATGACGCATCACCCATCCCCCGAATATTCGGGAAAGGTAGGGCTTACAGCGAAGCTATTAGCCTATTACCCAAGCATGTAGGGGCTGTTTTAATAAATGGCCGATGCATAGGTTACATGCCAGCCGATCACAGCTGAATGAATCGCACCAGGTAGCGTTTTATTGAGTAAACGTTTATTTCATCTTGAAATTCAAAGTAACGGTTGTTGTTTTGAAAAGTAGTCCGGTTCTGTACCCATAATGCCCAAATTAGATAGATGTGTATTTGTAGAATGCCATCTAGCAGGAGATAATGCTTCGATACTATTGCCACGGCGTTACACTACACACCAAACAAGTAAATGAAGCTGTAGAAGTTTGGCCTTTCCCACATTCAAAAATATTGTGGGAAAAGGAGAAATTGCTCGTATTTAGCAATTTCTCCTTGTCCCACCATGTCTGCTGAACTTTTTTCCTATTTTTCCACCATAAGCCATATGTATACAAAAAAGTACTAGATAATGATAGGGTAGGTAGGATTTTGATGTGTATCCAGGCATTATTATTATTATCATTATTATCATTAAGGAGTAGAGGGCCCACTACAGCTTAATGGCCTAGAAAGAATGCTGACACGCTAAGTCACAACTATTTAAACTCAAAGTGATTTATGAACAGAATGAAGCAAACTGTGTTTCTGTATGGTATTGAAAAACCAGGAAAGCAACCGCCGTGCTGGAACTCAGAAATTGCTGCAATCAAGCTAGATCTACCTCTCCTTTTCTCACCATGTTTTCTATCCTGTCATAAAATAAAGTATCCCGTGTCCAAGTTTAGGGTTAAAACAATGTAAAAAGAAGCCATTTCTCATACAAGAATTGACAAGTTCTAAGTGAGGGCACTAAAACATCAAGGACCAAACCGCCCATGACTCAATATGCTTATGAAAACAAGTTGTAAAAGAAACAACATTGCTTGTAAGACCAATACCTTGTTTTATCACAACTTTTTCCAATCTAATTATTACACGTGGAATGCCTCTAAACCGTTATGGAATTTGAACGAAACTGCTAAAAATTGCTTTGGTTTTTGATACCGAAACCTTTGAAAACATTGAGGACAAAGAAATCTGTTCGTTAGAAAAATTTGTGAGTCAATATGCTTTTGAAAACAAATTGTAAAAGCGATAACATTGCTTGTATGAGCAATGACTTGTTTTATTACAACTGATCTACTCTAATTATTACATGTGGAATGCCTCAAAACCGTTATGGAATTTGAAAAGGAACTGCTAAAAGTATTGCTTTCTCAGAGTTTGGTTACCGAAACCTTTTAAAACATTAAGGACAAAGAAATATGTCTGTTAGAAAAATTTGTGATATACTCCACTAAGTATTGCCAACCTCTATAGAGTCCCATCAAATCGTCGAGGAACTTGTTAAAGTGTTTGTCAATTTTGTGATCATAAACTTCTGTCAAGAAGTTCAAGACTCTCTTCACCGCCTTGTGATCTGGTCTGAAAAAAATAAGTTAACCATTTACCACAAAATGCTGAGTTTTAACGACCCTGAGAAAGAAACCTTTTGAAAACCTTGTGGGAAAAGGAGAAAATGCTGGTAACCAGCATTTTCTCCTTTTCTAACAATGTTTTCTATTACATCGAAGACAAATTCCATCATTTGAGCCACATGTTAAGTGCGCTCTGCAAATGCTTTTGTTTTGGACAACTCAACATTTTCGCCGTGTGGTAGAAAGCTAAATGAAAACAATGAAATACTAATGTCCTGTTTTCGTACATGAAGATAAGATCTAAATGATAGGCACTTACCGGTAACAAGATACAGCTGCGCTCTGGGAAAAAAGGGGGTTCAAGACATCTTATAAATGCATATGGGCAAGCAGGTTGTTGCATAAAATGGGTCCAGTTTTTTCTTAATATCAGCAGAATCGTGAGGTAGCATAATCCTTTTACGTGCAGAAAATCCCCCCTCCCGCCCCACGAAAACTTTCGACCAAGGTCAGCGAACCGCGCAGGCTGGCGTGGGTCGATACTTTGTGCATAAAAAAACAGCCTTTCAGAGAGCATGACTCACATATTTTTCACATTTGTGACATTATTCTCCAAATTCTCCAAATGTGCGAAGGCAGCCAGTAGTTTGGCAAGAATATTGTGCGAAGTAATGATCAAAGAAACTCCAGGAAAGCATCGTTAAGTGTACTAGACCCGTGATATACCTGAAATAATGTCGAAAACGGCGTTTAACACCATTCAAACAAAAAAGAGAGCCTTCACAAAGATTGCAATGACTTTATAAAATTGGAACGAGACCAATATGAAAATCCAAAAAGTTCATCTGAGTTTATTATACTGCAAATAAATTTCCCGCGATTGGATAATATGCCCCGAACATGTACACTGGCAAAACCCCACGTGAAAGCAGTTTCCCTTTCGGACCCGCCGCATATACATAACTACACTATAATAACACAACATCCAAAATGGCGGCGTCAATCGATCGATACGAGCCGCCCACAAGACAAACATACTGAGTAGCCTGCACCATATTATTACTAGTTTCCCTTGATGGTTGTCATTAAATCGGAAAGAATGGGTTATTTTTGAAAATAAATGAATAAAAGTTACATGTATTATCGTTTGATTTCATTCTAAAACAAATACACCAGGGGTGTAGGGAGGGTTAAAACAAACCATCCCTTCGTCAAGCAGGCAAATTGTGAAGGGTCGAAAGGCATGTACATTGTGTATAACGTTAAAAGGATAACCAAAAACTAGTCGTTTGAGGCAACTTAATGGTCGTTTACTTTTGCCAACAAATCATTACAATTCATAGTTACTTACCTTGAAGTCGTTTAAATCTATGTTTAAATAAAAATACGTCGAATGTCTATCGCAGTGACATCATCTAGATTATGCACCAAATTGCACGTTTTACCAAGGTTTCAATGACGTCATTTCCCAGTGACGTCAGCTTTGACTGAATTGGGGCACTCAGAAGGGAAAGTCTATATCAGCGTACTCAATTTGTGACACCATAAAACAGGGAAATTTCGCTTAACACACGTTGGAATGGCAAAACCTTGCAGTATAATAAATTCGTTGTATTGTCAGGTGGAAGGGGACTTGGAAACTTGTTCACGGCTGTGGCTAATCATGTCGCCACCTCGCCTTCAGCTTATTCACCACAGCCGTGAACAATTTTCCAAGTCCCTTGCCAACTGACCATACAACCAATAGTGTTCCTGCTGCAACAAGGCTAACAGCAGATTCTTTGACCTCATTTGTTTTGTCGCCTTCTTGGAAATGAATTATAACTGATCCTTTTCGATCACTTGTCTCACTAATCTGCAACATTTTACCTTTTATTATATACCTATATATTTTCCGGCTGAAAAACATGAATCGCACGCGGACAAAATCAGGCACGATGGGAAAAGATTCCGTATCTATATAGCATCGAATACGGTCCAAAGATACGGTAAAATGACGTTTTATTTTTTACTGTTTTCAAATACGAGTAAATTGGTCAATAATGGCAATATCTTGTTGCTGAAATTTTTAGGTATATAATAAAAGGGAGACACCAGGAAAGTTACTACAAAATAAAATTGCCCCTCTTTCTCTGTCTGTCTGTCTGTCTGTCTGTCTCTCTCTCTCTCTGCGTGTCCCTGTCTCTGTCCCTCTCTCGGTCTCTATTCATTTTGATACAGTGAGTATGAGCCATGACAATCAAAACACTGCGAGAATCGCTTTAACAAAATACAAACTCACACTGGATTACATTGGAGATAATTACTCGAACACGCTGATCCATTCTTCAGGTAATAAATCCACCTCGCTTCTCTCAGCAATGGTTCATACCAGTAAAACGTATCATTTCTATAGTTGAGAAGTTTGCCGATAAATGTTGTGCCACTCCGCATGTACCCATTGATCAAGACGTCACATGGCCCTATAATTTATTCCATGTATATTATTGATATTTTTTGGTAAAGGTATTTTTTGGTGGACAAGATGTCCTAATCGGACAGTGTAGATAAAAGATCAGACTAGACGTTCTGTGCAGTCTGATCTTGATCTACACTGTTCGCAATAGGTCAGTGAGTCGCGCTTCGCAGCCAAAGGGTTAAATGCGTCATTGGAGAGGTCATCAGACCTCTCCAATAGTGGTGAGTTTAAAAGGCAGACTGCCACAGAATTTGCTGTCTAAATCCATTTTTCTTGCGAAAGTGTTCTGATACACAATCTGTTTCGTCATGGTTTTGTAAATAAAGCGAAATCAAAAAACCGAAACAGGAAATAGATGTGGTTTATTTTTATATGACGAATTTCAGAAAAGATTTGTTATATTAATTTGCCATGGTTGCAAATGACCTCTCAAATAATTGTAATTTTTCATTAAGCAAATAAATCTAAGCAGAAGAAAAAATAAGAAGAATTTCGTTAAAAAAGAGAAAGATGATCAAAAAAGAGAAAGAAGATCGCTGGACAAGATCATGCGACTTGAAAACGCGGGAAGAAGGTCAAATGACTGTCATGTAAAGCATTTATAAGAGGTTTCTACGCGGCGGCTTTTTTACTTATTTGTTTACATGTACCAAAATATATTGAAATTAAAAGCTAATGAACTATTTGAAAACATTGATGCTGACCTCTCCTGGCTTCTTTTGTAAAGAAGCCAATTTGTTTAAACTGATACAAAATACTAGCGGCTGAGTTCTAATCTCCGTCTTTGGAATCCAAACCTGTGCAAGTTATCCAACTAAATTCCACTCTGAATTAAATATCATTAGAAGTGAATAACAGCGAGAAATCAAAATAGTGGCATTCGACCATGGCGCTTCACTACGCGTAACCAAAACTTCTTTGCCGAGTTCCGTCTTTGACCGGTACACGGGTGGTAATCAGGGGAACTAGCTCCAAAAAGAGTCAATGGAATTGTGTGCCCTCAACACATCCGGGAACTCGCGAGCGGGTAGGCTATATATAAACCCTATATTCCGTTAACTAACGTACGGTGGCATATTTCTGCCGCGAGATACGAGATAGCTATTGCGATAATTTAAGAGAACTATCGTGATAAAACAAAGTTTCCTGGAAATTTTATCTAGATAATAAAAATTTTCACGATAAAAATATCGCGATAATTCTAACTGTTATCATGATTATTTTTTGCTTTCGTGCCCATAAATGACATTCACGGTATCTATAATTAGATACAGATTCGGAATGTCTTATGAATTCTTCTTTCCCTAAGTGGTTTTAAAGTTGTTCGTGGGAGGTCTTTGTGATTTAACAGGGTTCTGTTCACCTCGAGTCTTATCAAAATTTACCAATTAAGCTGCAGTTGTTAATGATTCGAATTTTTACTTACTGCAATCTTGTGAAGTGAAAAACCACCGAGTTCATCCAAATGATGAATTTCCTATTTATAGATATCGAGAAGCATATAGAACTATCACGATAATTTTATCTCGATGTCAGCTTCGTGCACGATTGAAAAAATTTGCGTTAGAATATTAAGTTTATCGTGATAATTTTTTCAAGAAACTTTTCACTATCTCGATAAAACTTCAGAAAACTTTAATTTATCGCGATAGTTTTCTAAAATTATCATGATAGCTATCTTGTATCTCGTGGCAGAAATATGCCACCATAGTAACGAAACAAGTAATTCTACAGTAAAGATAGTAAAAATAAAAAAAAAAACTCGATAATTCATAGTCTTTGCATGCGAACGAAATTTAGCAATCTTTGTTAAGATTTTGTAAAAAGAAAATTGCAAAACGAAATTTTGTTTAACACTCCTTTAATACCAATTAATAGACCGTTGAAAACGACGCAGTCATTAAACACCAATGCATGACATATCGTACAGATCTATTTCGTTACAGACCACTGACAAAAAAAGCCAGGTCCCGGTTTCACGAAAGTCTCTTATTTTGCTGAAAACAGCTAACGAAATCTTTTTCCGACTTTTGTTGATTTCATTGTTTGACACCCATTTCACTAATATAAAGTGACTTTCGTAACATTCTCAAATCCTGAGTTGACTAAACATTGCAGACTCTACTCAGCAAAATATTGGAACAAAGGCTCTTAAATGAGTTTACCGGTAAGTCCGCTTATTTTGCTGAATTAAGTCTGAAACGATTCTGTTAACTTAGGATTGATGAATGTAACTTATGTTTGTTAGGGATATATTCCACAGTTGTTTTCACCGCATCTTCCTGCGTTTGTCTCATTTCCATATTTTTTTTGTAATTCTATTCTATTCCAATGGGGTTACTATGAAGGTGAGAAAGAAATATTTTTATCTGTAATATGCCGGTTGCGTATTAGAAGTGTGGAAATCACAGACACGGAAGAAGAATTGGAGATTTATGAATGATCGGGATGCCGAATCACGCCAGAATAGACGTCTACTATAAAGGGAGGTAATTCATTTTGTCAAAAACTCTAAAAAGCTCCGTATTCCTTAAAAGTGCACCGCTTGATATGCTTCTTTTTAGCTATTGTTTTACAAGATATTAGAATGTACTATTTCTGTGTAGAAATTTAAATAGAAAATCTGTCCGCTGAAAATTTTTCTATTGAAAACAGTCCATAAGTCTTTTTTTCGACAAGTTAGAGTATTTCTTATTGCTACTGTGATCTGTAGTGCCTTAATTCTTTCGATTAATACTTTTTACTGTTGACAAACATTACCTTTCTAAGAATAATCATTCATTTGAGCAATTTTTATACGCCGCGGGAGGCGACGTATATTCGCGTCATCTTCTCCGTCCGTCCGTCCGTCCGTCCCTTCGTCCGTCCGTAAGTACGTCCATTTCTTGTGAACGCAACTCTTCCCACATTTCTTGACGTATTTGGATAAAATTTCACAGAATGTTTCTCATCATGTGACCTAGCGCATATTGTCAAGATTTTGCGATTTATAGCTGCGTCAGGGAAAAAGGGGGCTTCATGTTATATTTCATTCCATTTCTTGTGAACGCAACTCCTCCCACATTTCTTGACGGATTTGGATAAAATTTTCACAGAATGTTTCTCATCATGTGACCTATCGCATATTGTCAAAGTTTTGCGATTTATAGCTGCGTCATGGAAAAAGGGGTCTTCATGTTATATTTCATTTTTCACCAATATCTCTTTAATTACTGGACATATCTCAACGGATCTGGATGAGATTTTCACAGATCATGTGACCTAGCGCATATTGTCAGGGTTTTGGAATTTATTGCTGTGTCATGGAAAAAGAGGGCTTCATGTCAAATTTAACTTTTTCATCGATGTGTCTCCAACTAATGGACATAATTTCATGAAACTTCATATTTTTATTGGTTAATCAAAGCCAATGACCAATGATTCCGTCGTGCGTCCGTATGTCCATCCATCAGTCCCAGCGTAAACCTTTTAGATCACAAGTAACACAATACATCCTTAGAGCTACCCAGGCAGGTGCTAGAAATTCCAACACTTTAGTCTCTATAGCTAGCTGCTTGAAATAGCAGCCATGTGGCGGCGTATATTGTGACGACGGCACTGTTGTTTTCACTTTATGAACCTTTTTTTCTGGTGTGAAATTAAAGCCAGTTTTCTGTAATTTTGGCAAGAGTTATCTCCTGTGAAGAAATGTTTCTTCGATATTTTGCACCGCGACATTTCTCTTTTATTTCTTTACTCTCGATACATTACATTATCATCTGAGCGAAAAGAAAAAAAGAAAAACGTCCGTGGTAAAAAACTGTGGAATGTGCCATTTATGTTATTGAAATGCGTCTCAAATAACGAAGTCAACTTTAATCCGAGTCCGTCAGTAAATTTGAGCAAAATTGAAGACTTTTCTTCTTTTTCGTGAAACCGGTCATCAACACGATTTTGAAGAAACGTGAAAATAGAAGATCATATCTCGACCAAGGGAAAAATCTGCACCCATGTACGCCGATCATTTTTAATAAATTTCATAGTCTAAATTCAATTTTTTTCTAAATTTCCAAGTAACGTTATTTCTGAAAGGCTACACCAAATTGGTTTACTACATTTCCGATGGTGGTGATGATTTTAGAAATGAAATATACCTTGTTGAGGCTCCATTTCCGTTTTTTCTGTCTGCCAAGATGAAAATGTGTGAACGCTTGAATCTGAAACATATTCCAATTTTCATTAGTTAATTGAAAATAACAAATATTCTAATTGAATAGATATGGCTTAAACAACTTAGGTTTGAATTTTTTTTCCAATGAAAGTTTCTTAACAAGTACGAAATTGACACGTTTCTAGACATTGAACGGCAAACAAGTGAAGCGGGTGCATTCAACTAGTGACTGATAAACCCGATACAATAAGTCAAAGTTTCTCTTCGAAGTGCAAGGAAAAGTACATATTTCGTTTTCTGTTTGATTAACTCGTTCGCCGTCTGTTAAATTAATTCGACTTTTTCAAAGTCATGGATGAGCAAAAAAAAAACAAAACAAAAAAAAAAAAAAAAAAAAAAAAAAAAAAACGGACGGTGTAGATCTAGGATCAGACTGCATGTTCTGTGAATTCTTTCTTCTTTATTTGATCAATTGATCAATACTGAAGTAAATCTAGCGGTTTCAATCTGTCAAGCGGTCGTTTCTTTTAGTTGTTGATCGATTTTTAGTAGTAGTTGCATTTGTTGATCGATTTTTAGTAGTAGTTGCATGACATGATCTTCCATTGATTTATATACATGTATTCGTGTACTAAAAAATGCATGTTGATCTATAGGCATAAGTTATTAACAAGAGTGATGTCGTCACAATATACGCCGCCACATGACTGCTATTTCAAGCAGCTAACTATAGAGACTAAAGTGTTGGAATTTCTAGCACCTACCTGGGTAGCTCTATGGATATATTGTGTTACTTGTGATCTAAAAGGTTTACGCTGGGACTGATGGATGGACATACGGACGCACGACGGACTCATTGGTCATTGACTTTGATTAACCAATAAAAATATGAAGTTTCATGAAATTATGTCCATTAGTTGGAGATACATCGATGAAAAATTAAATTTGACATGAAGCCCCCTTTTTCCATGACACAGCAATAAATTCCAAAACCCTGACAATATGCCCTAGGTCACATGATCTGTGGAAATCTCATCCAAATCCGTTGAGAGATGTCCAGTGATTAAAGAGATATTGGTGAAAAAATGAAATATAACATGAAGCCCCCTTTTTCCATGACGCAGCAATGAATTGCAAAACCTTGTCAATATGCGATAGGTCACATGATGAGAAACATTCTGTGAAACTTTTATCCAAATCCGTCAAGAAATATGGGAGGAGTTGCGTTCACAAGAAATGGAATGAAATATAACATGAAACCCCCATTTTCCGTGACACAGGTATAAATCACAAAACCTTGACAATATGCGATAGGTCACATGATGAGAAACATTCTGTGAAAATGTTATCCAAATCAGTCAAGAAATGTGGGAGGAGTTGCGTTCACAAGAAATGGAATGAAATATAACATGAAGCCCCATTTTTCCATGACGCAGCTATAAATCGCAAAACCTTGACAATGTGCGATAGGTCACATGATGGGAAACATTCTGTGAAAATTTTATCCAAATCAGTCAAGAAATGTGGGAGGAGTTGCGTTCACAAGAAATAGACGTACACACTGACGGACGAAGGGACGGACGGACGGACGGACGGACGGAGAAGATGACGCCAATATACGTAGCCTCTGGTGGCGTATAACAAAATCTGCTCTGGCCACTATGCAAAGTAGAGACTGTTTACTTCATAGCAGTTTATTATAGGAGTATTTACCTTCAGAAGCGCCCGTTCGATTTTTCGTGTCCGGAATCCATCGGTCTTTCTCTATTTGTACATCAGACTCTGAAAGCCGAGTTAAAATAGAATTTAAATGACCAGAATCTTAAAGGGTGCCACTCGGATTTTTATAATCTCGCAATACTTAAAAAAAATAGTTTATCACTGAAGTATGTAAGGCGATAGTTGTCTAAAAATATAGGAAGACCGTAAAATGTAAGTAAAAAAACTATTTTCGGTGGTATTTCCTTAGTGGGCTACGTAGCCGCCTTTTTTAATTTTAGATTTCGCGGCAGAATTTCGCAAAGGTTTGTTGGATTGTCCAGTGATCAATGACATAGATAAGTTGGGATCGTATTTTAAAAAAAAAAATCCGATGACTTCATATTTCAACTACTAAAAATAGACGGCGTTGTCGATTGCAAACCGGCCAACCTGGTTTTTGCCAAAATTTGCACCTTTTCCTCTGCATGAAACCGTCAACTATCTTTCCGTTCGCAGAGAAAATTATATTTTGTAGTCCTAATAAGAAACGAACAAACAATTTCTTTTTGCATCAAGTCTTAAAAGGCTCTTTTAACGATTCAAGAATATGCAACATGGCTTTATCACGACAATTTTTTTTTTTTTTTTCATTATTGAAAAACAATGTAACTGAAATGAAAGGGTTTGAATTTGAAAGTACAGAAAAAATTGTTGGAAATTCAATAAATTCTTGGTCCGTATTTACTAACCATTCTTCAGAACATCCCCAGCCTTATTTTCTAGAATTTTCTCAATTTGAAAGTAACACAACTTTTGATTGGCTAAACCATTTGGTTTAGCCAATCACAAGCTGTGTTACTTTCAAATTTAAAAAATCTTGCAGAATAAGACCAAGAATGTTCTTCAGAATGGTTGTTGAATACGTACCTTGGTTACCAACATTTTCTCCTTTTCCAGCATACGTTCAAGTCCTCGTCCTCAGTATTGTGAAAAAAATCACCGGTATAATTTGGTGAGCAGATAATTCCATCACATCATTAAACCCTTTACCAAACGATACCGATGTGTACTTGTCCAAATTGGTAGCGTTTTTCAGGCGACAAATTATATCCAAACCCTTGTAAAACGTCCAAAAATATATTATATTATGATTATAGTCTAAGATATTTTAAATCCAATTCTGATTACAAATTTCGAAATTAGCCAACTAATTGGCTGAGAGAGAACATCAACTATTCTTTCAACAAACTTGATTGACCTTCATCCTACAAAATAGATTAAATGAAACTCATAAGCCGATGGTAAAAACCGTGTGATGTTTTTTTAATTTTATTTTTTGAAGAAAATTATCACCTAATCGGACAGTGTAGATTCAATATCAGACTGCACATTCTGTGCAATCTGATCTTGATCTACACTGTCCGCAAAAGGTTAGTGAGTCGCGCTTAGCAGCCTAAAGGTTAAAACTGATAAGAATAGGGCCTAGAAGGTTGGTTAGTGCCTTCCCTGGTTTTTTATGGAGTACCTGTGAGATTCCTGTCTCTGTATTGTTCTAAAGCTTGGGAATCATTCTCAAATCGTGTCTCTACTTCTGAAACTAAAAGTATATCATCATCATCAGCAGCAGCAGCAGCAGTGTAATTTTTACCCTCACTTTGTGGTATTGGCCATGGGAAGAGAGCTACTGATCATTACGGTATTGTTATTCAATGCCAATGCTATGTACTTTAACGAACAGTACTTAACACTTAAATAAATGATATCCTGCTTTGAAGAGAGAGATAGCGAGAGAGCGAGCGAGAGAGACGAACAGACAGACAGACAGACAGATAGACAGACAGACACAGACAGACAGAGGAACAGAGCTTGACAAATGCTGTGTTGTATACACATGTATACGTCATGTGATTTTGATAAAGTACATTGTACTTGTCTAATGAAGTAACCATTCAGACCCCTTTAAACTGAAATCATTTGCAGACGAAAATTTCACTGTGGCTCGATCGATAGAAATTGTTTTTGAAAGGGTAGATCTGGCAAACATTGTTGGAAACCAGTATTTTTCCCTCTTCCAACAATGATTTAAAAAAAAAACCTTCTGCGTAGGATCTCTATAACACGGGATTGTTTAGTAAAAGGTAAACAAGAAATGGTTCACTTACCGCTGTAATTATACAACCCGATGAAACAAGGCACGAATATCCCAACCGCAATAAAAATGAGGTGCTTCTGATACTGTTTTCGATTCATTGATCGTAAAATGCATTGAGCAGTTAAATCTGCAGAAAGAAAAATTAAATGTATAATTGAGTCTTGCAATGTAGAAAGGTAGTTTTACGCATCTGCAAAGCACTGCAACTAGTAATAGAAGGTGATAGAAATTTGCAAGCAGATAGGTTTTACCAATTGGCAGACTAATTACAAATTAACTCATCTGACAGTTGACTTTTTTTTTTTCTGAGATTGATAGCATTACTTCATGTCTGTTTTCGAAAGAAATCGTGTATATAAGCGTTTTGCATGCGGTTTTAGGTGTTGGTAAAGTCGTTTGGGTGAAATGATAATGGTTTTCGAGTGGTTTGTGGTGTTTTGGGGTGTTTCTCTTCCTTATTAATCTTCCATGTAGACGTTATGAACAAGGTCATGTCAAAGCTGAGAAACGAGGCTGATTTCAAATCTAGAGCTATTTCTATGACATTTAAATGTGAAGTTCATTATTTGTGTAATTAAGTTGCACAGATTTTCAATCTGCATGTTCTTTTCACATATTAAATGACACATATGCGTCTGTTCGTTGATCTATGGGGAACTATTTTTCTTGAAATAGATGAGTGATTTGTCTTCAAGGGGTTTCAGTTTGAGGGTTGCCATAAGAAGGTGACCCCTGAAAAGTCATCACCTTCAAAAAATGGATCCATATTATGCTTGCTTTATTGATTGATTGTATGGTGTTTAACGCCGTTGTAAACATTATTCAGTTATATCGCGTCGGCCATTGCACTTAGCCATGCTTTCCTGGAGTTTCTTTTACCAGTACTCCGAACAATTTTCTTTCCACTGGCTGCTTTCCCACATAACCATTGTCGAAACAACGGTCAGCGGTGAGAGAGGAATGAATCCTGTCGCAATGACTATCATCAATCCTCGGAAAGAAATTGGTCGAGCCGGGGATCGAACCTGCGACCCCCTGTTCTCAAGTCCTGCACGCTACTGACTGAGCTATCGGGGCTACATTCATATTATGCGACGAATTCCCTCGGTATATACATTAGTGACATTAGTGGACCCTCCTTTTTCAAAGAGTGCTGCTCATATACGGTCTGTCCAATTTATCTCAGATGTTTTCTAGACAATTGGTCTGCAACACGAGAAAAGAGGCATTCGGACATTTGCGTAAAGTGTCGCCTCGGATCAGCCTGCGCAGTCCGCGCAGGCTAATCCGAAACGACACTTTCCGTTTTTATGTCATTTTCTGTTTTGCGCAAGGCTACTGTTGGACAAAATCTAATATAGTCGTAAAGTATCGTCTCGGATCAGCCTGCGCGGACTGCGCAGGCTGATCCGAGACGATACTTTACGCAAATGTCCGAATGTCCCTTTTCGCGTGTTGCAGGCCATATAAAAGATCTGACATGAGTTTTTGGTTGAAATGAATTTTATTAACCCTTTTCCACACGACAGATTCATTGTGGCTCAAATGATGAAATTTCTCTTTGATAGGGTAGAAAACATTGTGGAAAAAGGAGAAAATGCTGGTTACCAGCATTTTCTCTTTTTTCCACGATGTTTTCAAAAGCCTAATTTAGCTGGGTTGTTCAAATCTTTAACTGATTGATAAAGAGTTAAAAGAGTCAAAAACAGTGTACTGTATAAGCGGAAATTTTTACGATCTCGCGATTTTGAAAAATTCGCAAACTTTTCTGTTCGCATATTTTATCACATGTATACCAACAAATAACGAGTGTCTTGAATTCGCAAACATTTCCGTACGCAAAATGCCCTTTATCGGTAATTCGCAAATTTTTCGACACGCGTATATATCCACGTATACAGTATAAAGCTAGCCCGTGGGGAGTTTAATTTAAGGTCTACGGCCTTTAACTCTCATATTAAAAGACGGAAACTGCCGAGACTGGCCGAATAGCCTTTACGAAAACGTCGATGTTACATGATATTTACGGATGACTTAGTGAGTCTACGGCCCTAACTCTCACATTAAAAGACGGAAGCTGCCGAGATTGGCCGAATAGCCTTTGCGAAAACGTCGATGTTACACGATATTTAGGGTCGTAATCCTTAATGCTTTTCTTGACGATTTTCAGGACTATTATTTTCTTACACTACCTGGCGACTGGAGCTTTTGCAAGTTATAGAGGTCAAAGGTCATCAAGTGCACCTCTGACTGCATATGTTCAGCTGGTAACCAGCATTTTCTTTTGTTTTCTATCCTTCCAAAGGCATATCACAGAATTTGAGCCATGGTCAAATAATCGGCTGCAAATCCTTTCAATTCGGACTAGTCTTAAGTTTTGTTGTTTGGTAAAGAGTTCAAAGGTAGGGAACAAATACATTTTGTACAGGGAAAAATATTAGTTTCCCCTTTAAGGTCTACGGCTCCTAACTCTCATATTAAAAGACGGAAGCTGTCGAGGTTGGCCAAATAGCCTTTACGAATACGTCGATGTTACACGATATTTACCGATAAGTTAGCGAGTCTACAGTCCCAAATTCTCATATTAACGTTGTCTGCACATGTTATATTCTTCGAAGATTCGACCTGTCTGCTATGACGCATCACACATCCCCGTATACCTGGGAAAAGTAGGGCTTATACCGAAGCTATTAGCCTATTACGCAAGCATGTAGGGGCTGTTTTAATAAATGGCCGATGCAGAGGTTACATGCTAGCCGATCATAGCTGAATGAATCGCACCAGGTAGCATTTTATTGAGTAAACGTTTATTTCATTTTGAAATTCAAAGTAACGTTTGTTTTGAAAAGTAGTCCGGTTCTGTACCCAGAATGCCAAAATTAGATAGATGTGTATTTGTAGAATGCCATCTAGCGGGAGATAATGCTCATATTAAAAGACGGAAGCTGCCGAGATTGCCCGAATAGCCTTTACGAAAACGTCGATGTTACACGATATTTACCGATGAGTTAGGGGTCGTAATCCTTAATGCGTTTCTTGACTATTTTCAGGACTATTATTTTCTTACACCATAAAGTCTCCTGAACACATTTATAAAGTCTGCTACATGGTGACTGGACCTTTTGCAAGTTAAAGAGGTCAAAGGTCATCAAATGCACTTCTGATTGCATATGTTCAGCTGGTAACCAGCATTTTCTTCTTTTGTTTTCTACCCTTCCAAAGGCATATCACAGAATGTCTCTTTTCACGTATTGCAGGCCATATAAAAGATCTGGCATGAGTTTTTGTTTGAAATAAACTTTATTAACCCTTTTCCACGCCGATGTTACATGATATTTACCGATAAGTTAGTGAGTCTACAGCCCTAACTCTCATATTAAAAGACGGAAGCTGGCGAGATTGGCCAAATAGGCTTTACGAAAGCGTCAATGTTACACGATATTTACCGATGAGTTAGGAGTCGTAATCCTAAAATAAAATATTCCCTACTTTTTGTTAACAGTATAGTTTCTATTAGTGTTACAGGACACTGCTCCTTTTGTCGCAATGTTTTTAATGCTGTCTACGAGTCGTAAAAAGCCTTATTTACACAGCTACGAGGGGTGATCAGAAAGATCGTGGACCACCTCGATATTTTGAAAACTACTTCACGTAGGATTACGAAAAATTGCACAGATGAGCATTAATTATCTGGTAACCGACTTAAGCTTTCAAATGTTGTCTTATTCAAACAGGTAAAGTGTGACATCATTTTAATGACGTCATGTACTGCATTAGTGGTCCAAAATGTCGGACGACGTTTTATTTGAGCCGAGAGTAGGCTAATCATAAAGTTCTACTTCAAACTCGGAAAGTATTTATCAGAAATCAAAACCGATTTAGAAAAAGATTAAGAGGAATCTGCACTTAAGAAATCTGATATTCGTAAATGGATCGGACCGGTTTAGACATGAGTGCGATACTGTTAAAGATGACCCTAAATCTGGCCGTCCATCAACACCAGTCATTGACAAAATCATCACAGATGTAGAGCAGCATGTAAAACAAGATCGCCGAGATGCTGTGAGGAAAATAGCTGACACATTTAGCATTTCATATATAAGTGCCAAGGAGATTTTGACTGACAATCTTGGAATGTCGAGTGTTTGCACAAGTTGGGTACCTCGACTATTGACGCCAAAGGCAATGGGGGGTGGGGGGGGGGGGGGTCAGGGTCGAAATCTGTTTAGAAATTTCAGAACGCATTAGGGTAGAAGGGTCAAACTTTACTGATCATATTGTAACATGCGATGAAACATAGGTACACTTTAACAAGACTGAAACTTAACAACAAAGCAGTGAACAGAAACATTCAACATCGCCTTCCACCTTTAAAGCCAAACTTTCTAAGTCAGTCGGTAAAGTTATGTGCATGATATTTTTCTATACGCCTTTTTTTATTCTAAATCATGTAATATCTATACATACAACAGTCAATGCTGAGTTTTATGCCCACATTATTCAAAGAAATTTCTCAAACACCATACGAAAAAAACCAGCCAGAAGTCCTGCGGAATGACGTCACTTTATACCAAGATAACGCCCTAGCTCACAAAGCCAAACTTGTACAGAAAACTATGCAAAAACTAAACACAGAAACACTAGCCAACCCTCCCTATAATTCAGTCCTGACCCATTGTGACCTTTAGGTAGTTCATGTTTTGAAAGATTCTCTGTGTGGCACGCACTACGAGAGCAGAGAGGAACTAACCCTCACCATGACCGCGTCCTTGAGAGTAATGTCACGTGACGCGCTCGCGCACGTGTTTGGCGCATGGAAATCAAGAATGAATAAGTGCATAGAATTCGAAGGAGGTTATTTTGAAAAAATGTAGACATTCCAAGTTGTTTTTTATGACAATATTCCAATACAGGCACTGGTCCACGTTCTTTCTGATCACCCCTCGTATGTGTAAAACCACAGAGTTGATTATGTCTTCTGTCTCACTCAGTTTATGATCAACTAAATGTTGAAAACAAAAGAAAAGAAAAATAGTATCCAAAATAGAATTCCATTGTTTTTGCATCGAAAAAATTCAAGCACGAAACAAACAAACAATTCTTTTTTAAAAGAATATTTTCTCGCGTATAATATCTTCATGCTAATTTTGAGGGAACTGGTACACTAAGTTTTATTTGTGGAAAGGCTGCTTTTCTTTGAGCTACAAGGGGTCCTGCGTGGCTCAGTGGTAAGGTGTGGTACTTGTAACTTGGAGGCCCCGGGTTAGAGCCGCACTGGATCCACTTGGTTCTTCGTGGGAGTGTTCTTGGGCAAGACACTTCAGAGCCCTAGCCTAATACTGGTTAAACCTAGAAAAACATGAATATGTGAGCTGTCGCCGTGAAGTGACTGAAATAATGTTGAAAGCGGTGTAAAACACCATTCAATCTATCTATCTATCTATCTTTGAGCGATGGAATTTTATTCGATCCTAAGATGTAGAAAAAGATTTCACGAACAACCAGGTCGAACACTAATAATTTTGAAAGCACGCCATCGGCACGAGACGAAGAAATTTTCACGAGCATTCCCTCGTGCAAGATACATTCATACCAATGTAGGAGGAGCTAATGAAATTGAGACACGCAGAACTGATGTTTTTCTTCAAATAAATGATACTTATATGGGATTTATAGATGAAGAGAACGTCGACTAAACATAGGACCTATGCAATAAAACTTGGTAGATCATTGAAGACTGCACAATACTTAGTAAATGAAACTCATATGCTGATTTAAGAGCAAAGTCACAATGTAAGTGTTTTTATTTTAACTACACATTTGGCCCGCATCACGCGAAAAGGGGCATTCGGACATTTGCGGAAAGTGTCGTATCGGATCAGCCTGCGCAGTCCGAGCAGACTAATCTGAAACGAAACTTTCCGTTTTCATGTTATTTTCTGTTTTGCGTAAATTTACTGTAGCACGAAATCTAGTGTAGTCGTAAAGTGCCGTCTCGGATTAGCCTGCGCGGACTGCGCAGGCTGATCCGAGACGACACTTTACGCAAATGTCCGAATGCCCCTTTTCGCGAGTTGAAAGCCATTTTACCGGTAAAAGGTAGGGTTTGTAAGAAGTTGTAAGCTGGGCGAAATACCGGTATAGGAATTGATGGAGCTTTCTACGACTTTGTTTCTTTCATATTTGATTTATTTTGGTCAGAGAAACCGGAAGTCGGAGGAGGGGGCTGGGACAGAATTGGTACGAGAAGCAAAGCATGTTTGGCTTTTAGACCGTACGAAACTAAAAATTTTATACTGTTCTAGGTCCTGCTCTGCTCAGTAATGAGTTTTCGATTTGAAACCTGCAGGTCCCTGTTTCGATCCTTAATTAAGGAGCTTGGTTTTTCGTGGTAGTGTCCCTCGACCGTTTCAGAGCCGAACCTTGTATTGGTGCAGTCATTGACACACATGAGTAAGTAGGCTGATGTCGTGATATGAGTGAAGTAATTTGAATGCAGCGTAAAACACCATTCAATCAGCCAATCAATCAACTCTTGGGAGTGTCTTTCGGCAGGACACTTTAGATTTCAAGTCGAGTGCCAAGTGCTGATGTCGCCTAGGAAACAATATGTAAGCATTCCTACGTGATACAAGACAAATTTATGATGCATAGCATCATAGAAGCCGCAATCATTTGGTGGACAATTTCAGAAATATTGACTCTCTTGAGAAATTGTGATTACATTTTTTGTATCTGTTTTTACCCCCACCCCCCGCCAACGGAAAATCATTACAAATGGTACTAAAATGCAAGGAAAAAAGAAAAAGAAAATAATATATACATTTATTCTAATTCTAATTCTTAAAAAAAAAAGTTCAGAGAGGAATCTTAAATAATCTTGTTATTATATTCAAAAAAGAAACCGAAAAAGCATCGGAATTTTAAAGTTTCTACTCGAAATTTAAAAATGGAGAAATTGCGCATTCAAATACACCATTTTCCATTTATCAAATGATTTTAGAAAGGAAACTTCTGTAGCGGCATCAAAGGCAATACTACGGAATTATTTAAGTTACCAATTATTCAAAGTGATATTAAGATTGTTTTTCACATATAATGTTTACATGTATTTACAATTTTTATCAGTGATCTCTTCTTTGTGTTTCATTTTTCAAAAAAAAAAAAAACCTTAAATTTTTCTAAAAGATGATCTTCTTGCTTGTCAAAAAGTATCTTAGCATGCTTGTAACACAGTGAATCTTTACGTTTCTACTGTAGAAACAAAAAAAATTTGCATGGCATCTCCAAAATTATTCTGATCATAGTCTGTACAGTTGGCACAAACCACGTTACTATACATATTTCGTTTACTAAACAGTAGTTTGAACCATGTTTTGCATGGGCCTTGTACAAACCTAGTGTAAAACTTCTAATATAAATTTCAAGAGCTATTCTTAACCTTTGACCAGCAGCGACGTAAAAAGTTGTATATTCACAATAATAGGTTTTGTAATAACTTTAACCCTTCGACTACATAACAAAAAAAAAAAAAAAAAATACACTAAATAAAGAAAACAAACAATATTTTTTATGTTTTATGTTTACGAAATATCTTATAGAATATTAAAAAAATATTACACGGGCTATGTGCTGTCTGATCTTCATCTATTTCCGTCATTTTGGAGCAGCTTCAACCCTTAGAGCACCAGGCACCACCATGATAATTACTGTAGTCAATGTACATCACGATCCATACGTCATGTTTCAAGGGTTTTGTAGATCAGGACCATACCGTACAGCACGTACAGTCTGATCATAACAGCTTATAGTAAATATAGTATAGTATATATAGTAAATGCTAAATTTTACAGGTCTCACAGGGTAGATGTTCCGTGTAACAAAAATGCATTCGGTTAAAGTGTCAACGAAGGGAAGAAAAAGGGTTATCTTTCCGCAAGTATTCTATAAATAGCTGACGTAGACGCCTCTTGTGTAGGGAGGTAACCAGTCTATACCTTGATCAAAGGTTAACCGCCGTTTTCTTCTTTACAGATAAAAATTTGGACGAAAAACTTGTACATAAATTTGCTTCTGATTATCATATTCTAAGATGCTCTCTATTTCATAGTCATCATTTTTTTTGTTTTGTAAAAAAGTAGACAAATGTGAAAACCATTGAAAGGTGGGAAAGCTTATGATAAACGGAAAGCATAACAACTTCGTTTGGGAAAATAGAAGGAATCCTATATGTTTGAAAACTTTGGGGGACTATCCAATTAAAGGATGTTTATCTTTCTGTATTTTTATTGTTATTTGGGAATGAACTACATATTGCAAGAAAACCAGGCTTGAATGTTATGTAGGTCTGTTTGAATATTTAAGAAAGAGTCATGTGAAGTGATTCCGTCACAACAACACAACATTATTAGAAATTTTACAAAAATAATGACCAACCGAATAATTACTGATCATCTACATGGTAAATAGTTTAGGTACATTCCTACTGGAAGCCGCTTTCGAGCGGCTTCCAATGCCTGAAATAGCGCGGAAAACAACAGTCAATAGTTACGATATCATTTACTACTTCAAGTATTAGCAATAATAATGACAGTGAGAACAAATTGGCTTCTTTACAAAAGAAGCCAGGAGAGGTCAGCATCAATGTTTTCAAATAGTTTATTAGCTTTTAATTTCAATATATTTTGGTACATGTAAACAAACAAGTAAAAAAGCCGCCGCGTGGAAACCTCACATGCTTTACATGACGGTCATTTGACCTTCTTGCCGCGTTTTCAAGTCGCATGATCTTGTCCAGCGGTCTTCTTTCTCTTTTTTAACGAAATTCTTCTTATTTTTTCTTCTGCTTGGATTTATTTGCTTAATAAAAAATTACAATTATTTGAGAGGTCATTTGCAGCCATGGCAAATTAATATGAAAAATCTTTTCTGAAATTCGTCATATAAAAATAAACCACGTCTTTTTCCTGTTTCGGTTTTTTGATTTCGCTTTATTTACAAAACCATGACGAAACAGACTGTGTATCAGAACAATTTCGCAAGAAAAATGGATTTAGACAGCAAATTCTGTGGCAGTCTGCCTTTTAAACTCACCACTGTTGGAGAGGTCTGATGACCTCTCCAATAACTGGCATAATACTCGCAACTCCCCACAACTATATCGCGAAAACCCATGAAAATAAATATGCGTTTAATAAAAGGCATTTTCCGGATCCATTTCGTATACTTCAAATACAATATTGGTCAATTGGCGAGCTGAAAATTTCGTTAATTTCTTATCATTTCACTCATAAAATAATGCCATATACGAGGGTTGTTCGATATGTACTGTGTATTGTACGATATCTGAAAAGCGTTCGACTCAAATAGTGAAATGAACATTACATCCCTTCAAAGTATTCTCCGCGGTTTGAAATACATAATTTCAATCTCTGAATCCATTTCTGAAATGCGTCACGGTACACTGATTTAGGTAGACCTCTGAGGCATTGACTGATGGCTGAGCCAAGGGCTTGTCGGACTTGTAACGACGACCAGATCAGAACTTTTTAAGTTTTGGAAAAAGGAAAAAGTCGCATGGGTCTAGATCTGGAGAGTATGGTGGGTGTGGCAAGACGGTAACCTTCTCCAACTTCAAAAACTGCTTCACAAACTCAGATGTATGTGATGGAGCATTATCATGAAGTAGACGAACATGCCTAAGTCCTGACACAGGGCGTCGTTTACGATAATATTTCTTGAGCTTTTTAAGTATAACATCTCAGTAATACCGACCTGTAACACTTTCGCCCTTCGGCACCGGAATTTGTACGGCTATACCATCACATGAGAAGAATATGCAATAAAGAACCTTCTTTGTGCTTATGCTTCTTTTGGCAACTACAGGCCTTCTACCGTATTTAGTTAGCCATATTTTGTTTCCAATTTTTCTTACTGGTTCGAAATAGTGAACCCATGTTTCGTCACCAGTAACAATGTTTGCAAATTGTCTTTCTTTGAATTTTGGAAACATTTTGAGCAATTGCTTAGCGGTTTGTACTCGTACCCGTTTTTGGTCATCTGTTAATTTATGTGGTATCCATCTGGCAGAAATCTTTCGTACTTTCAAAATACGCTTCAAAATGAAATGCACCAGCGATAGCGATATGCCAACAGCGTTGGCAATATCACGAATCGTGTATCTGCCATCACTTTCAATTATTTCCCTGACTTTTGAGACATTTGCCTTGCCTGTTAAAGTCACAGGTCGGCCAGATTTTGCTGCATCTTTGACGGACTCTGTGCCAGTCAGAAATTTCTTTCTCCAACTACGAACTGTCTCATAAGATACCTTATCAGACCCATAAACTTCCCCCAATTCAGTAAAAATCTGCATTACCGAATGACCGAGTTTTGTGCGAACTTTTATATAAGCTCTAATCTCTTCAATATTAATATTCTTAATCCGTTTCCCAACTTTTTTTACAACAGTGGTCAATGACTAGCTCTATTGAAATGACTATAAGTTTAAAACTCTGTGGAGCTGAAGGCTCGTGTTTATACCGTTGGAAAGGTATTGAAAAGAGCTATTCAAGCGTATCATCATCCACGAAATCGTTGAAAGCGTTATCGCGCTGTGGTACAATACACATTACATATCGAACAGCCCTCGTATAATCATAGAACTGTATAGTGGTGGAGGTTTGCCGGTATTATGCTAAATAATTGTAGGTGAGGAAAGTTTTTTTTTTACAAATATACGTAATGATACAAATCTCTTGTAATGCTGGTCGCTCACGTGGCTCTGACTGGCTGCAGGAGATATATGGCCTGCAACACGCAAAAAGGGGCATTCGGACATTTGCGTAGTGTCGTCTCGGATCAGCCTGCGCAGTCCCCGAAAGGTAATCCGAGACAGCACTTTACGACTACATTAGATTTTGTCCCAAAATAGGCTTGCGCAAAACAGAAAATGACATAAAAACTGAAAGTGTCGTTTCGGATTAGCCTGCACAGAGTGCACAGGCTGATCCGAGACGACACTTTACGCAACTGTTCGAATGCCTCTTTTCGCGTGTTGCAGGCCATATTATCATCCGCTGGAAAAATCGTCGTCGGGGGAGATATCTCAAGAGAAAGCGGACCAATACACAGCTTTAGAGATTTTTTTTACGAAAGGTTTTATCTTACACACGTGTTTTACTTGCAATGTATTGCGGGGGGGGGGGGGGGGTGTTGTGTGTTCAAAATCCTAGTTCGACCAAAACACAGCCCGAGTATGTATGAACCCTGCGATTGAAAAAGATTGGCTTAATGAATCTGCAAAAAGTACCGACCCATGTCAGCCTGCAAAGTCTCCTCAGGTTGACATTTGTCGAAACTTTTTTGCTATAGATAATTTTTTTGGCATATTAAGACACCATTCTACCTCATGATTCAGTCTGGTTTTGGACAAAAAGGATGGACGATTCGCTTGGTATTATGCGTTTAAAAGATGCATTAAACCCCATTTTTACCTGGTGCACCCCTCATATGTCATAACGATCCATATAGGTCATTCTTGGCTCGGTGTCCAGCATGACAAAGCGGTGAAGGTGTTGAATTCAAAACTAGAAAGTCCAGGGTTCGAATTTTGTTGAGATTATTCTAAAGCAAGATACTTCAGATTCTAGTTTTGCAGTGTTGAAACCCAGGACATACATGTACATAGATTAGCTAGTTGACACCGTGATATCACTTGAACAATGTTGAAAGCGGTATAGAACATCTATCTATCTCCCTCCTTCCCTCGCCCTTCCTTATTAATTAATTAATTAATTAATTAATCTATCTTCTCTATCTGTCTATCTATCTATCTATCTATCTATCTATCTATATGTGTTTATGTTACCCGCTCCCTCATTCATTCATTTGTAAACACTGTTTCAGCTTTACAACTAAGAGCCCCCAGTACTTCAGAAAGACCGTCGCACGTAATATTGGTTTACCCTTTACCACACAATCCTGTTTTTTTTTTTTTTTTTGAGACCCGGAGTAAAAGGACATTTGAAAACATAGAGGGAAAATAAGTAAATACTGGTAACCAGCATTTTCTCCATTTCCCAAAATGTTTTCTTTGGCAAAAATCCAACATTTGACTCGCATTTAATATGTCGTCTGCATATGATTTCCAATTGGACAAGTCCCAAGTTGTATTGTCTGGTAAAAAGTTAAAGATAGTCTATGAATATATGGATATGTGCACTTGCCACAGTGATATAATCGAAATATTACCAAAAAAAACGGCGTTCTACACACAACAAAAAGATACTTACATGTGCAGCTAACTCTCATAAATTCTACAAATAACCCAAACACTCACTAGATACCAGCACGGCTTGTGCAGAAGAATAATCTCCGTGATGCAACCCCGTCATTCCCAGTGTTACAGATGTTACCGTGTTTTGAGGATAAAGTGAAACATTTAGAATTCTAACAAAACAAATTAAATGTAAACAATGGAACAGCTTTCTATGTAACAAAACTTTTTTTTTCACGGGGGTCTTGCGTGGCCCACTGGTAAAGTATAGGACTTGTAACCAGGAGGCCCCGGGTTCGAGCTTTACTGAAAGTACCTGGTTTTTCGCGGGAGCGTCCTTTGCCAAGACATCAGAGAGCCAAATATAAATCCAGGTTTCATCACCTGTGAACAGTTCTGATATTCTGCGTTTGTCACAATTTTTGTACTTTTTAAGAAGAATTTTCGCCATTTTCACACAAGTAGCCTTTTGTTCATCTGTCAAGAGTTGGGGGACCCATCGAGCGCAAATCTTACGAAGTTTAACTCCTCGGTCAAAATCTTACGAACTGACCCCGATATGATATGCCAACATCTTTTAGCTATTTCTTTCATTGTAAGCCTGACATCCTGCTTAATTTAATCTGCCACAGCAACAATCCGCACAATATTCTTTCCAAGCCACTAGCTGCTTTCCAACATAACCATCGTCGAAACAGTGGTCAGCGGTGGGAGAGGAATGAATCCTGTCGCAATGACTATCCTCGGAAAGAAATTGGCCGAGCCAGGGATCGAACCCGTGACCCCCTGTTCTCAAGTCCTGCACGCTACCGACTGACCTACCGGGGCTTGGCACGTTGAGGAGAAGTGCAGTGCACAAGATCCATAACTCTGTCATCGTTATTTTTGGAGTAACTGCCTTTGTTATTTTCACATGTTGGATTTTTATCTGGAATATAACTTGCAAAGTATTTGATATCATCTTCAAACTTCATATGCAGATAGATCACAGTAAGGAGAAATGCAGTGAACAAAATACATAACTAAGTCATCATTACTTTGGGAGTTATTGGCCTTTGTTATTTCACATGTTGATTTTTTGTCCGGAGCATAACTTCCAAAGTTTAAAACCAATTAACTTCATATGAAGATAGATCACATTGAGGAGAAGTGCAGTGCACATGATCAATTACTCTGTCCTCATTATTTTTTGAGTTATTACCCTTTATTATTTTACATGTTTGATTTTTGTCCAGAGCCTAACTTTCAACGTGATATGACCTAAGCTGTTAAAACTGGGTTGAACTCTAATGCAAACAATTTATTAGAAACAAGCTGTTAATTTAGCATGGAAGAAAGTGGAGTCGAGATACACTACACAGGTCTACTGTCGCAACAATCTATGTCACTAAAACCCAATTGCAATTTACTTAAAGATGTCGAAATTTTTTACCGAGAGCGCAGTGGAATGATAGTAACGACAATAGTAATGTAAATTTCGTATATGCACAATAAAATTGAGCGATTTTTGATTAGACGAAATAAGGGGAAAAGACATGATCTTCTGAATAGATGAGTGCGCCATTTCCCGTTTTGAAACAAGTAGTCTAGCTTTCTATTTTTGGAAAGGGGGGATATGCAAATGACTCTTGTGATACACACCCCCATTGTTTACAATTTTGACCTGACGTAATTTTCTCTTGACTAAAATTCATTTCAAATAACAAATCTGAAACGGGCCCCCGCCACTCGGGGCCTTAGAAATTGGTGGCTGCCTTCGCCTCTGTGGCATATGGGTGGTAAAAGTCCCCAGAAACAGAGGAGACCGATAATAATAATACAACTAAAATTGATAAAACAGGTCCAAAATAATTCAATTCAAAGTAAATAGTAGAAAAAATATGAGAATAACAAAATCAACCTAAATATGAAAATAAAAATACTAAAGTCAATACGATTAAATATTTCCAGGAAAAAATTAACAAACCCAAAATTAAAACATAAAAGTGGCTGAAGAACAATACATATTAAGATCAAATGATTTCCAAAACAAATTTTTCATTCCAAAAGTGCTTTTTTATTTTTTGAAAACATATCTTTCCTATACACTTTCCTGTCTCATATACTAACATGCTCATTTGTGTGTGTATCATCTGTGCCAGTGGGTAGCACACTGGACGAAGAGTATAACGACATCTGTGTATAACATCTATGTTTTGTTCTTGTATTCGTCAACACCTTTTCCAATCTCTAGCACTATATGTTTGAAGAATTTGAAACATTTAGCATACTTGTATTTAGAACCTTACCTACAAGTAGAGATCTATAATGAGAACTCTAGTAAGCTCTAAGTTATCAGATCTAATTATTAAAGTTATCATGCTAACACTCTATATCTAAAGCTTTCTTGATTGAAAATATTTCATTGAGCAAACTTTCTTCTGATAAAAGATTTCTGTCTTTGATTCAGAAGCCACTTGTTTGCCGTGGGTGGCATCTCGTATGCCGGAAAAGGGGATCCTGGTAGTTGAGAGTGCCCAGGGATCTCCAGCACTCAACACACTGCTTTGGCCCTGGCCTCGGATAGACGAGAGGGATGGGTTAGGCCCGACCCGTCTCAATCGGCTCGGTCGTGCCTAGCTTTTAGGATTACATACTTTTATCTATATTTCTTTCTTTGTATCTTATGATACCAACCGGGTTAGATTTTTTCTTTTTTCTTATCTTTTACATTGTTTTCCTTTATAAAGCGGCGGCTGATGGGCTAATTAATAGACCTATAGTTTCTCTTCACTTAAGGTTTGTTAAGTATAATAGCTATGTAGCTCTGGCGTCGGAAATAGGAAATCCATTTCCATTACACGTCCCCTTGTAGGGCTCCGAGGAGGGTGGAGCGCATAGCTATTGAAATTACACTATCAAAATCATGGCTTCCCAAAACAAAAGACCCCGACCGAATAACGAAAACGAAACGTCTTACTTAAACAACACAAAGTTCTTGGTTATTAAAAGTGAGGAGGCAAAGCCCATCACATCTCTATCTCCATTTATAATTGAAAAACAGATAGAAAGTTTGATAGGCACTCCAAAATCAGTCAAAAAATTAAAAAACGAACTGCTACTTGTTGAAACATCAAGAGCAAGTCAAGTTGAATCTCTGTTAAAAGTGAAAAAGTTTTACAACTTGAAAGTCTCAGTCTCAGAGCACAACTCACTTAACAAATCCAGAGGAATTGTGAAAGACAGAGTACTGAAAGGAGAAACAGAGGAAAAAATTATTGAATATCTTGCACCGCAAGGAGTTGTTGCGTGCAAAAGATTCAAAATAAAAAAAGATAATGTTCAACTTGAAACCAATACACTACTCCTCACTTTTAACACCACCACTTTGCCTCAGAGTATTAGAATCTTTTATCGTACAGTACCAGTGGAACAGTTCATCCCAAATCCTTTGCGCTGTTTTAATTGTCAAAAATTTGGACACCACGAAGACAACTGCAAGCTCACAGATGCAGTAATCTGTGATAGATGTGGTGAATCCAAACACACATCTAGCATCTGCCAAAGACCTTTCAAATGCGTAAATTGTGGTAAAGATCACAGTGCAAGATCAACCAACTGTGAAGTCTGGAAAAGAGAAAAAGAAATTATGAGAATTAAAACAATAAGAAAGATTTCTTACTTCGAGGCAAAAAAACAATATGAGACAGCTTTTGAACCTAGGTACTCTAAGATAGTTCAATCAGCAACAGCAAAACCTCAGACGAGAACTTGTGGGACACAGTATGATCCCGTGGATTTTGAGCAAGGCGCTAAACCTTCCTCGAAATCTACGTCTCCATCTGTCCAACCACCTCAAACATCTGAAACAGGTTCAAAATCTAACCAAACAAAAGACTCTAGTAGATCAAGATCAGCTTCTAGAGCTAATTCATGCACTACATCACCAAATAAAAGCCAGAAAAATAAACCAGATAAAAAAGAAAAAGATAAACAACAATCAAATAGACAGAAGAAAGGGTCACAGGATCCTGTTAAGCTGGCAAATAAATTTGAAAGTTTAGAAGATATGGAATTGGAAATTGACTCCTCAGTCAAATAACTTTTAAGTAAATTCAAACTCCCAATATACAAGTATAATGGGTCAAAACTCAATTTTACAATGGAATTGTAGAGGTCTAAAAGCCAACTTTAATGAACTACTAATTCTTTTATCTTTATTAAATCCACAAATTTGTTGTCTTCAAGAAACTTTTATAACCCCCAATGATAACTTGGAAGTTCGCAATTATTCTTCCTATCACTACATACATAATGATTGCCAAAGAGCATCTGGTGGTTCTTCTATCATAATACATTCTACGGTACCTCATCGTAAGATAGACTTAAACACAAATCTACAAGCAATAGCAATAAAAGCATCTTTAAACAAAACTATAACAATATGCTCTATCTATATCCCACCAAATAAAAGAATAGATCAAAATGATTTAGAAAATCTTTTACTACAACTACCTCAACCTTACATCATATGTGGTGATTTTAATGGACATAGCGAATTATGGGGTTGTTCAGATACCAATGATAGAGGTAAAATAATTGAAGATTTCATTGCAGAGAATAATTTATGTCTATTTAATTCCAATCAACATACATACCTGCATCCTGGATCAGGTTCTCTCACAGCAATAGATCTTTCACTCTGCCATCCTTCCTTGTACCTTGATTATGAATGGAAAGTATGTGAAGATTCCCATGGAAGTGATCATTTTCCTATCATTATACAAGAAACTGAGAAAACAGAAGATGAGAAAATTCCAAAATGGAATTTTAAAAAAGCTAACTGGGAAAAATTCAATATTCTTTGCCATGAAAAATTACTGATTGACAATTTTGAAAATTCAGAAGATCCAATGCTTTCTTTTACTGAAACTTTAATTGACATATCAAATCAGTGCATCCCGAAGATTTCAACAAATACTTTTAAGAAGAAAAAGCCATGGTTTAATGATGATTGTAAAGAAGCTATTAAAAAACGTAAAGACAGTTTAAAACGTTTCAAACAATATCCAACAAAAACAAACTTAAATGTTTGTAAAATTATGAGAGCTAAGGCTCGACGTACTATTAAACAAGCAAAACGATCATCTTGGAAAGATTTCATTTCTAAACTTAATTCTAGAACTCCCATGACAACCATTTGGAATATGTTAAGGAAAATAAATGGAAAGAATCAAACCATGAAACACTCTCATATCAAGGTAGATGACAAAAACTATGAAAGTAAAGAAGAAATCGCTAATATCTTGGGTAAAACTTTCAAAACAAACTCCTCGTCTGCAAATTATAAACCACAATTTAGAAAACATAAGCAAGAAGCAGAAATGGAAGAACTTAATTTTGAAACAGATACAAATGAAAACTACAACTTACCTTTCACACTATCGGAACTTGAAAATTCTCTAAAAAATGCTCATGATTCTGCTGCAGGTGCAGATGAAATACACTATCAACTTTTAAAACATTTACCTCGTATTTCATTACAAACTCTGTTAAACATTTTTAACATTATATGGGAACAAGGTACCTTCCCGAAAAGTTGGTCCAAAGCTACAATCATTCCAATTCCTAAGCCAAATAAAGATCATACAAATCCAACAAATTATAGACCCATAGCTTTAACTAGTTGTATATGTAAGACCATGGAGAGAATGATAAACAATAGACTTAATTTTTACCTCGAATCCAATAATATTTTATCGGAACATCAATCGGGGTTCCGAAAAAACAGAAGCACGACAGATCAGTTAGTACAATTAGAATCTTTTATCAGAAATGCTTTTGTAAAGAAACAACATGTAGTTGCCATATTTTTTGATCTAGAAAAAGCTTATGACACCACATGGAAACATGGCATCTTAAAAGATATTCATAAAATTGGATTAAGGGGAAATCTACCCAAGTTTATTTCAAACTTTTTATCAAATAGATGTTTCAAAGTTAAGGTAGGCACATCTTTTTCTGATGACTATGAACAAGAACAGGGAGTTCCTCAAGGAAGTATCCTCTCACCTACTCTGTTCAATATCAAGATTAACAATATTGTAAAATGTTTAGATGACGATGTGAACTGTTCCTTATATGTGGATGATTTTTTAATATGTTACAGGTCCAAAGATATGAAAACAATTGAAACTAAGCTTCAAAATAATTTAGACAAAATTGAGAAATGGACTGTAGAAAATGGTTTTAAATTTTCCAAGACAAAGACAAACTGTGTACACTTCTGCCAAGAGCGCAGGTTGCACTTGGATCCATTATTGAAAATATATAATAGTCCAATTCCAATAGTAGATCAAGCAAAATTTTTAGGAGTTATCTTTGACAAAAAACTTTCTTTCATTCCACATATTAATGCTTTGAAACTGAAATGTCAAAAAGCTTTGAATGTTTTAAAAGTACTTTCCCACTCTGACTGGGGAGGAGATAAAAAAACTCTTTTAAATCTATACAGATCTCTAATACGGTCAAAACTGGATTATGGATGTATTATATATGGCTCTGCAAGGAAAAGCTACCTAAAAAAGTTGGACACTATTCATCATCAGGGTCTTCGGTTAGCTTTGGGAGCTTTCCGAACGTCACCTGTCACAAGTTTGTATTCAGAGGCCCAGGAGCCATCCTTATATGATAGAAGGAAAAAACTATCTTTACAGTACGTAACTAAACTGGCTTCAAATACAAAGAATCCGGTTTACAATGACATTTTTAATTCACCAAACAAAATACTTTTTCAAAATAAACCTAATTTTATCAAACCACTTGGTCTAAGAGTTGAACCTCTTCTTGATGAATCAAATATAAATATAAAGAATATTAAGCCCTTTAAACTTCCTGTAAAAGAGCCGTGGACCATAGATCCACCAAATATTATTTTTGATCTCAACGTAAATAAGAAATCAGTTACAAATCCATTATTTTATCAAAATAAATTTTTAGAAATCAAATCACAGTATAAAGATTACATTTCAATTTATACTGATGGTTCGAAACAAGATAATAAAGTTGGTTGCGCTTCAGTACACAAGCAAGAAACTGCCAAAATAAGACTACCAGATCGTAGCTCTATTTTTTCAGCAGAAGCTGTAGCTTTAAACATTGCTCTCTGTTCAATACAAAACAATAATAACAAGAAATTCATAGTTTTTTCTGATTCAATGTCAGTTTTACAATCTTTAAAACATCCTGATAACCCAAATCCATTGATTCAACAATTTTTCAGAAAATATGTTTATTTAAGTAGATCAAAGTCAATAATATTCTGCTGGATACCCAGCCACATTAATATAAAAGGTAATGAAATAGCTGATCAAGAAGCAAAGGATGCCGTAAATATGAACATAGCCAACATAAAAATTCCTTATACTGACAAAAAACAACAAATAAATGAATTTATCAAGTCTGAATGTCAAATTAAATGGCAACAATGTTTTAACAACAAGCTTTTAGCGATCAAGCCAAATTTTAATGATAAATATGAATTTTATTGTAACCGAAAAAGTCAAGTAATTTTAACAAGATGTCGTGTGGGACACTCAAGGTTTTCACATGTGCATCTTTTAAATAATGAGAGAGCACCACAATGTATAAACTGTAATGAGCCTTTAACTATAAAACATATTTTATTAAACTGTAAAAATTTCGACCGTATACGGTCAAAACATTTTAGTGTTAATAGCTTACAAAATTTATTTTTACATGTACAACAGAATAACATTTTAGAATACCTAAAAGAAATAGATTTTTATAATAAAATATAGACTTTCAAATTAATATTTTATTGTTTAATTTCTAATTATAACCTTCATGCGCGCTAAATGACCATAGCTGTCGATGCGCCTTAAAACACCAATTAATAATAATAATAATATAACAAATCTGAAACTTCTTTTCATTCTTTGGGGCCATAGATAGCTAATTCGTTTTATACACGTTTCTACATTTGGCTAAAATGAGTAGATGGGCAACTTTAAGATCTATACTGCACTTTATTTAAATATGCCCAACGCGGAACTGTATATTAAGTTGTCTGAGAATCGTTACGTCCACCATGGATAAGAACAGGACTACTTGTGAAGTAAAAAAGAAAAAGCCATGGGCAAAGGTGTTTAATGCATCTCCGTGATGCATTGTATACCAAGCAAGTTATCATAAATTATGATTATGGTTCCATAAAATCCATTTTGTCTAACAACCGAATGAATCATGAGATAGTCTAGTCCTTGAGGAAAATTGACCGATAGCAAAAAGTTTTGACCCTGGTTAGCATATGCGGACTACATAGGCTGACCCGGGTAGATAATTTTTGAAAATGTACGAAGCCACCTTTTCACGGAGCATGGCTCAACATATGTTTCGAAAAAAATATCGCTCTATGCCCAGTTACCTCACGGATTATGTACACTCCTCTCGATTGTGCAGTTACACATTTTCAAGGTTTGTGAAAAATTTCTGCACGCCACATAGTGGCCGACATGCAACGGTGACGGTGGCATTTAGGATAATTCGTACATATGACATTTGGCATTCGGCAAACCACGGTTGATCCGTTGATCAAGTCTCTCGCCTATATCATTCGTAGCTTGATATGCACCTACACGGTACATTTCTTCGCCGGAACTACACCGCTTAACTTTAAATCGTTCTTTAAATCGTAACACTCCACTTAGAAAGCAACCACTAGTCGCGCTTTTCCGTGCGGATCTTTCCAAATACATTTCCGATGACAAACAGTTTGTAAATTTATTTATCATACGTTGGCATTTTTCAGCTATAGATTGTTAATCACCGTGGCTGTTGTTGCCGTCGCTAATAGATTTACGGGGCGTTGCCATGTTAAAGATATTAAATGTGACTGGTAGTATTTTCAAAATGGAAACCCCCCTTTATATGGACGATGTTAGATGAAGGTGCGGAATCGGCCGAGTTGTGACGAGTGGACGATTGGTACTCAGGATAACTTGTACCCAGGACAGCTGGCACCTAGGGAAATTTGTACCAGGACAATTCGTACCCAAAGATATTCATACATTAACCACCATTATTAAGTTATTCACGTTAAGGCACAAATTCTAATATAAGGTCTACGGCCCCAAACTTATTGGTAGACATCCGGACGTTTTCGTAAAGGCTTTTCGGCCAATCTCGGCAGCTTCCGACTTTTTATATAAGAATTAGGGGCCGTAGACCTTAAGGTCAATAAATACGGAATATTATACTGTGGTCACTTTCCTGGTGCATGTATTTGATTCGAGCAGCGTGAGAAAATTTGACATCGCTCGAGACGAAAGGTCGAGCGAAATGTCAAAGTTTTCTTGCGCGGCGAAAAGTAAATACAAGCCCCGAGAAAGTTACTACAGCATAATATTCCTTTTATTATATACCTACACCTTTCATCAAAAAAATATTGCAATTGTTGACATTTTATTCGAAAACGGTCAGCAAAATAAAACAAATAACGTTGTAGTAGCCAGTAACTTCGTTTTGATGAATGGCGAATGAATACTACAGCGTAAAAGTTTGACCAATCAAATTTCAAATGAATACATACATATTCAGCTCGTGAGTTACGTCATCATGCGTCATCATACCATATTTGGAAACGTATTACCAGTGTAAATACGAAATTTTTATTCTGTTTTGTGTGATATTTTATTCGCGTTCAACGCATGCATATATTTTCTCCGGAAAAACTTTCGGGTATATAGTAGATCTATATCTACAGTATATCCCAGAAACTTGTTCATTTAACTTTTTCTGTGGTTAATTATTGTAAAAGACTTGTTTTTGAATAAAACAAATTGCGAAGTTTGTTTTAACTGTAATGGCAGGCACTTGCAGATAAGTAAAACAACCCGGTAAAGACAATTTGTAAATTTTAATTCATTGATTTGAGTGATTTTGGGGATCACCTCTTGTTAAAGCTTTCAGTAACTCTTCGTTTACACCATGTTCCCGGCAGGCACGGCAGCCCCGTTTGTCCGAAACGTGTTGTACCTGAGATTTTGTTCGTTTTTCCTCCATTTACCAAGTCCAGTCTCTATACGGTACCTCACGCCATCCGTGACAAGCCGTGGAGGGAACCCTACGTTTACATCATGTTCCCGGTAGCCACGGCAGCCATGTTTCTCGCAACCGTGGACAAAACGGTGATACACGTAATACAACGCAGAGGAACGGGATAAGCAAACTTGTCAGACCGTGATCGCTGGGGTTGCCGTGCCAGATTTTTTGACTGTCAAAAAATTCGCCACTGCAGTACCGGCGCTGATGAGAAACCTAAGAGACCGTAGCGGAACGGATTGATCGTTACGTTCTACTACGGCCTGATCGATACCGATGAAAAAAGGGCTTTCACGTCCAAACACGGACCGTCTCTTAGTTTTGTTACGGCTTATTACGTGCTGGTATGTTCTGATGCGATCAAGTTTGCTTGTCCTGTTCCTCTGCGTTGTATTACGTCAATCCCATTTTGTCCACGGTTGTCAGAAACGGGGCTGCCGAGGCTGCCGGAAACATGATGTAAATGTAGGGTTACCTTTCCGAGAGGTCCCGGAAATTACAGCCCGGCTTGATTGCGCTGACAGGCCAAATACAGATGAGCCATGATCTTGGAAAAGGGGGCTTATTGCATCTCCGTTAAGCATTATATTTAGCAAGTCATTGCAAAAATAGGGATCCAGAAAGTCCATTTAGTCTAACGATTGACTGAATTCGGGGGAAGAGTGGTCCTTGGACACGCAGAAAGTTTTTGAAAACCCAAAGGTATCGACCCATGTCAGCCCGCGCGCATTGCGCAGGCTGACATAGTTCGATACTTTTTGCAGACGCACTAAACCCCCTTTTCACAGAGCATGACTCAATTACAAATTACCCCACCTCGAAATTACTAGTTAGTACTTTATGAATATTACGCTTGGTTTGAATTATCCTAGCCATCTGTATACTAGAAACCCCACCTTCCCCTACCTGCCTGTAGTTGGACAGTTCTATGCCTCAAGTTATGGTAAAAACAAGGGTTCTGTAGAGAAATAAAATATCAGTGGTATTATAGTGTGAGGTACGAGTTGTCCTGGGTGCAAATTGTCTTAGGTACTAGTTGTCCTGGTAGGAATTGTCCTTGCTACCAATTGTCCCGGTATAAATTATCACAGTTACGAATTGTCCTAGGTACCTTTTTACCTAAAAAACGCGTTGTCATGGGCACCAAGTGTCCAGTAAAAATTGTCCTGGTACAAATCGGTCAGGTACGAATTGTCCAATAACCCACTCGGTATAAAGCATGACCAGTAATGTATGAGGGTCGAAAGTAGTTCCATCTCTGTCCAATCTGACAACCGGAGCTTAATTGCCAACGTACATGTATGTTCTCAATGACCTGGTGATGCATATTAAAAAATGCAATCGTCGCCACTCGAAGAAATTTATAAGTACATAAAATTATTCGAATACATTCATTAACAACTCGGTATCTAGGTAAACTGACGGCATCTCTAACTGCAGATATGATAACACGCAAGATGGTTAAAGTCAATCAGAAACGGTGACTGGTCATCGAGCATTAACAAAGAATTGTAAGTGTGGTTGTGGCTTTCGTTAAAGGCACAATAGCTGCCAAAAGTAAACAATGAAAGTGTTGAAATGCATTTAAGTTAAATCATACCATTTGAAAGTATGTAAATTATTATGATGATGACAATCTGTTTTTGTATGGTCGGTCCATATGTTAGTCGTTTTCAGAAAAATGAATCTAAGTTAATACGAGTAGTTGGCAGGTCGCTTTATCTTTATTTTGGCTGGAGCATATTTCTCAAAGTATAAAAGCTATTTAATTCAAACTTCATATACATTTCGATTAGGTTGAGGACAAGTGCCGTGTAAAAATAATCTGTAAATCTTTTTTTAGTATTTTTGAGTTATTTACCTTCGTTAATTTACATTTTAGGTGTTTTGACTCAACACCTCAAATACAGATAGATCACATTGAGCGTGGTGGAGTACACAAGATCTATAATTGTCTATTATTTTTGGAGTTATTGCCCTTTGTTATTTTACATTTTGGATTTGGAAAGGGGCAGTTATTCAGTGACAAGGCAGCAGGTGCGGGTATTCGTCCGCTTGTGACAGTTCTAGTTTTCTTTGCCAGCGACTAACACTTGCACCGACGGAACAAAAAAAGATTGAGAACTTCACAGTAATTTCCATACTTTTAAATGATATGATTTAAATTCAAATGCGTTCTACGATCCCACTGTTTACTTTCGTCCGCTATGTGGCCTTTAAAACATCTGAAAACCGGTCCGTGATTTAATCCTTTCCAAAATAATCCCGAATTTTTCACGACCCTCAAGAAGAAGGTGTTAGAAAAAATGATAAACGAAAAAACGCTGCTTACCAGCATTTCGCCTTTTCCCACAACGTTTCCATTCCTGTCTTAAACGAATTCCATAATTTGAGCCACAATGAATTTGTTGTCTGCAAATGCTTCAATTTAGACATGTCTAAAATTCTGTAAACTGGTGAATCAATTTAGACATGTCTAAAATTCTGTAAACTGGTGAATCAATTTAGACATGTATAAAATTCTGTAAACTGGTGAATCAATTTAGACATGTATAAAATTCTGTAAACTGGTGAATCAATTTAGACATGTCTAACATTCTGTAAACTGGTGAATGAATTTAGACATGTCTAAAATTCTGTAAACTGGTGAATCAATTTAGACATGTCTAAAATTCTGTAAACTGATTAAGGATAGGCGTCTCAACCCTTAAAGTGCCGAACAAACCCAAAGGACATTTTCATTCTGAAATAAATCCCAGATAATAGCAATTCAAGGGTTTGTATGTAGTGTTTCCGCAAAGCGGGGAGTGAAGATCAAAGACCAGACAGCACGTTTTGTGCAGTCTTATCTTTATCTACACTGGCCGTAAATGCAGCTATAGTTGTGAGAGGTGCTGTAAGGGTTAAGGCCCATATTCCATAAAACTGTCAATGCTCGGCATTTCACTTAAATTTTTTTTTCCCAGAAGACACGTAGTAACGGACAAACGACAAGAATTTTGACTCATATTCAAGAAGCTCTAAAGATTCGTGAAAACAAGAGATGTTCTTTAAACAGTTTAGGTGCACCATCGCTTGTACATTCTTTGTGAGTATTTAAAGATATTTGTTTCATGCAGATACGTTTTGAAGAACCGGAAGTAGATCTATTTTTATCTCATACATGTAACTTCCCTTGTTTTCAATGTAAGGCAGACATTACGAATTTTCTTGTCTTACACACGTGTGAGATAAGAAAATAGTGCTGGGTTTGGTCATCACGCTCTAATTATACGCCTAATTTCTAAAACATTGCTGACCAAGATTCCTGTGTGAAACTGACTGTCAAAATTTCGCCTCGATTACCCAGATTTATTGTCATAGTCCGTTCGATTGATATGAAAACTAACAGTTGGCTCTGAATATTCTATCCAAAAGTTGTTTTTGAACATATCTTTGTACCTACCTGATTATTTTACCAAGAGAAAAATATCGTGCGACTTCAGAATTCCATTGTAGTGATTTTGTCTATCAAACTCAATGTAGATTTTGACACCTTAAAATGGTGGAGAAAATTCTACAAATAGAACATCATGCTAACCAACTGTCAATTGGAAAATATTTACATGCGATGCCAAGCATATTGAAAAACTACGTTCTCAAAAAGTTATCCTTACACAGATACATGTATACCCGGCCGGATGGCTCGATAGTTAGCGTATCTTACTTGCAACCTTGTGGTTGTGGTTGTGGGTTCGATACCTGGTTAAGGCAAACTTTCTTTCGCCTCTCACCCCTGATGCAAGTGAGAAGAATAGTCAGTAACTTCGAAAGATAGTTGTGTCAGTACTGGTGTGAGAAAGCCAGGAAACACATGCGTAGGTGCACTGACCGCTGTGGTATGACCTAAAGCCATGGTCACATTTACGGTCATGCACGTAGTTGTCCTTAGTTCATTTCAAACGTAGTCTGCCTTAGTGCTACTTCGGTGAAGCCGTAGTCACACCTTACGTAGTTGACTGTAGTGGGAAATGACCGTAGTTGAACTTATTAAACGTAGTTGAACGTGGTTACACGTAGCTAACTGTAGTCCAACGTAGTAATGAACGAAGTTTGAACATGTTCAGGTTTCCCCTTTTTGCCAATTTTGAACCTACTTCGAACGTACTTCAACTTAGATGACCGTTGTAACACTACGACAGACTACGTTTGAAATGAACTACGGACAACTACGTGCACGACCGTAAATGTGACCATGGCTTAAGCTGTAAAAACGGCGTTTAATTCCAAAACAGTCAATCAACCAATCAGTTGACAACATCTCGAACGAGTTTGAACATGAAACATGAAAGTTGATCAGAATGTTTGTCATTATGATATCTTAGATGTGTTTGAAAATGGGTAACATCAGGTCAAAAACTAGGTCATAAGGTAAAATCTTGGGAAAAAAACGCCGTGTTAGAGGCAACATTTTCAGTCCAATACTCATGAAGGTTGGTCAGAATGTTTGTCTTAATATCTCGTACTAATTGCAAATATTTCAAATCGTGTCAAAAACTAGGCCACTGGGTCAAGTTCTTAAAAGAAAAAAAAAAAACTTGTGTACACTCTAGAGGCCACATTTTTAGTCCAAAACTCATGAAAGCGGGTCAGAATGTTTTTCTTGATAATACCTCGGACGATTTTAAAATGAGTTACTTCGGGTCAAAAACTAGGTCATCGAGCAAGATCTTGTCTTGATAATACCTAGGACAAGTTGCTAAATCCGTCACATAGCTCGGTCACCAGTAAAATCTTTAAAAAGGCTTGCGTACACTTTCGAGGGCAAATTTCCAGTCCAAAACTTATGGAAGTTGTGCAGAAAGTTTGTGTCGAAAATTTGTCTCGATTGTATCTCGAACGAGTTCGAAAATGGGTCACATCGAGTCAAAAACTAAGTCGCCAGGTCAAATGTTTGCAAAACTTTGTGTATATTCTAGAGGCCACATTTTCAGTCCAATGCTCACGAAAGATGCTTGTCTTGATGATATTTAGGATGTGTCTGAAAATGGGGCATGTTTGGCCAAAAAGTAGGTCACTGAGACAAATCCATAAAGAACCTTTTATTACACTGCAAAGAAATTTCTCGTGAACTGATTGGATAACATGCCCCGAACGTATATATCATGTACACTGGCAAATCATACGTAAAAGCAGTTCCCTCTCGGGAGCCCCGTATACATGACTACACTATCAACACAATATCCAAAATGGCGGCGTCGACCAAGATTAACATCAAGATTATGCGCCAAACTGCACGTTTTAGCACGTTTTACCAAGGTTTCAGCGACGTCAATTCCTAATGATGTCAGTTTTCATTGAATTGAGGCACTCAGAAGGGAAATTCTACTTCGTCAGCGTACTCAATTTTTGAAACCAAAAGAAAAAACAGGTAAAATTCGCTTAACACACGTTGGAATGGTAAAACTTTGCAGTATAATAAATTCATTGTACGGTCAGGTGGCAGGGGACTTGGAAACTTGTTCACGGCTGTGGTAAATAATGTCGCCCCGAGCCCCCTTCGGCTCGGGGCGACATTATTCACCACAGCCGTGAACAAGTTTCCAAGTCCCCTGCCACCTGACCGTACAACTAATAGTGTATACTCTTAAAGCCATATTTTCAGTCCACTGCTCATGAAAAATTGTGTTATTGTTTGTCTTAATATCTCCGAGAACTTGGAAATGGATCATTTTGGGTCTCAAAGGCGCAGGTAAAAGACCTTAGGACCATCATGGTCCTGTTGTTTTCTATTTTCTTTCTTTTACAGGTAGTTGTAGTTGCAGGGTGGTTGGCTTTATTGTTTTGGTCCGCCCCAGAGTTCCACATGCAAAAAGTCAATAACAGATTCCTTGATAACAGCACAGTTAGGGAAGATACCGTCATGAGGAGGTTGTTTGAAGGCTACAAATTCCCCCAGCCAGACTGCTCTAAAAAACTACTCATGTATGTATGTACAAATGAGTTCGCACATTGCCATGGACTCGGGGATCGACAACGTGGAATTATTTCCTCATTCATGCTAGCACTTTTAACCAATCGCACATTTGTCGTAAATCATACGTGGCCATGTTCATTGTCGAAATTCTTTAATCCAAACTTATATGACTGGTCAAAATGTCTGCCTGCCTGTAATAACGCAGATGACAAACATATTGTTACATACTTGGATCGAGAAGGTAATTTACCAAACTTTACTGAGCTGGAAAAGGGGGATATCTGGCCCGAACGACTGGTTGTCGTCTATACAAATTTTATTATTAATGGCAGAATAAGTAAACATCCTAGTGTAAACGATACCATACCATGGGTAGTGCAAGGCGGTAGAGAATATATCACTCGCAAACTTTTTAATACTTTGTTTAAGCTCGAAAAGTCTCTTCAAGAAGAAATAGACTTATTCATCTCAAACATCACGTTAAATGGTCAAAGGATATTGGTAGGTGTACACATTCGGCGGGATTACGCTAATCGAACAGTGATCGAGGAAATTTTCAGCGCCATGAAAAACTACTCCAATAAATCAGTGTACAGTATATATCTTTCCACTGACATAGATGGACTCCGCGTCAATGGAACCACACAATTTCCGAATTGTTTCACATTAAATGTTTCGGGCAATGTGTTTCATGTGGACAACAGGTTTGCAGACTGCGATACGCTTTATGCTGCTGTTTTTGAACAACAAGTTCTTGCAAGGGCAGATATTCTAATTAAAACAGGGAGTGAACTTTCAAAATTAGCTTACATGATCAGACCTGATCACACACATTCCTCTCTGAATAAATATGTTTATGAAAAAAGAGTGATACCAGAATTACGTTCGGAACTTAACTTTTAAAGTCAACTTTTCAGATTTTTTTTTTTTTCAAAATATACAAGGTTCCTGTTTTTAGCTCGCCTAAGCACGAAGTGCTCAAGGTGAGCTTTTGTGATCGTGCTGTGTCCGTCGAGCGTCGTCCGTCGTCCGGCATGCGTCGTCAACTTTTACCTTTTGTACGCTCTAGAGGCCGCATTTTCAGTCCAATACCCATGAAACTTGGTGTCTGAATGAAATCTCGGACGAGTTCGAAAATGGGTCACATCAGGTCAAAAACTAAGTCACTAGGTCAAATCTCGGAAAAATCTTGTGTAAAATCTAGATGCCACATTTCAGTCAAATACTCTTAAAAGTTTGTCAGAATGTTTGTCTTGGTGATATCTTGGACGAGTTTGAAAATGGGTAAGGTTTGGTCAAAATCTTAGAAAAACCTTGTATACACTCTATAGGCCACATTTTTCAGTCAAATACTCCTGACAGTTTGTCATAAGGTTTTTCTTGATGATACCTCAGACGAGTTTGGAAATGATTTACGTCAGGTCAAAATTAGGTCATTGGGTCAAACCTTAGAAAAACCTTGTGTACTCTCTAGAAGCCACATGTTCTGCCAAATACTTTTGATAGTTGGTCAGAATATTTGTCTTGATGAAACCTCAACCGAGTTTCAAAATTGGTCACGATATAAGTATGCATTTGAGATAGAATTTTATTCAACAGTCAAGGAAAAGGGTTATAAAGCGAGCCTCTGACTCCAGGCTTATTTGCAAGCAGATTTATGAGAACAAGCTTTGTTACTGCAAGTTGATTTACCAGGGTGCTCATTTACACCATAGCAAATAAATAGGCAGACTGTATCATTTACAATAATTATTGGCTTTAGCTCACCTCAACACAAAGTGCTCAAGGTGAGCTTTTGTGAGCATGGTGTGTTCAGGCGTCAACAACTACGGTGTGTGCACTCTAGAGGCCACAATGTCAGCCCAGTACTCATGACAAATGGTCAGCATGTTTGTCCTGATATTATCTCGGATAAGTCGAAATTGTGTCACCTCACTTCAAAAAGTAGGTCACTGGAACAATTCTTAGAAAAGCCGTATGTGCAGTCAATCAGAGCTCCAGATAGAGGGGATGATTTTGATTTCAAAATTAAAAATATTAATTATTTTTCACTTAACCCTATGTTATGGGTACTCATTAGAGTCGTCTCATCAAGACGATTCTGATGAGTACCCACAACATAGAGTTCGGAAGAGAACTTCGATTTAGAAAACCATCACTCCCTCTTATCTGGGACTCTGAAGTTATGATTGTTGTTCAGACTGTTTTTTTTTTATTACTTAACTATATCACCTAATTTTTTGTGTGCACATGGCGTCTGTGCTTTATTATGGTCTTGACAAATCGTGCTAGTGGGAAAAGCCAGATCTTCCTAAAAAAACAAAAAATCGTAAAAAAAACGGAACCATTTTGATCTCATTTCGATTTCGGACTTAAAGAAATATTAAAAGTTTGGTGTCATTTTGTAGAAAATTCAAAACACAGAATGTTGATAGGTTTCATTTTTACCAGTGTACCACGGGGTGGAAGAAATTACGCGATGAAAGTTGTCGGTGACCGCCCCAGTAATTTCTCTTTGTTTTTATCATCTATATACATGTATATATATGGGCTGACTATGCTTCAGTATCCTGTGGTGTCAATGTAGACTTTCCGCCGGGCATTCCACATTCTTTATCTTGTTGTATTGTCTTGTCGTATGGCGTGTGGGGCAATCTGATTGTTTGCTACCTCTCCTGAAAACGGCTTATTATTCCCCGCCGAATTTCGGGGGAAGGGGGAATGTAGTTTTTTGCGTTGTCCGTCCGTCCTTTTGTGTGTCCGTCCGTTCGTTCGTTCGTCCGTCCGGACAGATATCTTCTGAAGTCCTTGGCGAAAACTTCATTGATGAAACTTCATACATGTATTCCTTATGATTGTCCGCCGAAACTTTTTTTTTTTAATTTAATGCCGCGTCATGGAAAAAGGGGACTAAATATATATTTCCATTATGGACTAATATCTCTTCAACTACTGGACAAAATTTCATGAACCTTCATGTTTATATTTTTATCATAAGCCACAGATATTCATTATTTGTTTTCATTTAGTGAAAAAAATACCATGGAAAAAGGGGCTTAATGTATAATTTCATCATGGGCCAATAAGAAATGAACTTTTTCCGCGGGGGATATCATTTCAACGTAATAACTTGTTTACATTTTATTGTTCTGCTCTCTTTTGATACATTTAAGTAAATTGCTGTGCAGTCTCACTGTTTGCTACCTTCTCTGAAAACGACCAATTTATATTTCATTTTTCTTCTCACTTTGGATACATTTAAAGGCCCAGTAAAGGCCAAAATATCAAAGCAGGTATCATAATACATTTAAATTTAAATCATACCATTTAAAAGTATGGAAAATATTGTGGAGATGACAGTCTTTTATCGTGTGGTCGGGCCATATATTAGTCGCTGGCAGAAAAAAAAAAAAGAATTTTAAAATCAGGCAAAAAGTAAACAAAAGACACAGTTACCTGGCAGGTTTTAACCTAGTTTGGAAATTAATTTCTCTGTCAGCGACTAATACTTGGACCGACCGCACAATGACAGATTGTCATCTTCACAATAATGTCCATACTTTTAAGTGGTATGATATAAATTCAAACGCATTTAAACACCCGCTTTGTTTACATTTGGCCTTTATTGTTACTTTAAAGTATTTTGTTAAATTATGTCTATAAATACGTTTGAGTCATGGTCTATCATAGGGAATTAAATGCATCTGCAAAATAAACTGACCCGTTTTTCAAACTCGGTAATTATGAGATGACTTGCTTGGTATAATGCATCGCGAAAATGCAATTAAAACCCCGTTGTCCGAAGACCACTGCTCATAAAAACTCAACCTCTGTCTACGGCTTAAATATAGGATCTGACATAAGTTGGCATTTGAGATAAAATTTTATCACATAACCTCCCTTGTTTTCAGTGTAATATACCCATTACGAATTTTCTTATCTCATACACGTGTAATATCACAATTATGTGACGTCATTTTTGACGTCATTTTGTATGTATTTCATAGTTCTAGTGAATGGGTTTTATGGATATTACCGCGGGTGCATAGAATGGTTTCGCATCTTCTGATCAATAATTTGTGAAATATCGTTATGTGATAAAAAGAATATGACATTCGTTTGCGTTTGAGATAAAATTTTATTAAACTCGTCAAGAAAAAATGTTATTAAGCTCGCCAAAGGCTCGCTTGATAACATTTTCCCTAGACTCGTTTAACAAAATTTTATCTCAAAAGCCAACTCATGTCAGATCCTATATTTATCAAACGAGTCTACTTAAAATGTTGTTAGGCGAGCCTTTGGCGAGCTTAATAACTTTTTTTCTTGACGACTTTAATAAGTTTTATTTCAAACGCCAACGAATCTCAGATTCTTTTTATCACATAACGATATTTCACAAATTATAGATCAGAAGATGCAAAACCATCTATAGATGCGCCCGCAGTAATATCCATATAATCTCATTCACTTCTATGAAATGCGTACAAAATGACGTCAAAAATGACGTCACACAATCGTGATATCAAACGTGTATAAGATAAGAAATTTCGTGATGGGTATATTACACTGAAAACAAGGGACGTTATATGATAAAACAAGACAAATTTATGATGCATGGCATCATAGAAGCCGCAATCTTTTGGTGGACAATTTCAGAAATATTGACTTTCTAGAAAAAACGTGATGACATTTTTGTATCTGTCTTTCCCCCCACAAACGGAAGACAAACGATACTAAAATGCAGGAGAAAAAAAAAATGCAGAAGTTAAGAGAGGAATCTTAAATTATGTTGTATCTTTATCACATAATCATCATTATCATTTAAAGTTACAATGTATAATGCGTGTGTGAGAAAACATGTAAACGCATTGGAATTTTCAAATTTCTACTCAGAGTTTGAAAATTGAGAAAATGCGCATTCACGTATAGCATTTTTCATTATTAAATGGTTTTAAAAAGCAAAGTTCTGTAGAGGCATCAAAGGCGATACTACGGAATTATGTAAGTTAGTAATTATTCAAAGTGGTATTTAGATCGTTATTCACGTAGATCTACATGTATTTACAATTTTTTAGTGATATTTTCTTTGTGTTTCATTTTTTACAAAAAGAAAATAGAAAAAAAAATTCAACAACTTTCTTCTGAAACATTATCTTTTTGCTTGCCAAAAAGTGTCTTAGCCTGTTTGTAACAAAGTGAATCTTTACATTTCTACTCCAGAATTAGAGACTTTTGCATAGTATCTCTAAAATTCTTCTGATCATAGCCTTCACAGTTGACGCAACCCCCCCCCCCGGATCTGGATCTATTCAACAACAACATAGTAACTATTACTACTCGTGTATATATAGATATCGTTTAATAAAAATTAGTTTGAACCATTTTCTGCATAAGCCTTGTACATACCTATAAAACTTCTAATGTAAACTTCGAGAGCCATTCCAAACCCTTGACCAGCAGCGACGTAAAAAGAGACAAGTCTGATCATTTGTAACCACATTTAATTTGTCGTCTGCAAATGCTTCCGATTTGGCCATGTCTACAGTTTTCTCGTCTGGTAAATCCTTAAAATTTGTAATGTATGTACATGGTATCCTTCGAATTTTCTGAACATTAAATGTTGAACAAAATCAAGTTTATGTCTTAGTTTTGAGTATCATTAAGATTAGTGTTTAGTTATGAAAAAAAAAAAAAAAAAAACGAGGCGAAGATTTTTGACAAAGTAACGTCCAAATATAAAAAGGGAAAAGATAATCGGACTGGAAACATGCAGGCTACAGTTCGTATAGCAGCAGTTCAAGCTGCGGCCTCTTCCCTTTCCCTAGACTGAAAACCTAACTAGTTATTCAAGTTTCTACGAGGGCATGTCCGTAGTCACCAACTATTTTTAATTCAATTCTAAGTCTCATCCTAGATTTTGAAAGTAATGCAACTTCTGATTGGCTAAACCAAATAGTTTAGCCAATCAGCACTCGTGTTACTTTCAAATGTAGAAAATTCTTGATGAATAAGACTAAGTATTTCCATAGGAATGGTTTTGAATACTGACCCATGTGCTTCTCTGTTTCTGTTTTCGAAGTTCCGACTGGCCTTTCGAGTATTCTGGTATTCGACTGGGAACGTCTTTACTTTAATTGGATATGTTCTTGAAAAGTTTATATTGTGCACTCAGCAATCCAAAAGTTCAGGATTTCATGAGATTTTATAATGGTAACGGGTGCAGCTAGGCTATAGAACGACGGAACCAAAATCAGTCAATATCTAATATTTCAAATATGTTTTTTATATGATCAGCTTTGATCATCAGAGCTCAGAGAAATGCTCCAAGAAGGAAAACGTTTGGAGTTTAAGGTCGTTTCAACATTATTTCAGTCATATCAAGAGAAGCTATTCTTGCTTTCTTAGAGTTTGTTTTACAAGTACCTCGCACTCCGAGGGGAAACTGTTTGGAGTTTAAGGTCGTTTCAGAATTATTTCAGTCATATCACGGCGGCAACAGCAGTTATTCTTGCCTTTTGAGAGTTTGTATTACCAGTACCTCGCACAGCATTCTTCCAAAGCCACTGGTTGATTTCCCACGTAAACATCGCTGAAATAATGATCAGCAGTGAGAGAGGAATGAATCCTGTCGCAATGACTATCATCAATTCTCGGAAAGAAACTGGCCGAGCAGGGGATCTGATTCAGCCACCACCTGGTCTCAAGTCCTGACGCTATCGACTGAGCTATTTTAGAGCAACTTTTGCAATAAAACGGCTTTTTGTAATAAAATTTTCAACTTCGCTTTCAGTATTCCACCATACACTTCAAAATGGACATATATATGGATGATTTTAATCCTAAACTCTACAGAAACATCATAAAAGGTGGAAAAATGGCATTTGAAAATCTCATTTCGAAAGGCCGTTTATAACAAACGTGCTTGGAACAGAGAACAATTTTTGTAACAAAATAAACGGCTTTTTGTAGTAAATTCAAGCCTCACTGAATTCATTCATTCACCCAAACAGTTTAAAATTGATATATATGTGTAATTTTAACCCAAATCTTTACGAAACCGTCATGAAAGGTGGAAAAAATGCATTTGAAAAAAAAAGTTTTTCTCTTCGAACAGAGCACCGTGCTCAGCCGAAGTCGTTGTGTGTAAATTTTATCGGAACGATTTTTCGCATTGGAAGCACACACCTGTCAAAGAAGCGAATATGGCTTATTCGAAAATTTCAGTACATATCAAGGTTTAAGTCAATGTTTTAACCGGGTATGAGCTATTATTCCTTAGATATTGCATGATCAAATTAACATGAAATTGACCTCTATGTAAAGAATAATTAGAGAGTGAATATTTTATCATTCCATATAATCGGACGGTACGAAATTCTATTAACGGTAAAAGTCGAGCTTGAACCTTTCAGTGCCATAGTCAAAATAAGATACTTTTGCGGATGATATGGAAAAAGATCAGATTGCAAAGAAAGTGCAGGCGTCCAACGTGGCTCTGTGGTAAAGTGTAGGACTCGTGTCTTGGAGCCTCACTGGATCCACTGGGTTTATCGTGGGAGTGTCCTTGGACAAGACACTTCAGAGCACTGGCCCAGTGCTGGTGTAACCCAGGGAATACACTAATATTTGAGCTGTCGCCGTGATGTGACTGAAAATAATGTTGAAAGCGGCGTATTTTACATCATTTGAACAGAAAGTGCATCATAGCTCAATGTTATCCGCCACTTATCACCAATTTAAACCAACAGAATCATATTTATTTCAGGTATTTTAACTGTTCTTGACAGACACAATAAATCTATTAGCCGCATATTTTAGAGTTGGAAATCGTTCACATAGTTCCGCATTCAGACGACAATATAGCCGAAGCTAAGCTTAAATGGTAATTCAAGCGTGTAATATATAGTAATAAAAAGTCATTTATTTCACGTCAATTATTTCGAGTAATATAGTAATGTTATAAAAAGGAATCTAACATGCTTTAGTTATTGAGGTAAAAAGTACCCTCAACTCGACTCAAAACACTTTGGAAAAAGGAGAAGATGCTGGTAACCAGTGTCGTCTGCAAATGCTTTAAATTTGGACAAGTGTACATTTTCTCATGTGGTATGATAATAATGCGTCACTTTTACGACCCTGTCTGATAAGAAGACATTGAAAGCATTATGGAAAAAGGACAAGGTCTTTGTGACCAGCATTGTCTTCTTTACCCACATGTTTAACCTTTTTCTTTTCAAAGATACAATACATCATTGAGTCTCCTTCGAACCGTCTTCTCCATTAATCACTCATTACCCTGTTAAAGCGATTAGCATCAGATGCCGATAAAAACATCATTGTAAATTACGGATAATCAACAGTTCACTTGCTGCAGTGATATAACGGAAATATTATCCAAAACGGCTTTATATACTCACTTGTACAGTTAACAATTATAAACTCAACAGACAACCCTTTCACTAACTGGATACCACTTAGACTCACATAGAAATGCTTTCTACGTGATTCGAGGCCCCGATATGCGTAATTGTGGACTACGGATGTTACCATGTTTGTTGTTTTATCGAATCATTTAGAATTTTATCGAAATAAATCAAGAGTAAACAATGGAACAGCTTTCTGTATAACAAAACATCCTCGTCCACAATAGAAGTTTCAGAACTTTGATTTTGTAGACAGGGTACATCAACACAGTACTGCACAGAACGAGATGTCTTATTTTTGCGCGTGTATTGTCATCTACATTGTGCAATATTCTAGTTTTAATTATAAAAAAAAAAAAATGAAATTGGAGTGTCGCGAGCAATTCCTTATCTGCTGTATATCTGTCATTTTTAACCCTTAGGCTGCTAAGCGCGACTCGTTGACCTTTTGCGGACACTGTACATCAAGATCAGACTGCACAGAACGTACAGTCTGATCTTGAATCTACACTGTCCGATATGGAGATATTAAAACATAACTTTGAAATAGCAATATTTGGGTTCTTACTATTGAATTGAAAATTTCATTTTAGTTATTTAGCAGGTTAAAGGTTAATCGTTGTTAGGGAGTAAAATCGTCTTACTATGTTCCAGCAATTATAATTAGTATGCTGTGACAATCGATGTGGTCCTTCTCGACAAAGACTTAGTGTGAAAATAGGCGTTGACGCAACGTATTCGTAAATGGTGATTTAACTTAAATAAGCACTGCATGATGTATGGACCTTTGCGTCTGTTGATGCATTTCAATTGTCACAGTATAACAAACATTTCAAACAGATACATGTAACAAGTAAAAGTAGGCTATTTCAGATTTTATGATATTATCAAACTTCAAAAATCATTTATTAGTGAATTAAGTAAGGCGATAAAAGAAGTGTCAGAAATAATCTGTAAGGTACAGGCAGTACCACATGTTGTATATAGTTTAATGACTATCATTGTTAGTACCGGGAGTACTTTGATCATTTGATGCTGTAGTACTATTTTTGGAATACATTGTTTCTTTTGAATAAATCATAGATTTTAATTTTAATCGGTGTTAATGTTGTGTTGAATAATATGCATTTTTGTTTTGTTATATTCTGCAATAGGTACATTGTAATTTCACATTTAAAATCTTGGTAGATTATCAGATCAAGAAATCATGACACTTTAAGAAACACAAAATTTTGACCCCGTTCAGTCGACTTATAATTGGTGAATATAAATAGTGCCAAACTCTTCAGAATTTCATGTTGTTGCAACAATATACTGCGACAGCAATTTTTCTCCGTAATCCATTACAGAGAAATCACTCTTTTCACGCCTGGTTATAGGCGACACAAGGTAGAGCAGATCGACTAGCACAGAGCAAGATCGACAGAGGCTCAGCATTCGTCTTCCCATCTACAACGCTGAGGAGCAAACGACGCTCGTCTACGCTTCAAACAGCCCAGCTTCAGAGAGGTTCAGACTCATTCCAAGCGCGCTGGGCTGACTCGGGAAGTTGCTTCAACACGTCCCATACAGACCCAGCCTCAAACGGACCCGTTCCAAGCAGTTTGAAGCTGAGAAGTCTTGTCTCACAGTTCCAGCCTAGACAGTGAGGGTTGAACAGATCAGTCTGAAACACAGACCGACAGCGGTTCAGCATAACACCGTTCCTGGCCAGCTTCAGACAGACTTGAAGTGCTTCACAGGGACTTGTTTGAAGACGTTTGAAGCCGAATAAGACTGAGAGGGTGTTTGAAGCCAAGTCACGAACGACAGCCTGAAGCAACGTTCATACTCCGTCCGTGTTAAACCAAAGACAGAAGTTTGAGCTTGGCACTTTGTCTTTATAGACTGTATAAGACAGTCGTTTGGCGTCCGACGGATAATCTATCAAGACAGTATTTTGATGCTTTTGTGTTTTTAGTTTCAAATCAATTGAGGCCAGATAGCCTGAGGAAAATTCTATATATCACCAGAACTGTACATATTCCCTGGTAAGACATTGTCACCTGAGAAACAAACCCACTCATCGTCATCATATCTCTTGACAACTTGGGGGCTCGTCCGGGATAGTTTCAAGCGGGTATTTTAGACTTGGGTTTATTGTACTGAAACACTGATATATAGAAATGGACTTCAGCAAGTGGATAGAGGCCGGAGAACGTTTAGGTTTAGAAGGGTCTGAGCTGAGGGAGTATGTAGAGAAGAAAGAGACCGAGTACCTAGAAAGAGAAGAGAGGGCCAGGGATCGCGAGGAAAGACAGGCAGAGTTGCAGCGTGAAGAAGAAGGCAAACGTCGGTCGTATGAGATGGAACTACGATCTCGAGAACTCGAAATTCTCAGACTTAGGTCCGAAATGAAGTCTGGAGCTGAGGGTTCAACGTCGCTGTTTGAACCCAGCACCAAATCCCCCAGACCAAAACTTCCGAAGTTTGAGGAAGGAAAGGACGACATGGACGCTTATATCGAGCGTTTTGAGCGGTTTGCTACAAGCCAGGGCTGGCCACATGAAACTTGGGCCATCAGTTTGAGTTCACTTTTGAGCGGTAAAGGTCTTGAAGCGTACACCAGCATGCCTCCGGAGTCGGCGAATGACTACAGAACTTTGAAGAAAGCTGTACTGAGGCGATATCAACTGACTGAAGATGGTTTCAGACAGAAGTTTCGAGACAGCAAGCCGGAGCAGGGAGAAACTGTTTTTCAGTTTATAGCTAGACTGTCACGATACTTTGAGAGATGGGTTGATATGGCGGAGGTCGAAAAGTCGTTTGAAGGGTTGACAGACTTGCTCGTTCGAGAACAGTTCACCAGGACTTGTTCCCCCGAACTTGCACTGTTTTTGAAGGAAAGAATGCCAAGATCCTTGCAAGAGTTCACAACTTTGGCTGAGCAGTACGTCGAGGCACATGGAAGTATGGTATCTTCAAAAGGTTCTAAACCAAAACAAAGCCAGTCTTCAACGAAGCAAAAATTGAAGTGTTTCGTGTGTGACAAAGAAGGGCATATTGCGAAGGATTGTAGATCTGGGAAGTCAAAACAGGACTCCAAACAGAAAAGCAAGGCTGACAGCTCTCACAAACAGGGAGAGAAGAAGGTTTCAGCCAGCTGCGTCAGTATGCCGTGCGATAGACAGCCGTTCAAAGAAAACATGGAAGATGGTAGATTGAAGCTAGCGAACGGAGATTCGGTCCCCGTTGTGTCGGGATTGTGCACCATCGAAAATATGGAGGGGGAGAGAAACTTGAAGTTGGAGCAAGGCTATGTAGGTTCCAACAGAGTCAAGGTTTTGAGGGATACAGGCTGCGAATTAGCTGCCGTGAGGCGACATTTGGTTCGAGACGACCAAATCTTAGACAAAAGGTATCTGATGATTACCATAGACGGCGAAGCAAAGATAGTTCCAGCTGCTCGAATCCATGTAGATACTCCATATTATCGAGGGGAGCTTGAAGTCATGGCACCAAAATCATTGATTTGTGACTTGGTGATCGGAAATATCCCAGGTGTCTCAGACATTCCGGTCCCAAGCAGCCGTGAAAATACCCAGTCAAACACAGAAACTTTGGCTGGGGCAGTTTTGACCAGGGCTCAGGTTAAGAAGAAGGAAAAACCGTTAAGCCCATTGAAGGTTTCAAAATCTCAACAAAGTCAGGAAATCAACATCGATGAGCTGAGGTCGGCTCAGAAGGAAGACAAGTCGTTGGAACGACTGTGGAAACACGCCGACAGCAAAACAGTATTCAAAACCAGGGGTGGAAATACGTTTTCATACATGGTTCGAAAAGATATACTATGCAGAGTGTTTCAGCAGAAACGAGGCTCATCGACGTTTGAAGTTAGACAAATTGTGGTTCCAAAACTACAGAGACGTAGAGTCATGGAACTCGCACATGAGTCCATAGTAGGTGGACATTTATCTTCAAAAAAGACAGAAGATAGGATTTCAAGCAGTTTTCACTGGCCTGGCATCTCGAGCGATGTAACAAGGTTTTGTCGTTCGTGTGATGTTTGTCAGAAAACTATACCTAGGGGCAGGGTTACAAAAGTTCCGCTGGGACAGATGCCTATTATAGACATCCCGTTTCACCGTGTAGCTGTTGATCTCATCGGCCCGATAACTCCAGTTTCGGACAGAGGCAACAGATACATTCTCACAGTTGTAGACTACGCTACAAGGTACCCTGAGGCTATAGCATTACCAAAAATTGAGGCCGAGCGAGTGGCCGAAGCACTGTTTGAAATATTTTCAAGGGTAGGGTTCCCTTCTGAAATATTGAGTGACAGAGGAACTCAGTTTACCTCAGAGTTGATGCAGGAAGTTTCTAGACTGGTTTCAGTGAAACAGCTTTTCACAACCCCATACAACCCGAAATGCAATGGCTTATGTGAGCGTATGAACGGAGTTTTGAAGAGCATGCTTAAAAAGATGTGTCAAGAAAAACCCCAAGACTGGGACAGATACCTTCCAGCAGTTTTGTTTGCATACAGAGAAGTCCCGCAGGCAAGCACTGGGTTTTCACCGTTCGAGCTTCTCTACGGTCGCACAGTGCGTGGACCGATGCAAGCTTTGAAAGAGCTATGGACGGAACAAGAAACGCCCGAAACCAGAAGCACGTATGAGTATGTGCTTGACTTGAGGCAGAGACTTGAAGAAACATGCAGAATTGCTCGGGAGAGTTTGAGCCAAGCCCAGAGCACATTCAAGCACCACTATGACAAGAAAGCACGAAAGCGAAATTTGCGGGTTGGAGACAAAGTTTTGGTTTTGCTGCCTACAAACCATAACAAAATGCTGTTACATTGGAAAGGCCCGTTTGAAGTGGTCGAAATAGTGAACAAGATGGACTACAGAGTTCGGGTAGGAGACAAAATTAACACCTATCATATTAATTTGTTGAAGAAGTATGAAGACCGAAGTCAAGTAGTTTCAGCCACAGCAGCGGTTATTGAGGCCGAGCACCATTCCGACGTCGGGGCTGTAGACGACGAAAATTTGCTCGAATTAACCAACTTGAAGGGTGCTGAAACTTGGCGTGATGTTCAGATCAGTGATCAATTGTCTCCATGCCAACAGAACGAAGTTACAGAGTTGTTACAAGAGTACAGCTCTATATTCACAGACGGACCGGGCACAACGATGTTGACCCAACACAAAGTAGAACTGACTAGTTCAAGCCCGATTCGTGTGAGACAGTATCCAATACCTTATGCAAAGAGGGAGGAGATTGACTCTGAAGTCGAGACAATGTTGGAGGCTGGAATCATAGAGCCAGCCAATTCAGAGTATAATTCGCCCATTGTTATGGTGAAAAAGCGCGATGGTACCAGCCGGTTTTGTATAGACTTCAGAAAGATCAACGCCGTGACAAAGTTTGACACCGAACCCATGGGTTGTGTCGACGACATTTTGGCCAAGTTGAAAGACGATAAGTTCTTCACAAAAATTGACCTTGCAAAGGGGTATTGGCAGATTCCTGTTGAAGAAGGTTCTAGACCTGTGACTGCTTTTTCAACTGCAAAAGGTAGTTACCAATTTAGAAAAATGCCGTTTGGGATGGTAAATTCTGGGGCGACATTCAATCGTATGATGCGAAAACTATTGAAAGGTTGTTCGCAGGCAGACAACTACGTTGATGACATTTTGGGTCATACCCAGTCATGGAAGCAGCACATGGATATGCTCAGAGACCTGTTTGAGCGAATCAAAAATGCAGGTTTGACTGTCAGACCGTCAAAATGTTTGATAGGTTTCGGAAACATAGGTTTCACGGGACACATTGTCGGCAATGGCATAGTTCAAATGGAGGAGGACAAGCTTACGAAAATCAGAGATGCTGAGCAACCCGTGACGAAAAAGCAAGTGCGGGCATTTTTAGGCTTAGCTGGATACTACCGTAGGTTCATACCGTCCTTCGCTGAAATAGCGGCACCATTGACAGACTTAACCAAGAAAGGCTTGCCTAATAAGGTTGTTTGGTGTCCAGAGCATGAACATTCGTTTCAAACATTGAAGTCACAACTTACCCAGAGACCTATTCTAAGATTACCAGACTTCAAAAAGACGTTCGTCTTACAGACAGATGCATCGAATAATGGGATAGGAGCAGCACTGCTTCAACAATTCGAGGATGGTATTTTTCCGATAGCATATGCAAGCAAAAAGTTGCTTAAAAGAGAAAAAAATTATTCCGTCACAGAACGAGAATGTTTGAGTATTGTGTTTGGGATCAAGAAATTCCAAAAGTACCTTTATGGCAGGGAGTTTGTATTGCAAACAGATCATGCTCCTTTGTCTTACATTCAAAAGAGCAAACCTGAGAGTGGTAGGATCATGCGTTGGGCTCTGTTCCTACAAAATTATAGTTTCAGAGTCGAATCGATCAAAGGTTCAGAAAACGTTTGTGCCGACTATTTGAGTCGACAGTAGTTACAGATTATTTTTCAGTGTAAATATAGGATATATTTTCTTGAGAAGGGGGCAGTTTGTCAGAAATAATCTGTAAGGTACAGGCAGTACCACATGTTGTATATAGTTTAATGACTATCATTGTTAGTACCGGGAGTACTTTGATCATTTGATGCTGTAGTACTATTTTTGGAATACATTGTTTCTTTTGAATAAATCATAGATTTTAATTTTAATCGGTGTTAATGTTGTGTTGAATAATATGCATTTTTGTTTTGTTATATTCTGCAATAGGTACATTGTAATTTCACATTTAAAATCTTGGTAGATTATCAGATCAAGAAATCATGACACTTTAAGAAACACAAAATTTTGACCCCGTTCAGTCGACTTATAATTGGTGAATATAAATAGTGCCAAACTCACCAGAATTTCACGTTGTTGCAACAATATACTGCGACAGCAATTTTTCTCCGTAACCCATTACAGAGAAATCACTCTTTTCACGCTGTGGATATAGGCGACACAAGGTAGAGCAGATCGACTAGCACAGAGCAAGATCGACAGAGGCTCAGCATTCGTCTTCCCATCTACAACGCTGAGGAGCAAACGACGCTCGTCTACGCTTCAAACAGCCCAGCTTCAGAGAGGTTCAGACTCATTCCAAGCGCGCTGGGCTGACTCGGGAAGTTGCTTCAACACGTCCCATACAGACCCAGCCTCAAACGGACCCGTTCCAAGCAGTTTGAAGCTGAGAAGTCTTGTCTCACAGTTCCAGCCTAGACAGTGAGGGTTGAACAGATCAGTCTGAAACACAGACCGACAGCGGTTCAGCATAACACCGTTCCTGGCCAGCTTCAGACAGACTTGAAGTGCTTCACAGGGACTTGTTTGAAGACGTTTGAAGCCGAATAAGACTGAGAGGGTGTTTGAAGCCAAGTCACGAACGACAGCCTGAAGCAACGTTCATACTCCGTCCGTGTTAAACCAAAGACAGAAGTTTGAGCTTGGCACTTTGTCTTTATAGACTGTATAAGACAGTCGTTTGGCGTCCGACGGATAATCTATCAAGACAGTATTTTGATGCTTTTGTGTTTTTAGTTTCAAATCAATTGAGGCCAGATAGCCTGAGGAAAATTCTATATATCACCAGAACTGTACATATTCCCTGGTAAGACATTGTCACCTGAGAAACAAACCCACTCATCGTCATCATATCTCTTGACAAGAAGAAAGACAAAAGTATAAGAAAAGAATCTTTTTCTGTGGTGTTTCTTTAATTGGCTACGTGACCTACATGTATAAAGGTGTTTTTAAATTTCTTGTATTCAAATCGCTGATGTAATTGAAAAAAGACAGTTACGAGCGTACCTATTGAAAAAGGAAAATCCCGTTATTGCTAAACGCCCGAAATCGCAATTTTTTACTGAATATAGCTGAGATGTTTCTGTGCAATTGGAAATAAAGAAAATATATATCTACGAATAAAAAAATATATATTAACTTGTATTTTATTTAAGGAATGAAGAGAACTTTTATTTTTTCATGGAGGTATGAAAAAAAAAAAACCTAATCACACTTGTGATTAGGTTTTTTTTTTTTTCATACCTCCATGAAAAAATAAAAATTCTCTTCATTCCTTATAATTTAATAGTACAGACAACATACACCCACGGAAATAATTCAAACTGCATTCATTTTCTTTATTTTTAAATCTAACGTTGGAGTTTCTAAAGCCCCTTCCACTCATATTTGTATGGCGCAAGAATACAATAGGGAAGCAGTTTTCAGATCCCCAATACTGAAAATTAACCAATAAAACGAAAGTAAATGAACACGGCAGTGTGTAGGACCCGCACTGAGTAACCTTCAGCGAAAGTAGTTCCGGCATAACGTGATTTTATTTTCATGGAGCCATGCAAAAAAAATTTCAGCCAATCAGAACTCGCCAATATTCATGAAAACAACTGATATTAAATTATTAGTGATTTAAACTAAACATGCCCCTTATTTAATTTTTTCCCATTGAAATGAAACATTTCCTATCTTTTATAAACGGTATATAGTTTGCCTGTATAGATACCTAGGCCATATGGAATTTATAAGTTTACTTATTCAGTTTATAAACCTCTTACATTTACATAGAATTATTGTTCAAATATAAACACATAAACACACACACAAACAAAACTCTACGACGCACACCAGGTTGTGTTGGCCGGATATCAATGTTCATGGAGAGCAGTTTTAAATTTAAGGTAACTATTTCTGCTTCACAGTTCTTAAAATCGTAATACTACACTTAAAAAGCAATCAGTAGTCACAATTTTCCGTTGGAATATTTTTAATACATTTCCCATGGCAAACAGTTTGTGCATTTACTTTTTAACTCCTATCAAATACGTTGGCATTTTTCAGCGATAGGTTGCTTATCACCTTGTTTCTGTTGCTAATCGATTTACAGGGCGCCGCCATGTTTAAGATCATGTGACTGGCAGTATTTCAAAATGGTAACCCCTTATGATACGGACGAGGTTGGATGTAGGTACGGAATCGGACGAGTTGTGACGATTGGCGTGGCACAGTAATTCATTGTATTGCTCTCGTCCAAACACGCGAAACAGAACTTCTGTTTTAAAAAAGTCTAAAAGTTAATTTGGAATGACAGAAAAATTTAAATGCAACAACATAGTCAAAAGTCTTCATTGTTTAACAATAAATCATGTTCAACTTGTAAAAATAAAGAAATCACTTACTTTATCCGGTAAATCGTATAGTCCGAAAAACAACAAAATTGGGTCTTTTTGTCTATATTTCAAAAGTCACGCAATGCAAACCCGGGGGACTGGCCCATTTGGCAAACTTCGGGTGATGCGTTGATCAAGTCCCGCGGCTGTATCACGTAGCTTGATATGCACACACAAGGTACATTTCTTCTCCGGAAGAACATTGCTTCACCGTTCTTAAAATTGTAACACTCAACATAGAAAGCAAACACTAGTCACAATTTTGCGTTGGAATCTTTTTAAAGACATTTCGGATGGTAAATAGTTTACACATTTATTTTCTTACTCGACTATCAATTACGTTGGCATTTTTCAGCGATAGGTCACCTTGGCTGTTGTTGCCTTTGCTATTTGATTTACAGGGCGCCGCCATGTTTAAGATCACGTGACTGGCAGTATTTCAAAATGGAAACCGCCTCTATACGGACAAGGTTATATAAAGGTACGGAATCGGCTGAGGTGTGATGAATGGGGACTGGCCCTCATTTTTACTTAGCCTACTTGAGACTCAAAATACAATACAATCCACGTATGCAATAAAACATAGCACGTTACCATGCCGTGTTTTGCAATCTTTTCTCTTCTTACCCCACTTGAATTTTGGCAGCAGAAACAATGCCTACATTCCCAAAGTCTCAGTTTCGCATTTTAGGGTCAAAACTATGAAACAAAGAAGAAAGGGTATTGATCTCAAAACCCAAAGACAAACCACATACTTCTTTTCAACAACTTTACATCATTAATGGGTGTAATAACCACTGTTTACATCAAAATTGCATTTAAAACCTACCTTTCCCTATCATTTCTGATTTTCAAAATGGACAGTTCGAAGCATACTGTGTACATATTCCAGTATACCCCAACCTTGCTTTTGTCACTACCGTATATGTAGTCCTACACGTGAATACAGTCCTAAATCTAAAACCTGCAGAAAACCGCGTCAAAAAAATGGGCTGGCTAATCAGTCCCCTGGATCAAATGTAACAGTTCTAACAAGTACCCTTCTTAGGCAGGAATTGAACCCAGGACCTCTAGGTCTCAAGGCGAACGCTCTACCACGTCGCTCCAAAAGCTAGCTCTATAGCAAAGCAATATAAGTGTCCCCTTATACACGCACAAACTATACATTTATATCTATCTGTGGGATAGACCAGTATACTACATTACTGCGCATGAGTAAGCAAAAATCACGGTTAGCCTGCTTGGCAGAACAACTTCGACTTTCCATGCCCTTGCTTACTCTACCAATTTATTTCATGAACAAGGTTGTGTTACATTCGATGAAAGTTTTATTTTTCATTACAAGATATGTATATAGTGTATCTTTTCAGGAGTTTGGTGCCTTTGATTTCAGATTAATACTGCCGCTACGAATATTTTTTTTATCTTAAACATATTTGCGATGAGCAGTATGTGATGTCATATTTGGTGTCATCTTATATTTTTTCAGAGTGTTAATCACAGAAATTCCTATCAGTGCATGTATGACTTTGCACATTCTGGCTTATAATTTGTGATATACATGTATCTTACCATGATAAAAACAGTCTGAAATTGTTAGGGTTTTTTTTTTTTGTAAAATTTCATAAAACTCTTCTATAAAAAGACCGTGGGCTCGCTTAATATCATTTTTAAAGACTCGTTTCATGATATTTCTTTATCTCAAATGCCAATTTATGTCTGATCCAATATCATCTGACTTACAGGGACAGGCAATCTCGCCCTTTTAATAAACATTTCCGGAGACTTAAAGCGCCGGTTTTAGTCACTGTTTTTTTTTTTCTCTCTCTTTTTTCCTGTTGCTACTAGCGTCTATTATTATTATTTATTTATTTCCCTTTTATACATTTCCTAAGCTTACATATTATTGAATAAGTAACAAAAACGAGGAAGAACGTTTACCTGGTCTTACTCTCAAAAGGTGTAATCACAAATTTTATAACTGGAATTCTTGGAGAAGCTCCTGTTTTCTCGTTAGGGTTGTAAAAAATCTCGTATGTTTTAACTCATCTGAGCACAGAGTGCTCAAGGTCAGCTTTCGTGCTGCATCCGGCGTTCGGCGTCAACTTTGACGTTGTGTACCCTCTAGGTGCCACAGTTTTGGTTCGATACTCACGAAACTTAGTCAGAATGTTTGTCTTGATTATATCCTGGACTTCGAAAATAGGTCACTTCGGGTTAAAAACTAGGTCATAACGTCAAATCTTTTACAAGGCTTGTGTACCCTAAAGAGGCTTCATTGTGAGTCCGATACTCATGAAAGTTGGTCAGAATGTTTGTCTTGGTGATATCTCGGACGTGTTTGAATTGTTTTACGTCCGACCATAAAAAAAGGTCACAGGGTCGAATCTTTGAAAAACCTTGTTTACCCACTAAAGGCTATATTTTCAGCCAATACTCATAAAACGTTGTTAGAATATTTGTCTTGAAGATATATCGCATGAATATGAAAAACGGGTCATGTCAAGTAAAAGACTAGGTCACTGGGCTAAATCTTTGAATATCTTATGCATACTCTAGAGGCCGCATTTACAGTCCAATACTTACGAAAATTAATCAGAATCTTTTTCTTGACGAGTATGGAAATTGGTCACGTCGGATCAAAGGCTAGGTCAACATGTCAAATATTTGAAAAATCTTGTGTACACTAAAAAGGCCACATGATTAGTCTAATACTCATGAAAATTGATAAGAATATCTTTCTTTTTCTCGATGATATCTGAGCTGATTTTGAAAATGGGTCACATCTGGTCGAAAAGTAGGTTAACAGGTCATATCTCTTAAAAACCTTGTCCACTCTGGAGGCTACATTTCAGTCCTGTACCCGTGAAAGTTGGTCAGAATGACTGTCTTGATGATAGTAAAGATGTGTTTGTAAGTGGGTCACATCGAGTCAAAAACTAGGTCAGTTGGTCAAATCTTAGAAAAAAATTGTATAAACTCTAGAGGCCACAATTTCAGACCAATAGTCATGAAAGTTGGTCGGAATATTTGAAGACATTTTAGACGAGTTTCAAAATGGGTCGTTTTGGGTCAAAGACTAAGTCACCAGATCAAACCTTAGAAAAATCATGTGTACGTTCTAGAGGCCACATTTTTTTTTTTTTTTTTTTTTGTCCAATACTCATGAAAATCGATCAGAATTTTGGTCTTGTTAATATTTCAGATGGCTTTGAATATGTGTCACATTATGTCAAAAACTAGATCACTTGGTCAAATCCTTTAAAAACCATGTGTTCACTCTTGAGGTCGCATTTTTGGTCAAATATTTATGAAATTTAGTCAGAATGTTTGTCCTGACAATATCTTGGATGAATTTGAAAATGGCTCGCATCAGGTCAAAAATTAGGTCACCTTAGAAAACCTTGTTTACATGCTAGAGGCCACATTTTCTGTCGAAAACACATAAAGTTGGCCAGAATGTCTGTCTTAATGATGTTTTGAACTATTTGCAAAATATCTAACGTCGAATCAAAAACTAGGGCACATGATCAAATCTTGGAAAAAACCTTCTGTAAGCGCTAGAGGCCACATTTTCAGTCCCAAACTGATGTAACTCAGTCAGAATGTTTTTCTTGATGATATCTTGGTCGAGTTGGGTCACATCAGATCAAAAACCAGGTCACTAGGTCAAATCTTTTACAAACCTTGTGTGCACTTTAAAGGCCACATTTTAGTCCAAAACTAATTTAAGATGGTCACAATATTTGTCTTGATAATATTAGACCAGTTTGAAAATGCTTAACCTCAGGTCAAAAACTAGGTTGCTAGGTCAAATCTTAGAAAAAAGCCTTATGTACACTATAAGGGCAACAATTTCATTTAATGTTTATGAAAGTTGGTCAGAATGTTTGTATTTATGCTATTTCGGACTAATTGCAAAAATGCATCACATCAGAAAATCCTTGTGTACACTCTTGAAGCCACATTTTCCATAAAAAAAACTCGTGGAAGTTGATTGAAATATTTGTCTTGATCTAATCTAAGACTAGTTTGAAAATTGGTCAAATAAGGTCAAAAACTAGGTGCTAATCTTTGAAAAGCCTTGTTTGTACTTTAGAGGCCACATTTTCAGTCGAATACTTGTGAAATTAGGTTAGAATGTTTATATTGACGATATATAGGATGTGTTTGAAAATGGATCATATCGGGTAAAATAAGTAGGTCACTGAGACAAATTCTAGAAAAATTCTTGTGTACTATCTAGATGCCACAGTCCAATACTCATTAAAATTTGCCAGAATGTTTGTCCTGATATCTTGGGAGAGATTGGAAATGGGCCATGTTAGGTCAGGTGAACGACCTAAGGGCCATCATGGCCCCCTTGTTCAAATTGTTGGACGTACCAGGTTTTAGGTGGCCCCACAGGATTCCATACTTTCATCGTGCTCTAAACTTGCCCTCAGTTGATAAGAAGAGCAGCGCACGCGGGTGCCAAGGCTAGGTTGCAGGTTTCTGTCTTTTTTTTTTTTCCAGTGATAAGTCGAAATTGGGACAGAACAGTGTCAAAAGGTTTTTGGGGGTTACTTGTCCTACAGGTATGAGTTTTTTTTGTTTTTTTTTTTCAACAAGTAGCCTAAATTTCAAGTAAATATGTTTCATTTAATTCAATTCAAGTTAATTACAATGTACATAGAGGTCACCGGCCTAATATACAATAGAATAGAGATACGAGAAAGTGTCCAAGTTTCCGCACAAAGACGATGCAAGCGCTGACGATCTTCAGAGGCGAGGACGGAGCGATGACAATACCTCGACGTTTTGTGAAAACAACCGAGCTAAAAATTTGTAAACTATTTAATGCTCGGTATCTCATTTAACCCTTAGGCTGCTAAGCGCGACTCGCTGACCTTTTGCGAACAGTGTAGATCAAGATCAGACTGCACAGAACGTGCAGTCTGATCTTGGTTCTACACTGTCCGATAAGATGATATTATTTCGCAAAACATAACTTTGAAATAGCAATATTTGGGTTTTTACTATCGAATTGAAATTTCATTTCAGTTATTTAGCAGGTTAAGGGTTAAGAATGCATTCATAAGATATGTAAAAAGAGACATTTAACCCTTCTCCCGCTGAATAAGTGAAATGAAACTTTGAAGCCGATAATAAAAATCCAAATTTTGGTATTTCAAAGGTAATTTTTAGGGAAACTATGTCCTTATCGGACAGTGTAGATCAAAGATCAGACTGCACATTCTGTGCAGTCTGATCTTTGATTTACACTGTCCGTAAAAGGTCAGTGAATCGCGCTTAGCAGCCGAAGGGTTAGAATGATTGTTGACTGATCTTCCATTACATCAACAGATTGGTGGCAAATGAAAAAGATGTTCTTCAAACTCTTTAGAGGTGTCGTCGTTTGTACATTTTTTGTGAGTATTGAACCCCATTTGTCATATGTTTCCAAACACTGGAAAAAAAAAATCAATTTATGTCATTTTTTTTTTTTTTTTTTCTTTATATATATTCATGGGCGGTGCCCTTGGAAAATAGGGTGTAATGCATCTCCGTGATGCATTATACTGAGCAAGTCACCGTATAATAGGGTATCCATAAATCCATTTGGTCTGGCGAGTGACTGAATCTGGGGGATAGATCTATAATGGTACTAAGACATTCAGAAAATTTACAAATAGCAAATGTTTTCGACCCATGTCAGCCTGCGCGGACTACACAGACTACCATAAATCGATACTTTTTTCCAAGATGCATCATGCCTCCTTTTTGCAGAGCATGACTCAAAGAACCCGTCTTTAAAAAAAAAGGGTCAATTCTGAGTGACGGTCCAAAGACAAACAGAGGGGCACAAAGTTGATGGTGGTAATTTCACCAGCAGTCCTACGTTACCATCTTATGTTTTAAAGATGAAAATAACAAAATGATATATTATTTTGATACTAATTTAATATTACAGCCATGTATAGGCTTCAGCTATTTTTTATGCTTGTTCAATATCAGTTGAAAATGGTATGAGACTTTTACAACTAGCAAAATTATTTAAAACAACAAAACAGCTTTGATTTCAATCTACTCGATTTTCTTGAATCAGTAGGTTACTTTTTTTTTTGTCTGTATCTTTACAGCTCATATTAGTTACAGAATGGTTCACTGTACTGTTTTGGTCCGCTCAAAAGTCCAACGTGCCAGAAATCAATTGCAGATCCTCTGATGACAGAACCAGTGATGACGATACCACCATGACGGATTTGTTCCAAGACTACAAATTCCCACAGCCAGACTGCTCTAAAAAACTACTCATGTATGTATGTACAAATGCTTCTAGACAATGCCATGGACTCGCGGATCGACAACGTGGGATTCTTTCTTCGTTTATGCTGGCACTTTTAACCAACCGCACATTTGTCATCAAACATACATGGCCATGTTCATTGTCGAAATTCTTCAAACCGAATTTATATGACTGGTCCAAATGTTTACGTGCTTGCAATAACACTGATGATAAACATGTTGTTACGTTTTATGATGGAAAAGGCAATTTACCAAAGTTTATAGAGCTGGAAAAGGGGGATATTTGGACGGAACGACTGGTTGCTATCCATACAAATGTAGTCATAAACAAGCGAATACGCGAACATCCTAGTGTAAACGACACCATACCATGGGTATTGCAAGGCGGTAGAGAATATATCACTCGCAAACTTTTCAATACTTTGTTTAAGCTCGAAAAGTCTCTCAAAGTAGAAGTAGATTCTTACGTTTCCAAAATTACATTGAATGGCCAAAGGATATTGGTGGGTGTACATATTCGGCGGGATTACGTTAAGCAAGCGCAGATCGATGAGGTTTTCAGAATCATGAAAAACTATTCCAACAAAGCAATGTACAGTATATATCTTTCCACTGATGTACAGGGACTCCGCCTCAACGGAAGCACACAGTTCTCGAACTGTTTCTCATTAAATGTTTCAGACACAGTGATACACGTGAATAGCAAGTTTGCGGACTGCAAAACCTTTTATGCTGCTATTTTTGAACAGCAAGTTCTCGCACGGGCAGACATTTTATTCAAAACAAGAAGTGGATTTTCATCAATGGCCTATATGATCAGACCAAATCATACACTTGCTTATCAATTTAAAACCGTTGTCAACAATAGATTTGTGCCAGAATTACTTACAGACCTTTAATCTTTACCAAAGAATCCTGTGTTTTAACGAACCTGTTAAAAATCCCTTTGAAAGTTAAAAAGCATGGTGTAAACAGGAAAAAAATACTGGAGAACTTCTGTCCATGTATCATGTTTTTAAATTTGTCATTTGCAGATCTGCTCTCAATCCTGAGGAGTCTAAAATTTATCCATTGGGAAAGGATTTTGCCTCTGTCAAAATACACTGAAACGAACTTCTAAACGGCCACCCGTTTCGTTTTGCGATAAAATGAAGTAGCGTGATGAAAATGTACTCAATTCAACTTATATCCCAAATAATGTTGTTTCAATTTCATGACAAAATTTCATCGTCATCTGACAAAAGAGAACAAATAACGAGCGTTTAGAAAAAGATAGTCCTAGGAGCAAAAAGTCACAAATCGTCGGCTTACTTCAAAAACCTCGTAACTACAGCTTGTTTCAAGCTGTAGTTACGAGGTTTTTGAAATAAACCGACGAAATGTTCCATAGAGGTGCACCTAATATCTTTTGTGGCCTCCATGTGCATTTATCACAGCCACACACTTTGATCTCATGTGAGATATGTAACGATGAAGATACTGCTGTGGTAGACCACTCCAAATTTGCTTGATATCCCGGGTCAGGTCTGCTAAATTGATTTATTGTGGCCTAACTCTTCTCTTCACTAAATCACGCTTTCATTTGGATGTATACCGGGACTTTTTGCTGGCAAAGGCATCAGTCGGATGTTATTTACTGCAATTATAGCCTGAGTTGCCCCAACAACATGGCAAGGGGTATTGTCGTGTGCCAGTGTCATGCAACGGTTGTTTTGAAAGTAAGGGATAAGAACGGACAGAACAACTAAATTACAATATCGGTCGGCATTTTAGTTACCTTGGGAAAGGCACAGTAGAAGTCTTTGTATGCAATGCAATTCCGGTCCACATCATAAAAGATTCTCGACCGTATTGATCAACTTCTTGCAAACAAACATATGTGTTACGCTCGCCCTGACGACAGTACACGCGCGCTCGACCATCAGATCCTCGACGGTTGAAGCAAAACTCGTCTACAAATACAATATTTAGTCCAATCTGCTCTCGTAAACCTTTAATGTCGTCATGCCCATTCAAGTTTTGCCCGTCTGTGCCGAGCTATTAAGATTGCAACCTTTCGTGGACGACGCATCCGTAGACCATGTTCTTTTAAGCGGTTCCGTATCGTTTGTTGGGGGAATGGGCGGTTATGAGTACCAAATTTTAAGTTAGCTTTGCCTTTCTTGCTGCAGGTAGGAATCGATCTCTTAAATGTGTCAAATAAATTGTCTGTGTCTGTCTTGCTGAGGGTCGTAACCGTGACTTTGGCCGTCGTCGGATGTCATTTACACTTCCGGTACGCCTGTACTTGGCCCAAAGCTGTTTAATAGTGGAATGACGCCTATTTTAGAGTCGAGCGACCTGCAACGATATAGGAAAAGGGTTTCGAACATCCAAAAAGTGAAGACTTTTTATTTTGAATTGTATGTTGTCAGAAAGGGGGGAGAATAACAACCCACCTGTCTGATGCCATCCCTGCATCGATCGTTCCAACGGCTTTGCCTCTTTCTACGCGACTCATTCTCTCCATCTTTTATGTTTTTTCCGATTGGGTCATTCACGTGGATAATTATTCAATGAATCTGTTTATTTCTAAAGATTCGTGCCATGTGACGATATGATAAAGTAGCCGATGTGGTATGCTTTAATGGTAAAAAGTGAATGCGAACGGCTTATTTGATGATGCGTATGTAAAATCAAAACCGCTTAAATTATACTAAGTATAAAAAAGTGGCCGGTTGAAAGTTCGTTTCAGTCACGCTAAATATTGCACAGGAGAACAGAAAAGTTTGAGCAGTTTGGAGCAGGCTCAGCCAAAGAACAAACCGTTTGGAATTAATTCAAAATCTTTCTGCCAGTTTGGAGAGAGAAATTGTCTAAATGTTTTCCTATTTCTAGTTTTTGTGACCGTTTAAATGAGATGGCCGTGTTAAGCAATTTCTGTAGACGGTCACCCATGCATCAATCAATTAGTTTACTTGAAGTTAATTTGTTTTTCACTATTATAACTTGACTTGTTTATTGCCATTACCATGTCAGTAAGTAACTGGAACAAAATTGTCGTCCAAAAATAAAAAATAAGTGCAGTGTTAGAAAGCCAAAAGTGAAAATGGGCGACACACACACAAAAAAAATGTAATTTCATGAAGGGAATGGCCGAATCTAAGTTGCGAGAACTTGTGGTCAGACCATTTTGCCTAGTCGTTTGGTTATTATGTATATTGTTCTGTATTGTAAACTTTTTTTTTTGTAACCTAACTTGGCAATAAAATATGTTAAAACGAAGATTACTTGAAAAAAAAAAAAAACGCACTGCCTTAAAGGACATAATTCTTTATACTTTCTTTGTACTGTTCAATCCTTCTTGTTCGGTGCAGCAGATAAGCATGAGTAACTTTGATACAGAGTAACACGAGGAACATTCCTTTTAACCCTTTACCACACAGTGCCAACTTGTAACGACCTTGAGAATGAAGACTTATGAAAATATTGTGAGAAAAGGAGAAAATGCTGGTAACCAGCATTTTCTCCTTTTCCCACAGTGTTTTCTTCCCTGTCAAAGACAGCTTCCACAATTTTAGCCACACTTAATCGAGCGTCTGCATATGCTTTGAATTTTGCCGTGTGGTAAATGGATAAACCTAAAGTTGCTATATATATAAATAGAGTAAAGATTTCCAGCCAATAGTGAAAACCCATAGTTTACAATTTAAGGTCTACGGCCCCTTACTCTCATATTAAAAGACCGCTACATAGATTGGCCGAATAGCCTTTACGAAAACGTCGATGTTACACGATATTTACCGATGAGTTGGTGTCTATGGCCCTTAACTCTCATCCTAAAAGACGGAAGCTGCCGAGATTGGCCGGATAGCCTTTACGAAAACGTCGATGTTTACCGATGAGTTAGGTGGCGGAGACCTTAAAGACTTAGCTCGTCGGAAAAAAAATCTCACCGTATCGGAAAGTGTAGATCAAAGATCAGACTGCATGTTCTGTGCAGTCTGATCTTGGATCTACATTGTCTGTCATGGCGGTTACATGTAAATTAATGCATGATCATCCAGTGATTATTCTTATTTCCAAATCCAACAAGAATTTTTGTAGAAGAAACTGTTGAATCCTTGACCAGAAAATCACATGTTTTAACTGTAAACATATTTATTATATTCTTATCACTGAATTACTGGGATTTCACAGCGAATAACACTACTAGTGATGATAAATATGGTATCATCACTAGTGACGATATAGTTTTCGGATGTTTGCCGGAGCAAATTTTTTCCTATATTGCTCATATTGTACCATTATTGATAATTATTAGATAAAAAAGAGTAAATTAGGAATATGATAAATTAAATAGCATAATCAACTGGTTGTGCGTGATATTAAAAATCTGTCGCTCGAATGGGGTTTGATGCGGTTCAAAAATTCGTCCTTCGGACTTGTTTTTTCAACCGGATCACACCCCATTCTAGTGACAGATTTTTAATATCACACACAACCAGTTGATTATCCTCTATTTATTCTACATCCACTTTGAAAGGAAATTCTCACAACTTAAATTAATCGCTCTCGAAGATTGCTTCCGGCAAACCTTAACCAGTGCCCGTGCCATGATATGGGTGGTTCCAAATGTTGACCCAGCTCATTACGGGATTCGAATCCACAACCTTTGATGTGACAGACCGACGCTCTACCCTACACCACTGTCTCCCACAATCCCACGGTCCTGTATCTTAATGACCCTGAGGATGAAAGCCAATGAAAAAATTGTGGGAAAAGGAGAAATGTTGCCAAGCAGCATTTTCTCCTTCTGCCACATTTTTTGCAGTACCTTTCAAGGACAAATCCCATTAATTGCGCTATAGTGAAATGGTCGTCTGCAAAAGCTGTCAGTATGGAAGAGTCTTAAGTCTTCACATACCACAGACGACACCAGAAGCTTTTATGGACAATGTAGATCAAGATCAGACTGTACAGAATGTGCAGTCTGATCTCTGATCTACACTGTCCACTGCTTTATTCTAGATTATGAATGAATCGTCTCTTTATCTTGTCGCAGAACTGTATTTGTAGCCATAGAGAAAATGCAATTTATTTCTTAGAATTTATCAATTTAGCCTGAATGTAAGGCATGGATGATAGAGATCTGTTACATGTATGTTATAATGACATCCTCAGGTATTTGATATTATCAAAGTTTAAAACAATTACATGTACATAAACTAAACAGACAACACTTTTTAGTTTGGCTTTGGCTTTCTTTGAATTATCTTAAATCAAAAAGTCACTCTACATTTACTACATATATAGTAATGAATTACCTCCCTTTCATTAACATTTTCGAAAACTCACAAAAATAATTAGATGCTGTATTTTCGTTGATTTATTCAATATTCTTCTTCTTCTTTAAAACTATGCTGGTAGCTTTAGTGATGGCCAACCTCAAAAAAGTTCATGTCTTTCGATTCTGTAGTGGACTTCACAGAGCGTTTATAAATGTGCGACTAACTTTGTTTTATACTGAACCAAAAAAGAAACTTCCCCTGTCTTTAAGTGCAGATATACACAAATATGAAAATCAGGATTAAACTAGATTTATATGCATTGAAAGACTATTTTATTGCGACTTTGAGTGAAAAAAATTATTGCTGAGGGTTTATCCAAAAGTAGTGAAATGGTAGTTAAAATGCGGAAGGGGTCGCTCACCAAAATCACAAATTAATACCGGGTATGACCACCTTCAGCACGAAGGACTGCCTGGCATCGTTGGCGCATAGAACGGATAAGTGTATTGATTTCGGCTTGTGGAATGTTGTTCCATTCCTGAATTAAGGCTTGTCTTAGCTGAATGACGTTTGACGGTGGAATAGGGCGACGTCTAACACGCTGGTCCAAATTATCCCAAAGGTGTTCAATGGGATTCAGATCAGGGCTTTTGGCAGGCCAGTCATTAATAAATGCAATGTTATTCGCCCTGAGGAAATTCACATTGTCCCTAGCTATATGGCTTGTGGCATTATCATGCTGAAAAAGAGTGATATTGGCATTACTTTGAAACAGTGGGATAACGTGCCTCGCAAGAATTTCGTCTCGGTAGCGTTGGGCATTCAAATTCCCTTCGATAATGACGAGATTAGTGTGAAAGCCATGTGCAATGCCCGCCCAGACCAAAACAGAACCCCCATCCCCATAACGATCTCGTTCAAGTACGCAACAGTCGGCATAACGTTCATTTCTCCTACGGTATACTCGAACCCTGCCATATCCTCGATGAATGGAAAACCTCGACTCGTCAGAGAAAAGAACGCTATACCATTGTTGTCTAAGCCAGCGTTGGTGTGTACGTGCCCAATTAACACGATTTACGCGGTGACGTCGCGTCAAAACACAACCAACGTATGGACGACGTGCACGTAGCCCACCCTCGCGCAAGCGATTGCACACAGTTTGGGCAGATATACGGTTGTTATGTGTACCAGGGGTGTTAGCAGCAGTGGCTGTGGCAGTTTGGAAGCGATTGCGCAGGTGGGTGTTCCGAATATAGCCGTCCTGGCCGCGCGTCGTGACGCGAGGACGTCCACTACGTGGTCGATCTTCCGTACGCCCTGTTGCTTGAAAACGTTGCCTAAGGTGTCGAATAGCACGAGTAGAACATCCAATATTCATAGCAACAGCATTCATCGTCATACCAGCATTAAGCATGCCAGTGGCACGTTCGCGTAAATTTTGCGGAAATCTAGGCATATCAAAAATAAAGAAAACTAAAAAGAATTTAATTTTTCTCAACGTCTTTTTCTTATTGAGATGAAAGTCTATAAAATTAGACTGAAAGGTTTCAAAAAATATACACGAATTATACTGGTCCGTGCATGTACGTGAAAATCGCTTTCAGCGGGTTTCTTCTGCAAAATGCTTTCAATCGAGTTAAAATTTGTTTTATCGGACACATAATCGTTCGCCCGAATATATGTAGGTCATCTGACATTTTGATTTTTTTTAATAACATTGCATTTGCACTTAAACACAGGGGAAGTTTCTTTTTTGGTTCAGTATATATTGGCCTAAATATAAATAAAGTAGTATTTCCTAATCTTGCCAAATGTGATAGCAATGGTGAAAACCCATAGTTTACGATTTAAAGATTTAGTTCGTCGAAAAAAAAAAACTGACCGTATCGGAAAGTCACGGTAGATCAAAGATCTACGGAATACATTTAGGGCCATCGCCTATGAGCTTGTTGATTTTAAACGCGATGCTCGATAGTACGATGGTGATAAAGCGAAAACACGATACTACGATGGTGATAACGCGATAGTACGATGATGATAGTGCGATATAATATCGTGTTTTCATCATCTTAATATCGCTTAATCGTCATCGTACTATCGCGTTATCGCCATCGCACTATCGCGTTATCACCATCGTACTATCGCGTTATCGTCATCGTACTATCGCGTTATCACCATCGAACTATCGAGTATCGCGTTTAAAATCAACAAATTCATAGGCGATTGTCCTAACGGTATTCTATCATCATCGTACTATCGCGTTATCACCGTCGAACTATCGCGTTATCGTCATCATACTATCGCGTTATCCAGCATCGCGTTTAAAATCAATAAATTTATAGGCGATGGCCCAAACGGTATTTCGTAAAAGAGCAGACTGCACGAGCTTTGTGGCCTCTTGTCCCAACTTCTTCACCCCTCATGATGCCTAGGTGTAAGTACAGTGCCATATAAGTACAGCGCCTTCTGCGCCGTGACTGTTTTGTACACATAATACATGAAACCAACGAAATAATAAAACTGGCTGAAATTGTTGCGCCTGGGGTATTTCTTTATAAAGTTGAAAGTGACCGCATCTTAATGTCCCGTGTTGTCACCACGCATGAGGCATGGTCCATGGCCCTCCCCGCTCTGAAGAAGGTGGCATTGCAAGTGCATTGGACACATCGATAGCTACTTTGAAGAACAGTAAACGTTAGAACTGCGCAATACTTACACGAATACCTCGAGGTCGACAGCGTTCGCTGCGTAAGTGTACCCTGGAGTTTTAAATTGTGTGCAGAAATGTTACGCTGCTTTAGCGAGAACTAAAGACCTTTTTCGAACAGTGTGGACCAAGATCAGACTGTACTGAACGTGCAGTCTGATCTTGAATCCACACTGTCTGGTAAGGAGATATTAAAAAAAGAAAAGATTTAAAAAAAACACGATTTTTTTTTTCGGAGGGGGCGATTTAGTTATGGCTTGAAAGTTTCATTCTTTTAACTTATTTAACAGGTTAAGGGTTAACTAGGGTCATTAATCACGGGATTGTATGGTAAAGGATTTAAGCGTTGGTGTAAGGCGCGTTGATGACAGGCTCTGAAAACTCTGGATTAATGTGAACACCATTCGATCATGTAACACGGCTAGAATACCTGCACCAGAGACATATAATACACATCTAATCTATGTCTCTGCCTGCACTTAGTAAATTTCGGCTAGGGTAAAAAAAAAATGGCAAATTTATGAATTCCTTGCCTTTATGAACTTATAGATTTTTGTCTCGATAACTTGCCGTACGAATCCTTTAAAAAAATTAAAAAGCACACATCTCAGAAGCGAGAGGATGGATGCCACATTACGAGCTTTTCTTAGCTGGAGCGAAAAGACTTTGTCCGAACTGGGAAGTGAAGAAAAGAGTGGAGACGAAACGGCGAGTTCTCGAAGAGATTGTCGACTGAATCAGGATGATTTGTCTAGAGCTGTCAACATGAGTCTTTTGTAATATTCCTGCCTTTTTTTTGTATTTAACAAATTATTATTTCGTTAGTTCAAAATATTTGCAATACATGACATGTTGCGTGTCTCAAACTACCAGTAGGAGAATTATTTTTCGTACCCTAACTTTTTCATACCACCTGACTTTACTAAGAGGCAAAATTTTTGAGCATTTTCAAATTAAAAGCATTTGTCGACGACAAATTAAATGTGTCTCAAATGATGAAATTTAGTCTGTTAATGAGTAGAATACACACTCGAAAAAAGTAGTTAAAACATGCTGGTTGCTACCTTCAGTCTGAAGGGTTGCTCCGATGTTATTTTTGTGTTTGCTCAATTTGGGTCTCCGCAAATAGGTGGTAAGGCTATCAGTATCAAACTCCTTCCTCCCCTACCCCTCCTTCCCAAAAAAAAAAAAAAAAAAAAGACATGGACAGACAACAGTTGCCAAAGACAACTTGCCCAAAGGACAATTCACCCCAGATGATCACGTCTCTACTATAGGATAACTTACCCAAAGTCCCGTATTAAATGCAACTCTCCCTGGTTCTAGACATACACATGTACACATGTACACTCCCAAATAACTGTTTTATATTCCCTTAAGGGCTAAATACAACCATTTAGAGGAGGTGTCCCACAGCCATTACTTAACCCTTTACCACACAATGATGCCTTTTTACGCCCCTAAAAAAGAGGCCTTTTGAAAACATTGTGGGAAAAGGAGAAAATGCTGGTAACCAGCATTTTCTCCTTTTCCCACAAAGTTTTCTACCCTATCAAAGAAAAGTTGCGTCATTTGAGCCACTATGAAATTGTCGTCTGCAAATGCTTTCAATTTGGATAGGTCTTAAATTTTGCCGTGTGGTAAAGGGTTAACCTGAAGGAAAGAGCTTTAAGGAATAATGTAGGAAGTAGAAGGAGAAAGCACTGGTAAGCAGTATGTCCACCTTTTCCCACAGTGTATACTTGCCTTTCAAAGACTGCAAATGCTTTCATTATGGGCAAGTCTAAATTTTTAGTAAGGTTCATTTTTAATGTTCGTTAATTTAATGTGAAAAGTACACCATGTCCGTTTGCAAATAATCGAAATTAGCTTTTTACCACACAATCCTGAGTTTTAATGACTGAGAAAGTAAGCTTTTGAAAACATTGTGTGAAAAGGAGAATATTGGTAACCTGCATTTTCTCCTATGGTCTTTAAAATTTTGCCGTGTGGTTAACCCTTTACCACACAATCCTGACTTTTAACAACCCCAAGAAAGAATCCTTGTGAAAACATAGTAGGAAAAGGAGAAAATGCTGGTAACCAGCATTTCCTCCTTTTCCAACAATGTTTTCTACCCTTTCCGAAACAAATTTCAAGTTTTCAGTCACATTTATATTGTCGTCTGCAACTGCTTTCAATTTGGAAAAGTCTAAAATTTTGTTGTTTGGTAAAGAGTTAAGGGTTAGTTATCATAATTTTTTTTTCACAGATCTAGTCTGATGTGTGAGAAACAAGAATGAATCTGTCATTCTGTGGGTGTGGCTTTTTGGGCATTTATCACCTGGGTGCAGCTAAAGCTCTTACAAGTCATGGACCAAAACTTCTCAAAAGTATCGACAGAGTAGCTGGTGCTTCTGCTGGTGCGTTGATAGCTACAGCCCTTGTTTGTAATCCATACAACCTCACTGTGAGTAGATACAACTGGAGCTAGCTTTGTACTAGACCATGTCAAAATAACGGGCCTGGCCAAGTAGCTCATTGGTTAGCCTATCTGACTCATGACCTTGTGGTTGTATGTTTGATGGTTGATACCCAGCCGAGGCAATTTTCTTTCTTGCAATTTTTCCCATCACCTCTTATGCATGTGAGAAAAGCAGTCAGTGGTTTGGAAAGAAAGTTGAGTCAGTATTGGTGTGAGAAAGCCAGGAAACACATGCGGAGGTGACTGAAGGCCTGATATGACCTAAGCTGTTAAAACAGAGTTGAGCCTCAATACAAACAAAGAAATCAAAATTTTGGACTTGTCAAAATTAAAAGCAGATGCAGAAGACAAATTAAATATGGCACAACTAATTGGATTTGTCCTGTGGAAAACAACATTGGAAAGAGAGAAACTGGTTACTTGTAAGTATTTTCTCCTTTTCCTACAATATTTACAAAAGTTGTTTTCCTCTTCCAGGTTTTGATGATATGAATGTGGATTGACCCTTTTCCCAAACAATTCTGGGTTTTCATGAACAACCCTGATCAAAAAGGCTTTGAAAACATTGTGGGAAACAGGAACTGCAGGTGACCAGCATTTTTGCCTTTTTGCACAATGTTTTCTACCTTTTCTAAGACAAACCCCATGGTTTGAACCACTTTTGTTTTGTTATCTGCACATGCTTTTAGCCATTACCCACAAAAATTAGTCTTTTTTTGTTGGGAAAATATTAAACCCTGTATCAAACAGTCCTGAATTTAGGTTAGGGTAGGAAGTCTTTGAAAACATAGTGAGAAAAGGAGTAAATGCTGGTAAGTTAAGAAACTGCAGAAGCTTAAAGGGTGAAATTTTACAGTAATTGATCAATAGATTATGGAATGATTTTGATGTTGATTTGATTTTTCTCTTTTACTTTTTATAGACATGCAAAGACTTTTTTGTGGACTTGTGCCAGCAAGCAAGAAGCCCTCGTTTTGGACCTTTCAGCCCGAGTTTTAATGCTCTGGATCCTGTTAAAACATTTATGAAGTCCTACCTGCCAAGTGACAGTCATGTAGCAGCCAGTGGTGTTGTACATATCTCTGTCACTTCCTTTCATAAAGGCAGACCAAAACATGAAATAATATCAGATTTTAAATCAAATGATGAATTAATAGAGGTACTTGTATAAAAAGTTTTTAT